>JAUCBN010000057.1:10000-1250000 GCA_035048815.1 Abelmoschus esculentus | reverse complement strand
GAGGTTTCCTCCAAGAAAAATAAGGGATGCTGTTTTTGGTCAAGGCAAGGACAAGGCTCTTGGACCCGATGGCTATACTACTGGTTTTTTTCAGTTTACTTGGCCTATTGTAGGGGAGGATTTTATTGCAGCAGTTAGACATTTCTTTTTACATTCTGAGATGCTTCAGACTTTCAACATCATTACAATTGTTTTAGTTCCTAAAGTGCTAAATGCATCAATGTCTAAGGATTTTCGTCCTATATCTTGTTGCTCAGTGGTGTATAAATCAATTACAAAAATTTTGGTGGCTAGGCTATCTGGAGTGTTTCCAAGCATGATAGCAGCAAATCAAACAACTTTTATTCAAGGGAGGAGTATTGTTGATAATTCTATTTTAGCTCAAGAAATTGTGCAGGGTTATAGTAGCAGAAGTTTATCTCCTCGATGTGCTCTAAAGATTGATCTGCATAAAGCTTTTGACTCGTTGAGTTGGTCGTTCATTCTAAATGTCTTGGAAGCTTTAGGGTTGCCTGCTAAATTTAGGGAATGGATTCGAGTTTGCTTCACTGGTTCTAGGTTTTCTATTTCTTTAAATGGTAGCTTGGTGGGTTACTTTAAAGGCTTGAGAGGAGTTAGGCAAGGGGATCCCCTTTCCCCGTATTTGTTTGTTCTTTCCATGAACATTCTTTCTAAAATGTTGGACGTTGCTGCTGTGAAGGGCTTGTTTCAGTTTCATCCCAAGTGCAAGAAACTTTATCTGACTCACTTGTGCTTCGTCGATGACCTCTTAATCATTTGTAAAGGGAATGTGGATTCAATATTGGAGGTAAAGTGTATTCTGGAGGGGTTCTATGGTTTTTCGGGGCTGAGGTTAAATGTTTCGAAGACTGAAATCTTTGTTTCTGGAGTTATGTCGAGGCAACTAGAGGAGATTCAGGTTGCAACTGGGTTCAAGATTGGGGCGTTGCTTGTGAGATATCTGAGGCTTCCCTTGATGACCTGTAAGCTGAGTAGAAAGGACCGCATCGTTCTCATTGACAAGATAAAAGCAAAGCTGGGGAAATGGGCAGGGAGACATCTCAGTTATGCTGGGCGATTACAACTTATTCGAGCAGTTTTGTTCAGTATGACAAACTTTTGGTGTACTCAGGTGGTCTTGCCTCAAGGAGTATTGCGTGAGATTGAATTTCTATGTTATAGATTTTTGTGGAAAGGTGAGAATAAATCTGCTTCTGGGGCTCGGGTTAAGTGGAAGCACATCTGTCTTCTAAAGAATGAAGGTGGTTTAGGTTAAAGAGTTTGCATGAGTGGAATCAAGCTTGCATGATATATTTGATTCAAAAACTCATGTCTGGGAGCGATTCATTGTGAATCGCATGGCTCAATGAATATGTCATCAAGGGGAATGATTTTTGACAAATGGATAGTAAGATACACTATAGTTGGTTGTTCAAGAAGCTTTTGAAATTACGGGGGATTGCTGCTCCAATTTTAGTTGCCGGACAGGTCTTTCCAGTAAGGGTGATTTGGCAGGGGTTGCGGGAGAAGGGTGCAAAGGTGCAAAGGTGCAAAGGAGGCCTGGTATAAAATAACTTGGTTTCCCCTGCACATACCAAAGCATGCTATGATTTCTTGGATGGCTATATTAGATCGATTGCCTACTAGAGCAAGGCTGACAAGGATGGGATTGATCACGGATGTGAGCTGTATTTTATGTGGAGAAGAATTAGAGACACGTGACCACCTGTTTTTTGAGTGCTCTTTGTCGAGGGACCTTTGGGAAGGGTTTTAGAATGTAATAGAGATGTGAGAGCGATCAAGTGCTGGAATGATGAGCTCTCTTGGGCAATTGCAGTTTTGCGAGGGAAGTCAGCTGCGATCCTTGTACGTAAGCTTGCCTGGCAGGCGGTTATTTACATTATTTGGGTTGAGCGGAATAGGAGATATTTTCAACGTATAAATAGGAGCAATCTGGAGCTCTTTGACTGTGTCAAATCCATTCTTTGCATCAGGTTGAAGCATAAGAATGTAAGGTTGTTGAATGTCCATGTAAATATTCTGAATGCTTGAGGTTTGTCCTAAGCTTTCATGTAGCAGTACTTTTGTGCTTTTTGTTTAATGAAATGAAATGGAATGTTTATCCAAAAAAAAATAAGTACTTGAATAAAATACATATTGCGTATATATAATAATCGAACTTAAATTACTTGAATAAAATACATCATTTTTTATCATTAAGATTACTCTGCGTTTTTTTTAATATTCAAATTTAATTGTAAAGAATTATAATATCATAATACCAATTGGTTCAATTTAAACTATTTTCTATAATAGTATATAATATTATATTTGTTCATATTTTTCAAAGGATTATATTCTTATACACAAGTTATATAAAAAATTACACAACACTTCATATTTAAATTATAAAAATTTAAACCCTAAATTCATAACGCCTAAAACCTTCTGATGAAGATGGATCTTCGAAAGAAATCGCAACCAAACTTTGCTTCCTTTTATCCATTAAGAATGTGTCGTTCCATATCACCACCGGCAAGAAACACCGTGCCGTGATGATGCACAAGGTACCGCCGGCCATGGTGGAGCTCGTAGACGTTAGTCATATTATATGTGACGTTATCCATGTCGACATAGGTTTTCATGGTGACCCGAGCCATGTCCGTCGGTACTCGTGCTCGAACATCTCTAACATGAAAATCATCCCCTTGCAGCAAATTAGTACTAGCCTGCTAGGTGCCAACTGAATATTATTTGATTGAACCTGCAACATGAATCGGATGATGAATTTCAGCAAAGCAAAACAGTGATATGAAAGGCCTAAGCCTAAGCAAAATACTAAAGAATGAAGATGATAGATCACTAAGATGCTGATTAGCTAATATCAGCTTAGATACAGCTATAGGTTGAGCACTGAATATTTCTCATCAGAAGCATTCTCAAGTGACACAGGACCGGACTAAACTCGATCTTCGTTTGTCGGTAATAAATCCTAGCAGATAAGTCTGTTACCTGCTAACAGAGGAATCGAATGTTTTCCGACCATCATCGGAGATTTTATACAAGGTTGTTCAGCCTTTGGGATTTGGCTAAAGACCATATTTTCCAGGTTCATAGGATAGCACATTTCAGTGTGGCGGCTGCTCCACACATTGTGTGGTAGAATGGCATTCACTGCATCAGTCGGATGGAACTGATCCCACCAGATGTGATCGGAAGCGTTACGGCAAGCCATTTCCGTCGACATGCACATGATCCATCCGTTGTATTGTATCTCCCTAACCCGCAGAGCAAGCAGTGGCAGTTTCTTCAAAACCTGAACCAGAATCCACAAAATTCAACCAAAGATTCAGAGGTAATCAAGGATCTCAAGCAAAATGCAGCAACAACAAAAGAAAAGGTTTGATATTCGGATGATCGATCGGACCGTAACTCTTATGGTTCTGAATTATATCCATGGAACCTTGAAACACATCACAGAAAATTATGCCAGCATCAGGAAGCTCATGAAGAAGCTCATCAGTCATGTATCTCATGAAAAAGTTGAACTCCATGATCACATCATTTATCTCTTCAACACAATCCCCATTGTTGCTCGTGACCGCTGCAAGTAGTACGGAGCACAGCCGATCGGCGGTAGCCCCATTACGACGAATCTCCGGACATTTATATTGTACAAGTTCTGGTTTACCAATACTTAAAATGCCGACTTTCCGGTAAGTCCGAAACCGATAGTAAAAAATTAACATTTTTTTCAGCAATCACAGAGAAATTAATCTGTGTTTTTTGACCGAAAAACAATTGCCAAGCGCACTGACATATAGGGGTGTGCAACTGTGCTATTATATTAAAATAATTTTTTAGTCACTAAACTTTTATTTTATATTAATTTAATACAAAATTTAGTGACCATTTTATAATATAAAAAAATTTAATGAACAATTTATAATTTTTAAAAAGTTAAATGACTAAAAATAATATATAATATATAATAATTTCAGTTAATTTGGTTAATTAATCGATTTCGAACCGAATTAACCGATAATTGAATTTTCAAAAAATAAATAAATAAAAGTTAACCAAATTTACCAAAGTTAATCGACCGAATTAACTAAAATAATTTTGGTTCGATTAATTCGGTTAAAACCGAATAATGCACACCCCTACTGATATAGCAGTTCATATGTGATGATGGCGTAATAGAAAAAAATTGATCTAAAAATAAATTTTTAATTAGTTTTTTAAAAGGTGGATAGGTTGTTTAAAGAAAAAATAAAAATATTGAAAAAAAATAATTATTAAAAAATTATTAAAAAAAATAAAACTACTATTAAGACTTTTAAAGTTAAATAAAAAGATAAAAATAAAAACTATATAATAATAAATTATAAGCTCTTTAAGATTAAAATTTAAAAATATTTATAAAGTTCGATAGTTAAGTTCTTTCATCGAAAAGTCTCAAATTTTTTATTGTGACAATATTTGTACGTTTTAAATAAATTCTCAAACTTACTAAAAATTAACTAAACCTATATTAAAAAAAACAGATTATTACCAATTTAATAGTCAGAAACAATTTTAGTAAATCAAAGTTTTAAAAAAAATCTCAACATTTTATTAAATAATTATTTGATCATTTATTTTTTATTAAAAAATTTAACCACCGATATTTTAGTTGATATTTTGTTTTGAGTTAAAATTATTCATTTATAAATAAAAAATATTAAAAATTCTAATATAAATAATTTAAAATAACTGATAATACTTTTTAAGTTAATATATTTATTTATACAAGATATATCATTATATAAATTTATCATATTATTTCAAATTATTTACTATCTTTTGACTAATAATTTTTTATCCACAGATATCATTTTAACCTAAAATAATAAAAAAAAATAATGATTAAAATTATTTTAAATAAATATAAACCAAAATAATTATTCGAATAAATATTAAGAATATTTTTTTTTACTTTATACCTTTGAATAATTCAATGTGGATCAATTATACAGATTTAAAAGAAACGTAGAATGCACAACACTGATGTTTGCATTCTAAAATATGGTGAAAATATAGAATTTTCATAGTTCTTACTTGGACCAGGCGACCGTATCGATCTCCGCTTGTGCACTTCTGTATAGTTCCAGCCTCTTGGCCAGAGCACTTCGTCGTTCCATGATGGCTGGATCCTCGTTCAATAATGCAGATAATCGTTTTTGCTGCAAAATTTTTCCAGGAAATCAAGCAGTGTTCAAGTAAAATATGGTGAGTTGGTTAAGAAAGAACTGTTCTCACCTCCAGTTTACCCAAATCCGTGTAGTAAAAGTCGAGTAGGCTTCGTTTCGCTTCTCGGACTTGACAATAAACGATGGACTTTGGAATCGTGTGGCGCAAAGTAGCGCAGACCATATTTACGTAAGATAAAACTGTTGTTCCTGCTCGGACATTGTTAGAGAAACACATGATCAGAAACAACAGGTCGAGTTTTAGGACGGTATATGTAATTTTTGTGTACATGAACCTACCGATTCTCCTCAGGTATGCGTCGTTGTATCGGTCAAATATTGATTGAGTACCGCTGCCGCCCTTATCTGCATCTTGAGGAAGTTTTCGGAAGAACTCAACTGTAAGGTAACAACATTCCATATCAACCAGCTGAAGTGTAGCCTTTCTGCTCTGTTCCCTCATTCTTTCAAGAGACTCGATCGCAGCATTTCCGACCTCTACCCTGAGTGCAGGATACTGCTTTAATTCCTGAAAACCAAACCCGGTTAACACTTGTAAACCACGATCACCTTGAAATAAAAGAACAGGCAAAATTTCCTAGCTACATGAACAAGATAGGCAAAGACGAGAACATACCGGAGTTTCACTCATAGCCTTGTGAACCAGATCCTTCAGAATGGAATGAATCTGAAAATTATGACAAATGAAACCAATCCAATCCGAAGCATCAGTGTATGACCAGCATGATGTACCGAGCAATTCAAAAAATTTAAGAGGATAAAACATGCAACGGAATACTTAATATCATTTATCAACATTTTCTTGGGTAAGACGACTAAACAGAATGGTATCTTAAAAATCTTGATTTCGGAAGAAGGTTTTGTAGGAATGAATCACAAATGAACTACAGATAAGGAAAAAAATGGAAAATCAGATCTCTGCATGTCAAATTGAATATGATATACTATATTTCTAAATTCTTGTTTCATACCGCATCAACAGCAGCCTCAGCTGGACCTCTGATAGTTACTAAAGTAGATTCAATCAAACGACGATATCCTTGTTCGGGAGCTATTAAATGAGGTTGATACCCATCGGCTTCAGTAATGAGCTTCCTAATATTCTCCATCGATAGTTGCCTGTCAAATTGCAACCTTTTCAAAGCAGCAGGGAGTTGGTTGTCGAAAACATTGTAAACCTTATCACCACCCGTACGCCTGTGAACAACATTGAAATGGAAGTCAAAGCATAATCTCTACAAAAATTAGCAAATATTGAATGAAGCTAGAGAAAGGTAAAAACAAGACATGTTATACATACACGCCATCCAAATGTTCTCTGAAATTTTGATCAAAGAGACGGCATATCTCCATGATTGTATACAACTTCCCCTGTAATAAGTATCTAGATCATCAGCAATTCTGAAATAAATTATAACTAATAATCAATTGCAAGTGGAAAATAAAAAAAATTCCAGATCAAAATACACACAGGCATGTATATATATAGATAGACAAATAGATAAATAGATATAGAGAGAGAACAGTAGGAGCACTTACACCCGCATCAGCTGCAACAGGCTTTCCAAGACGACTCAGTTCAGTTTCAAGTTCGTTAATTGTTTTATTAATAAGGGACTGAATGCCTGGGATTCTAGACTTGATTACGGTCTCCAAATGCTGAGACATTAACCCGTAGCAAAAGGTTAATAAAACTGAAGAGAAGTTAACACTGAATCCAGTACCATCTCCTCCTTTAAAGTAGAAAATTGAGAAAAAGAAGTTTAAACAAAAAATAACACAAAATGCTCAATATAATACCTTTGATAGCACCTTAGCAAGATGCTCAGAACCCATTCTTTGAGCAAGATGCCTATACTCAGGCGTACTAGCAAAATACTCACGCTCTCTACGGCGAGCAGCAATCATGTCGACATTCTTGTTAATATCCGCTTGTGAGCGGTTCACAACACCAACCCAGGGGAATTTCAGACGATAAGCTTTGCCTTCCAATATCTAGTCAGTAGAAACATGAATTAGAACGTGATAATGCCTTAAGCATCCAATAATGACGAATTGAAGAGGTTTTAGCATATCAAAAAACATGCATAACACAACTTACATCGACTGCATCTGTGCCCCTATCCATCAGATCAATTTTAGTCAGCACACCAAGAGTCCTCTCCCCTAAAAGGTTTTAACAATAATTACTAACTAGAAAATCCAAAAGATGCAACCACAACACGTTGAACCCATAAGTCAAAAGGTTTACATATCATAGCAATATTTTATGATATTATTTAGCACAAATTTAAAAACACCCACGGCTTAGAAGTTCACATGATATTAATTAGAAGTAGATGATAATCTTGTGGTGCACAGCAAGGGGAAATATTGAATGAAATTGAAAAAGAATACCTGTAGGGTCCACTTCTCGTGAGATTTTAATTGCGTCTGATGTAGCAAGATCTTGATTAGCAGGTGAAATTGCCAATATTATACAGTTGGGCTGCATAAAAAGGTCCACAAACAAAATAGCACAACAAATTTCAGCTTTCATTGTTGAATAAACCACGAAAATTGTCCAAATGCAAAGTTATTGAGATACAGAAGTGATAATTTACAGCAAGAACTATCCACAACCCACTCTTTTCCTAGGATTTTCGAAGAAATTACATAAAATAACCAGAATCCAAAAATATTGTTCGCAGAAACATCATCGTAAATCTAATTTAAGTAAATTTTCCTAGAAGGAGCAGAAATAAAGATCAAATGCATTTCACCTTCTCAATATAAGAGCGAACCATATTCTCGATATCTTGCACAATGCTCTCCGGCTGTCCCTCTACATTTAGCAAGATAACCATCAATTGTACATGATATTATGAGAATTAATCACGAATTTCACAAATCATATTGCAGCAAAAACATCTAATAGGGTTTAAAAGTAATACAAATTAATATATAAATATATCAATTTTTAACCGGGAAAGAAAAATGCACTTTGAAGATTACACGTTTTTTATTAAGTCACAGTGGAAATGTAATTCAGTCAATCAATAACAGTATATAAAGGCTCCAAATTTTCTTTAAATTTACTAGGCTTTTGGTAACTTACCAACTGCTACTTTCGTAAGACCAGGAAGATCAATCAGAGTCAAATTGACAACTGCAACAAATTAAAATGAAAAAAGGCTTGTAAATTAGGGAAAACAAAACTTAAAAAACTACGAAGAACAGAGTAAGCGTTTACAAACAGATTATACCATAGGGAGAATATATGCTAAGATGAATAGGGACACTGGAGATTTGCTTGGATCGGCCAGTTTCTCTATCCGTCTCGTCTTGAATCTCCTTCCTAACGGCAGCTATAAGCACGTATAGTGATTAAGTTCAAAATCCAAGTGTAGCCGATGCTAAAACCTGGTAAAAACGAAAGTTGAAAGTGTAAAAAGTATTAAATTTACCGAAATCGGTGAATCTTTTTCTTGGTAGGTGAAGGAACTCAGCATATTCCCTGCTTCCTTCATCACTTTTATGAAGCTGCAACACCAGAGGTCTCCGAGTAACAATTCCTGCATTAATTATTAAACACAGAAAAATAAACTAATAAATAAATAATTTCTTATGTTCATCCGCGAGGAAGGATAGATTTATGAGGTAATCTATTTTTACCGGATCCACGAGGTAAAAAATCCTTGCCGACTATGCTTTCGAGCACCGAAGACTTCCCTGAACTCTGTTAAAAATTCAAAATCTCAGATCAGCTGGAAGTTAATGAAAAAGGGAGAAAAGTAGACTAAAATTGAAAAGAGAAGAGAAGATCGAGTGATGACCTGTCCTCCAACGACGGCAATCGCCGGTAATGAGTCCCAAAGAGTAGGTAACGCACTTGCTTCCCCGTGGTCACCGAGAGCCGTACAAGCTCTTTGAATCTTGTTCACAAGGGAAATCAAATTGTCCATTTCTGTAGTAAATCAACAGAACTGAGTCAGATTGAAATCAGGCTGGTCCGAGCTGAATAGGTAAGCAACGGCAGAACCTCAGATCTGAGTCGGTGTATTTGGTTTGTTTGAGAAGTTTTGAGAATGGAAGAAAAATGAAGAAGTTGGTTTTAAAGGGAAGCGCGTTGTATTTAGGGTGACTCAGTCCCGATGCGACAAGAGTGAGTCAGCATTAAGCAACGGCAAGGGAAAAATGAGAAGTACATGACTCGCTAGCGCGGTTGAGTTAACTCGGGATTGTTCCGTTGCAAAGTTGGTTTTTTATTCGCTACCAATTGTTAAGGGCCTTGTTTGTGTGGTCCACTTTAGGGTGGGTAATCCACGAAAAAACTTTGATTCATCTTGATTTAATTTATAATTTTATAAATTTGATTTAATTTAAATTTTTTTAATAGTATTTAAGTTATAAAAAATTAAATAATTTAAATTTTTAATAATTAATAGATTAATTTTTGATTTTTTACTTTAAATTAAACCTATTAATCTTGTGTGTTATATATATTATACAAAAAATATAAAATATATATTATAGTTATAAAAAATTATTTAAATATTTATTTTTAATTTGATAACTAAATTTAAGTTATAAAACAAAGTCATCAGTTCGATTAAATTCAAAAAAAATGACTGAGAAATTATATTATGAATCATTTTCACCACATCATTTGTGGTCTCAACTAATCATATTCGTCCATTTTATATATTTTTTTAATATGAGTCATTACTTTATTTCTAAATATAATTAATAATAGATAATTATCAGATAATTATTTAAATATGAACGGATCTAATTATATAAACTATAGATATTATGAACATCCCAAACTTGATGTTCACCCTTAATTCATATTTCAACGGTAAACTACATATTTATTTAAAATCAAAGAGAATACTTGAACAAGAATTGAACTTAAATAAATAAATGATACTGTGTGAAGGATTCAAATTCCTTATCATTGAATTCCAAATCGTTGGTTCTTCCGCTTTTTATGTTTGTCTTGGTGGGGTCTTCCCAAAATTCAAAAACCCAACATTTTTTAATATAACAATTAATTCGAAAATAACAAACAAATTAATCTTAAGATTATAATTTAGAACCGATAGTTTTTTTTAAAAAAAAAAACATGTAAATCAATCTTTTTTTAAATTCAAATTCAAATAAACATGAAAATATTGATTTTCAAATAATCTAAAAAAATTACAATGTATTATATGTTTTATAGATATTTTTAAATTTGATTCAATGAACATTAAATTGGACCTGTAAATCTGTCTAAAGGCATTGTGTTTGGGCCCAGCATTCCCTGACCCGTTGGAGGTTCAAACAATCGAACAAAAATTGATGATGGCCCACTCTAAACAAGTAAGATAAAGAAACATACGTACATCTTCTACTTTCAGTTTCTGTTATAATTCCAAACAATCAAAGCAATCCAGAAGCTGTAATCTAACATACGGAAGTACATCCAACACATCAGGACAGGATATTTGTTAACAATCAAAGCCATCAAGTCAATAAACCTGTCCTCTAACAGACAGGATACATCGAACATATCAGTTGCCAAATCGGCCTCTTCCCCATGCCATTCTTTGCCTCCCAACACCATTGGATTGTACATTGTTGGTATGATGGGAAAACACCCTCATTCGCTCTTCTTTCATGTTGGCAAACAGGGAATCCAATGTTTTAGGCTTTTGCTTGGTTGATGTTATCCCTTGTCGTCGCAGCTGATGTTGTTGCAATGGCTTCTGATGTGGCTTCACTGCAAAACCAACATTTGTAGACCTTCTTTGGATAGGTGGTGCTCCAATCCTGCACCCGAGAAACAAAATCCATGAACGAATAACAAAAACATTACATAACAATAACGTAAGTCCGGGGGAACTAGCTTTCACCCAACAGCAACCGGCACCAAAATGTTCGAGGGTTGGGAATATCTTACCAGCATAGGAAGACTACTTAATTCCAGCAAACAGAAACATAAAACAAACAATCTGTAAAGTAACTCCCTCTATTTTCCGCAAAACATTCACAATATGGGAACATGATCATGCATTTAAACCCCTCTTGAAAATGTACTGCAATCCTCGAGAAAACTTCCAGTGCGGTACAAGAACTAGGGAAAACCACAGGTAGATTCAGCATACTCTAAACAAGCAGCGACACCAATTAGAGCAAACTCCTAAACCCCCAACTTTAGACAGATATTAACACCTCTCAAGAAAAGGTAGCAGGAACATGTGCCAAATTTACTTCAAGACAACATAAATAAGCTTATATTTTCAATATTCACCAACCAAACACTGTCCGGCTTCAATCAGTAGCTCATATTTCAATACAGCACCATCGGCAACAATCTATTCACTTCACCAACATATTCTTTTTAAATAGTGCATCACAGGGCCAATCAAGCCAATGTCCTTAAAAGAACATAAAACCCAAGCATAGATTTGAAGGGTAGGGAAACCCTAGAAAAGATGAAAACGATGAAGCATCAATAGTGGACTGGGAAAAGGGGGTATTCAGATGGCCACAAGCTGCCCAACTAGTTAAAACTAGTAGTGTAAACCAAGGGATGTTAGAGCATCGAATGTTAATAGCAATCAAGGAATCTGAAGAGGCCAAAACAAATTAAGTGTTGACTGGCAACTGGCACAATAAAACCCATACATTCGAGCAGAAACTACCCAATTAACATTTCTAGACAAATTGACAATGGTAATCATGAAAACTTGGCATCATATTTTTACTTAATCCACCTTCAAACATCATGACCACGTTAAACACTGTCTACTCAATGCTTCAATGTCCCACATAAAAGGGAAAACCAATTCCAAATTAGGCACCAATTAACCTGAGAACCTTGCACAAACTAGCATACTACTCGGGGCAGTTTGAACAAAATAAACCCAAACACTTCAAGATAATCCCATATCCACCCTTTTCCACAAGATATGTAATCAAATATTAGGAGTCCACACAACATGCAACTTGATATATGTTAACCAGGACCACATTCCAGATGTAGTCGATATCATAGAAGATCCAAAATTTACCTGCAACACTCAATGGTAAGAATCCACACAATCAGACAGCAGTGATTACATTTTAATTATAAAAAAACTACTCCAGCTATAAGAAATCATAGCTAATCCATATACCTTGGTTTGTTCACATTAGCCACCCTCCTGCTATTAAAGGCTCTATTCCTAAATGGAGCAACTGCAGCCCTCCGGGCAGCATCGGATGCAAAAGGAAACCGGTTCCCCTGGAAATTAGATCTTTGTGCTAGAACCCCCTGGTTTAGATATATGAAGAAAAATAAGAATATGATCCAAAGTCATATTGTGCAACCAGAAGAGCTGCAAATTTAACAACAGCAGCAGTAAACATTCAAACACCTGTCTAAGAGAAGCCCGGGAGTCCATGTACTGTTGTACCTTGAAAGCCTTATCTTTAGCAGCGTTATTCATAGGTCTCTGACTTTTATTCTGATGATAACAGATTAGAATATCAATTTAAGAACAAGGAACAATAAAAAAGACTTTCCTGGAGTGAAATAATTCTTACTGGAATCCTTCGCTGCTGCTGTTGCTTGCCTTTGTTTGAAGTATTTTTTGACATTTTAATAATTTCCTCTAAGTCCATAAAAAGTGAAACTTATCAGAAACATGTTCACCCTCATAAGTAAATTGTTTTTAAAAAGGCATAAACAGCTAAAGCTCACCCAAAGTCATATCCATTTTCTTTTCTGTGAGGGCGATTGCTTCGCTTGTAAGTGGTTTACCCGCCATCTGACGATGTAAACAAGCATTAATCAAAGCAATAGAAAAGCGTAATTTGAAATATTTCAAAATAAAGGAAATAATTCAAAATTGAAAGCGGCAAACTCAAGCTCAAGAGAAAAAGATTCAAACAGAAGTAATATCCTAATTTATACACAAATATGCATAGGAAAAGGTTCAATGTCAGAAACCCTAAAATTTCTACAATTTTTAATCAAACCAAGGGAGAAACATACAGTTAACGAGATCGAACATATAACAGAAAAAATACTCACAAATCAATTCAAAAAAGTGGGAACAACCCAACAAATAAGCAATACAGAAACGGATTTACAGACGACAAACGCTAGATTCAACAAAAAAAAAAGAGAATTGAGGAGAGAAAATTACCGGTTCACAAAAAAAGAGAGAATCAAAAGAGATCTTCGATGATGAAATCGAAACGAATTCAATCCTCCGTTGAAGCTGGAGATTGGATTAGGGATTTCGAAGTGATCTTGAAATAGAAGAAGAGAGTAAAATTTCCAATTCTTAGCGATTACGCCAAAACGAGTAAACAGATTAGAGACCCTGTTGGTTTATATAGGGCGGGTGAGGTTAGCGGATTTCAATCTCAATCGTTGATTGTTTTAATATAATTAGATTTCAAGTCCGCTTTTGATTGGGGACCAAGTAATTCAACATCCCAAGTACAGCTAAGCGTTACGCGTTCATTAAGGTTTTATGCTATTTGAAGAATACAAGTCAGATCGTTACTTTGTTTTATTGGGAAAAAATTTATATACAATTCATTTCATTATTAATGATTTTATCTATTAAAAATTAATTAATAAATTTTTATATTTTATACTATTTTTAAAAATATTTTTATTTTTATTATATAAATAAATAATGAGTAACGAAGATAACTGCATGAGACGAGTATAAATATCTTTTTATATATATATTCATGTTTACTTAAAATTTTTATATTTACTATTTACCTATCACCGATTCAAGTTCATTTAAGCAGCTACATTCTTAAATTCATCTCTACTCTTATTATTTAACTGTATGCTTAACATGAACCATCTTACTTCAGTGGTTAAGGGAGTGATTACTTTTCTTAGAGGTCATAGGTTCGAGAACTAATATTGCGATAGAGTGATTAAGCGATTAATGTTCGATGTTTGAAAGTATATTTTAAAACAGATAATATTATAATTTATAATCACTATAGCTGATTAAAAAAATATACTTATTATCCTACCCGTACCTATTTAACAAACAACAATTAATAACGAGTTATGTAAAAGAAATCATAAAAATATATATATAAAAAATTTATATATTTTATTGATTGATAAAGTATATATATATATTTAATTGTTTAGCATAACTATAATTAACTCAACTAAAATATATTTATATATATCGATATAAATTTTAATTAGCTGCGTCTAATTAACTAACTCTAAAATGTGATTAATCATATTCTGCAACTTGAAAGCCATCGTTCCTTGTTAGCGTGGCGGTGGTTGGACCGAGCCATGCAGAATCTCTTCTTCTTCGCTCACTTTCTTTGGATCAGTTCTGATCCATCAATCTGCTATACTCCCTCACCTTTCTCACTATTCGTCTGTTCTTTCCCATCCTTAATCATTACCAGAGAAACCGACAACAACTAGCAGCAGAAAAATGCCCATCAAACTCTTGCTCAAAACCCCATATTTTTGTTCTTCTAACAAACGATTATACTATAAATTTATCTGTACAAGCAAACAAGTTTTATGAAACACAACCTGACTAAACAGTACCTGAGAATGTTTATTAAGAAAGGAGAAAAAAATAGAATAATGAAAAATAACAATCCATAAATGCAATGCAAAAACACAATGAACACTAATACAACAAATAACAGTAAAATTTCCTCTAGGATGCCCTCTGGACTCTGATGGTTTTCGAGACGATTTCCTTTAGATCGTCGCAGCGGCTGCGGTGATAATCGATCGATAAACACAGCTGCCTAATGGCCTCCCTCTTCTCCTCTCCTAGTCCGAGTATGCCTTGATCCTTCTCTTTCATTGACGTCTCCAAGAATTCCACCTTCTTCTCTAGCTGATTCACGGATTTCAGAAGATTCTCCTTCTCGCATTCTTCCTTGTGTGCCTTAATCCGTAGCTTCTCCGCTTCCTCTCGTAGCGTAGATTCTTGTTGTTTAAGATATTTAAGTTGCTCGATCAAGTTGGTTACTTCATTCGTTAGCCGTTTCTTCTCATTCTTTGTCTCTTCAATCCAATGTTTTGCAAGCTTGAGCTCTTTCGATGTTGATTCGATGCAATGCTCGTAGTTCCTACATCCCTCTTTGAATCTGTTTATGACTGCTTCGAATCCAATCAAGGTACTATGTACATTCACAGAGATGTCGTTGATCATACTGCAGTAGGCTTCCTTGTTCGCGACGATTATTCCAGACAATGTTGAGATCTTCTCTTCGAGCAGTCTTTGTTCTTCCTGGTACTTTGCTTCTGCTTTTCGGTAGCTCTCTTCGTTCTCGGTTAGCAACTGTTCTGTGACTCGAAGTTTTTGGTTTGACAACCGGAGCTTCACTTCAATGTTGCGGACATTCTCAACTAAACTACTGAGCTCATCTCCTTTCATTTCTATATCTCTTTTCAAGTCTTCAATGGTTTGCTCCAACTCGGCAACGATTTCATCCTTGGATTGAATGTTTGTGTTGTGCTCTCCTGCCATTTCTTGCATCTTCCTTTCTGTGATTGCAATAGTTGCTCCGCACTCCTGAAATGAAGTTTCGAGTTGTTTGTATTCCTCGCTTAGCTTCTTAAACGCGTCATCTTGTTCTTTTAGCATTCTCTGATGTTCTGTAATCTGATTTACGAGGTCGTTTTTCTCGTCTTCCTTTGCTTGCAAATCTCGTTGAAGGTCTTCGACTATTTGCTTCAGATCAGCTGCCACCTGACTTTTAGATTCGATGTTTTTATGGAATTCTTCTGAAGCTTCTTCCAGTTTCCTTTCTGCAACTTCAAGATTAGTCTTGCACTCTTGGTATAAGCCCTCGACCTCTTTGTATTCCTCAGTCAACTTCTTATACACCTCATCCTGTTCTTCTAGCGTTCTCTGCTGATTGCTAAGTTGGATTTCCAGTTCAGACTTCTCGTTCTCAAACTTGGTCAGTCTTTCTGATGATTCTTGTTTCTCTTTCTCAAGCTGCAACTCTAGTTCATTTCTCCGGGTCTGTAACGAATCCAACTCCTGCTGCAAATCCTTGACCTGCACCACTAGGGTTGTTAACTGGGAGGAAGTTTCGTTCTCCAAGCTTGCGTGCTTTTCCTGGAGGGCATTGAACTCAAGCCCTCTTTCTACCACTGTTTTCTCCAATTCAAAGATTTGATCCTGTAAACCCACCTTTTCCTCCCTCAACAGACCGTTCTCTTCGATTTTCGTACTCAAGTCCGCTTCCAGTTCACCTTTCTGATTCTTTAAAGAATTTACCTCAGATTTTAGTTCCTCCATTTGTGCCAGCAGGCCCTCTTTCTCCAGAAGAACTCTTTGTTGATCCTCAGTCTTGCTTACTATCTCTTCTTTTGCCTTTTCTATTTCCATCACATGATCGGTAATAGCTCGAGTTTTACTGTCAAGCTGGACCTCAAGGTCTGCTTTCTGGCTATGCAGGGACTCCAGCTCCTGCTGCAATGTATTTATCTGATCCATCAAGCTCTTGACCTGAGTTGACGCTTCATCGCCTTTTACTACAATATGTTCTTCCAACTGAGCTTTCTGGGTCCGCATCAAATCCATGTCTACTAGCAGACTGTTAATTTGCATCGTCAAATTCTCCACTCTAGACGATGATTCTTTCTCATTGTCCTCAAAATTCTTTGTAAGAGTCAAAAGTTCTTCTTGTCTCTGCTTTAACATCATCTCGAGTTCTGAAATTTGGGATTGCAGTCCTGTATTTTCCTCCCTCAACTGACTGTTCTCTTCGATTTTCGTTCTCAAGTCCGTTTCCAGTTCACCTTTCTGGTTCTTTAGAGAATTTACCTCAGATTCTAGTTCCTCCAATTGTACCAGCAAGCCCTCTTTCTCCAGAAGAACTCTTTGTTGATCCTCAGTCTTGCTTACTATCTCTTCTTTTGCCTTTTCTATTTCCATCACATGATCTGTAATAGCTCGAGTTTTACTCTCAAGCTGGACTTCAAGCTCTGCTTTCTGGCTATGCAGGGACTCCAGCACCTGCTGCAATGTATTTATCTGATCCATCAAGCCCTTGACCTGAGTCGACGCTTCATCACCTTTTACTACAATATGTTCTTCCAACTGAGCTTTCTGGGTTTGCATTGACTCCATGTCTACTAGCAGACTGTTAATTTGCATTGTCAAATTCTCCACTCTAGACAATGATTCTTTCTCGGTGTCCTCGAAATTCTTTGTGAGTGTCAAAATTTCTTCTTGTTTCCTCTTTAATATCATCTCGAGGTCTGAAATTTGGGATAGCAGTCCTGTATTTTCCTCCCTCAGCTGACCATTCTCTTCAACTTTAGTTCTTAAGTCCTCCTCCAGTCCACCTTTCTCATTTTTAAGGGAATTTAACTCAAATTCTAGTTCCTTTATTTGAGCCAGCAAACCCTCTTTCTCCTGCAGAACTCTTTGTTGATCCTCGGTCTTGCATATTATCTCTTCTTTTGCCTTTTCTACCTCGATCACATAATCTGAAATAGCTTGATTTTTTCTCTCAAGCTGAACTTCCAATTCTGCTTTCTGGCCATTCAGAGACTCCAGCTCCTGCTGCAAAGTATTTATCTGATCCATCAAGCTCTTGACCTGAGTTGATGCTTCATCGCCTTTCACTACAATATGTTCTTCCAACTGAGCTTTCTGGGTCCGCATCGAATCCAAGTCTACTAGCAGACTGTTAATCTGCATTGTCAAATTCTCCACTCTAGACAATGATTCTTTCTCGGTGTCCTCGAAATTCTTTGTGAGTGTCAAAAGTTCTTCTTGTTTCCCCTTTAATATCATCTCAAGTTCTGAAATTTGGGATAGCAGTCCTGTATTTTCCTCCCTCAGCTGACCATTCTCTTCAACTTTAGTTCTTAAGTTCTCATCCAGTTCACCTTTCAAATTTTTAAGGGAATTTGACTCAAATTCTAGTTCCCTTATTTGAGCCAGCAAACCCTCTTTCTCCTGCAGAACTCTTTGTTGATCCTCGGTCTTGCTTACAATCTCTTCCTTTGCCTTCTCTACCTCGATCACATAATCTGAAATAGCTTGATTTTTTCTCTCAAGGTGCACTTCCAATTCTGCTTTCTGGCCATTCAGAGACTCCAGCTCCTGCTGCAAAGTATTTATCTGATCCATCAAGCTCTTTACCTGAGTTGATGCTTCTTCGCCTTTCACTACAATATGTTCTTCCAACTGAGCTTTCTGGGTCCGCATCGAATCCAAGTCTACTAGCAGATTGTTAATCTGCATTGTCAAATTCTCCACTCTAGACAATGATTCTTTCTCGGTGTCCTCGAAATTCTTTGTGAGTGTCAAAAGTTCTTCTTGTTTCCCCTTTACTATCATCTCGAGTTCTGAAATTTGGGATTGCAGTCCTGTATTTTCCTCCCTCAGCTGACCATTCTCTTCAATTTTAGTTCTTAAGTTCTCTTCCAATTCACCTTTCTGATTCCTTAGAGAATTGACCTCAAGTTCTAGTTCCTTCGTTTGTGCCAGCAAACCCTCGTTCTCCTGCAGAACTCTTTGCTGAGCCTCAGTCTTGCTTACTATTTCTTCTTTTGCTTTTTCTATCTCAATCACATGATCTGATATAGCTTGAGTTTTACTCTCAAGCTGAACTTCCAGCTCTGCTTTCTGGCTATGCAGGGACTCCAGCTCCAGCTGCAAGGTATTTATTTGATCCATCAAGCTGTTGACTTGAGTTGATGCTTCCTCGCCTTTAACTGCAATATGTTCTTCCAACTGAGCTTTCTGTGTGCGTAGTGACTCCATGTCTGCTACCAGATTGTTGATCTGAACTGTCAAATTTTCCACTCTAGACAACGATTCTTTCTCATTGTCCTCAAATTTCTTTTCGAGAGTCAAAAGTTGTTCTTCTCTCTGTTTTGACATCATCTCGAGTTCTGAAATTTGGGACTGCAGCCCTATATTTACCTCTCCCAGCTGTTTTGCTTCACTTGCTTTGTTCTCTATCTGAAGCTCCATATCTCTGTTTGTTGTTCGCAATTGTTCCAATTCAAGTTCTAAGCTTGTCACTTGTGCCTCTAACTCTTTTATCTTAGCAGATGATTGATTCCCATGCACCTCATGCACCTCTCTGAGAGTCACAAGTTCCTTTTCTTTGTCACCCAGATCCACCTTTGATTGACTAATTTCAGCCATGAGTTGTTGTATTGTTCCCTGTGCCAGCCGAATCTCATTTGAAACCTCAGAGAGCTTCGAATTCAGCGATTTATTCTCTTCCACTGCGGCATCTAGACTCTGGCTCAGTTCTGAAATTCGCTGTTCTGAAGATTCCAGCTGTTGCTGCATATTGAAAACTTCCCCTCTGACACTATCTAGCTCTTGCTGTAAAGTTGTATTTTCCTCCTTCAGCAAACCAACTTCTCTTCTAAGATCTTCTGCAAGCTTCTTGCCATCTTCTATTCTTTTAAATGCTACGTCTTTCTCTATAATTAATTGACTATTTTCACTATGCAGCGCCTCCAATCTTTGGTTCACCTCAGCTTCCACCTTAGCAGCAGTTTCCAGCTTATGCCTTAGCTCTTCATTCTCAACCACAAGTCTTGATTTTTCACTCTCTGATCTTTCGGAATCAAGCTTTAGATTTTTTATGATTTCCTCCGCTTCTTGCACCTTGCTTAAAGAAGCTACATAATTCGAATTCAAAGCATCTTTTTCTTCACTTACATCTGCCATCTTCCTCTTAAGATCAGCAATTTCCAGATTTGCAGCTTCAAGTTCTTGTTTAACGCCTTCTGCTATTGTCTGAAATTCTCTCTCCATGTATCCATTTTTACTGCCCCCATTTTTTGTAGAACTATCGGAGTCTGAATCTGAGCTTGACGAAGAGGATGCATCTTTATCTCGTTTCCCATGAGCTTTTTTCCTCAGCTCCCCTGTAAGATGATCATAGTGTGCATAGAGTTTCTGGTAGTGTTCGTTGAAATCCTCAATTAACCGAACAAGAGGTTCCTTCTTGGAGTTAGCTATTGGAACTCCATTTTCTTCACCATCTTCATCCTTAATGAGCTTCAATATTGTTGCCACCTTTTCATCAATTTCTGCAGTGAAAGGAGTTTACACGTGAGATTTAAACCAAAAAAATATATCAAAAGTTGTAAACCATGTTAAGCTGCCTATGGCATTTCAGAACATCCATATATCTAAGTCATATCATACTCATGTTCGAAAATGTCTCGAACACAGATGTATAACACTGAGTACTTCAAGAAAATGAAAGACGGAATGGCATAAATCAAATTTACAAGTAAAATAGAAAATGCACCCCAAAGAAATAAAAGTATATGTAGAAAATTACCTAATTTACTTCCTTTAAGCTGCTCATCCTTTTCCGGATCAACATGATACCCAAAGAAGGACTTAATAGACTCCCTAAAACGATGCTTACCCATCTCTATACCAACTAATTTAACTCAACAAGTGGCAATGAAGATAAGGCAATCGCCATCTCAAGCATAAAACCTGAAAAAAGACATAATTAAGGATACTTGGTAATAACTTTAAAACTATGTCAACCAGAAACAATACAACATAGAGCGGATTGATTGCAGAAGTTGCAAAAATAAGAACATGACTATAAGAATGTGTGCCCATAGTAGAACATGGATCCATATAATCAATGTATGCATCTTCATTACTGTCACTACCATCTTATCATTCAGCATACAGAACCCGGATTAGACTAATCCAATCGAATCGCATTAATCAAGAACCGAAAACTTAGTAGAATTAGATGGTTTACATGGATCAGAGGTTTGAACTGATTTAACCAAAAAGAAGAAGAGAAAACTAAGCCAACTGCATTTTCTTGTCAATTATTTACTAAATTTATCAATTTCTTAAACATTTAAAATCATTAAATAAAACTGGACATCTAATATATTCATTATTCAACCAAACCAATAATCTAGATCAGGGGCGGTTCAAAGATTTTAGGGGGCCTGTACAATTTATTAAAATACGGCCCTTAGAAGTAATTGTCCATAACCTCCGCTAGTTATAAAATTATAGCCCTTAGAAGCAAATGTCCTTTCTAGGGGCCCCTGTGCGATCGTTTCTATTGCGCCTATCCAAAATCTCACTAGTTCTACAGAAACAATAGTAATAAGCATAATAAATAAGATTCTATAATCAATTGTTGCATTTAAGAAATAATTATAACGTTTTAACAATTATATTGCATCTTTCTTAATAGTATTTTCAAAAAATTTCAATGAATTTCGAGATTAACATCATCTAATGAACGTAGTTTATCAAAATTTTGGGCCCTCTATTTTAAGGACCCTGTGCAGTTGCTCCTATTACGCCTGTCCAAACCATCCACACTCGTCACTCAGCATACTAAGACAGATTATTAAAGAAAACAGCTAAAATTTTCGTTTTAAGGAGCAAATGGTCAGTAAAGTGGCAGATATGATTCTAGTCTGGCATGGCGACACATCATCATCATCACCCACGCCACAAATGCAGAAAGCTGGTTTGGTATGAAAAGTGGAAACGATAAAAGACAGCTATTATTGAAAAGAAGTGAGCTGTTTTTCATTGATTTTCTTTTTTTCAAATTCATACATATAAGTCAAGGCCAGTCAATCATCACCGCTCAATTACTCAAAAACTTTGTTTATTATATATGAAAAAGGAAACAGTACTAAAAAAACTAATAAAAAACTTTTAAATTATTAAAGCAAAACAAACAAATAATACTAGGAATTTGGCACTATCATCACCTGAGATTTCACAGAACAAATAGATTTTAATTTTTTTTTCAAATCAAAAGAGTAGAATATTGAATTTGAAGGCGAAGAATCGAATCGACACTGATAAGTGATAACTGATACTAGGTTTAAGTACGAAACGAATGAAATCTGGAAAATATTAAAGAAAAAGTCCTTTGACTTGAACTGGAAATCATGATCTAATAAACTCTTCATCTTTTTCAACTACGGAGCTTGAAAATCAAATCACATGGAAGTCCAAAGCATACAAAAAAGGATCTAAGTTAATTTCCGGATAAAGTACAAATCTATTGCATGAAAAAAAACTGAACAGAAATTCAAATATTAAAACTGATCGAACTTTTTTCATTGAAACCGAATCTTCAAGTAATCAAAAGAACGAAGCAAGAGATGATAAATCAGTGATGATCAAAGATTACCTGAGAATAAGAGCTTTAAAACTTGATTAAGACGAAGAGAAAAACGGAGCAAACGAACTGAGGAATTAAGAGAAAGATTTGTTGTTTGATAAATGGTAGAAAGCGTGGTCGTAGCCTTTCCGTTTTCAGGAGACGGAATTGAATTTTTGGAGATTCTTTTATTCTAATTCTAATTACTTGCCCTTGCTTTTGCTGTTTTATTTCAGTTATACCCTTTCAATTTCTCGTCACGAGAGATGAATAAACAAACCAGATTCATTGGTGTTTTTCTCGTCCAGTTGTTTTTTTCTCTTCAAGTTGCTGTCGGAAAATAAAATATTTCTACTCCCAATGTAATCAGATTCTTTTTCAAATTTGATTAACAAGTCGTCAGTCTAATAATATAAAACATTATATTAAATGAATATTGAATTTTATTTATTTATATTTATATAATTTTTATGGAAAATAATAAGCATATATAAATAAATTTAAATAAATATGAACGAATAAATTATCGAACGTAAATGAATAAACGAACCCTTTAATTATATTCGTTCATTTAATTATACAAACAAAACAAATCTTGTTCATGATTATTCGTTTAATAAATAAACAAACATAAATAATTTTTTTGTCAAACGATTCATTAAGCGTTAAGTTTGTTTATAGTTATCATTTTCTTGAACGATATTTAAAAATAATTAATTATTTATAAAGGGGTGTCAAATTATTTATAAAAGTGTGTCAATTATATATATATATATTTAATTTTTTTATATACTCCTATAAATTATATAAAAAATATGATTTTTTTAAAAAAATTGAGGTTTTAACAAATACCCTATTTGTACATGTAACTCGACCCATGATCGTAGTATTACCCTATCATCATTTTTTATATAATCATATTGTATTATGTTTAAACATTATATTTGAATATTATTTTATTTTTAAATTTGTACATGCAAATAATTATACGTATCTAATATGAAAATACATGTCACGTCTTCAAAATAATAAAAAGTCCGAATTCAATCACTAATGCAGACAGAAAAGTGTAAGGACTAAATTGAAAAAAAATCAAGTTCAGGGGCTTATAGTCACTTAATCCTTACAAGTGAAGTGAACCACTGCACTGTGGAGTTAGATTTCTGGTTACGGTTTTAGTAAGAAACTTCCTGGTTTCTTCATTTTTGGCATTACCATGACAGCTGCTGTCCAAATCAAAGATTCAAACTTCTTACTTACCGTTGCCAAAAATAGAAAATTAGTCACATAAGTTACTTGCAAATAAGATTTAAAAAAAATAAAACATAAGATTAGTTGATTAGGAAAAATTAATGAATAGAATTTTGTCGAAATGCAGGGGGAAAAAATCATGTTTTTTTCTTGGTTCTGCCAGTGATCATGGCTTCATCTTTTTTCTTTTGTAATCTTCTCAAATGCTTTCACTCGAATCTTGAGCTCAGCAATGGCTTTCAACAGCTTCAGCTTTTCTTTTCCTTCCTCACTTAACTTGGCTTACGAACTCGAAACATTTTCCTTCAACAACTCGTTCTCCTTACCGACTTCTGGTAACTTCGCATTGATGTTCGGTTGTTCAGTTTCGTTATCATTCCCTGTATCGATGTCATTGGTAGAAACAAGCTGGTTTTCGACACTAAGCTTTCTATTTTCTTGCTCTAGCCTGGCGTTTGATTCAGCTCGGTTTGATTGAACTTCTCGCCTTCCTCAGCTCGTCTTTAGAAGTGGAAAGCTTCTCCTTTAGTGCTCCATTTTCTTGCTCCAGCCTTGAACTTGATTCAATAAATGCATCTTTGCCTACCTCCATTGAATTCCTCAACTTGAACTCACCTTCATAACCAGCGAGCTTATTCCTAAATGTTTTGTTTTCTTGCTCCAGCCTAGAATTCGATTCAGTCAATGCAATTTTGTCAGTTCCATTGGATTCTTTAGCTTCTTGAGCTCAGCTTCACAACCGGCAAGCTTCTTCCCAAGTGCTCAATTTTCATGCTTTAACCCTGAGCAGTTTCTTCAGGCTGTTTACTTTCGTAATCCTCCTTGATAGCCGAAAGTTAAAGGTCTTTCTGCGGAAATAGTGCTTCCAGTTCTAGAATTTTAGCATTTAGGTGACACGTTTCCTCTCTCAATTGATTGATTTTGCGGGTATTACTCCGTTCATCGTCTTCTAATTTATTTTTCTGCTTGCAAAGATCGTCCACTTCAAATTCCTACTCCATCATCACCTGTATCTGTAAGCCTTCCTTTTCTTCTACCATTACTTTCTCAATACCACTCTTTCTTGCTAATTCCTCTTTCAGGGTTTTCACTTGAATCAAATACTGGGAGGTTTCTTTAGACTTACTTTCTAGTAGAGACGCTGACTCAATTTTCTGGCCACATAGGGATTCCAATTCCTGCTTCAGTACATCTACCTCGTCGTTTGGGTAATGTAAATATTCCACCTCTACGGATCTACCTTCAGATTGATGATCTGAGCCATTGAATCCTCGAGTTTAGACTTTTAAGTCGTTCTCATTGTCCTCGATTTGCTTCATGAATTTAGTAACTTCATCTCCAACCTTCGGAATCTGCCGATACAGTGCCTTAATTAAATGCTGATCTTCCAAATGTCTTTTCATGAGCTGCAGAGATTCCACCTCATTTTCCAAGCCAATTAAATGCTCCTCTAGGTCTGCAGCCCGTCCCTTCTGCTCTGCCTCAGAATAGTAAAGTCCTTTCTCTTGACGAGCTTCAAGATTCTTTCAACTTTCTTTTCAACGTCTGCAAAGGAAAACAGAAAACTTCTGAATTCGAAACTCTAAACAATATCACAATAAAATAGCTAATTATCGCAAGGAAATTTGAAATTCTTCTCCATCGGTGCAAGGAAATTATTACAAGACAGACGTGGTGACAACCTTTGCAGTTGTGTAGTCGCTTCTAAAATTATGCCAGACTTGGTCATGGTCCATTAATCTATAACATTAGATGCTAACTTCTATCCAAATAACTTATGTAGACAAGCATGCATTGAGCTTTACAATAAGAAGCAAAACTATATTAAAATGAAGGGAACGAATAGCCCTTAGGCTACTGATAACCTGACTGAGATCATACATTAAAAGTTGACATCCGGTTGATACTTGGACTCCATTAATCTAAGAGGATCTATGATACATGGACTCCAGAACAAGTGCCGATATGGATATGTCCGCCACGTCCAGATCATTAGAGACGTGCACTTCAAGAAAATGGAGTCAAAGAGACATAACAAAAGACGATAAAAAGAATGTTACCATGGATGATATCAACAAGATTTCAATCTTTTGGACTCTGGTAGTTTATACTTCTACTTTCTTCATCTTTTTAAACTTTTGAACATGACGGAAATCCCCCGAGGTCATTGACGGGCTTTTTTGCGTCCCCGCAATGAAATTTGCACCAAATTTCATGAATGAGTCCCCAGGCAAATGGATTTAAAAAAAGCATTCATCATCTCAAACACAACAAGGAACAAACATTAATAATTACTTCACATTGATACATTCAAACAGTGTAAAATCCTAAACTTATGCATGTTCTTGAAAACAGTTTAGTGGCTGTCATTGCATTGAAGGACGCATACACTATCCGACACTCAACCAAAGTCCGAGTAACATATTTCGACTTAATACCTTTTATGTAACCCAGCTAACCGAAAAGAACAACAACAAGAAGAAAAAAACTTGTTTGCCCTGAAGTACTGAAAAAAAAAATTATCCATCTAGGAATCTTCCTTTTCAGCTAAGGGATCCAACAATTAATTATTCTACTACAGTAGCTTTATATGATTTCGACACCAAGGCCTACCAACAAAAAGGGGAACTCCATTAATACATCCAGATTATTCATAGATAAGGCTTATGTCTAGTGGTGCATAAGTCTTTAGACGTCATATTCTAAAGCAACAGCAGCCAGTCCCCACCCATTTGAATCTCAAAAATTTAATAATAATTACGGCTAATCAATTTTTAACCCAACGATCAAATGCTTATTTAATCACGAATTTTAAACTAAATCATGAGATTTCTACTGCCAATGAATGTCAGATAAGGCATGACGCTCGCTGAAAACGACGGAAAATCCTGTGGTTCCCAATTTTAATAATTCAACCAGAATACAACTAATTTAGAAAACGAATCAAGAAATAAATAGAGTAATCCGATCGCAGATTTATCATATATAATTCGGTAAAAAAAAAATCGTTGAAAAAACAACGTAATTTTCTCTTCGTCTTCTATTCCGAATTCATCGACAACCGAATCAAATTAAAACCTATTTTTAATGAGAAAATTAGATTGAAAACAAATCTTACCTGGAAACTTGAGGCGAATATTCTTTCTTCGGATCAAAATGCTGTGAAAATTGATAAAATAATCGGAAAAAGTGGGAAAGTATTCAGTGATTTTCTTTTTAATTCTTTTAGGGGGAGGATTTGTCATGGCCCTGGCGGGTCCCTGAGAATGAATTTTTTGGCGCCTCTTTTGAATCAATTGCCCTTTGAATTCGGCTTTTATTACACTAAAAGGGATTATAGCCGAAATAAACGCGATAATTTCGTCGATTCGAATAGAATTCGATAAGATTCAAACATGAGGCCACGTGGACGATGTCCCGCGCTTTTGTTTTGTCTTGTCTTAATTTATTTCTATTAAATGATATAATAATGAATTTAAAATAAACAGTTGTTATTAAATTAATAATAATCAGATCTTAACTAATTATTATATATATTATGGAGACGTCGAACACAGCTGAACATTATTAAATTAATCATACAATTATTAATTATATGTTGAGTTTATCACTCTTTTATTAATTATATATTGAGTCTTTGAGATTTTAAATTTTTATTAATAAATTTAATGTGTTTAACAATGTTCAACATTAATAGTGTTCGACGTCCGTTATTGAATTTTCCGTATATATATTCATAAAAACCGTTATCCCATAAAGTGACAAATAATTTAATATAATTTAAATTAATTTAAATTCAATATATTATATATGTAAAAAATATTAAAAATTATTTAATAAAATTTGGTTATACAATATGGATCGATATGAATTAGTTAGAATAAAAGCCTAAAAGTATAGATAAAACCATGATTTAACTACGAGGACTACATTGAAAAATTTAAAACGAAAAGGATCGTAAAATTGATTAAAACTGTGAAAATTAAGAGAGTTTAGGTTTAATTTTATAATTTTTAAAATTAATTTTTTTAAAGAAATGATAAACTAAAATATAAAGTATCATAATTTAATTTTATTAATTTTAAATGAGAACCCTAAAATAATAATAAACTAAATTTTTTAAGAAAAACAAATTATAATTATAATTATTTTAATAATATTTAGACTTAAAATATAATTAACTTATTTAGATTTAAATAACAATTACTTCTCTCGAAGCATCGTCTATCACATGATTTAATACTATAGTTTTTTTTTATAAAATAATACTTATGTTTTATTTGTCTAATACTTTAATCATACAAATAAAATAGTATATTACATCATTTGTAATTTATCTTAATATATAGTACACACTATTCCTACAATTTGTAACAAAAAAAAAATGAAAGAAACATGATGAAAAACATGGCAGTGTCCAAATATGTATCATAGTAATTCACGAGACAACCTTGTCTGTTATGGTGATTAATCGAACTAATCCGATGATCGACATGTGTTTTCCGGTTGCTGCTCGTTTTCCGACCTCTAAATCGGAGAGTGTTTTTCTTTGATTATCCCTGTGTACTGCAAACAGGATTTGAGATTGATGGTTGCATAAATTATCCAGTAATGATTGTGATTAAATGGTGCTAATCTGAGATATGACCCGTTGCTGCTCCCATCATTCGCTGCCGGGTTCTGGTGAAAGAACCGGTAACGAATGGCGAGCGGTTTTCTCGGACTAACCCGGTACTGTTAACTCGGGTCAAGGTTGGTGATCTAGTAGAGTGACCATTTGGTGGCCCTGCCATCATGGAGTAAATTGTTCAATTCAGTATCTTCCATATCTTATATATAACCTGAACTATATATCTGACCTGGACTTTTCTTGGCCTTCACGTTAGTGTTTTTCTTTGGGGTTACAGCTTTCTTCTCTGGAATCTTGGTGGAAATTTGTTTCTTCGGGGGTGAACGAATTCGGATCGATCGCCTTTCTGGAACCTCGCTGTAGATTGACTTGACATCCCAATAAACAGACTTGGAATCGGAACCACGAGATTTTGTATCAGAACCAACAGACGTTCTATCACTTGTTCCTGCCAATGGATCGTCTAATATGGAAACATTTTCATCTCTGCAAGTGCCGGTCCCCTGGCTCGTTAACTCGCCGTTTTTATCCTTCGTGTTCATAATAGTTCGGTCTTTCTCCGCAAGACGATACGCAAACATTTGAAATGGGATTTGTGCAACTGAAAGTGGATTGAAAGTCCCATGTTCAGTGAACTTTTTTGCAAACCATGACTCTATCTCACAATAGTCTGCAATAGGACATTGCATTTCGGGATGATCATGGTCGGGATTCATCACAAGGAACTTCTTGATGTAGCGCAAAATCCGACAGATTGATGAGAAACTCGGGCGCTGATTCGGATCCGTATGCCAACACTTTTTTGTTAAGTTGACAAGATATTTTGGTGCTGTGCAGGGAAAAAGAGGCCTCTCCCCTGCAATGATACTTCTACTAACCTTTTCCCCATGTCCTTCGAATGGCGGTTTCCCGGCCAAGAGCTCAAAGCAAAGCATCCCGAAACTATACACATCGGCCTTCTCGGAGTACTTCAAAACGGAGGAGCCACTGAATGTTTGCTCTAGTTCTAACATAACTTCCGGTGCAAAACAAATGGAAGGGTTGGGCTCATAACTCCTCGGGGATGAGTTCGGGGATGAACGAGGCTTGACATCGGATAAACCGTAACCCGAGATCTTCAAATGGAACCAACCTTCAGTATTGTTCCTAGCTTTTATAAAGATGTTAGTAGGATTCAACTCTCCATGATAAATCTTCTTTGAATGCAGATATTCCATTCCTCTTGCAATCTGAAATATAAGATCAACCACAACATGAAGCGGGAACAAGATCCGTCTTCTCGAACCATAATTCTCCTTCAAATAACAACCGAGGTCCTTGTTCCCCGACTCGAGAACGAGCATCACTTCTTTCTTTTCTTCATCGGAAAATCCGCAAAGGTATTGCAGTATATTCGGATGAGTAAGCGAAAGCAACGTAGAGATTTCGGAACATGATGGCTCAACATCCCCAAAGAAGCTCCTCATCACAAAGTTATCTCCCAACCATTGGATTTCCTTATATTGTCCGAATCTTCGCCTTACTTGGAAATCGCCTCCGTATAAGATCGAACAGGGGAAAAGTTTACCATTATAAGCCTCTGATTCAATAATTTTCCGACACAACAAGCCAGCTAGTTGCTCTTGGTTTTTCGTTATCGATCCCGAACATTTCTTCTCCCGCAAGCGTTCGACAAGGTTCCATCGATCTTCCCTCCACGCACTCTCGAACCGGCGACAAATCTCTAGAGGGATCAAGTACTGCTTTCCAAACCGAAACTGAAAAAGTTTGGGATCAATCCATTCAGCATCGTACTTCTTTGCAAGTGTGACTCTCCTCCTTTGTATCTCATCCTGGTTGAGCCCTGCAACTTCTCCGGCCATCTCGATGGCCTCGATGACTGCCGGGAAATGACAAAGCAGATTGTGGATGTGATTATCAATAGAGTCCTTGTTTTGATGTAGATTGATTGCCTTAACCCACCAATCTCTCTTGTCCATACATTGTCTCACATACGATTCGCCTTCCTTAAAGATCCGTTGAAGCTCTCGCAAAGGGTTCTCCAGGGGACTCCATTTCGAGTTCTTTTCTTCGAGTTTCGGGTTCAGCTTGATCTCTTCGGCGATTACATCAAAAGCCAGACAGAACACATCTAACAACAGACAACATTGTCGTCGATTGATCTGAAACTCGTCTTGTAAGACAATGAGAGCTCTTAAGCTTCCCAACACCTCACCGATTTGTCTGAATTCCTCCATTGCTATAAAAAGTTTCGGAAAACACAAATGGTGCTGTCCGAATTCTGGAGATTAAGACACCAGAATCAAACAGCCCCAAATCTCTTCTGATCTGAAAACACCATTTTGTAAACAAAATTGTTGGATTGTTTTCATTGAGAACATTAATCAAACATCTAATCTGCTAAAAAAAGAGACGAAGAAATGTTTTAGCTTCATACAAAATACAAACCTGTCGTTGATAAATTTCTATATCCAATGCCAACCCAATTCAGACAACCACGACAGAAATGATTCCTTTGGTTTCCTACAATCCAAACACTTCGATTTTATCCATGGAAAAAACCCATCTTTTCCCCTTAGAAAAAAGAACATAAAACAAACGATCAACGATGACAGCACCTGAAACCCAGAATCCAGAGTTTTTCCCCTCTTAATTTGATTTGTTTGGAATTTCAGAAAACAAAATTTTCAGGCAAAAACAGAAACCATCAAAGCAAAACAACATAAATCCCAATTTAGGATTTAAAGTTCTTTTTTAGGATAACTGAAGCAGGTTTCAGGTTTGTTTGTTTTTTCCTCCAATAAACTATAAACACGACCCCATTTCTTTGAAGTCTTTGTATAAACGTGTTCCCGTTATTTTCGTCTTCTTTTTCCTCCATCCTCTTTATAAAAGCAGTTACAGTTTCAAATATATGACAATATATTTAAAACAAAATAACAAAATGAGATGACTATATCTTCTCAAGTGACTCCCGGTTCACAGCAACATGAAATCCAACATAAGTGAAATGAATCTAACTAGGCCGAATAATGGCCGAAAATATTGTTTTATAGGTTAAACATACGTGTTCAGTTCATGGCATCATAATCATCCAACTTCTCATTGTATTCCAACACCTTCCTACGTATCTTGGATGTGTCTACCCATGTAATGAAGTCTTCCATGTTCCTTGTTACAAGGAATGCCGGGTCCGTAACTGTATCTGGACCGACTCGAATATGTCCCTGCTCGATATATGTGACAGCTTCTTTTAAGTGCTCTGCAAACTTTAGGTGCACCAAAACAGTTGAGAGCCTACGCCTGTAATAAGAGAATATAATGGGGTAACCATATGAAAGAAGCAAGGTATATGAAGAAATTTCCGGTCCATGATTTAATGTGAGCATCATTCGACATCACTGATTATGAATTTGCTTACCTACAAAACGATGATACTGATAACCGATCACATAAAGCCAAGCTTTTCCTGGTTGGGATTACGCCCATATTGTATCTGCCAACAATAGGGAAATAATATATGAATCAAGTCTTTTGTTTAAGATATGCAAAAGCTCGAGACAACAATTCCGGAATCTCAAAGTCTGATCTCAGACTAAATTCATTTTCTAAAGCATGCACCAAAGTGAAAACAATGACAAACAGTACCCTAAAAAGATTACATGTTTTTCTAGAGTTAACATGAAAATTATTTGAAAGAAATATAAAATTGGAATGGAGGAGCAAAAACAGAACTTTGATTAAACTATGACTACTACAAGTAAATCATAATCCAAGCAAGAAATACTCACAGTTTCTCTAACAGTAAATCGGTCATCTCGATTCGAGAAGGATCTCGGGGATCCATCTGCTTCAATATATTCACCACCTTTTGCACCATCCGGCACAAACTCGAATATCTGTTTTTAATTTTAACCACCATAATTAACAGATACATATATATACCTAAAATCAACAATGAACTCGATTAAAGAATTAAGTATTGAGAAATTACGGACTTCTTATAATCATCACGACCAGTGACATGATAACGGTGCATAACAAGATTCTCTCGGTGGCCACCTTCTCTTTTCCATTCCAAGAAATTTACTTTCTTCAACAACTTTTTCTCATGAAACTTTAGCTTCCTCATCCTTCTTTGCTAAGATCGAAAATGAGAGAGAAACAGAGGTCCGAGCCTAGGTAACCTGTCCTTGATGGTTGTCGCTGCATTTCAAAGGAAAAGTTTAAGACATAAAAAGTCTACAGATATCTCATAAACTTGCCCTTCTTTGAGCTCGATTCGAAACTCAGGCATGATACTCATCTCAAACTTGACCGCATATCATTTTCTAAACTCAAGCACGAGCGGAGGGACGGAGATATAATCAAACTACCCATGCTTGTTAAGTTATGCTCGTATACCGATTTCCATACTCAAGCTGAAGCTCCAGCTTGATTAAACTTTCACATATACAATTTTTATATTAATTAAACTTGATGAATAAAAAATCAATAAAACAGAATCTAAATACTCAGTTTCACTTCTAAATCCAAATATCAGCTGCTACCTCAAATCAAGAAAGAAAAACGAAGAGCTGTTCATGCCCTAATGCAATTCCTCACATTATACGACCAATAATAGAAATTAAAATTTACATATTTGTTCATGATCGTTTAATTTTGGTTCAAATTATAAGAATATGAACACAAAATCAATCTCTATCACTTAATCCTCACGCTCAAAACCTAAATTCTTCTTCCTAACAAGCTAAATCATTAAAATTAACTCGAATCCACTCGTTTTAGCTCACTAATTCAGAATCCACCATATTAGAGACAGAAAATACTAATATCACTAGAACAACAGCTTAGTTTAAAACTATGAAAAACGAACCTATGGAAATTGGGAGCCGGTGGAGAAACTGAAACTGGAGACTGGGAAGAGTAGATATGGTCCGGAAGAGAAATAGCAGCGGCGCTGCAATGGGGAGAGAGGAAAACAACTAGCAATTTAAATCATTAGGTTTAATAATACATAAAGGGTAATAAAGTAATTTAATACGAAAAATATGATATATTTAAAAGAAAATGTCTAATTTCATACCTAAAATATTTAAATTCGTCTAGCATAATTAAAATAAAATATTAGAGATTTTTTATGACTAATTTTTATTTACGGAAAAAGAGGAGAAAGAAAAAAGAAATTTATTTTTAATTATTTTTTAATTAATAATTTAAGAGAGAAAAAAATGTTTTCTATAATAAATAATGATTATAAACAATTACTTCTAATATATGTTTTTATTTTTAGAAAGATTGATATTGTCGGATATATAAGTTATTTAGAGTTTTTATTTAAAGTAGGATGTTTGAAGTTTATTTTAGAATCTAAATTAAAAGCTAAACGCAAGAAGGTGATCAGCCTTAGCAAATGTCGATTTTGAAGAATGATGTAACATTCAGGTAGGGTGAGCGTTCGTACGAATTGAGCCGAGTTAAAATTTTTTGAGTTATTCGAGTTGAGTCAACATATTTTACAACTTGAATTTTTTTTTGAAATTTTTTCGATTTGAGTCGGTTTTAGCGAGTTCGAGTCGATTTCATTTTTTGAGTTTATGTATAAATTTTAATTGCACTATTTATAATACTATAGTATATTTTGATTCTAATTTAAACGACTCTCTCTTTATACTTATATACATATTTTTTATATTATTTTTTACATGTATAAATAAGATTTTAAATTATTATTATTGTTATTATTATCATCATCATCAAATACCTTAGGTATGAATATATCATTTCATTAAATTATTAGCCTTGTTAAAAAAATTATTATCTAGAAAAGATCGAAAACTAGATAAAAATAATAATAAATTAAACACAATAATATAAATACATAAATTAAAAAATATAAAAGAATTAACATAATTTAAATAATATAAATAAAAACTATATTAAATAAAATAAAACATAAATATAGAAAGTGATCATATTGTAAAGAAATGAAAATTAAAAGATAAAAATAATAAAAAAGAGAAGATATGACTAAAATAAAACTAAAAATAAAACTATAGACTAAATGTGTAATTAGACCTTGGAAATTTTCGAGTTATTCGATTTTTTGAGTAACTCGAACTTTGAAAATTTGAACTCGACTCCAAATCGAAAATTTTTCGAGTTATTTGATTTGAATCAAATAACTCGAATACCTCGACTCGAGTAACTCAAAATTGAAAAAAAAAATCGAGTCAAGTCGAGTTTTGCTCGCCCTTACCTGCAAGTGATGTTCTCCATTTTTAAAATATTTTTTTTTATAAAATCTGAAGAGAAAACATCATATATATACATGATATTCTTTTATCTACACAGTAAAAATTGATCTATAATTCAAAATATTCTTAAATTAAAATTTTAGATTAAATTATTCTTAATTTTAAATGATATGGTGCCTATGTGTTGGAGTGAAGCCCAGTTTCGGCCCAATATTGATTTTCCAAAATTTTAACGAGCAAGGCCAGGATCCGCCGCACACGTCAAGCGTCGGGCCTCTCGGCCTTCTTTTTATTCCCAAGATTCTATGCAACTGCAAAGGGCAAACTTACAACATACTAATAATTTTGCCCATATATTATTTTTTTGTTTGACCAAGACACCTCAGCAGATCTTATTATGTTCAGAGGATTACTAGATTATTTATTTATTTTTTTATTAAATACAAAATAATTACATTCTCGAAATAATATCAAAATTTAAACTTACCATTACCAAATATACACACGTGCTTTTACAGAATTTAAGAAACGTAAACGACATATGGCATAAAACACGTAGCCAAACAAGTCCGTCACCGTTACAACCACGGAGAAATTTACTCAATTAGTTTTAATAATTAATATTAATTAATACCGACATTTAAAAAAAAATAATATCATAACAAAGAAAAAAAATAAAAACTGAAATTAAAAAAAAAAAACGATATTTGCAGTTCCCGCCGATCCAAAACTTGTCATAAAATCGGCAGAGAAACGGTCTCAAACCGCCACAGGAGGGTCCAACCCGAATAAATCTCCGATATCTTGGAATTGATCATAGACACGGTGCAAACTCGGGAAGCCATTGAATCCGAACTCAAAATCACCACCGGAACTCAAAAACATGTGCCCGGAATCATCTTTCAAAAAATTATCGTGTAGGCTCGGATTATCGTCGAACAAACTCGGCACTGAGCTGAATATATCACTCGGAAACAAAGATGAATGATCGGAGAAATCTGAGAATTTTTCTCCCGATATGAAGCAAGACTCGTCCACTATATCTCGAGGTTGGCTCATGGATTCGCGGGGCTCTTTGACGTTTTCCATATCTCCTTCGTCGGCGGATAGTGACGGGAAACGGTGAACGGAAGTCGGAGAGAAATGGTTTGCGTTGTGAGAGTCTTCACCGGAGTTGTAGTCAGAGCTGGATAACGGTTTTTGGCTGTTTTTTACTTGAATCGCTTTTTCCTCGAGAGTCGAAAAGTTCGTGAGCGCGTTGGGTCCACGTAATTTAATAGCCGCGTTGTCGTATACCTTCGCTGCTTCCTCGGCTGTATCATAGGTACCTAACCATAACCGTACACGTCTTAGCGGGTCCCTAATCTCAGCCGCCCATTTACCCCACGGCCGTTGCCTTACCCCTCTGTACTTCTTCCCCGCCGGTACTTTCACCGACGGCCTCTTCCGAGAACTTTGCGCCACCGACGATTTACTCCTCAAAACGGTGTCACTTTTCACTGAACATGACGACTCTATAGTTATCTCGTTGACGTATTTCTTCACTCTGTTTCGTGAACAACCCCAACTTTCTTGTTCTTCGTCGCCGGAGGAATCAGTAGCGTCGCCATCTGTAACTGAAATCCGAACAATCCGACGCTTCATTTCCGGTGAAAGCATCGTTGTCTGGTTGCGGTGTTCAGTGTATTTGATCGAAGGAACAAGGAAACCATCCATTATCTTCTTCATTTAGAAATCTCTGGAGTTTTTTTTTCAGATTCTTTCAGTTCTTCGCATTGAGATCGAGAGTGAACAGTGAAGTAAGAAGGGAGAGTGAATTAAAGAGAAAAGAAGCAAAGAAGAAATTCCTTTTGAGACCAAACACGACGAGAATAAAGGGTTGAAAAGAGAAAGAACACGTTAAAGATAAATCTCGGAAAAGAAAAGAAAATAAAAGAAAATCCACCATTAATCCATACCCCTTCAAAGATTTTCTCAAACACTTTACCAAACAGCGAGAATTTTCAAGGAAAGTGAATCCCAAACAAAGAGTGTGCTCGCTCACACAAGCAGAGCACGGAAAAGCAGCCGAAAAGAGTTGAAACAGAGTAAAGCCCAGAAGAAAAAAAAGGTAAAAAAATAACTGTCGGAAAATGGTCACAGCACCACTTTCTTCACTCACTCAAACAGAGCACGGCTTTGCTATTCTGGGTAACTTTCGAATCTAAAGTCTGATAAGAGACTAAGAATCCAAGCTACTTTCTGATGATTTACTTTTTTTCCAGGAAAACAAACAAAAGATATCAAGGCGAAACCATAAAAATGCTAAGAAAATAAAAAAGAGTTCTTTTTTGAAGTATAAATGGAAAGTTTTTTAGCTATTTTATAGGATCCCAAAACCCGTAATTGGTTCACCCGGTTCAACAAAATCCCCAAATATCTTTTCTTTATTAATTTAATTTAAAAATACAGGTTTCCACTAAACGGCGGGAAGCTGAGGTATAACGTCGACGTCGAATTTCCGGCGACCGAGAGATATTTTACGAGGCACCGCATAAGATGCGCATTTAAGAATTCGACACGTGGAATGTGGTCCCAAGAAAACTGGATGAACAGTAATTGAACCGGTTGATAGTGGATACTGACTCGAGCCAAATATTTGTATCACGAAACCGGAGATTTATGTCACGTGACATTGGACACAGGCCAGTGCACTGTTCTCCTCTCCACGTGACTGAGTATTAACAACTCGTAATTAATGAATATTAAATTCCCTCCTAATATTCGTAATGCAAAATAACTACCGTTACCTTTTTTTCCATCCAAAAATTATTATTATTATTATTTATTTTATTAATTAATTTAAATTAATTTTAAAATATTATTTTATACTATTATCAGTGATATATATTTTAATTTCAACTGAAAAACAATTTTGTTGAAAATATTTTAGTTTATATTATATTTAATGTATAAATCTTATTCGATCTTACAATTATTTAAAACGAAATTTAAAAAATGATAAAATTATATTAATATTTAAATTTTTTAATTGAGCATCAATAAATACATTTCTAAATTATGCATTTATATTAATAGGAGGGTAATAAATACTCCAACTTCAGGGTGTTTAATTATCGCAACCGAAATACATCGACATGTACTATAACTAACCAAGAACCATGCATTTAATTTATGCCAACACTTGGATATTTGGACTGCCCACTCATCATTTTGTCCCTTTCTTTTCCACTTGAAAATAATAAATCATAATTTACCTAACCATATTTGATATTGTGTATATAAAAATTTAGTTGATAGAGTCACCTACCAACATCAAATGTGCGACGCGGATTTATAAATAAAGATTGTTATCTTATACTTTGACGGTAGAAACTGAAAACTTTTACAAGCGTCTGAGTTTTAAGTTTTAGAGTCTTAGTTTAAGGTGTAAATTTTAAGGATTTGGGGATGATAGTTAAAATTCAGGGTTTATGGTTATAATTTAATGATTATAAATTAAAACATAAATCCTAACCACATTAAACCTTAAATTCTAACAATTATATATAAATTATAAATCCTTACTATTAAATCTCTAAATCTTATACCCTAAAATAAGATTATATATATTAACACTAAAACGCTCATAAAAACTTTTACTTTTGCTATTAGTGTAGAAGATATAAATTTAGATTTTATAATCAAAATCAATTACTATGGGAATAAATGTATTTGCAATTAATATAATATAAATAGATTTAGAAATCATCGTTTCACATGTTTAAATGGATAAATCGATAATTAGAATATATTTGGATCTAAATTAAATTAGGTTAATTATGAATAGTATTATGTACTCATACATAGTGCGATTTTAAATATAAATGAATTTGAATAGAGAGTTTTTCGTAAACTTTATTTATCTATCCGTATCGATATTCGATGTTAGTGTTTTAATGTGTTAATACACAAAATAAAATATCGGTATTTACTGAAATTTTTACTTAAAATTATTCGATTTAAATTTAAAAATAATAAAATAATAGAGTATCGATACTCACCGGGCTTTTTGACCAATTATTTTGTCCAAGATGGACAAACTAAGCCAATCAGAGGAAGAAACAAAAACCAGACGGCTCCCTTTGTTTGAGACGTCGCTCCATAAAGTGTGGAATCAAAAACACTTGTTTGGAGAAAATATGCTGTTAGTATTGTTTTATTTTTATTATATTTTTTTTAATTTGAGTTTAAATCATTGTAATAATATTTTTTAAAAAAACTTTAATTTATATACTCATTGTATTTATTGTTATACTACTGATAGCTTCTAACTATATATTTATTTTAATTATTTAGTAATTATTTTTTAATATTGGTTGAATTAGGGGTGTGCATTCGATTAATTCGGTCGGTGGTCAAATCGAATTAACCAAAATCGAATTAATCAAAAATTTTAAAATTTTAACCGTTAACCGAATAGAATTAACCGAACCAAAATTATTTTGGTTAATTAGCCAAATTAACCAAACCGAAACTATTCATAAATTTTGGTTTAATTACATAATAGGTTATTAAATTATGCTAAAATAATTTTTTAGTCACTAAATTTTTCTTTCACGCTAATTTAATAAAAAATTGGTGATCATTTTATAATATAAAAAAGTTAAATGAACATTTTATAATTTTTTAAAAGTTCAATGACTAAAAATAAATATATAATAATTTTTAGTTAATTCGGTTAATTAACTGATTTTGAACCGAATTAAAAGATAATCAAATTTCAAAAAAAATTAAACGTTAACTAAACTTATCAAAAATTAACCGAAATAATTTCGGTTCGATCGATTAATTCGATTAAAACCAAATAATGTATACCTCTGAGTCGAACATGTTGCTTTGGGCTTTGGGGATTGGTCTCCCTCTTCGGCTCTTACGTGTCACTCAATGATTGGTGAGTGGGTTCTCTAAATTTTGTATTTAATTTTTAATTATATAATTAAAAGTGAAAATCTGATTGTCCAATACTCTGCCGTTTTGTTTGCATTTTCAACTTTGGATTATCTCGCAACTATTAGTTCTTAGACAGCCAGATATTAAATGGCATAATACGGTTCGATACCTTAATTTTTTAAATTATTATTATTTAATCCTGAATATCTTTTAGAGGAATGATTGAACTTAATTTAATTAATTTAAATTTGGCAATAATAATCACCAAATTTTTGTCTGGTATTCCAAAATTTAACGTTTTTCAAAATGGTCCTTGTCCCAATTGCACTACCTTCCAACCAAAGCCTTTTTAAAAGACAAGATTTGGTATAGGACTGAAATGAAAAATAAAAAAATTAGGGGGTCAAAGTTAATTTTTGTTAAAATGTTTTAAATTGAAATAATGTTTTTTTAAAAAGGATTGTAAATGTAATTTTTTTACAAAAATAAATTTATGATTCTTATTCCTTTAATAGTACATATATTTTATAAATAAAACAATTAAATTTTAATCTTAAAAATAAATATCATCCGTTTTTTAATTAAAATCATTTATTAAATTCTACATCTTTTAAGTTTTGATATTTAATAAATAATTAAAGTTTTGATGGAACCAACACAAGGAAAAAAAACATCAAAAACAGTACATCAAATTCGACAAAAATGCTTGCAGAGGTCTTGGTCTACAGACTTTATAATATAATAATATAAACTGATATATCTTTTATTATATGTTATTTATTGTTTTATAAATGCATGATATTAAATTCTTATATGTAGATGGGGAATTATTATTATTATTATTATTAGGAATATTATAAATATAAAAAATAGCATTGTATTTTAGGTAGAATATACTGATGATTAATACTGTTTCTTAGTATTTTAGGTAGAACTTAATTTTGAGTGATACAAGTGGATGAAGACAATTTTTTATATAATTATGGTATTCAAATTATTAATTAAGGTTGATAATTTGATTCGGTTTTGTTAAATTTTGACTGATTTAAATTGATAAGTACAAATTATTTTCTTAAGAAAAACAAGTTCGAGTTTGGGGTAGATAGAATTTTGAGAAAAATATATCCGGGTACTGAGATGGGTTCGAGTTTAAGATTAAAATATTTTTGACCTAACTTGATCTGATATATATTTAGATATATAATTTTTTTATTTACAGAATATTGGGACGAATTTGGGTGAATTGAAACATTAAAATATATCGGAGCTGGTTGAGTTGATACTCTTGATTTTTGGGTCGATTCGAGTAAAAACTCGTCCCATCTCATTGTCATCTTTATTATTGATCGATTAATTCAAATCAAATATAATCGAGATCTATCGTAATCTATCGGTATCTCACAACACTATTGTAGCTCTTAATGCATGTGATTCTCCATTGATTCTGATAGCTTTGCATAGTTTAAAATTGACCATGTCCAACGATTATTATCATTGATTGAAAAATTTTCATTTGATAATGATAAATCACTTTTCGATCGAATAAAATTATTAATTATTAGATAATAAATTTATTATCAGACAAATAAAATTCAATAAACGATTATTATTATTTATCAAAACACTTTTTATTCGAATATATCACTAGTTACTGAATAATAATATTTCTCATCGTATCATTAAAAATTTGGATATCTTATTCGATTCGTCGGTCATCAAGTCTGGACAAGCTAGCCGGGTTCCAGATCTTATGTTACCAGATGTTGTAGTTGTACCTAATTTATGTTGTAATCTTGTTTTTATTGGGTAATTAATTTTTGTGTTAGGGTTCAAACTCAACTACATAAGACATTAAAAGTTATTCATAATGACAACGATAGGCATGACCAATTGATAAAAGGAACATGATATATGGTTATAAATAATTGCGTCGGAATTTAGACCGTGTTGCGAAATAATGACGGAAGAGGTTCGATTTTTTATTGTTTTATTTTATTCTGTGCATTATGTGAAATTATGAGTAAATTGATGTTAAACATGTGTTTCGTGAAGGTAACAAAATAATTTACGTGATGGTAAAATTGTGTTCATATATGATTTTAATTATTGTATTTTTCTGTAATCTATTTATTTATTATTAAATTTATTTTATTAGTTGATTATATAATATTATCGTAAGTAATTTTCTATCTAATAATTTAAAGAAATTTTTAATTATTATCCAAATTTTGCCATAATATGTACTCCATTTTTACTTCCTTGAAGTAATTTGCGAAATAAGAAGGTTGAATTTATTGATTCTTTCTTGATTATTCATCTGATGGATAATATTTTTTTGAGTGTTTATGTGTTTATGATACCGAAGAGTTTATGGGTTAAATTTAATTTTTAATATAAAATATAATTTTTATGAGTAATATATCAACACTAGGGATGACAGATTGACATAAATCGTAGATACTTATAAAGGAAAGTCTCTATTGATTTATATTTTGTGGTTAGTTTAGATTGGTCTCTTATACTACATATAATAAGAACGTAATCACGGAATATACAAAAACATACCATTCAACTGATGATATTTTTAGCTTTATACGTGATATTGTTAGTATTAAACTATACAAATTTTGTATAGTTAGATCAAATAGCCACATGAAACATTTGTGTACAACTTCAAAAAATTAATAGTACAGACCCCTAATATCTTTATTTCTGATTTTTATATCTTTTTTAAAAAGATTTTACGTTTTTGGATGAATAACAATATTTATATATCCAAAAAATATATAAGAACACTAAAAAAAAACAAGTTCAATCATTAAACATTGATCGCTCAATCACTCTGTTGATATTACTGATATTCGAACTCGTAACCTTTAAGAACAATAACCAATTTAACCTAGATGTTTTTTAAGCCTAAACTTGTATAGTTTTGGATGCTTAACCTATCCCTCTCAACATTTTTTGTTTATTTAAAATTGACCATCAATCAACATCAAAGGCATAACATATATTCACGAGACTTGAAATCTTTTAAACATGTGTTGGAAACTTGAAAACGATGGAGTCAGAAGGACATTTAAAAATTATTGGGATATTCAATTATTGAAATTTGATATTTTTATTAGGTTAATCAACACATCATAAAAACATTTAATGTAAATTACTAGAAAAGGAGCGAAAGATATAAAAAAAAAAATTATAAATTATGTAGTGACCCACTTAATTTAATTATTTTATTTAAAATGTTAAGATTCGAATCTCTGACTTTATTTAATCTTTTAATGTTATATTTTATTAGATTAATTGATTGTTAATTAATTTTTAAGATAAACTATAACAAATATAATTCAATTATGGGTAAGGTTATATTTGAATCACCTAATTATTAAAAGTTATATTTGGAAACTCAATTATGGATAAAGTTATATTCGGGTCATTCGTTATTAAAGGATACATTTGAATCACTCAATTATGGATAAAGTTATAATTGAGTCACCTTCCATATTAAAAAAATACATCAATTTTACGTTTTTACTTCCAAATCACTTGTATACCCTTGTTAACACTAGAATACTTCAAGTGAAATCATTAATTAATCTAATATATAAATTGATATATATTTTTTAAATATAAAGGGCAAACCCAAGTATAACATTACATATAATTAAATGATCCAAATAACTTTTAATAATTAAGGACTCAAATATAAGAAAAATTATATCATGGGTCAGTCCCACCACGTTATCCATAAGACCAACCAATAGAAACTGTCCACTTTATTATTTTTTAATTTTTCAAGTGAAGATTCGCTGGGAAAAAATTTATGACATGGAAAAATTAATGAAGTGGACAGTTTTTATTGATTGGTCCCATGGACAGGTGGTAGGACTGACCCATGATATAAATTTTCCAAATATAATCTTACTTTTATGATTGAATGACCTAAATATAATTTTTAATAATTAAATAATCTAAATATAATCTTACTTATAATTAAATTTCCATTCATAATAAATAGGATGGGATGTAGGTTTTCTCAATTAATGTGAACACTTGAAGTATATAATCTAAATACTCACAGATTTATGGAACGCATTTACCACTCTCCAGTACCTGCCTACACAAGTAGTTAAAGCTTCACTGTGATTTTTTGGACATATGTTCTAAAGGTTTCCAGAAAGGTGGGTCGTTCTGCAGTTTTTAAATGATATATTTATATTTTTAAAAAATAATTTATTGTTTTAATAAAATACATTATTAAACAATTTTATACTGACATTTTTTATTATTTATTTTGTGTGTTGTATGATATTGTTAGTAATTTTTTAATATCGTCTACATATTTTGTATGATATTAGAGCGACGACTGTTTCTTTTCCTAGAACTATTTTGAAGATGTACTTGATTATAATGTTTCTACAATCCAGACACTTTTACACTCATAAATTAAATGAAATTATTTTATAGATTGGTTCAACCACGTTATTTATGATCCCTAACTATTAAAAATTAGTCAATTAATTTTATATTTTTCATATTATTTTTTTAAGAGTGAATCTTTAATTTTTTATTACCATATATAAATAGGTAGTGAGTGATTACATAGAGATTAATTAAAAAAGAAAAAATGATATAAAAATATAAAATTAGTAAGGAAGCTTTGGATTTTTAGGGTGTTTAAAGTTTTTATTTATGTAAATAGGGTGTCTAAAGTTTATTTTGAAATATAGGTTAAAAACTACAGTGCAGGTAAGAGAACACCACTGCAGGTGGCGACTTGGGGGAGGACGCCACCTGCAGGTGACGTTCTCCTATTTTTTTTAATAATTTTTTTGTTAATTTTGAAGGGAGAACACCACCTGCACATGATATTCTCCCCTTTACACTATTCATTTTTGCTTAAGTCCCCAAATATCAATTAAGGATCCCTATTTTCTTAATTAAAAAAAAGGATAGATTATCCATCCAATATTACGAATTTTAGTAGTTAGGAAACATGAATAATATGATAGAACCGGTTCATAAAATAATTTCTCATAAATTAGAGATTCTTCGAATCTCGATCTCACATCTTATATATTGTATCAACAATAATGCCTGAATTATATACTCATCTAACGTTACAACTAAAGGAGAGCGAAATTACTTCTTTTGTTTTTTCCATAAATGACCGATTTCATTGTTGGAGTCTATTGGGAAAACATTAATTGGGCTTATCATCTGTCCAGGTCTATTTGTTTCAGGAAGGGGATAAAAAGTAGTAACTTTTTAGTCCCTAAACTTGACTATTACAAACTTGGTCCCCTGGTTTATTTTTAGGTCCACATGAGCCCCTAGATTCACATCTTCAAAGGAACTAAAAATGGACCAAAATCTAAGTTCAAGGAGTAACGTGAACAAAAATAAATCCTCCATTCAAACAACTAAAACGGGAAATGTGTTTTATTTTTGGTTAAGTAGGGCTTGGCACACGCTAAACAAAATATAAGAAAGATTATCACATCACACAGACTGATTCACACGTTAGTTTTAACAGACCAAAGACAACTGGGTATTGAAGCCATTCTATTATATAGGGGTGTAATGGCATACTAACCCATAGCATATTTCTGGGTCCAGCTCCGAGCAGTTGCCTCGTACTTGTTCTTGTCGGTCTTGCACATGTGGGCGATCTCCGGAACCAGAGGGTCATCGGGATTTGGATCCGTCAACAGTGAGCAGATTGAGAGCAACACCTAAAATAGAAAATAAGAAGACAAAGCATGAATCATCCATGGTGCAAACAAAAGATCTAGTAAATGAAATGTTATAAATTAAAGCCTTGCTTTAAAGTTTTAATCCTTCAACAAACTGAGTTACGAATCCTGAATATGGACCATGAAATGGACATGCAAATTTTCCCCCCAAAAAAGGTTTTAACCCTTCATCTTAAACTGGTGCAGTTCTTTAATGTCAGGGATGGTCGACACAGAACATGGAAATGCATATGATAAAATAAAGATGTATACACTTGAATGAAGTTAAGACTGTTTAACAACCTTAGATATGGTAAGGGCGGGGCTCCACTGCTCCTTCAGAATATCAAGGCAAATGCTTCCATTGCTGTTAATATTAGGGTGAAAGACCTTTGTTCTGAATGAAACCTGAACAGAAGGAAAAATAATGAAAAAAAAGGTCAATAATAAAAATGGAAGTTACAGAGTCTGGCTCTGCATTAGCATGCCAATTTAAGGTGAGCAAAACTCAACTTGATTCGAGGCGAAAATACTCGACTTTACTCGACTCGAAAAAAATTTCAAATAAAGTTCAAGTTGTAAAATGGAAATTCGAATAACTCGAATAACTCAAAATTTTTAGTAATTAAAGAATTTATTTTAAGTTCGAGATGAGTCTCTCAATTTTTTATGATATATATATATATATATCATATATACATATCTTGTATAATTAGAGAAAGTCGTTTAAATTGAAGTTAAATTATACTATAACATGATAAATAATTAAAATTAAATTTTTATAAGAACTCAAAAACTCGACTCGAAAAAATTTTAAATAAAGTTTGAGTGGTAAAATATGACTCGTAAACTCGAATAACTCGAAATTTTTTTATTCAACTCGATCAAATACTCACCCCCTACATGCCATTGTTCACTTTTTTACAATAAATTTGATTCTAATCCCTCAGTGAATGTGAATCATTATTATCACATATACATAACTAACATGTATAAAGCATATGTAATATGCCATAACAATTAACAACATGCATGTAACAATGAAAACTACCAGACACGGTTTGCAAAACTAAAACCAAAACTGATACTGAACACCACCCAACAGCCTTTGATGCATAAACTAAACCATTAGACAAGCGGCATGCATGCACATGCATAGGCGTCCATGCATGAAGTAGAATTAACATTTACCAATTTCAATGCCAAGCAAAGTTTGAACAAGTCATTGGCTCTGTAGGCCAACACCACAGTGTTAATGGCAAGGAATTAGTTATATAACATGAAGACTTTAAACCATTAACGCTATATAAATTCCTCCAAACTTTGCAAAGTAAATTGCCCAATGTAGTTGCATACACCATATAAAAAACTAGCTTGTTAACATAGTGAACTTGTGGTTGCAGATTATGAAGTGCTATGCAATTTTCATCAAGACACTTAGTGACACAAAAGCAATTTTTTGAAACAAAAAACAATCAATTACAGATAATATATTGTCAAGAAAGGTAAAAAAATACACAACATACAGAAAAAGAAGGAAGTAAAGAAAACTAGATGATTTAGGAATCAATTAAATACCTTAGGTGGTTTAAATGGATAGTCTGGAGGGAAATGAATGGAGACTAAGAACACACCACCAGCGTATGGGCTGTCCGGAGGACCCATAATAGTTGCTTGCCAATGAAACATGTCTTCAGCAACAGGACCTTATTTTGATAACAATAAAAAGTTAAGCAATAGTTTGATGGAATAATCAATCTGCAAGTAAACCGATCAAGTTCTTTATCGATATAACAATTAAATAAAACATTCATCGTTTTATATTTCTGTATAGGAAAATATAAAATGTCCAACTCCTAAACATTTTTAGCAGATTTAGAATTAAATTGTTATGAAATGATGAATTCTTTTATATGCAAGCAAAGCAACTAATGCTAATCATTTCCTCACAACTCCACCAAAACTATAACCAATTCATATTACAGCATACAGACATGACAAACATTGAATCAACATGGTCAAAGACTCAAAGTCACATCCACTAATAATTATTTCCCATTATATAGAGGTCAAAATTCAATTATGCAGCAATAATTAAGAAACATAATTGATTCAGGATAGCAAATTCCTTATATCTAAAAAATAAATTTTAAGCAAAAACTCAAGAAATGTTTAATGAATAATAATAAAGTCAAGGCAAACAGAGTAAAAGAGAGAAGAAATCGAACCTGCACTGCAAGAGGTAGGAGGATCTTTCTGGAGATCCTTGAGCTCCTTCAAGATCCGCTTCGAAGCCATAACCTAAACCCTAAAAATCACAAAAATAATTAGAAAAAAATGAAAATGAAATCCAAGCTAGATCGCCTTCGAAGATATTGAAGCTAGCTCCGAAAATCATAAAACTAAAGAGAAGCAATAAAATAAAATAAAAAATGGAAAATTAGAGAGGGAGGAGAAGAAAGTACCTGAGATATTCTCCTGTCGTAGTTATTTTGTTATTTTGTTAATCTCTGAGAATATCTAGCTAAAAAGGAAAGATTAAATAAATTAATAAAAGGAGAGGCGTGAGTTGAGAAAAATGTGTGTTTAATAATAATATAAAAGGAATAACGTGTAGGGTTTTCATTGGCTATCTAAATGGACCCCACCCACATTGTAAATGGGAATTTTTAAAATATTTTATACGCTTGTTGACCGTAATAGTTTTTTTTTTTTTTAAATAGGGACGATTATTTTAATCGATCCGGTCCGATTTTTAATTCGATCAGATATAATTGAGTTAAAGTTTTTGATGAAAAATCTGATTGAATTAATTAGATTGGATGTTTATTAAGATAAAAGTCAGATTGACTTGAATTCGGATTTAAGATGTAATATATTTAATTTAATTTAATCCGAGACTAAGTATATAATTTTTTTTATAAAATTTTAAAGATATTTATAATAATAATTCTTAATTTATATACTTCTATAATTATATCCTTAAAATTAAATTTTTTATTTATAATATAAAATTATAATTTATATAATTAAATCTTCTAAAATTATTTTTTATAATTAAAATTTTAAATTATTTTTTATAGATCAGATTAAAGTTAAATTTAAAATATTAGTGGACCAAAAATTCTAAACCGATCGGTACCATCACTACTCTAAAGTGTTTAAATATAATTTTATCGTTGATTTAACTCATAAGTTTATAATTTTTAAGAAAATATATTTATCAATTTGTCGTGGAGAGGAGATGATTACTTGATGTTTGGATACTGAGTTATTCCAATCCATGACCCAAAAACAAATGATCAGGTTAAGTGTAACCCCAACTAGAATGGTCTAATCGTTCTGTTGCTAAAGAAGAATGGACTGAACCACGGGTCACGGTGGTGCTGTCTACCACCGTCGTATGGACTATTTGGAAGAGTCGCAACCGTAGAATTTTCCAAGGACGGCGGTGCCCATCCTTTCGATGATGTTGGTTTATGCCGGCAAGCTTGCGAAAGAGACCGTCGATGCCTTTAGTTGGACAAAACCATCGACAGGCGGCAGGTGGTAGTCTTATTCGTAATGCGGATGGCGACTGCCGTCGTGTAAACCCCTGAAATATTAAACATAAAAAATATAATAATATAATATTAAACACCTAAAATATATTTTTTATATTAAACACCCAATTTACAAAATAATAATAATAATAATTATAAAACCCTAAAATAACACATTTATAATTTAAATACTTACTTTTTTACGGAAGTCAAAAACAAATAATAAAAATACATTTTTGGGTTCTAATTACGTAAAGTAAATCCTTTAATATTTTAAAAAAAAACTAATATCTCTACATAATAGACAATATTGTTAGTATAGGTCGTGCACCTTAGGAATCAAAAAATACCTAATATTAAACAACATATTCTTTATTGAATGAGTTTACGACGGGAGTTGAATATCACTAAATATTATTAAATTAATTTATAAATAATTAAAATTCAAATAACTAATTATATAATTATTAATTATATGCTGAGTTTATCACTCTTTTAATAATTATATACTTTAAGATTTTAAATTTTTATAAATTAATTTAATAATATTTAATAGTGTTTAATATTAATAGTGTTTAACGGTATTCGACGACTGTTATAGAATTTTCTATATATATATTTTTAATTTTCGCCTTTTTAGCAAAAGGAGCCTTCCTAGGGAATGAATATCGGACGGTAATAGGTGATAGCACTTGTCAAACTTTGATTGGTTTAGGAGATAAGAAGATAAGGGAATTGATTCTTTTGACATTTTTTTTGTTTCTCACGACATTTGACCTTTCCTCACTGCTCTCTTGTCTCAGCACCACTCTTTTATGCTTTTATTGATTTTTCCTTTCCATTTTTTAGTGGTTCCGGCTACAGCTGAGCTGTACCTCGCAAAATCAGTCTTTCGAAACGACGTAGTTTCTAAAATATCTTCTTTTTTTAAATCAAACCCATTTTTAGTCGTCCTGACTTTAATTTGATTATGTCTCGCTACGATAAAAAAATTATATAATTTTAAGAAAAAAATGCAAGTCTTTATTTTATATTTTTTTAATTTATTATATCTAATTTAAATCGATTCGTATCCATAATTAAATTAATCTTTTAACAAAAAAATTATCTATATATAATATTTTAAAATTTAAATAAATAATATCAAATTATTTATCACTTAAAATAATTTTACTTGAATATACATAATAGTTATATTATATTTATATGTGAGTAAAAAAATAATTACATAAATACCTATAATTTAAATTTAAATATTTTGATCTAACCTTTGAATATTTTGAGTAGACATAAAGGTTATCATCAAATCTTCGATTTAAATTAATAAATACACGGATTAATTGAAGAATCAGACGAATATATTTTTTTTTGATTAAATAAAAATTATATTTTTTATATTAAGATTCGAACTAATACAAAATGAGATAAAATAAACATCTTTTATTATTAAGTCAATCAGTGGATCTTTCGGACGAGTAATCATTGACTCATAGTGTAGACTAGTCCTAGGGTTGGGGGATGTTTTGGGCGTGGCGGTCAGATATCGCGTCGCCAGGCGAACCTAACAATGGACACTTTGATAGCGGCTGGCCGACCTCTTTTATGTCGTCTTGGCTGGCATCACCAAGTACGTTAGGATTCCTTTTTTTAATGCTCAAATTTGTATATAGTTATTGCTAATTTGCCATTTCCTTTTAAAAAATATAATTAAAACACATTTAATTTAAAAAATACTTAAGAAATATATAAAAAAAACAAGATAAACATCTATTGAAATTATTATTTAATTACAAAACAAGATAAAAAAATATTATTTTTATAATAATTTATATTTTTTATTTAATCCTGCAAGTAGCACGTGCACCGATATCATACACACGTGCCATTACCATATGAAAAAAATGAAATTCCTCCTATAAATTTCCATCTCACCCACAATCTCCTTTATTTCTCTCTTCCTCGCCAGCACTCTCGAAGCTCTGAAACTTCCTGATCTTGTCTCAACTGTTCATTTTCTTCGATTAAATTCAATCTGAGTTCAAGGTAATTCAAAATTTTCACTCTTTTATATAAGAAATTGTCTTTTCAATTGCGGCTGCTTAATCTGTATTCAAATCTCGTCCAGGTTCAAAGTATTTCATTAGTTATTTATTTTTTGAATGACTGTTACGAATCTGTTAATATCTGGCTCTGTTTGGCTGCCTAGAAACTTAAAACTTGCTGAAAATTCTATAAGAAATGAAGGTTGTTTTAATTATATTTTATTGAGTTGAAAATCTGAAGTTTTTTTTTTTTTTTTGAATCATAAAGGAAGAACTAAACGAATCTCAAGCTATGTTATGGATTGGCAAGCTGTGTTTATTTAATACTGCTATGTTATTTTTCTGTGCTGATGGTTCAGATTTTAATTTAAAAAAAAGGTAGATTTAGCTTGATGAGAATCTAGTTTTGTTTGGCCAATGTTTTAGTTTTTTGCTCATCTCAAATATAGTTGTTATCTAGTTTGATTGAGCTTTGACTTTCTTATTGTTAGTTTGGAACAGGTTGATGGAGCACCGTGATGTTGTTGTAAACGTGCCTGGTCTGCAGTGATTTGTCTTCTTTTACTACAGATTGGCTCGATTTTGGGTTGAATTGAATCACTTTTCGATAGAAATGGATCGTTGTGACACTTCAGGATTTGTTAGTGGGGGTGGGATTTACTCACTCAACTACATCTTCTAACCCTACTTTTTGTGGCTAATTGTCTTCACCCGGAAGTCAGGTCGACTGTCTACTGCTCTGTTGCATTTGAGAATTGAGATCTGCTCTGCATATCTTTTTTTTTTTTTGAGTTTTCAGCTATTGCTAGATGGATTCCAGGTTCTCAGACTTGGGGTTCCCGTCTAATTTTTCTTTGAATGCATTCCACATTTTGGGTAGTTCGGGGCAAGTCAGAGGAACTGGGGGTGCGACTGCATGTGGCAAAGATACTGTTCTAAGTCTTGATTCCCCTGGTTCTTCAATCCCTTATATGTCAACATGGAAGGGAACCAAGAGGAAGTGGAGTTTGATGGATGGATCCATCTGTGAGCAAGTTGGGTCATCTTTGGCTCTTCGGTTAGGCCGCTCCTTGAGTTCCTCTGATAGCAAGGGGAGTTCAACAACTGCTTGTACTGCCACAACTTCAGCCAAAGAATCTGATATGGAGTCCTCAATGGATATTGAATTGGATTTTACCCTCCATCTTGGAAATGAAAACGTAAACAACCCCAAGAAACCTGCTGGTTCAGATCTGAAAGGACAGGGATTGCAACTGAACGTGGACCTGGAGTTAAGTCTCTCAACTGGTTTTTCTGAATCTGATATCACTGGTGTCCATCTTAGCTCTTCTCCAGATATGCCAGGTACGAATATGCCTATAGCAGTTGAAGGCCCCCCAAATGCAGATGAAAGATCTACTTCATGTCACTGGAAACCCTTACCACCGAATGAGGCTAATGTCTTCTTCAAGGAGGTTACAAGAAGCGTTGATCTTTCTCCCATTGTTCCAGAGCTATCTTCAAGCGTGATTACTACACCGAAAAGCTCGGTCACTTGCATTTCCGGGGTAACGCGGCAACAACAGACACAACACCCCAGCTCTTGTTCGAAGACATGTCAGGTTGAAGGATGTGGAAAGGGGGCCAGAGGTGCCTCTGGTCGTTGCATATCTCATGGTGGTGGCAGGAGATGTCAAAAGCCTGGCTGCCGTAAAGGAGCAGAGGGTCGGACTGTGTATTGCAAGGCCCATGGTGGCGGTTGGCGATGTGAATTTCTTGGTTGCACAAAAAGTGCAGAAGGTCGTACTGATTTCTGTATTGCCCACGGTGGTGGTAGGAGATGTAGCCATGATGGTTGTACTCGAGCTGCCAGAGGCAAATCTGGACTATGCATACGTCATGGTGGTGGGAAGAGATGTCAAAAGGAAAATTGCACAAGGAGTGCTGAAGGCCTCTCAGGCCTTTGCATCTCACATGGAGGTGGGCGTAGATGCCAGTTTATTGGATGCACAAAAGGGGCACAAGGGAGCACCATGTTATGCAAGGCACATGGTGGTGGAAAACGGTGCACATATCTAGGATGCACCAAGGGTGCTGAAGGGAGTACCCCTTTCTGTAAGGGTCATGGAGGGGGAAAAAGATGTGCATTTGAAGGTGGTGGGGTTTGTACAAAGAGTGTGCATGGAGGAACCAATTTTTGTGTAGCACATGGAGGAGGCAAGAGGTGTGCTGTGCCTGAATGCACAAAGAGTGCAAGGGGACGTACGGATTATTGTGTTCGACACGGCGGAGGTAAAAGATGCAAATTTGAAGGGTGTGGCAAAAGTGCACAAGGTAGCACAGATTTCTGCAAGGCACATTGTGGAGGCAAGAGATGCTCCTGGGGCCATCCTGGGTCAGAATACGGCAACCAACCTTCTGGCCCTTGTAACTCTTTTGCAAGGGGCAAAACAGGTCTTTGTGCACTCCACAGCAGCTTGGTTCACGATAAGAGAGTTCATGGGGGTGCAACACTCGGGCCTATTATCCTAGACCCTAAACTCAACAATTCTGGGAAGATGAAAGGGATTGCTATGACTGAGGATGTGAATGTCGGTCCTATGAATATGTGTAGTGTCATAGAACCTTCTGCAGACAGAACTTGTTCTAGTTTGAATCAATCTGGAGTTCCGTATGGTTCTAACTCTGTCAGCAAAGGAAGCTTCTTTGCTTTGGAACCTGAAGGTAGGGTCCACGGTGGGAGTTTGATGGCAATGCTAGCAAGTGATTCTTGTCTTGCCTCAGTTAACACTGCAGGTTTCGCCGGTAATACATCAGAGCCAAATAAATCTTTCAAGTCCCCCCCGAACTGGATGTAAGTTTATTTCTCAACTATTATCAAATTATTCTAGGAAGTTAGCCAGATTCGCTGCTTGTTTGCATCCTTTGGTTGGTAGTGTTAGGAACCCTTCGTCATTCCTTAGTTTTAGATTGCAAGGAAAGTGTTTTATTACCCATTGTTACCATTTGGGGTCGGAAATAGCAAACAATGAATCAGGGGCATTGTTCTTTGTTGTAAATATTTACATGTTTTAAGCAGGTTATTATGAATATATATATATACAGGGTAGCTGCCTGTAAGGTCCAGTCAGATACTTTTTGGAACATTGATGGTTATAATAAATCTTTTCTCTGGGTTCATATCTTATCATTTAGCAATATTTGTGAGACCAGTCTTGAAGAACTGCTTGTTTCCCATAATCTCTAAATCTTCAAAGGCTTTTCCCCAAGAATCTCTTCTAATCTTGAAGCTGAAACCTATGTGGTGAAATACTGAAATTCGTTTTTTAATTTCATTTTGTTAATATTTTCAATTCAACCTGAAAAGAAAAGGAATGAATCTGGAAGATAATGATACTATAATGACAGTGGATGAAGATAAATCCCATTCAATTCGTTACAGTAAGCAAATTATGTAATTAATTTACATATGGAGCAAAAGAGTTTACTGTTGTCAGCCTTAGTTGTTGGGGTTGGGTTGGGACTTGGATTGGCTTCAGGTCAGAGTGGTTCGGCTGCATCGACCACCCTTACATCGGAGGATATGGAGAATGAATTGATCCGCCTGATCGTCGATGGCCGAGAAAGTCATTCCGATTCCACAAGTTTCCCTATTATCTCAGGTATAACTTTTCCGTTTGTTTGTAATCTTAGTATATCCATGGCCGAGAAAGCCTGTGCAAGCTTCATTAATGTATCGATGTCTACCATTGCTTCTAAATGGTTCGGAGAAGACGAGAAAAACGTCCGAGCCTTGTTCACATTGGCAGCCAAGGTATCTCCTACGATTATATTTGTAAATTGTAGACGAGGTAGATAGCATGCTCGGTCAGAGGACTCGGGAGAGCACAAAGCTATGCGGAAGATCAAAAACGAGTTCATGAGCCAGGGGAACGTATCCTCGTCCGGTCGGGAGTTAATAAAGCAAGAGAGATTGAAAGATCAGGTAAGTTCTTCATTTATATGCCATCGAAAACGCGTATTATCGTTTATATTCGATCGAACAAATGCAGGAGAAGAAGAAGAAGGAATCAAAAGGGAAGAACTCGGTAGACATCTCAACTAAAACCAAGGCAGGGGAAAGAGTTATTACCATGGGGCCAGGCCATTAAATATGGAAAGATTTAAAGGAAGCAATGAATCAGGTAACCCCACATAACCAAGTGATTTCATGGTCATGTTAAGTTTTCCGACAAGTGTGTCTATTCGAGTTCGTTCGTTTGTTTTTGAAGATGTTTATGTTCAATTTATATTCGTTTAAATTTTTAATATAAACAGTTCACCCCGTGTTCCATTTTTTAGATGATAACACACGAATTCGGATACTCTTCGGCACTTACAACTCGGTAATGCATGGTCATGTAAGGATTATACGCCTTACAAGCCTTAACAAGCTCAGCAAGCTGATCCGATTCTTTCTTTTTATCATCTTCCTTCTTCCCACCTCCGCCGCCACCTCCGCCTTCATCTTTCTTGGCTCCACCGTCTTTTTTCTCTTCTTTGGCCGGCCCGACAGTTAAAATCTCGGTGTGCCATTGTTTTTTTTAATTTTCTCACAACTTTAATCGGGTCAACGTCTCCGATCAACGTTAACTTCTTGTCTTTCATGTCCATCGAAATCGAATCGATACCTACAGAAAAACCAAAGATGCAGAAATGGAAGAAGACAAGTTCCTGATATTGCAGAATGAAAAGTTTTTTTTTTTTTCTTTCAATTCAGTACCTGGGAGACCAGACACGGCTTTCATGGCTTTCTGTTTGTTTTTTCCATCGTGTACATCCAATTTGAAGACAAGTTTCTGGGGAAAACAAAAAAGTGAAACCAAACAAGAATCAGACAGAAACGTAAAGAAAGATGGAACATCTTGGTAAGGAAAATAAGATTAAAAGGAAGGAAAGTCTTGACCTTCATTGCTGCAACAAAACAATGATTGATTTGATCATAAAAACCATATACACACGCAAATGGTAAGGACAATATATAAATAGATAAAACTATGTAGCAACTTAGACATATAAGGTGTAATTTGGAACTTTTAAAATATATTATAATTTTTTAATAATAACTTTTAAATTATTGTAATGTAAATATTTAAACTCGTCAACTTAAAAAAAAACAATAGTTTTCTTGATCAAGGTAAATAGGGATAATTAGAATTTGATATTCGTGATAAGTAAAATAGAGTTGGAGTTGTTAAATGAGATTTGAATGTGTATCGTTATGATAATAGAAAACTGTTTAAATTAAAACTAATTTGATATTAAAATATTTATAAATATATAATTAAATTTAAACAGAAAATTAAACAACTTTATTTATCTCGACTCAAAAAAATTAAAAAAAATAAAGTTTGAGTTATAAAATAAGAATCGTTAACTTAAAATATTTTGGTTTAATTCAATTAGACTCAATTTAATACTCATCCATAGATGAATATAATTTGATTTAATTCGATTTCGAATTCTAACAATTTTAAGTCAATCGATTATTTTTGTTATATTAATTTATTTTTTAATTAATATTTTTAAAAGGCTGGTTTAGGATTATATTAAATTAATTTTGAGCAGATTAAGACAATCTAAATAATAGTACAAAACTCGCATCTTAAACTCAACTTGTATGGAGCATGGACTAAAGTTATCTCACAAAGCAGTCAACATCGTTGACGGCAGCTATGAAGAAGTCAAATACTTTGTTTTGGCTAAATTCTTTTATTAGTCCCTGTACTATACAAATTTATTATTTAAATACAAAATTTGGTTAAAAAATTGAAAAGAGTACAAAATTGAAAACATCTTGACCTGTACAATTACATAAATATTAGGGGTGTGGGAATAGTCCAAAAACATATGGTGAACAGGAAAAGTTAATGTGACGTGGAATTAATTATTTTTTATTATTAATTTAGTCCTTGATTTAATTAAAGGACGGCAATTAGGTCATCGTCATCCATTGATTTCACGGTTGAAGTTTATGTTTAGGGAGAGATGATGTTGATATGTGAATAGATTAAAAAAATTATTTGATTAATCGAGTGATTAAAAATATTTATATTATTTTATAAATTAATTAAATATTTTAAATATATTTTATATAATCAATTAAATCTTAAATCAGTTGCAATAGGTGCTACTGCAACGTAATGATACTAGTAAGAACACACTTAAATATATTAACGGATACATATAGAGGGGAGGGTGGGTTTGTGTCCACCCTGGACTTTTTAAAATTTATATATTGACTTTGATTTTTTAAAATTTTTATAAGTTAGTCCTTAAATTTTTAAAATTTTTATCGACTCTAAACTTTTAAGAATTTATGACTTGTGCCCACCCTCACAAGTATTTCTGGATCCAACACTGTTTAAATACATATTTGCCCTTCAATTTAATGATATTATATTAAAAATAATTTAAAATTTTTTAATGTCATCAATCAACGACAACAACATCAACTAATCAAAACACAAAAGATTAAATTCCAATGTTTAGAATAATAAAGGGATTAAAAACCCTAATTCATACATTGTTTAAAACTCCAAAAGCCTTATTCAGTTTCAAAGGTGAAAACTTTGAGCCCATATGTCTTTTCAAATGTAGCTAAGAGAAAAGCCCAGATGCAGAGAAAGCAAATACTATAAAAACATTGTCAGAAATTAGGGTTTCTCTGTGTTTGTTAAAAAGTGTAGAAATTAAGCCTCACCTTTAGCTGCTGCTGCTTCTTATCTCGACAATGGTAATTTCTCACTTGTTTATTGATTTTAAACTCTTTGTTTGGTTCCTGAGAAAATGTGTTTGATATACTTTGTTTTTTTATGTCTGATAGATCATCCCAGAAAAGAACCGCCGTGAGATCTCTAAGTACCTCTTCCAAGGTAGCCAAATGATAACTAGCCTTACACGTTTCAGCTTTTTACCCCATATTTTATTTAGATATTTGGATTTAAGATCTGGGTTTTATGATTGTTTTTTGAGCAGAGGGTGTTTGTTATGCGAAGAAAGACTATAATTTGGCAAAGCACCCAGAAATCGATGTTCCGAATCTTCAAGTTATTAAGCTGATGCAAAGTTTTAAATCGAAGGAATACGTGCGTGAAACCTTTGCTTGGATGCATTATTACTGGTACCTTACTAATGATGGCATTGAGTTCTTGAGGACTTATCTTAATCTTCCATCTGAGATTGTTCCGGCTACTTTGAAGAAACAATCTAAGCCTGCTGGTCGTCCGATGGGGCCTTCTGGTGACCGCCCGCGGTAATATTTTCAGTTTTTGTTGTTTTGTTGCTATTTGGTTTAATGAGACATGGATTTTTTTTCATATATTATGTTGGTTGTGAATCAGTGGTCCACCACGGTTTGGTGATGGCGAGAGGAGATTTGGTGACAGAGATGGCTACCGTGGCGGCCCTCGAGGAGGTGGTGATTTTAGTGACAAGGGTGGTGCTCCGGCTGATTATCAGCCTTCATTCAGGGTAATGTTCTATCTGTTACTTGTTTTGCTTCTTGGTAATTGGTTATCACTTGGATTATGTTATTGTTTGCAAAGTTATGCTTGTGTGTTAAGGTTTAGTGTACTTACAATAGTTCTTAGTTCTTACAGTAGTTCTTAGTGTACTTTTAAGGATAAATTGAAAATTGGACCAAAATAGTTTCCTTGTTCTGTTGCACTTGCACCAGCTTAGTTTCAAATATGAAGAAAAAATTGTGCTGTAAATGAGTGTTCGTCTCACTGTGATGTTATTTCACTTTGAAACCTTCATTTTCCGAGTAATTTTCTCAGATATTTCAGTTTTCTAGTGGTCACTATTTCATCTGAGTTATTTTAATTTCACCCTTATGAACATCCAGGGTCCTGGCACAAGGCCTGCTTTTGGTCGCGGAGGTGGTGGTTATGGTGGTGCTGGACCTGCAGCAGGTGCCGGTCTTCCTTGAGAGATGATTATTCGTTACACATAGTTTTGTCGGTTTAGGTTTGTTCGAATATGGATTTTATAGATGTACTTGTCTTATGCTTCAATGTTCGTTTGAAAACGCTTCTACTTTGAGTTGTTTAATGGTGGAATTTAGAAACAATGTTTTCTTTTCCCCCTATCTATTTACACATTTTGTTGTGTTTGTTGCTCTTTAAGTTCTGGTATATTTCTTCCCCAATTTTCTGTTCTTTGTTGGCATTGAATTCTTTGTTTCAAGTAGACAAGCTACTTTGCCGCTGTATGAGCTTTGGAACATGAACACCAACCTCGGCAAATATCGACATGAACCCGGATATAGGCTCGAGTGTTGGATAATGCATGTTTACAGCATGTATATGATTAATTTTCAGAGATTTTCTATGGATTTATAGATCCCTTGTATGGGGTTATGGTACTTTGAGTTGAAGTGGTATGTGTTAGACACGAAAATATTCGATGTTTTTCAAAAACTTCAATATTCCAAACGTATGACCCTCCAGAACAAAGAAACAGACCACTAACAAAGTCGACTGGGATGCTGTCTTTTTACAGATATAAATGAGTCTATAAAGAATCACTAGCATCGGTTCATTGTCAATGTAGATGAGAGATGAGCTCGAAAAATGATCGGAACTTCGGTTGCTGTTGACAGCTTCATTGCCAGAAAGCCCTTCTCCACCAAACCTCAAATCCTCTCTGAATGTTCGGACAATCTTCACCGGAGTTCAAGAATCTATCAAACCAAGCAAGTAAAAAATCCTGCTGCAATGCCAGAGGCAATGTTAGAATCGTGTTACTAAGGCCATCCTCGATTAAATGCCGATCGAGCCCTTTTGTTGTCCGTCTCATCATCCATCTAAAATCATCGTAAAATGGCACCAACCATGTCTGTAAAAGCAAGCACCTTACTTCCTTTGATGCCAGTAGTTGCCCCTTTCCGATACCGACGAATAGCCTTGCGGTAACTCTGCTTATCTCGAACCGATGGATAGCAGGAACTTTAGAATGGGACTCGGATAATTCAGATTGAGAAGCCCATGATTGTAGGAAATCCTCAGCAATTTGCCTATCGATCAAAATGTCAAGAATCCAGTGCAGGTTATCTGCTTGTCTAGCAATCTGATTCACATCCCGCAAATCCGACGAAGCTGCTCGGAGAAAATGGTGTCGAAGTAGTTCCAGGCAGCCGCCATAAGCGGCGTATAACGATTCTTTTCGGAGATCATTGCGAGAGGGATTCTCACGTAGCATCTTCAAGATCAAATCTTTCATTTCGCGCCTTGCTTTCTCGTCTTTGCCTTGAAGAACCACATGCAAAAGCTTGAGAAGCACTCCTTCATTATCGCCACCGTCGATTCCGTTAGCACCTTCAACGGATACCCTCTTCAAAACTTCCCCAGCTCCGACGTTTTCAAGGCGGAGCTCCGCCAATAACGAAGCCACTTTCTCTTCTTCGTCCTCCGTCCACGGAGCCGCTTCCAAGTATTCCAAACATGAAAGAACCCCAGCATCAAATCCAATTGCCGCTGAAACCTGAACCAAATGAACCATCTCAACAATCAAATAAATTGTTATGAACATTAAAAGATGAAAATTAAGAGCTTCTACCTTCAAAATTCCAAGAACATTGGAAACGTCCTCTCTCATTAACATCTTCCTCAAATCTTTACAATACATCAACCTCAAAGTCTCTATATAAACCTCCACGTCATCACAATCTGCAATTTCCACACTGTACGGCTCACCGGATCCATTCGTCTCCGGTGACCGGTCCGATAATTTCACTGCAAAAAACCTACTGTGAGCCACCAGTATTTGTCTGTGCACGTTCATGGACACACTGATCCCATCTTTGGAGCTCAATGTCAGTTTTATATCACTCGAATTCGGGTCGTTAAACTGGTTCCCTGGGCTCCGGGACGACAAAAGATCCGAAATTCGTTGCATGGTCAATGCCTGCTTATCGACGACAGGCGGGGGATGGTTTTGTCTTGGAGCTGAATTGGGAACTTGGATCTGAGCTTGGTTTTGGGTTTGGTTTCTCGGGTGGATATCGGGTTCATTGGTCATCATTTCGAAAAGGGTCGGACTGGAGCGTGTCTTGTCTGCCGGAGGCGGCGGAGACATCGGGTTTAGAAGACCCGCCGTGAGGGCGGAGTTAAACTTAGTGAAACTCCACGGAGAGTGACCGTTGGTGAGCGTCGTACCACCCGTGAAATCCATGACAGGCGATACACTTCCCGGATAATACCGGATCTTGAAACCAGACAAAGAATCGTTTGATCCCTGGTCAGTAACACCGTGAGCTTGCGGCAGAAGCGGAGGAGGTGTCGGAGCAGGACAACACAAAAGACTATTATCAGGGGAAAGTAGGGCCGGAATCGTCGAGTCGGAGCAGTTGTTCGTAATAGTGATTTCTTTACACTTTCTTCGTTTTTGCTTGACGGACTGCACTTGAACTTTGAGCTGAGCAGCAGCGGCGCAAGTTTTTGCAGAAATTGATGTTGTTGCAGCTGTGGTCGTTGCCATTAAATGAATGGTATTCAATGTCTTAAATTTCTCTCTTTTTTGTCTGAATTTTCTTGTCTTTTAGGCCAACAACAACAGCATCAGCGTCCGTGTTCACTGTTCAGTAATGGCGGTGTAAACGAGAACAATGGAACTCAGAGCTGTGTCTGGACAATCTGGCGAAAAATTCAAGTAAAAAGGATACTGTGAAGATGAGCATTTAGTTGAATCGAAAGAGAAAGATCAGATTTTTTTCTTCGTGTAGTTTTGGTTTGTTGTTTCAGAGATTAAAAAACAAAGACAAAGTTAGGATGTGAACCCCACCATTGTTCTTGTGGTGGTCCGTCTTCTGATACTTTTCTCATGCGTGACATGGGCATGGTGTCGTGTCAGAATTGTGTTGATGAAGCACGTAATTACTCGCATGGGAGTTGGTTTGAGGATTTATATGGTTCGAAATTGAAATTTTTTTGTTCGAGGTATAGATCAATTAATTTTAAAATAATATATTAAAAATAAAAGAATTTAAGGTAATTTTATAAATTTTAAAAGTAAAAGATTTTAAAAATAATTAAACTAAAAAAATTAAAGTTTAATTTTATATTATAAGGTCTAAAAAAATAATAAATTATAAAATATTGGGAGAAAAAAAAATTAATTACAGGAACACTATCATGTAAGTAGATCGTCTCTGCTTTTAATACTCTTATTTATCTATAGTATAACCTATAGAGAAAATATTATATGTAATAACTGTAAAAAATTATATTTTTTAAATATTTAATTTATATGATTTAATCTTTTCAGTTTAAAATTTAAGAATTATTTATGACCTTAAAAAGAGACATAATAATTTTAAAAGTTCGTTCGAATTTTTTTATTGACGATATATTTAAAGATGGTAACAAGATGATTTAGAGTGAATTTTTGGTCGTCTTGATTTTGACTCAAAAATTAAAATATATGTTTTAATTTGATCTTAATATTTTTTTTTTCTGATCCGACCCAAAATAATAAAACCTATAATCCAATCCTGATCCGATCCGATATATTAATAACAATATTATTTTAGTTAGGTAGAATTTACATGTCCAGATTCCATCCAATCCGACATTAGGTTGTTTATAACTTCTTAAGGATTATGTGCTAATTTTATAATAAAATTAATATTAAATATTTTAAAATTATTTATAAATTTTATATGTATCTATAAATTTTTGTAAAAGTGAAAAGTGGACCGGACACATGATATGGTCCACATGTGTGGGGAGATCGAGGACCGAGTGTCCTTTTTTTTGTTATGAATTCGACAGTACTTCACTTTGGCGGTCCAAATTTAGATGGTGGGATTCTTTGGGGGATTAAAATATATAAATATTTAAATTTTAATAAATTTTAATAATTAATATATTAATTAATTTACATGAATCATCCTATCTAAACAGTTAAGGAAATGATTATTGTTTTTGAAGATTACGAGTTCGAATATCAATATTTACAGTATAATATTTAAAGAATTAATGTTTAATGATTAAAATTTATTCTAAAACATATATTATTTGTACTCATTATAACTGATTCAAAATATATTAATTAATTTAACTAAACCCAATTATTCTTGTTTAATTTTACGTACAATCAACGAATTATATTTTAAAATTTATTAATTAATCAAATAATTAAAGACATCTATATTATTTTATTTTATATAGATTCGAATTTTAATACGAGCATGTAATAATTTTATTTAATTGAAAATAATAAATTATATATACTTACGTGTATTTCAAACCATCTCTTTTTAGAATAAAATTATATTTTAAGGAAAAAAATAAAATAAAAGTTCCCGATAAATAATAGGCTGTCGTTGTCGTGGCAAAATAATTATTTATGAGATGTGGAAATAATGAATACTGGCATAAGAAAATGAATTATTATTATTAATAATAAAAATAGGCATTAATTTAAAGAGACCCAATGATTCATTCTTCGCCTGCACATTTCTTCATATTTTAGTTAAAATAATAATTCCTCCTCCATCATACACCCCTACACTCCATTTGGCTAAAATTATAAGCAAGGTTGAGTGGTATGGGTTACACTTTAATTAATTGGTGAAAAATTAAAATTAAAAATAAAAAAATTAAAATGATGTCAGGTTTGGGCTCGGTTCGACTCGAAAATAGTATTATTAGGCTTAAGGCTCGGGTTAGGTTCGAAAATAATATTATTGAGTTCGGCTCGGGCTCAAAGCTCGTCGGACTCGGCTCGGGCTCGTTAGGCTCGGCTTGACTCAAAATGAAAAAATGCCTAATTTATTTTTAATAGATTTCTTATATTTTATTTTATTGCTTTTCTTTCGCTAAAGAGATTACTTTTAGTATATATATAACATATATATATATATAATATAATTATTCCGAACCTATTCACGAGCTTTTCGAACCGAGCTTAAATCGACTCGGCTCGACTCATTAAGGTTTTGAGTTGAACCCGAACATGAGTTGAGCTCACTTGAGTCGAACTTTGACCAAACCGAGCCTGAATAACTCGCAAACTGGTCAGTCTCATTATCACCCTGGTCTAGAGTTAATGTAAAATATGATTGCTCCTATTTAATTAATTGATGAAAAATAGAATTTTAAAAATTTTAAAAATAAAATTTTAAAAATTAAAATGCTGCATCAGCAATAGGACTAAAATTGCTGTGCCTTGAACAAGGATGAATATATTATCCTGAAACTGCAGCTGTTCAGGACATAGAAAAACCAGTATAGAACTAATCAAACTGAATCCAAAATCTTTGGCAATGACACACTCCAGACGCAACCGGCATCGTTCCCCGTGGGTTGAGTTAGACAATAGACACCATGAACATGACAGGACGACAATGATATGAACAAATGCATGGATGTTTCAAATTATTTCCATACATCTTAACCTGTAAATCACCTCAGCAACCATATAGTACACGTGCATTTGATCGGAAAAGAGACGAAGACTGACCGGTAGATGACGGAGAGCAGAAAAACTTCTTCTGATCATCAACCATCGTGGGCATATATTCGAAGAATAGACCTGCAAAGAGGAAAATTATGGTTGATTCGGTTCGGTCTAAACGGAAAAGGGGTGTTGAGACTTGCCTATTAATAGAGATAAACTGTGCCAAAACTCTTGAAATGGCATATATAAGCTTTAAATCACTGCATTCAAATTCAAAATCTCAGTACATATGCATGAAACAGACAGCTTCAACTAGCATGTCAACATACCAGAACAAGGAAGTCACTAGTCTGGTTATGTTCATTGTCAATCTCCCTGTCTAAACTATCTCCGCGGTTCGAACCGCAGATAATACAAATTTAAACAAATTTTGATCTTCATGGTACTTGAATCCAAGTCTCTCAGGATAAACATCGTTTTCTTTTCTATATAATATAACCTATGTCTCTCAAGTAAGATCAATGTTTCAAATCCTAACTTTATAAAACTAGTAAATCGAATTGAAAGGATTGTATTCGTAATAAATCTTTATAATATTCGATCTAAATTATTCGATCAGTTAATCGAGTACTTACTTTTCCCCTCACCAGAATCATATAAGCAATCCACTCGAACATTTCCTTTTCAAGATCACAGAGTTCTAAGAAGACCATAAAACCAGCATCTAATTCCACAACTCAAGTGTTCCAAACTCCAAATATTTTAGCCAATCATAGTTGTACTTGTGGACTATTTGTCAACACTCGAGACAATATATATCTGTTGGGTCCGAATGTCGAAATCTTTGTCCTGTTCTTCCATGTCATAGCCTTGAAACCTGAAACAAACTCAGCACCTGAGAGCCACACAGCCGTCTTTTTGTTCGGTTTCAGTTTCTGTTTCACTCAAATGTCTTACAATCTTTCCGTTTCCGATGATTCTTCCTTCAATCGTTACACCCCGGAAATGGTTTCGGCTGATCCGATTGATTATCAACCGCTCTTTGATCTTCCTTTCTCTCCTTTCTACGATTCATTGTCTGGTTATAACATTCAACAAAACTCAGTTGATGAATCCGACTGTGCAGACCAATTGTTTGCTGATTTGCTTCCCTCACACCAGCTTGAAAATCTCAGCCTTTGCCAAACTACCCAGTTCCCGTCTCTGTCTTTTGGTTCGAATTCGGAAAATGGGTACGTAAATTTGGAGGTTAAGAATGAAGAATCTGGAGTCGATTTCGATTCTGATTACAGTGATGCTCATAACAATGTCGGAAAGTACTTTCAAAGAAGCTTTAGTAGCAATTGCTTTGAAGGGAAGTCTAGTTTTTCATTCAAACCAGCTTTTGATTCTCTCATGGAATCACACAGTTTCCAAGGCCAAGCCTTGAGCTTGCCTGAGAACAGCTTGTTCATTACTCAAATGAGGAAGGTATCCAGCACTGGTGATTTAGAGGTTCGTTTCATCCAGTTGCTATTGATTTTTCTTTTCACAATCACATATTCGAACACCAGTATTTACGGCACAATAACTAAGGAGTCAATATTCAATAAAACAGATATTACTTATAATTACCGTAGCTGATTCAAAAACCGAATAATATAGATATCAGCTGTCCTGCTTTTTACTATGTTTTCTTAGCAATAATTTTCTATGTAATGGAATCTTGTTTTAGTTATTTTTTGTTTTGTTGGTTGGCTTTTTAGGGTATGAGAAACATTCATATCAGCCAAAGGTCAATTTCTACCTCATCAGCCATGGAAAACTCTTTAATGGAGGAACCACCGTTCAAAGTGGGGCGTTACAACGCAGAAGAGAGACAAGAGAGGATCTCCAAGTACAGAGCAAAACGCAGTCAAAGGAACTTCAACAAAACAATCAAGGTGTCTCAACTCTTTCATGAGATTATTACCAAGACCACATTTGTTTATGTTCTAAATATTTGTCTTGTTGATGTAAATTAGTATGCATGCCGGAAAACACTAGCCGACACCCGCCCTCGAATCCGTGGCAGGTTTGCTCGAAACGACGAAACTGGTCAGTACCCCCATCCTACATGTTCAACTAGAGATGAAGATGATGATAACCTATGGGTACATACTGAATATCATTGAACAAACTATAACTGATTTAACACGTTATAGATCGAAAAGACTATCGAATAGCTTAAATTTTTGAACTATTTTGGTATTGTAGGTGATGTTGCATGAGGTTGAAGATGAAGCAATGGCTGCTAGAGGAACTCTTATGAACAGTTTCAACGGCCAATTTCAGTTTCGATTTAACCATGACTGCTTCTAAGTGGAGCATTTTTCATTACAGTTAGCTTTTAGTGTCTGTGTTTGGGACTTGAATTCGAATGTTCGATATCGATAAAATATCGATTTTTCGAACAAAATGAAGAGGTTAAACAACATTATTCAGTACATTTTATTTGCAGTTCTAGTTTATATAGAGTAATGAATAAACAGATCAAAATTTTGAAACAAAGGCAGAGATGAATTCAAAATTTCACGTAAAGAAGCATAAATTATCAAAAATTTATATTAGAATTTAAAAATGAAAAAAAGGACGGACTTTTTATGTAAGAAAGTACGATTGTCCCATATTTTAGTGTCGTAATTCATAATTTTTTTTTTTTTTATAAAAGGTAGTGATTGAAGAACTAAGTGTTGGGTGGTGCTGCAATCATAAGCTTTGGAATCTTTTTTATACCTACTTTTAACAAATAATATTTTTTGATGAATTCATAAATGGAGTTCATTCATTCTTTTGAAATAACATTCATCTCTCCATTCTTTGATAGGCTTTGGTATGCTCCGTAAGTATAATTTAGCGGTCGTTTTGGATAAATACAATAAAAACGATATATTATTTTAAAAATTAGATCTCAAAACAAGTTAAAATTAAATATTAATAAGGGAAAGTAAAAAAAAAAAAGCTATAGACTAGTAGTATAGGCCATGAAAAATAAATATAATGTTGTATTTTATAAATTTTGAGTGGATCATGTATCTCGAACATAATAACGATTGTTAGGGTCATATGGTACTCTACTCAATCTCCTATATCATGAGAGAATAAAATTTGATTTACCTCGAATAACATGTAAATACTAGGGGTGGACAACACCGAATACCCGATCCTATCGGAATCAATATCAGATAAAAATCTATTAAATCTTATCGGATCCAAGACTGAATAAACGAATTTTTTATCCACCCTTAATAAATACTTGATTAGAAAACAAAACCCTAATGCAATCCCCCAATGAAATACCAGTCAAACAAGTTTCCAAAGGTACAGGATTAGTTTATGTTGTCAAATCCATGGCCTCAAGTGAAAATGGATGGCAATGGCATGATTTCAGTGAATGAAAAGCTAGCCTCTGCCTTTCATCATTTCTATCTCGTATAATTTCACTTTGAAGTGGAAGATTAAATATAATATTATTCACTGACTGATAATGGATGGTAGCAGTAGCGGTAGCAGTAATTGTTTATTTAAAAATGAAAACTTGATGCGGAACTGGTCAAATGGAGTAGACAAAGGTATAATCCGGCTATTTTTAGGGTGGTCTACCTCTTTCTCATGCATTTATTTATGTTTTCATTTTAAATTAAAAGATTTAGGGTTTATGGTTTTAGGTTAGGGATTTTGGTTAGGATTTAAAAAATTAGGGATAAAGTGTATATTTTAGGGTTTAGGGAAGATTTAGGATATAAAAAATAAAGGTTAGGGTTTAAAATTTAATTTTTTAATAAATTTTTAAAGGAGACATAAAAAAGGGACAGAGAATTTCTACTCCTATTTTTAAGGTCTACTTTGTGGTTAAATTGTGATTTTGATCTATTTACTTAGTTCCATATTTATATTTAATTTATATATTTAAAAAATGATATAATATGTTTTTTTCGGTAAAAATATCTTTAAAAAATTTTATGTCAACATGATAAATTAGAATAATATATTGTTGGGTAAATTATAACGAAGATCATTTGATTATGAGTAGATTACATTTGAGAGTCACTCAATTATTAAAAGTTACATTTGAATTACTTAAATATGGGTTGAGTCATCCAATTAATAAATGTTATATTTGGTCCACTCAATTATAAATAAGGGTATATTTGAGTTATTCATATTTAATTTTTTTAATCAATTCATGTATTAAATTAATTAATGATTTCAAACAAAGTATTCTAATGTTAACGAGAATATATAAGTGGTTTTAAAGAAAAAAATGATCAAACTGAAGTACTTTTTTAAATATGAAAAGTGACTCATTGTAAACTTACTCATAATTAAATGATCCAAATGTAATTTTTAATAATTGGATGACCCATATGTAATCATATTCATCGTAAACTTTTAATAATCATATGCCCTAAATATAACTATATCCATAATAGAATGACCCAAATATAACTTTTAATAATCACATGACTTAAATATAACAATATCCAAAATTGAATGACCTTTATCGTAATTTACCCTATTTTGTTTTTGAAAAAAATCACATGATATTTACTATATAATGTAAAAAATACACATGATACTTTCCATGGATAAAAAATATTAATAACTAATATTAAATATTAAAAAAATGTAATAAATCTATATAATAGTGCATGTCGATATAATAATATCTTAATACAAAACATAAACTAAATAAAAAAAAAAGTTCACCAGACAATATTTCAACCACCACCAAATAATGTGAGTAAAGTAGAAGAGTTAAATCCTGAATATGAGCATAATAGAGGCATCAAGATCATATTAGACCTCAATATTGACAACAATACTAATATTAGTTAAGTAGACTGTAAAATAATACGTCAATATTGACAATTAATAATAATAAACAAACAAGAATAAATAATTAATCGTATCGTGTTCTCATGTCTCCTATAAATACAGAACGTGAGATTCAAGCATTACCTACAACTGATACCAATATAAGAAAGTGAAATTCCCAGATGTCAACCCGTTTCAGAAACCGAAGATTTTCTATACAAAAAAAATATATGCTAATCAACATTTTTCGTACTATATATATACTCGTATTCGATACTCATACGTCTTATTATTTATCAAATCTGTATCATAGAGTTGATAGTCAATTCTGATGCTTGAAACAGCTTGTAAGAAAATGCTATTGAAAGGCATCTTGATTTTACCAGTACTGGTATCATGATTTTATGGGGAAATTTGGAGTTGAAAAGGTGTGTTAGGAAGTTGACAGCCAAGAGAATCTAAGGTCAGTATTGCATAGATTAAGAGAGGCACTAAGACTACAAGATTCCAAACGAACTTTTGACCATAGAGTTGTAAAAAGTGTGCTTAAAATGAATTCGATTTCATTATCATATCATTGATCACCCTACCATATATATATATATATATGGATGGAAACTTATTCGATACGTATGTTATCCAGGACAAAGTTAGGATTAAGAGTTAAGAGACGAAACATAAATATTTAAAAGTAGGAGAGTAAATTTATAAATAAACTATTTTTTTGCCCCTGCATGTTAGGTAATCTTTAGACAATACGGCTCTTTCTATTTATGGGGTAGAGGTTTGATTTTTCAAAATACTAAATAATACATATTTATGTTAAGGAATATTTATAGTTAGAGGTGGAGTTTAAAGGAAAAAAAATCATATATTTTTTTGGTGTGATCTTAGTCTAAGAACGGAACTAAAATTTTATTATAGAGAGGACTAAAATATATATTTTAAAATTTTTATCTTTACTTAATATATAAAAATAATGATCGGTGGGGATCGAACCCCTTAACTCCTATCGTCCGTCATTTTTTTCAAAATTAACCCTAAAAGACCATTTTTTTAAAGTTTCTTTTTGGCATGCTGAGAAAGGCATCAAATGTGAGTCCACGAAAATGACCTTTGCTAATTGCCTGGGACAGTGAAAGTTCCAAGTCCTTCAACAAATATCATATACTATTGTTTTCCCCTCCAATAGAATATCATATACGATGATAAATAGTGCACACGAATAGAAAAATTATATCATAAGTCAGTCTCATCACGTGTTTATGAGACCGACCAATAAAAACTATCTATCTTTCTATGTCATATTTTCTTTCAAGTATTTTTTCACTTAAAAAATTAAAAAATAATAAGGTAGATAATTTTTATTGGTTGGTCTCATAGATAACGTGGTGAGACTGACCCATGATATAATTTCTCACACGAATGGGACATGATTGTCAACCGGACCATCCCTTGTTCGTACACTACAAAATTTTATAAATGTGTTCAATGGAGTGCACTAAAAAAGAAAAACCATGCCATTCATGATGAAAGTGACATTTGTTGGGACGAAATTAGGATGAAGCATTGAGAAGGGGAAGGTCTATTAAGCTTTTAAATTTAAAAATTGAGAGACAAAAAAATTATTTGATTATTATTTAAATTAAGAAGGATCTTAAGTGTAATTATACCAAAAAAATTTGAAAAGAACAAGCCCTTCATAATATACATAGCTTCGTGATTAGACCTTTGGTCTTGTTATTCGTGTTAGAAATGAACATTAACGTGAGTTGTTAGTGTTCTAATTATATCATTCACGCTAAAATCAGGATCAAGGTTAAAATTTAAAATTTAAAATTAGTGTTTAAAGTTTAATGTTTTAGTATTAGGATATGAATAAAAACATTAAAATAAATAAATATTTTTTAAATAATTATTCATATAAGTAAATGTATAATCATTTATATAATTAAAAATATATAATCAATTAAAGACTATAATAAGCTTTATATGTTATATTTTATATAATTCATCATATATAAATATAAGTTTAGGCCTGACCAATAAAGCCTAAAAACCCTAAATCTTAAATCTAATTTGGGTTTAGAATTTGGGCTAAGGTTCATAATTAAGGGGTAAAACTGGCCTGTTTTCACTCCCATTTCGTCATCAAAAAGCCAGAATCGGCCCAACAATCAGTCCAGTTTTCAAAAATCAGAAGCTTTCGGATTCCATGGCAGTTGTTCGCGCATTGTTTGATTTGTTTCCGTTTTACTTTTATTTATTCTTCTTCGTCGATGCCAAACCAGCAACAGGAAACCTCTCTGCATTGAGAAATGAGCGGCCATGATTCGAAGTATTTCTCGACAACGAAGAAGGGAGAAATCCCTGAACTCAAGGAAGAGCTTAATTCTCAGCACAAGGTACATACATCAATCCATCTACGTTTCTTGATCTGATTGTTTTTATTCGCCTCGTTTTCGGTTTCGAATTCGTTTAGCTGATCATTTTATGTTTTCTCGTTAGATCTATCATTTTACGCTTCAATTTGTTTTTTAGAGTTGTAAAATTTCTGAATTATGTGTTAGTAGTTAGTTATGTGATTTTTTATATTCTCTTTTTCTCGATTAAATGCGGATAATGGTACATAGCTGTAAACCGAAAGAGAGTTTCATTTTTCTGTATAAGAATCGGTGGTACTTGATTTGAGGATTGGTCATGGTTTTGCCTTATAGCATGTTTTCATCGGGAATCGATTTATATATCTGTCCACATTGAACTTTAACCGTTATACAATTTCAATTTTCTTGTTTTTCTTTAGTTAAATGATTTTAGTGAAGATGTCTTTAGGTTTAAGCTAGTTTCAACCCTGTAGTTATTAGCATTTGAAAGGACTAGAAACTGTGATCCAAGAAATTTGAATGTATATTTTTGCATATGTATTTTTGTCTCGCATCTTATGGGATTGGAATCATGTCCTTATTTTCTGTGTTGTGAAGGATAAAAGAAAAGATGCTGTAAAAAAGGTTATTGCTGCAATGACAGTTGGGAAGGATGTATCGTCGCTGTTCACAGATGTAGTGAATTGCATGCAAACTGAGAATTTGGAGCTGAAAAAGCTTGTGTATTTGTATCTCATAAATTATGCTAAAAGCCAGCCCGATCTTGCAATTCTGGCAGTAAATACGTTTGTAAAGGTATGTGATTTATCAAATGCTTCATCCTTACAATTTACGTTGGGTTAAAAATATTTACAATTTATATTCATTTGAGTCAAATTCCATGCAAATGGCTGAGTAAAACGATCTACATAGATGAGTAAGTAGATTATAGAGCTCTTGTCCTTAGTTACTGATTGTATATTAGTTGTAGTAGAAGAGGGGAAGAGAAAGTTTGTTATCATTCTAGTTTTAAACAAGTGTTGTTCGTAACGTGCTTGTTACAACATTTCTCCTGATACATGTTTTTGTGAGTACATATACATTTCTACTTATTAGTTTTAAACAAGTGTTGTTCGTAACATCCTTCCTTATACATTTCTACTTTTGTGAGTACATATACAGGACTCACAGGATCCAAATCCTCTCATTCGTGCTTTGGCTGTTCGGACTATGGGGTGCATCCGTGTTGATAAAATCACAGAATATCTCTGTGATCCCCTTCAGAGGTGCCTCAAGGTCATCTTCTGTTATATTATATTGTACCAAGTTTAGCAATATTTTTGTGTTCTGTTTTTTGATCTTTTTTATATCATGCATTACTCTTACTATGCTTAATATTGAACAGGATGATGATCCTTATGTTCGCAAGACAGCTGCCATATGTGTTGCTAAACTTTATGACATAAACGCCGAGTTAGTTGAGGATAGGGGGTTCCTAGATTCTCTGAAGGACTTAATATCTGACAACAATCCAATGGTTGTAGCTAATGCTGTGGCAGCTCTTTCTGAGATCCAAGAGCATAGTTGTAGACCAGTATTTGAAATCACTACTCCGACACTCTCAAAACTCCTTACTGCTCTTAACGAGTGCACAGAGTAAGTTCAATGGTCTGAAAAGTATGGCATTGCTTCACCCCCTTTAATTTGATAATTTAAAACTGAGTAGCTACAATCAGGACATTGCAGTAATAGATATTTTGGCATTTTACATTTTCATGTTTTTTTGAACATTATGGTTTCTTTCTCAAATGTAAGTCTATGCAAATTAGCATGGTTTTTGAGATGGATATGTTGTTGTTTTGCAATCTTCCAACAAGACAGCTTAAGCAAATCATTGATCCAGTTACTGTTTCTTTTGTTGGTTTTGGATGTGAACCCTGTGCTTGCCCCATCACATTTTGATAATGGTGCATATCAGGTGGGGTCAAGTTTTTATACTTGATGCTCTCTCTAGATACAAGGCAGGTGATGCTCGTGAAGCTGAAAATATAGTGGAGAGAGTTACACCACGACTTCAACATGCTAATTGTGCTGTAGTACTTTCGGCTATTAAGGTGCATTTTGTTTTCCATTTGATAATTTGTTTAAACATCAGAACTGTCTTTTATCAATTTACTTATTAGAATGTCATGATTTTGTGCCTATTGATTTCTCTTTCTGCCATCCAGATGATCTTTCAACAAATGGACCGTATCATTAGTACTGACGTTGTTCGAAATCTTTGCAAAAAGATGGCTCCACCTCTTGTTACATTACTCTCTTCTGAACCTGAGATACAATATGTTGCATTACGGAATATTAACCTAATCGTACAAAAGCGGCCTACAATTCTCGCCCATGAAATCAAGGTGGATGGATATGGAAATAAAATATCTGCATGCTTGCTCAATCACATGAATTAACATTTTGTCTCGACTGATGCGTATGTTTCTGAAATGGTGTAGGAGCCTTGAATATATGCTTACTTATTTTTGCTAGGTGTTCTTCTGCAAGTATAATGATCCAATTTATGTGAAGATGGAAAAGTTGGAAATAATGATAAAGCTTGCTTCTGACCGGAATATAGATCAGGTATCTAAATTTTGGTTCTGATGGATTTATTTGTGGTTTTTTTTTATCCTACACTTAAGATGTATTAATCTTGATATAAAGTCCTAATTTAATATGTTTTCTCATTGAATACCTATGTAGGTTTTATTGGAGTTTAAAGAATATTCCACAGAGGTAGATGTAGATTTTGTGAGAAAGGCTGTTCGTGCCATTGGTCGTTGTGCTATCAAGTTAGATAGAGCAGCGGAACGGTGCATTAGTGTTCTGCTTGAGTTGATCAAGATTAAAGTAAACTATGTTGTTCAAGAGGCTATTATAGTTATCAAAGATATCTTCAGAAGATACCCTAACACGTATGTTCCATTTTTTATATTTCTATTTTATGTTGCTACATGATCGAAAATGCAAAACTCATGTCACTGCATTTCTTAATAGTAATAGAAGCCTCATATTTGGGACCTTGCTGAGGATTTCCTACTAACCTTCGCATGTATGAATCCATCATTGCAACCCTCTGTGAGAGCTTGGACACTTTAGATGAACCAGAAGCTAAGGTATCTTCTGTTTCACAATTTACAAAAATATTAGTACAATGTTTTTGTTATTACTGTAAATTGTTTTCTGTTAGCTCATTTCTTTTTTTCTCTTCTGACCTCCTTGTTGCTAAGGCATCAATGATATGGATAATTGGAGAATATGCGGAGAGAATCGACAATGCTGATGAGCTTCTTGAAAGCTTCTTGGAGAGTTTCCCAGAAGAGCCTCCCCAAGTTCAATTGCAACTGTTAACTGCTACAGTGAAACTTTTTCTGAAGAAGCCAACTGAAGGCCCACAGCAGATGATTCAGGTCTTGCATTTGTAGTATTTATGCATATTTTGAGTTGTATGTTCTGATTTTACCACATTGCAATGCAAGATCCTAGTTGCCTAAAATGAGAAGTGCACAAAGTATCTTTGTTTAGAGTCATCAGTATTGTTGTTATGATTTTTGTCATCTGTCCCTTATTTTACGTAGCTGAAAATTATTACACTAAATCCCTGCTAATTATGATTTGGGTTTGCTTATAGGTTGTATTGAATAATGCTACTGTGGAAACTGACAATCCTGATTTACGGGACCGTGCATACATTTATTGGCGCCTTCTATCAATTGATCCTGAGGTATGATTTTCCCCTAACAAACTGCAGTTCATTATTCTATGAATTTAATTTCCAAAATTGAATCATTTTTCGATTCAGAGCCTTTTGTTACCTTGAGGAGAAGGGCCCGAAGGTGTTTTGCTTTAAGCTCATTCATCTCCATTTTGAGGACTGCTCTTAAGCTGTCCATACTACATTATTAGGTTCTGCTTCAGGAATCCTTTAATCATGTCTACACGATTAGCTACATAATTCTTTATTTAAGGGTCTTTTCTGTCTCGATGTGGTGACCTCTATCAATCCAGCTCTTACATGTTGCCTTGTAGCCAATATTATTTTAGTGTTTATTATTATTGTTATTATTAAATTAGCTTATTAGAAGTTCGTATTTTATTAGGAGAAATAACCATTGTTGGATGCAGGTGTCAATGCATCTGACCAAATGCAGTAAGTTTTATGTAGTTGAGACTTTTCTATTTTTTTTCTCAGGCAGCTAAGGATATCGTGTTAGCTGAAAAACCAGTGATCAGTGATGATTCAAACCAACTCGACCCAGCTCTTCTTGATGAACTTCTTGCCAATATCGCTACACTGTCTTCTGTTTATCACAAACCTCCAGATGCTTTTGTAACCCGAGCAAAGACGGCAACCCATAAAACTGAAGATGATGACTACACTGATAGATATGAAACAGGGTATTCTGATTCACCTTCTCATGCTGCTGGTGCATCACCACAAGCTAGTTCAAGTAGTGTCCCATATGCTGCAGCTAGGCAGCCAGCCCCAGCTCTGGCTCCAGTGCCCGATTTGTTAGGGGATCGGATTGGCCCTGATAACAATGCAATTGTCCCTGCTGATCGGTTGGCTGCACCTCTCAGGTAAGTATATGCTGGAATGCATGGCTTGTTAGTTTTTCAGATAAAAGTCTCATTTCTCCACAAGAATATCAGTCTCTTAATGTGATAAATGTTTAAAACATTTAAGTTTTTATGTTAGTACAAGTTTCTAGCTTCTCGCAGATTTATTATGTTATTGGAATTATATCAATGTAACTTATACACACATGCCTATATGTTGCACTTACTGTAAATTTTTTATTTTATCTTGATTGCAGCCCCCGATTGCCTATTTTACTTCCAGCATCAACTGGACAGGGTTTGCAAATCAGTGCGCGGTTAGCTCGTCAGGATGGCCAAATATTTTACAGTTTACTGTTTGAGAATAACACACAGATCACACTAGATGGATTCATGATTCAGTTTAACAAGAACTCCTTTGGTCTAGCAGCTGCTGGTCCTCTTCAGGTAATTTTCAAGACTTGTGTGAAATTTCAGTTAGTTTATTATTACATTACCGTGGTTTAATCAGTGCTGCCTCTTAGGTTCCCCCTTTGGCACCAGGAGGGTCGGCAAGGACATTGCTGCCGATGGTATTGTTCCAAAATCTGTCTCCTGGTCCTCCTAACTCTCTTCTGCAGGTTGCCGTGAAAAATAATCAGCAACCAGTCTGGTACTTCAATGATAAAATCATGTTGCATGTGTTCTTTGCCGAGGACGGACGAATGGATAGAACTAGTTTTCTTGAGGTAAGAAGTTTGTTCGATATATGTTGCTTTGGTTTCTTACCGGTACAAAGTCATTAAAGCCCTACATCATGAAGATTGAAGAATGAACATTGCTGCTAAAGTCTTCTAGTAATTTAAAGTGAATGATTTCTTCCCGTTACGCAGACATGGCGATCCATACCCGATTCAAATGAGGTCCAAAAAGAAATTCCCGGCATTGTCATGAGCAATGCCGAGTCGACCCTAGACCGACTAGCTGCATCAAATATATTCTTCATAGCGAAACGCAAACAGACCAATCAAGACATGTTCTACTTCTCTGCCAAACTCCCTCGAGGCATACCTTTCTTGATTGAACTTACAACCGTTATCGGAATCCCCGGTGTTAAATGCGCTATCAAGACTCCAAATCCTGAGATGTCATCGATGTTTTTCGAATCCATCGAATCACTCCTCAGGTATTGATTGTTTCCTCTTTTATATTTTGGTATATTGGTTTAAAATTTTGTCTCACATTCTTGCCATTTAAACTGAAGTTAGAGCATATTTGGCATTACTGGGCATATGTGTGAAATTTGAATGGCAAATTTTGTAAATGAAGCCAAACATTTTCTAAATGATTGGAAAAAGAGAGATATAAAAATGGAAAATTTTGGAAATATTTCTAAAACTATTGATGGAGTAAAATTATTTTCCGAAATATTGTGAATTTTACAATAGATTCAAAGGTTGAATTAGAAGATGTTGTTTTTGAACAGTAATCTCCCTTATCAAAGGGTGAAGATGAGCCTTTTGGCTTCGTCTTTCCATTATCAAACAAGTCTGCCTCTTTAATAATAGAAATTATTATTTAAACACTGCACATATTCTGATTTAGCCTTTGAATTCAAATTCACAATATTTGAAAAAATAATTTTCCCCCATCAATAATTTTAGAAATATTTCCTCCAATAACAATATTTCCAAGAATTTCCCAAAAATGGTTAGGAAATACCAAAAGAGAGGGAACATGTGGGGTAGGGCAAAGGGCCCACAGTTTGAATCTTAAAACCCGGAAGCAGGGGATTTAGAGTGCGCTCCAGCTGAGCGGACTTCAAATCAAATTTCAATTTCTTTTTATTTTTTGAATTAGATCCCAGTTTTGTACGATGGGTATTTGGGACCATGCAAAACTATTTTCTCAACAAACAAGGGCATCGTGGGACCCACAAGATATTATCAGCCCAACCTAGATTGCAATGGGTCCCACCCCCAAAATAATGCGAAAAAAAAAAAAATTAAAAAGGAAACCCAATAATTACACTCCCGCTCCGCTCACCGGTCTTTAGGCTCAGCTTCAAATCGAACTAAAAATGTCGAAGGGATAACTCTTATTTTACCCCCTGAAGTTGTCTTACTTTACAATTTGGTCCCCAAAGCATTTTTGTCAATACTAGGTCTGCTGAAACTTTGAAGTTTTTGCTAATTTTATCCCTAAATTTAGATTTTTAATCATTTTGATCAAGGGATTGAGATTATGTCATGTCATCATCTGAAAAATTAAAATATTCATTTTTGTGGATAATGATGTGGCAGAATCATAAAATTTTATATTATTAAAAGAATCAAAAACCCAAACTTTGTTATTAATATTAACAAAAAAAATGAATTAAGTATGGAAAAGAAGACAAATATAGACGAATTAGGGGCAGGCAAGGACCTTGACCCGTAATTTTCAACTCTAATTTTCACTAATAATAAACATTTAATTTAAGCATTTTAACCCTTAGTTAAAGTGAAAATTTTGTAATTCTGACCCCTTAAAATAACCGTTTAATTTAAACATTTAAAAAAAAAAGCTTTTCACCCTTCAAAAATTTTATAATTTTCTCAGTATTATTAGGCCCGTAAATGAACAAACGGATATAAGTATGCGTATATTTATATTTATTCGTTTAATTTTAACAAAACAATTAAATAAATATAATTTTTTTTGTTTGTGTTCTTCTATTAAAATGATAAACGAACACGAACAAACATAATTAACCAAATGTGAATAAACTTAATAATACTTTTATTATATGAAATAATAAATATTAGTGGATATATAAATAAATTTAAATGAATATAAATTAATGAATTACAGAACGTTCGAAAACTTAAATAAACGAATAGAATTTTTGTTCGTATTTATAATTAAATTAATATATACAAATCTTCCGTCGAATGATTATTGAATTTTCGATTCGTTTATAATTTTATGCATTATATTAACTTCTTGACATCATTCATGTGGACAAATTTAGGGTGCAAAAGGCGATTCGTCCCTAAAGAGAAAACCAAGCCAAAACAAATTAAAATTGATAGAATTAAATCCACCGGCTTATGAAATGAAACGACAAGATTAAGACTATGCCACATAGTACTCGTTTCTATAATTAGGGACAGAATTAAAATTTTTTAAACTATCCATATAAATATCATAATTTGATAAGTTTTTCTAATTTGGTCATTAAACTTAAATTTTTAGTTCTTTTGACGTTATAATACTATGATATTGACTAACATCATCATCAATATATTGGGCAAATTATTAAAAATCAAAGTTTAAAGACAAAGTTAAGAAAAAAATGTAAGTTAAAGGACTAATGTGAGAATAAAAAATCATATACAAAAAATGGATCAAATGGTTAAGTTTAGGGGTCAGAAAGTTATATTATCCAAAAGAAGAAAACTTCACTCAAAACAAAAAGAGTATTAAATTTCTCCTTTGTACTTGTTTGTCTCATTTGATCTTCTCCGCGAAGGTTTAGGTTAAGACGAGTTAAAATAAAATAAAATTAAAAATATTTTAAAAATTATAAAAAAATCGGTATTAATTTTTTAAATATAATTATATTTTAAAAGTTAAAAATTTAGAAATATATTAATTTTATACGAGTCTTCTAGTACAAGTTATTAAAGAAACAATTATTATTTTTAGAGTTTACAGGTTCGAGTACAAGTGATGTTAGCAGAGTGATTAAACGATCAACGTTAAATAGTGGAGATTATATTTTAGAACAGATACTAATATAATCACTATTAACTAATTAAAAAAAATATCATTTTTATAGAATAATTTTTTTTAAAGTATAAAATTTTAATAAATACCATGTTTTTTAAAAATATGTATATAATTTTTAATATTTATTCAAAAATTTTATATTAAAATTTTATTATAAGTTTTATAATAACTTTAATTTCGTCTTATTTTAATTCAACTGACATTAAAAAGCCGTTCATCTCTGAGAAGTTGTGCATTTCCGGTTTCTCTCTTTTTAAACGCAGAGCCGTTTGTTTTTGCCTTATCCTTAAAGAACGACATTCATTTCAGGATTCAGATCCATTACAAAACACGATTTTCTTACCCTGAAACCAAGCATTTTTCCGACCCGGCAACCCCCATTTTCCTCGTACCCTGTTTTCTTCCTTCTTTGAATGGTTTCCCGTTTGCAGGTATACTAGATTTTTCTGGGTTGATTCTCTTGTGTTCAATGGAAGATTCCTTTTTATAAACACAGTGAAGTAATTTTGTAATTTGAGAAGAAATTTATAGTGAAAAAGACTGCACTTTTAATGCCAATATCTGGACAGTTTTCAAATCTTTTTTGTTGCTTCTCTCAAACTAGTTTCCAGGAAAATGCAGCAAAGAAAATTTCAGCTATTCTTTAACTTTCTCTTTGTTTTATTCTTTAAAAAAAAATGGGATTTTGGTAATCTAACTGTGTAGCCATTTCTTTTTAAACATTTTTTTGGTTTGGGATTGGGATTCCGTTTCTTTTTACAGTTAAAATTTTCTCAGCAACCAAACATAATTTCTCTATCTTGGCATTTGACGTGGTACACAATTTAGCTTTTTAAAAGCTTTGATCGTTTCAGGTTTCTTAATAATTAGGGTTTTTTAAATTCAATTGTGTTTGTTTCAGGTGATATCAGCAAGATCTTAATGATGAAATAACATTGTCTTCGTCTTCCTTCTGCTATTTCTAGTTTTGGGTTTCATTTATTGAAATCAACCAAAGTCCGTGACTCAGTCATTGGATTCTCCATACCCAAGACTCGGCATTCAACTCAGCCCTCAAACAATTCGTGTTAGTGACTCAGTCTCTCTCACTCATTCTCTCGCTTTCAAATCAATTACTGTTCATAAAAATCTGGGATTCTCTTTATTCTTCCTTTAAAGCTTGTCTTCCTTTTTTTTACAGGATCATGAACTAAGCTCAGAATCCTCAACTGCAAAAGAAAGTGACTGAGTTGATGAGTTATGAGTCAACTTTTCTTTTTGAGAATCTGATTCAGGGAGGACCGAATTAGCTTAATTTTAACAATTGAACTTTGGGATCAAAAATGTTGCAGCAGCAGCAGCAACATGAACTGTGTTCTTCTCGGATTCTGTCTCCGTTCCGAGAGGAAATCGACGAAGAGCTGTCGGTTCTTCCGAGACACACGAAAGTTATCGTTACCGGAAACAATAGAACAAAGTCTGTATTGGTTGGTTTGCAGGGTGTCGTCAAGAAGGCGGTCGGCCTAGGTGGTTGGCATTGGCTGGTAGTCTCCTTAACCATTACTAATTGACTTGAATGTGTAATATTATTGTTGGTTGAATATGTGGTTTGTTTATTAGCTTATTAGGACAAGCTTTTCTCACATGGAAACTATATACAACTCTGGATTTTTATGCCTAGGTTTAGTTTTTGATGCAGTTGAATTTACTTGCTTTAAACTCAGACATTGTTGAAGATCGAATGGACATCCCCAAAAAAGATAGAATCCATGGTCGGATCAGTGTAGCATAAACTTTTGATGTGTTCATTGTTGAATCCTTTTATAGCTGAGAGTGTTACTTGATAGGCTTTGTTTGTCGAAAAATCGGATTGAGTGACTCCGATGCTTGTTTTCAAAGGTTTTAAAGAATGGGGTTGAAGTGAAGCTGCAAAGGAATGCATTGAGTGTGCTCGAACACCCTACCGGGAATGAAGTAGACGATGATCATGATTTCGAGAACTCAAGCAGTGGCTCGGACATTGGTAAGAACGATCATGATTTCATTTCACAAGAAGCTAAAATCTTGTTCATGTGAATTTCAACATTGTGATGACTGATGAGACCCTTTTTTCATCTACTTCTCGACAGCTAGTAGCATCGAGTTCCAGAGGCCTGCTAAACCAAGAGTTCGACATACAAAACCATGGGTCCCATCTGCATCCATGAAAGCATCTAATCGGAGCAGTTACAGAGACGTTCAATCCATTATCAGTGCACCACAGTCGGTTAGTATCAAACTTTGCAGCATGCATCTAAGCTTCTTTTTTTGTATCACAACATGCACCTAAATCCGGTGTCATATTCGTCAGAAAAAAATGAAACCTTCGTATTTGACTGTGTTTCTTGACTCTGAAGGTAAACTTGGCAAGACTCGACACCAACTCGTTGAGAAGATATTGCAGGCACTTCAAACTTGTATGCACTACAAACCGTAACCCTGATGATTTTTCTTCGATATTCAAAATCCATTCATCTAATATAAGGGTTTCGTTTTTGATTTGTAGGGTAGCATGAATGCTTATTCACCAAGGGAGCTAATGCTTAACACCGTGCAGCAGCATTTCGGGTCACAGGTATATTCCTTCTCGCCGAGCAAATGCGTATAACCGCGTCGCATTTACCCCCTCCATCTGAAACTAACATCCTTTTCTTCGATACAGCCACCACTCAACGACGTACAAGTGATCTCGGAATTCATCACTGCCACTAAGAGACTGAAAACCGACGACTCACATAGTGAGCAACACTGAATGTTCCTTCTGCATTGTAGTTGATCCATATTTTAGTTCCAGTTCTAACATTAGATTAGACTGAAGTTCAACTAAAAGACTAATAGGGATGAGTAATCGATCGGTCGACTCACCGGATGTTGTCCCCGGATTCTAACCTTGTAATATATGGCTCATGGCCTCTGTTAGTGTTCTAATATATCTACCATTCCAATACTGCATATATTTATACCCGCACTTGTTAGTACTCTGATTAATACTTTGATCTGTTCTGAATTTTCTCTTCTGGGTTTCCTGAAAATGGTAGAACATTATATTTTAATGGCTTTACTATAAAATTAAGGAGTAGAAATCTTATACCTTCTCGACTCTCGTCACACTTTAAAAAATCTTTTAAAATTAATTTTAAAGATTAACCCTAATTTTTATATAAACTTTAAATCATAAACTTACTAATTTATGATATTTTTACACCATTAAAATTAAAAATAATTTTATTTTTCTAAATATAAATACAAATAACAATATTTTCTTTTATTTTAAAAATATAAATAAATTAACTCGCCATGTTCCTTCAAGTCCCACAGCATTAAAATTGTTTACCTAAAGGCTACAGCAAATGTCCCAGAAATTTCCACCTTGGAGCCGCTGCATTTGTACTACACTGGAGCAGCAACGGGTACAAGAATAGGAAGGGACGCAAAGGATAATTATTTTTTTGATATTTAATTAATTAAATTTTATATTTTACAGATGCTTACTATAAATAAAATATTTAATTATTTTTTAATTATAATATTAAATTTTAATTTTTTTATTTTATTTAAAAATCTAATGTTTAATTTCTTTAAATTAGTTAGTTGTTAGTTGCGAAAGATAATTACTTTTATACAGGGATGGTTTAAAAATTTTAAAGGTCCTGTATAATTTATTAAAATACGACTCTTAAAAGTAATTGTTTATAACTTTTACTAGTTTTAAAAATGTGACCTTTAGAAGCAATTATCATTTTTAGGGTTCTTTGTGCGATCATTTCTATTGTAACTCTTTGTGCGATCATTTTTATTGCAACTGTCCAATTATTGATTCTACAAAGCAATAGAAATAAGAGTAATTAATAAGATTCTATAATCAATTATTACATTTAGAAAATAATTATAACGTTTTAATAATTATAATTCATATTTTAAGGTCTCTTGTGCGATAGCTCCTATTGCGCATGTCCATAAACCCCACTGCTTTTATATAATGTTTATTTGTGTAAAACTTAAAATTGAGCTTAACAAGTTGTTTTAGTTAAAAAAGAATGATAACATTCATTATAAAAAAATTATGTTCTAACAGTTTTATTTCATAAAATATATTATCAAAAAAATTAAAAGATATATAAATAAATATTATCTTATAATTAAAAAAATTATAGATAAATTTTAGACTGAGCAATCCAATCTTAAAACAATAATAAATATAGAAACCAAAAAAACCACCAGTTTCATCTCCAGATGAGCAACCATAAGTCCATAATCATTGGTACTGAACTGTACATAATCACAAATATTCTATTCACGCTTTTCTCTACAAAATATATGAATCCGTTCCCTATTATTCCTCCAAAGATCATCTGCATTTTGGAGATGAAAACTAGGGTAGATTTATGGAAACACTTGAACAAAACAACCCATATCCAAGATCTTCGAGACCGACCATGAACCGGACCTAATCGATCCTAAACGAAACTGGTTGTGCATGGACTTGGTCGACATTATATGTGTTCATCGAATAAAATGGTTTCTTTTGAGGTTTAAGATAGTTCTCTTACCTGGAAACTGAGAGCTTTGTCCAAGGATGGATCATCTTCGGGTTGATTGGAGCGGCGACTTATTTGAGTTTCGATTGTGGTCAAGAAGTTGCCTTGTTTTTATTTTCAAACCCAGTACCCTCTTTGAGAGCGGTTTGTGCCTCGTCCTCCTTTCCTAGAGCGAATAGAGCAGCAGCTTGCAAGTAGGATGCAATATGCCAGACAGGAGATACAATTTGTGCTTGCATAGCATCATTGAGGGCTTCTTGGGGCATGTCACTTATGAGGTACGATAAACTACGCCGAGCATAAACCGTTGGGGAAACCATGGTTCCAACATCAATGAACTGTGACATGAATGTACAAATTGTTGGGTTAAAAATCTACTTTTGAATGCCATTGGCAAAACCTTTACCTCCTTTAGGATCAACAACCATGGCGCGAAAAGTACCAAACTAGACAATTTCCCATAATCAACTCGAGATAAGTTTCAGGACACGAATAGCACTTAATATTATCCTGGACACTTTTTACAGTCTGGATGATGATGGTAAAAGATTAATAAAGAAGCAGCAGAAAAGTAGTAAGGTTGAACGAAGTACTAGGGAAAAACAATTCTGGCTACCTCGATATGACTCCTAGAAAAGGTCCGAATTAGCAAAGATGTGGATCAAATATTCGACATTCAGAGGAGAATAGTAAACAAATCTAACCTGGGTATAGCATTCAATGGAAGCTGTGAAATCTTTATGCCTAAAAGCAGCATCACCCTTTTTCTTCGACGTCAATGTTTCCTGCATCTGGTTTGTCCACATCTGAAATGAAAGCTGACAACCGTAAAACTAGCAGTGAGAAAAGCACTCACTAGACAGCTGAAAACAAGCAAGCTAACTACAAATGCTATGCCATTGACAATAATGAATCTTGGCCTTAACCACCAGCAAGATAAACAGGTGTAACCCCATCTCAGTTTAACATTGTGCATTGACCACCCCAAACCCACAAAAGAGAAGGATCAAAATATTCAAACTCGGATCATGTTAAAACATGGTTATATAGACAATTTAATCTGTATCAGTAAAAATGATACAGAAGAGCCGATATCCTTGCCACACCAACCACAAATTAACATAAACAAATCAGAACTAAATTCTGACGACTAATTAGAAACAGGTTCGAAGGTCTTTTTTTGGTTTGGGAGATTGGGGAGGGCATAAATGAATAAGCCTCTCCCTGGGAGGTAATCACCACTCAGCTAAGGCTTGATTAGGCAACTCTGAAGGGCAAATAATATAGGAGAAAAGATGGTTTACTTGTCAAACAAGAAACAAACCTCAGTAGCAGCACCCTCATCATCTTTATATCCAAGGTTTTCTAAAACCTCATGAATGGCAGTCAAATCCATTCTTAAGCAGGATTCCCCAAGCGGCGACAGAGGTATGGCATCAGCCCCATTACGTATGCCCATTAATACATGAGAAGGAACCTTCAAATTATTTGAAAAAAGAAACTTCTCATTAATGGAAAAGCATTATTCAACCTTGAAACAGATAAAACCAAGTTAATCCTTGCCTAAAATGGCATTTACATCTATTTGGACTTTGGAGTTGACATAATAGTATATGTTAGGAAGAGCAGCTGCACCTATATTGCTTGTATGGAATGAACAATGTAAAACAAAAAGACATAAAAGTTCTAGAATGAGGATTTGTCTCTAAGGACCAAACAGACAAATCAAAAGAATCTATAATTCCTATTAAGAAAAGAAAAGTTTGAGAACAGAAATATGATTTTGTACGGAAGATGTATATGGACATGTAACATGGGAACAGAATATGACTTTCTACGGAAGTCGAATATGGACATGTAATTTGGGAACAAAATACGACTTCCTACGGCAGACATATATGGACAAGGAATTTAGAGAGTTCAAATTTTGGAAGTAATAAAATGAAGTTACAAGAGAAATTGAAGACAAACAACCTCGGCATCCCTCTGGAGAGGTATTATTGCAGAAACTAATGACTTTGGATTTGGCCGTTCACGAGGTTCATATTGCAGACATCGTGATGCTAAACGTATTAACTCAGTCCCATCGTCATTTGAAAATTGCCCTTCCAAACAAGAATCTATTAGCATCTGGATGTTCCTGTCACGTATAAGGTCCAGTGCCTGAACAAAGTGATACAAGTAAATATTAGGTGCACCACAGTTGGCATAACTACACCATCCTAATATGAAAAAAAAAAAAATATTTTGACAGGCACAAAGTGTCATTCCCATGATTCCCATAAGATTGAAACTCTTAGAACTATAACCACAATGACAAAGAATAGCTTATAAAGTTTTATTCCATCAAAAATATATTAATATTGGAAAGAAACAGCTTAAGTGGTGCCATTAATAGGTTCCAGCTTAAATCTTAACAATGTTCCAGAGAAACCAGAATCACTGTTCAAAGTTAAATTGTATCTCTAAAGGAAAACCATAAAAACATTAACTTACGACCCCAAAATTAACAAACACAGTCCCTAATCACAGATCATGTTTCAAACAGGTACAATATAAACGACACGATACCTTCAACATGTAGGACAAATGACAACTTCGTAGATGGATAATACAAGGAAACTCATATTTTTCAAGAAATCTGTTGCATCAAATGTCTTTAGTATACTTACGTGACTTGGAGGAATATGTTTTCCACTGAGAAGATCAAGCAGAAGGGTGCCAAAACTATAAATTACACTTTCAGGTGTTACTCTTCCTGCAGACACGAACAATTTAGAATACTGAACTCCAAAAGGATAAGTGATTGATATTCCTATCATAAAACCGGATGCAAATCAGTGTTACAACAAATTCCAGGGAGCACACAACTCTAGAGGAGAGAATTAAAAGAGTCGACAGATATTAACACATCTAGAATCTAATATGAATATCATTTCTATTTACTAAGCAAAATCCAGCCACAAAATGATATTACATGGTATCTCCATAAGAAATGATGCATTCTTCAAATCTGATTGTTATATAAATCAACGTATAATCCCCAGATGAAAAATTGAAACGAAGTGATGGTAGATTACACAACTAGAAAAAAAACAAATAAGAACAAAAAAGGTCAGGCAAAAATTTTATGTAATAGCTTGATCAACAAAGCCCTAACTGGGTTTATCTCACGGATATTCAACTCCCAGGTCCATACAAATAAAAAAAAGGATTAGCATTCATGTAAAAAAGCTTATCGTTTTATTAAAGAGGATAAGCACCTGTCCTCAAATACTCTGGAGGAGTAAATGCCAAGTTTGTGCTGTAACTTTTTCCATCTCTACTGTTCTTCATTAGTCCAAAGCATGAAAGTCTAGGGTTGCCCTCCTGAAATTAATATGCATAATAATTAATGAACTAATTAATTTCTAACGAAGTTGCTGTAGTTTAGTGGTAAGAGTTCCACGTTGTGGCCATGGAGACTTGGCTCAAATTCCAGCAGCCACATAAATAAGGTTTTCTTAGTTTTTAAAAGAAATTTTGGCTTAGCAAAACAAAGAAAACACAAAAGAAAAGAAAATCACAGAAGGCGGGGAAAGAATGCTAAGAAACATACATCATCAAAAACAATTCGATAAGCATTTAGGTCATGATACAAGGCACGTCCTTTGCTGGTGCAGTATTCTAAAGCTTCTGCAAGATGCAAAGCAACCCTTAGTCGCATTGCCCATTTCATTGGTTGTGCTTCCCCTGAAAACCCATAAGTTCAGTATGAATGTGAGTCTGAAATAACCATTCCTTTTACAATGATCCAGGCCCAGCTATAAAAAAGAAGATAGAAGTAAAAACTAACGACTTGAAAAAGAGATAGAAAAACAAAATATAAACCAAATGCCAAAGCTGAAGCAAGGGAAGCAAACATGAACTTACAGTGGAATAAGTGTTTTGCCAATGTGTCATTGGTCATAAATTCTGCGACAAGTAACCTTTCATCACCTTCACAGCAACAACCAAGTAAATTTGCCAATCTGTGGTTCCGAAGCTGACCAACAGCTCCTGCCTCTTCCTAAAGTTATACAAGCTCAAGTCAGAAGCCATGAGGTTTGTATTGTAATCTAGAATATTACTACATTAACAGAACTTTCACACTATAAATATAATGATAGCAGAAAGTGATGAACTTTAGTTAGAGTAGGTAGTCATGAAGGTTACAAATAAGTCATTATGCAAAACATGCATAAAAAATACCAGCATCAGAACTTAAAGAAACAAATCCCTTCAAGACGAAAAATTCTCAATGAACTTAACTTGTAAGTTCAATGTCTAATGCTATAGAGAGACATTTTCTTTTGCTCTGCAGAGATGACCAATGAACATACTACGTATCTAGCATTTGCTTACCAAGAACTGCCGGGAATCAGGCCATGCAGACCTATTAAATCGTTTAACAGCAATCAGCCTTTGATTTTCCAACTTGCCCTTGTAAACTACATTAGGAGCCTTCTCACCATGTTCTGAAACTATATTCTCCACAGCAAATCCAGATGTAGCCATCTTGAGTGTTTCAATTGAGTATTCACGAAATGCAGGTAAACCATCAACTTCACCCTTTTCCTCACTTTCTATAAAACATAATTTAGTATCAAAAGCAGCCTGTACTAGCATAATATACTATAAAAAAACGAAACTCACTATTCATACTTACCAACATTAGTGGCTTCAGGAATTGATCCATTATGATCCGATCTCCAACAACACGCTAGTTTCGAACACCCACAGCCCATCCTAATGGGATCTCTTCAAACAGTAGCAAATAATGGAGTTTCCAAAGGTGTACAAACTTTTTGTATTCTTTTAATATTTACACTCAGCTTCATAAATGAGCTTCATTGAAGTAATTTTCACTGACTTTCACCAATATTGACCAGATATCCTTGTATTTTTCAAAAATTCTGTTTAAATCAAAACCTCAATTGACCTGCAGCATAACAATTTGAATTCAAATATGCTACTTACGAAACAATCCATTAAAAAAAGAATGAAAAGGAAGCTAAGCTAAGAAATTGAATCATGTATGACATTCAGTTTTATTCTTCCACTGAAATCTAAAACGGTAAAACCTAGAATGAAATCATTGATCCTATTTGAAACATCGCCGTATTACGCGGCGAAATTTCCGTTCCATTTCAACTAAAACAAAAGGAAACATGAAAATCATTTCGTTTAATTCAACACTTTCCTCTCGAATAACTTTATTAACAAACGAACAACCAAAAAAAAGAAAGAAAGAAACATAACAAAAGACACCTTTAGCAGCACCGAGTTCCAACCGCTGAGTCAACTCACTTTCTCCATCTTTACTCAATTAAAGCTTTAGCTTCATCAAAACTTCAAATTCTCTGTAACTTGAAACAATTCCTCTAATCAAATCAAAGGTTAAAAAACAAGTTCAAATTTTAGAAGAACCTGAATCGGCGATCGTCTGAGCTGTTTTCAGTGTTGAGAACGAGCTCCCTCTCTCTCTCTTTCTATGGATATATAAATATTTATCCAATTTTAAGAAAATAAAATAAATATGAGTTTTATTTTTATTTATTTATTTATTTCCCACCGACATTGCCTATTCTTTTTTCTATTTATTTTCCACGCCTAAGTTCCCATAATCAATTGCCTACCCTTTGTCTTCCATTTTTTCTAGAAAAAAAAATAACTCGAAAATTAATATTAATATATTTTTTAGGGTTAAAGGTTAATTATGGGTGGATATTAGAATTAATCATCATTTTTATATTAATTTAACTTTATTATTATTTTTTAAAATAAGAGCATTTCGTGCTTAAAAGGTTATTAAACATTTCTTTTTTATTAGAATTTCTTTTAAAATAAATATTTTAAAAATATTTAATATAATTTTTATAATATTATTATTATTATTATTTAATTTATAATTTAATTAATTTAGATAAAATATTATATAGAGTCATTATAAGAACACTTTATTAATTTAATTTATTTAAAATATTAATTTATTTTTTATTCAGCTTATACAGTGATTATAGTAGTATTTGTTCTAATATATACTTTCAACCGAATTTTATGGTATAAATCTAACTTTAACACGTGTTTTATATATATTTATTTTATTCGATAAAATAAAAAAATAATTAAAAAAATAAAGATATTATAATAATTTCATTTTTATTCAACAAAATAAAAAGATAACTAACAAAATATAAAGACAAAGCATCGTAGTAATTATTCATAAATATTTGAAAAAAATAAACTCGAATCAAATATTTTTATTTTAAATTTAATTCGATCTAATGGTAATTAGATTTCCTTCTTTTCATGAATTTTCTATGTTTTTATTATTTTTAAAAATTCTTACATTTTAAGCTATATTTCTGTGTAATTTTAGGAAATGACGTACTTTAAAAAAATTATATCAAAATAATTATAAAAATTATAAAATTTTAATATTAATTTTTAGTATATGTTAAAATTCTTAAATTTTTTATAAAAAATAATATATATTAAAAATTTTATATTTTTTTATAAAAAATTCGATATATACCAAAATTCTTATAATTTTATAATAATTTTCTAGGATATTTTTAGTTTTTTTAAAATATCTCTTTCACATTGACGCATGTCAAAGCTATAGATTTTTTAAATTAATTCAATCTTTTAATAAATCCTATGATTATTTTAATTAGGTTGAAAATAACTTTTGAAAAGTTTATTATAAACAGTGACACGTTATTTTGAAACACAATTCAATTTTTAAAATTCATTAATTTTAAAATTAAAATATTTGTATAAACTAAAAATTTCTATTGTTAAGAATAAATATATAATTTAATAACACAAAAATTCAGAGTTTTAATAAAATAAATTAAAATTATCAAAATTATTTTTCTCAAAGACAAACTATTAACAGAAAACTATGAATAATATATATTCGAACAAATTATAATTAAAATTTATTATTATAATTCAAATTATTAATAGTGTGATTGATACTCATGAGTAGGGGTGGACAATACCAGGTACCCGACCAATTTAAATAAAATTTGTCTTTATCTCGGTAACCACCTGTTACTGAAAATTGAAACCAGTCCCTGTCCCGGTTACACTGGTCCTAAATTTTAAGAACCAGTACCATTACTGGTGAAAATCGGTTCTACTACCGGGTATCCGGTCAATTATTTTATTCTTAAAAAGATTGAGTAATTGAAGAAAAAATTCAACCACCAGTAATAATATTAAATAATAAAATTATAATATTATAGGCTTGAAAATTAAAGTTTTGAAACTAGACATACTCATAATATTCATACATAAAGGGAAAGTTTGATAAGAGAAATAAACAAAAGAAAATCAATATCGGATATTTGGTATTGATCCCGATTCTATTGGGTACCGACTGAGTATCGGATCTAAAATATCAAGATTCAGTCATGGTCCCGATTATGACCGGGACTTAAATTTTAGATTCAGTCCCGATTCAACCGAAATCAATACCAAATAAAAATCTATCGGATTTTACCAAATTCGAGACCGAATAATAATCCATTTTTTTACCCCCTACTCAAGATAGGCAAAAAGTGTAGGAACAGAGCAATGGGGTGATTCGTTGGATCACATTTATAAATAACGACGAATGAGCCAATCCAAGGGACCTAGTCTCAATGAAACCTACACGCTTCCTTGTCTTGACTCTTGTTTTCCTTTTATTTAATTTAATCACCTATATTCGATTTATTAATATCAAATTTTATTAAGTCCAATATAAGATTATATTTTTAACTTAATTATTTTCGTTCGTAACATCAAAATTCAAACTCAGTGTTTTAAAATTTAACTATTGATATTCGACTCATTGATCATCAGATTTTATAGAGGTGACTAAAATTGTAAATGAGACGAGAAAGATCATAAACTACTCGAGCTCGACTCGATCAAAAATTGACTCGAACTTAAACTCGGCTCGAGATAAATTGGACCACCTAAAGTTTTTTCTCCTCAAAAATCATTTTCTCTTTTATGACAGTACAAACAATATATATGTTTCTTGACATCCTTGTATCTGATCTTGTGTATCTCCAGCTAACATTGCTAGATTCTCAGGCAGACACATTAAAGGATTGAAAAGGACAGGAAATGTATGGATGTCAGGGGGATAACAAGCATGTTACCACTTAGAATATAAATAAAACACTTCAGTTGTATAAAAATAATTAAATATTTAAATAATATTACATAATAAATTATACATGTCGATGAATTTGATTCGTTATTTCAAACCCGTTTTATATTATTTTAATGAAATAATTGTTCATATTTAATGAATTTTGATATCTTATCAAGAAAGAGATTGATTAAGCGGTTATTATATTTTTAGACTAATAAAAAAATTAATCGAATAATCGTATTAAATGTATGTACTCAAATCTTCTCTATTTAATAAAAAATATATTTATATTTATATTTTTAATTGAAATTAATGATTTTTTTATTAAATGAATAATAATTATTTGGATTGCTGATTGAAATTGATTTCACTTGTCCAAATAAATAATAAAAAAAATGGCTGAGTTGAATAAAATGAGATGAGTTTTTATAAGACCTGGTTCATTACATTTAGGTTAAAACCCAAGCCCAAGAAAAGAGACAAATATTAAATTAAAGGGATAAATCGTTGTTTAGTCCCTGAATTTGGAAACTTTTCTCAACTTGGTCTTCAAACTTTTTTATCCACTTTATAGTCCCAAACTTGGGATTGTTGTTCCTTTTAAAATTTTTAGTATAATAACACTTTATGTATTTTTAGTTTAGATATTAGTTAAATAAGATATTTTTCTTGCTCAAATTTTATATTTAAAAGCTTAAATTTTTTGTTATTTTCTATATTTGATCTTTGCTAATCCTAAAATTGTTTATTTGCCAAAAAAAATACCACAAACGTTTGATCGAATAATCAATTTGGTCTCTATTTTTTAAATAATTTAACCCTTAACATTTTATTTTGGGTCAAAATGGTCCCAATATGGATGAAAACTACTAATGAACTAACGATAAATTAATTGAATTGACAATACAAACCTACATGAAAGTGCATACCATGATAACAATGTCATATAGGTAAATATATTGATTTTACAGAATGAAATATCAGTCAAAAAAATTTATAATACGTGTGTATCATTCTGTCGAGTCATTAAAAATTATTTATAGGACAATTAACTAACATTTTTATTCACAGAGACTATTTTAATTCAAAATAAAATATTAAAAACTAAATTATTTAAAAAATAATATGAACTAAATTAATTATTTAATCTAACGTCAATGATATTTTTTTAACATTACGCCTAAAATAAACTCTAAAAATAATAAATAAATAAAATAACTGTAATAATTAATAAAAAATCATTTTTGTAATTCCAGGGGGAATGAAATTTCTTAAAGATTAACAAAGGCGGTCATGTGCACTGTTGTTTTAGTAAACCTCCCCTAAGGAGTATTACTTGAGGAACAAGATTTAAATCTATATAAACCCTAACATGGTTGAAACAAAAATAGCCTTGAAAAGGGTTTTAGAGTTAATCCTGAAAAACAAACAAAATTCATACGTCGAAGCTCTACCGATTCAGCAATGCCGTACAGGAAGTTCGTCTTCTTCAATTTCATGGATGAGGACGGCGACATTAGGGCAAAAGAAGGAAACCCAGATCGGAAAAAGAATGTTTCGTTGGACTTGTCTCTTTCACTCGGTTTTACGTCATCTTCTGCACCACCTGATGAGCAGAAACAAGCCAAGAAGTTAGAATGTATGGAGAAGAACGACGGAGCCTTTCCGCCGGAATCAAAGAAAGATGCCGGAATCTCGTTAGAGTTGTCACTTTCCTGTGGTTGTATTTCCACCTATGAGGAGAAACAATTAATTCAGTGCAAAGAAAGCAGTGATGAATATACAACGGAGAAGAACGGCAGAGCCTTTCCGCCGGAATCAAAGAAAGCCGGTACTGATGCCGGAATCTCGTTAGAGTTGTCTCTTTCCTGTGGTAGTATTTCCACCGATGAGGAGAAACAATTAATTCAGTACAAAGAAAGCAGTGACGAATATACAATGGAGAAGAGCAATCTCCATGATCGGAACAACAATGTCGGCCTTACTTTGTCTCTGAATCCTGTGTTTACATCCAACAAGAAGAGAAAAAGGGAGGAGAGTCAGAGTCCCAACCTTTCCAACAACCGCAACAAGAGAAGGAGATTATGTGAACCAGAACCTGAGTTGAGTTTTGGCCAGGAGCATGATCCATGGTGCATGAAGAAGAAGCTTCGCAAGAGCGATATTCTGAGCGACTTGTCGAGGCTGTTATTGCCAAAACACTTTGTGGAATCTCATGTCTTGCCTCACTGGGACGTTGAACGGAAACAACAGATTCGTACAGATCCAGGGTTGCAGGTTTCGGTTTTCGACTTCGATACCAACAGTACTTCTGCCATGATGTTCAAGAGATGGAAGCATGGAGCTTACGTGTTCATCCAGAACTGGATTCCAAACTTTGTTATGAGGAGAGATCTTAAGGTTGATGATGAAATCGGACTTTACTGGGATATCCCCAACTCAAGATTCAATTTCTCCGTTCTTAATCGAGCTCCAAGGGTGTAATGTTTTCAAAGTTCTTGGGTAGGGTTACAGAAACAGCTGCTTGTAGGCATGGAATTGTTTTGGTATTAACCATTGTTCAAATTTAAGTTTCCTGGTTGGATAATTATATATTAGAGTTTTTTTCTTCTTCATATCAATGATTTGATTCAAATAAATAATTAATAGACGTATTTACCATAGGTTAGTCGTATCGTTTAGCATAAATAATTGGTTAATTATTATAACGGTTATTAACCGTAACCTAACCGTTAAGAAATAGTTAATTGTTAATTTTTTGAATGATTAATTATTATTGTGGTTAAGTACTAAAAACAGTTCGATTAGAGGTTAATATGTAAATATATAATATTTTACGATTTTCTTTTCAATGTTCATTATTTTTTTTTAGACTAATAAATCCATCTCTCTAATCGGTATCATATTAAAATTTAAAAAAAAAACTTAAATAGGGAGATTTTAAAGGTAAATTTTATAGTTAAAAATATCTATAAATTAACCATTAACCATTTTTTTTTCAAAGGTTTAGTTATCCAAAATTATTTAACTTTAACGATGAGGTTAATTAACTTATAAAATAAACGGTTATACCGATTAATAAATATGATTTATATTTTATACACCCCTAGTATTCATGATAGATCAACTATACCATTTAACATAAACAATTAGTTCACCGTTCTACATTTATTAATCAAGATGTTCTCTTGACTCCGTGCATGGTTGATGTTTATCAAAATTTATAAATAATTCTATTAAAAATTAGTTGTTCGATTAAAATTAAATTTAAAATTTAATGATCTGATTAATACAATAAAATGTCCTAAAAAAGCAAACATGCACCATAAGGATTAAAATGTACTCTAAAACTTTGTTCGAATTCGTAAAAATATTCGCAAATTATCTATTCTTTTTATCATTTGACCTAACGATTTTTTATATTTAATTAAAAAATATAAATTTTTAATAATATTAACCTTAAATTTTAACCTCTCATTACCCCTAAAAACAAGCATCTCATCCTTTTTGTACTCACAACAATCCTTCATCCTCTTCCTAGTTCACATTCCCTCGTCACAAAAGTCACATTATTCTCTCCTAGGTGATAACATGGTATGTGCTTTTTCTTCTTACATCTCTTCGGGACGAATTAAATACGATAATTATTCTTTTTTTTTCGTCGAGTTTCGAATATTCATAAAAGCTATATAGAAAAACTGACGATATTCATCTTAGAAGACTTCGATTCAAATTGCTTTGTTCATAAGTTATCGGAAGGTTAAGAATATATATAAACAGATAGTACCCTTTAAGCCTCTATTCGTCCCTCGTATTCCTTTGATTCGATGCAAATCTCTAGTCATAATGTAACTAAAATGTTTGTTTTAATGGTACAGGCGAATGCATCCTCTGGGATCGCTGTGAATGATAATTGTAAGGCTAAGTTTTTAGAACTGAAAGCCAAGAGGAATTATAGGTATATCATTTTTAGAATAGAAGATGCGACTCAACAGGTCGTGGTCGATAAACTGGGTGAACCCAGTGACAAATATGAAGACTTAATCGCTAAGTTACCGACTAATGAGTGTCGATATGCCGTCTTCGATCTCGATTTTACCACTAATGAAAATTGTCAAAAGAGCAAAATCGTCTTCATTGCATGGTAATCACATTCTTCCATTAATATGCATATTCATGCTACAAATGATAAAATAACTCTGTCAGGTCTCGACTCGATATAGAAATATTAAAAAAAAAACGAGTTTAGAACGAGTCATGATGTGTTTTAAGAAAATCGATTTGGGTTTTTAAGTCTATCAAGATCGGTGTATTGGTCGTATGATATTGATTGTAGGTCTCCGGATACATCTCGAGTGAGGAGCAAAATGGTGTACGCCAGCTCTAAGGACAGATTCAGAAAAGAATTGGACGGCGTTCAAGTTGAGTTGCAAGCCACTGACCTGAGTGAAATGAGCTACGACATCGTCAAAGAGCGAGCTATATCACACTAAACCATTTTTTTATCAAATTCTTTGATTATAGAAGAATTTGATTAGTTTTTTTTCGATATAAAAATTTATATCTTTTTTTTATCGATTATTTTTCGATTGGTTTTTAAATTTGATAACTTTTTAACTCGATATTCAAACATTTTTGGACCACTTTGATAATAAACTAAGAATATTTTCTCAAATAAGTACATGTTGTCAAAATTTTGATCAATCAATGCCATGTCAGCACATGTACTAAATTGAGAAATTTTCTAAGTTCAAGTACCAAAGTGTTCAAACAAAAGTTTTGATATTAAATTGAAAAATGAAATTGTCAACTTAAGAGGCCAATTAGTATTTTTTAAGTCTACTTCTTATTCATCTTTTAGTGAGAAGGAAAGAGGAGAAATGAAGAAAAATATTTAATTCAATCATTTATTTTGAAAAACAATGTATATTGTTATGAATTTTAAACGTTAATTTATAGTTTATTATATATTATTACATAATAAACATCGATATTTATATGATATTAAACAAATTTTAACTATTTTAGTAACATAATACATGATTAACATATATCGATAGTGTAAGATTATGGTTTTAAAATAAAATTAAAATATTTAAAAGATTATGAACTAATTTAGAATGTTCGTAGTAATTAAAATATTCCAGCGTTTCTTTTTTGGCAAGCAACATTTACAAAGACCAAAATGGCTCACAACTATATGTATTTTGATGTTACAATGCGTTAGCTCAATTCAACTCAACTTGACTTGCGATGAAAGAGCAAGTTCAGCCCCGTGCTAAAGAAGATGCCTTGAGCTCGACCGATATGGATGCGTGTCGATTCCACTCTCCGATAGCCATTTCGGAAAGACCAACTGAATGCAATCACGACGAAAGAGCAAGTTCAGCCCATGCTAACGATGTCTTGAGCTCGACCGATAAAGATGTGTCGATTCTGCTCTCCAGCATTTGGCTTATTTCCTTCATCGATGGCTGTTTCGAGAAGTCCGGATGAATGCAAAGGCATATAACTTCACAGATGACTCGAAGATCGTCGTAGCTGAAGTGTTTTAGCTCCGGATCGACGATGTAAGACATCACTTCCGGTAATTCAAGATAGTCCCTGGCCTGCAATTCCGAAGCATATCAAGCTTAGCATATATGATGATAACGAGAGGTTCAGAAATGTTGCTTACCCAATCTATCAAGCAGCCTTTCTCCTTGCAAAATGGAGGCTTCCCACTAATTATCTCCAGTAGAAGTATGGCAAAAGCATGAATGTTTCCTTGGATATCGAGATGACGTTTCACCAACGAATTCGGAAGTAGACAGATAGAACCACTGCTGCCGATCGAACCGGAGTTCTTCTCTGATCTAGCAAGAATTGTCTTCCAACTCTCGAAATCAACCAACTGTAATGATTTACAGGGCAATTTATATTCAAGTATATCCGGATCATGAAGAAACCATTAGATGATCATGTAGAGGAGATACCTTGGGAGAAAAGTCATCTGTAAGATACACTGCACTAGAGTTTAGCTCTGATATGGTGAATGGAGGATCGAGTTCAGTATGAAGATACTTGAGTCCTCGAGCAATGCCGAGAATAATTCTCATCCGCCGTGTCCAAGATAACGGGGATCCTTCTCCGTCTACATTAAAGGTGGATACTCGGGTTAAACTCGATAAAAAAAATATCATTGTGTAGAAAAGAGTAAGCATGCTTACAATGCAAATGCTCATAGAGTGTTCCATTTGATGCATATTCGAAGACGAGCATCCTTGTAAATCGAGTGCTATCTCCGCAATAGCCTAATAATTTCCCTACATTCTCGTGATTCAGTCTTGCCAAATCTGCCACCTGATTAGCAAATATGCGAAAAACTTAGAACATGATTACTCGAAGTTCATAAATTCTTGACGAATTAATCTTTTTGTCAATCTGTTCACAGAAATAACAAGTACCTCTCTCTGGAAATAGAGTTCAAGATAGCCAGTCCACTGCTGCTCTTTAATGCAGAAGGATATCACGGCGATTTCGGGACCACCCTTCACGGTCCCTTTGTAGACAACACTGTCCGGGGAGGAACCAATAATGTTGCTGAAGTCTTCACAAGCTACTTCAAGCTCTTGTCTGTCAAATTTTGTAACATCTTTCAACAACTCTGAATCTGCAGAAATTCAAAGTTAATCAATACGACTTTGAAAAACATGTTTCTAAGTTAGTTTGAGGGTGATAATTAATGCCATATGTCGCAAACTAACCTACGTATACCATCAATTGTTCCTTTTCACTCCCTGATTTCCTCCAAGGGATTATAATTGCAGGCTTGCTATTGCATCTTTGGAAAGCAATAAGGATGGCAACAAGAAAGGGAGACCCCACCAAAATTCCTGTAACAATTTCAAGAGCCAAAAGCCAGGCAGGTTTTGATGCTTTCTGTGGCTTGACAGCAGCTTTGGGAAGACTATGCTTAGGGCTTGCTTCTCTGTGAGTTCTCGATGGCTGAAGACCTAAAAACGAATAATGGCACGACCAAGGCGTCAAGTGTGTAACAATCAATCTGACCATCAGCAGCATTGGTCACTATAATAAGGAAATAAATCGACGAAATTTCAAGTTTCAAGATGTCATCTTAGCCAAGAACATATGTTTTTCTTCAAATATTCTCATTCGAGGCACGGACTAAGGGTAGATTATGTAATACTTACCACATTGGGTGGGAGGCCGCTGCTTAGCATCTTTTCCCTGGAGGCAGTTCCCTTGAAAGCTTGTGCTGTGTTAATATATGAAAACATGAGCCGGTCGGATAAAAGAAACCAGCACAGATCTATGATGCAGGCGCAAAAGAAAGTTTACCTAGGAATATTTTCCAAACACTTTGGTATGCTTCCAACCAAAAAATTGTAGGACAAATCAACAACTTTCAGCTGAGAGGCACTGCAAAGTCCAGTTGAGTTTGAACCTGAATCATTCCTGAAGTGAAAAGAATTATTACGGATCAACTTCGAAACAATGAGTCTAAATTTAATATAGGTATTGTATATATAGAAACAGAGTCTTAACTAAGTATAAATAAAGGGCAGCCATGTTTCCTATCGAGTTTGTTCGACTTACATTCCGATTATATTAGCCACAAATGATGAGTTACTTTCAGCAGGAACAGTTCCTTGAAGCTTATTTCGATCGAGAATAAGTTCCTGAAGATACTTTAAATTGCCAAGCTCACCAGGCAGGCTTCCAGTCAATCCATTTGACTGAAGATTTCTGTGAAAACAGCCATAGACAAAATAAGCAAGATGGCCTAAATTCGCCACAAATGTTAACTTCATTGAAACATGAAGTTTGGGGTTTACATTTTCACTACACTGGTTAAATTCCCAAGCTCTGGAGGAATGATACCAGTCAGTTGATTCATCCCCAAATCCAACACCTTGAGGAACTTCAACATGCCGAGTTCTTTAGGTATCGTGCCGATCAGATTGTTCTTGCGTAAAGTCCTACGAAAAAACATGTGAAATTATGAGTCAGACCATTAATGGTTGGACCAAGAGCATCATTTTGATGCCAATAAGAACTAAAAAGAGCATACAGTTCTTGCAGGTAGCTAATCTGTCCCATCTCTGGAGCAAGAAATCCCTTCAAAGATGAACCGGATATGTTTCTGCAACACATGAAATGGACAACTTGAGAACATATCCAACATTAAAGAACATTGAAATTTTGTTGGTTCAGTTCTTACATCTTGATAACATGTTGTCTCTCATTATTACAAGTAATCCCAGTCCATCCACATGGATCAGCATCTAGAGCATTCCAGTTTGATAAAACCAGATTTGGGTCTTCATAAATAGCTTCCTTGAATGATGTAATAGCCCGAACTTCACAAAACCAGAATCCAAAACTCAGTGAGTAAGATTGATACCATTCAAACCATATGTCCATTGTCCATAAAATCAACAGCACACATCTAAAACGAGGGGAAAACACTAACTAAAACACCATGTAACACAAGGTTGACATATTAAACTCCCAACTCTACCAACATTTTCCCAGAAACCAAACAAGATCTACAAAAATAGAAAAAGCAAAGACAAAACCAGAAAAGCTCATTACCTTCATTACTAGGGAAAGGACTACAAGTCACACAAAGAACTCCAGAAGCCAAGAAAATAAGCAACAAATAAGTGTATGATCTCATTGTCACCCCACAAGTAGAATTCAACCGTTCATCAGCCCAGAAAAACTCTTTTTTTTATCACCCGCAAGTAGAATTCAGCAACAAAAAAAGAAGCAGAGATAGTAAAAAAGGAAAAGAACCCAACTGAGTAGAAGATGTGTGCTTTATCATGAGATTTAAACCAAGGCAAAGTTGAAAGCTTTGCTTTGGTAACAGACAGTAATAAAATGGAAGAGAAGGAAAAATCAATGAAGAGACAAAGTTGTTGGCTTCTTTCACAGTATAATTTGATAGGAAAAATCAATGACAGCACTTAAAAATCCATGCTTTTTGAAACAACCCCATTAAAGCAAATCACTTGAAAACAGACAAATGAATTATGTGGAGGAAAACTTGGAATGAATTTAAGAATGTTGTAGGCTTCTTTCACAGTATAATTTGATAGGTTAAAAAATTAAAATGGCCTTTTAACTAAAATAATATTTATAATATTATAATTCGAACTTTTAATATTATATAATTATAATTTTTTTTAAAAATTTATATTAAAAAAATAATACTTATAGTTTGAGGATTAAATATTGAAAATACTTTAACAATAATAAAAATAAAATTTTAGCTCGATTAATATCGTTGATGTTTTAAATTATATAAGAATACGAGTTTAATTATACTTAAACACACAATAATTTTATCTAATCATATAATTATATTGCAAACCTAAAATATAAAATTGTATGGAAGTCTACTTGTGATTTATTTATTTTATCAAGAAATAGAAAATTAATATAATTGTCTGAATTTTAATTCGTGGAGTGATCTCAGTGATAAAAGATAATATATTTCATCTAAGTGATTTAAGTTCGAACATTATATATACGATATATATATTACTAAATAATTAAAATTATTATCTTATAATCACATCAGCGTATTAAAAACGTGAATTTTAGGATATATTTATCAAAATATTTTATGAAAAGTGTTTTATACGTGAATAAATGTAGATAAAAATAAATTAAATAATATCCTCCAATTAGGGTTAACAACTAATTTTAATGATACTTAAGCAAAAGCAAAGGGCCCCTCCGGCGATTGCGCCGGCGATTTTGGGCGATGTCTAAGCTCCCATATCTAAATATCACGATAAATACAAAATATCATTCAAAATATCACGATATCTTAAACCACTGAAGAAGTAAATACAACCTGTGCTTATTACAGAGGATAAGGTTGACTCTTTGAGACTCAAAATACCGTGATTTTTATTCTCTTAAAAAGACTAAAATGACCTTGATTTTTTATAAATATTATACGAAATCTACTCGTATTCCGTATTTATTGTGTTAGGAGTATATTTTATAATATTTTTAGGTACAATGTAAAAAAACTGTTTTTTATATATATAATTTTATTTATTTTTATGGGATTAATATGAAAAATTATTAGATAAACTTTATCTATCATGTCATTTATAGTCTCAACTAATCAGATTCTTTTATCTATGTTTTAAGGTAAATCATCACTTCTTTCCTATATGTAAACTACGACGGATGACGTGGTGAATATGGTTCATCTAATAATTTTTTTGATTAAAAACGGTATTAATTTTAAAATTGGTTATTGATTAACATATTTTTTTTATAATTTTGAATTTAATAATTATATTTTTATGTAGGGATTGAACGATAATTTAATATTAGGATAGACAACCTTTAAATTTAAAAATTAAGAAGGATAAAACCTTATTTAATTAATATTTAAATAAAAAGAACTAAAATTCAATTATCCCAAAAAATTTAAGAAACGTTATATCTTTGTATTTATATTATTTAATAAATAATACATAGATATAAAATACATAAATAAAATTTAATGTATATATATCATAAAAAATGATAGAACAGAAAGGAAAAATAGAAGATAAAATGAAAACATGATTAAAGTTGCAAGCTGTGGTGCATGTGAAGTGTGGACCATTTAAAAATTATTAATTTTAGGATATTTTTTAAAAGAAATATATTATTGTAACAAAAAGATTAAAAAACGGTTAAAAATGAATATATTATTTTTTATAAAAATTATAAAAATTTTGATATAAATTTTTTATACATATTGAATTTTTTTATAAAAAATATAATTTTTTAATATATACTAAATTTCTTATAAAATATAAGAATTTCAATATTTATCGTTATTTAGAAAAACTCTGTTTTGGGAGGACAATTATGAATCATTGTTTTGCATGCCAAAAAGGGTGGCTTTAGACATGGAAGATTGTTTAAGCTTGAAGATTTCTCATTACAATGCTTACAAGAAATTATATTACGTGTCATATTATTTATGGTTTTATTTAATTATAATTATTTATTTTATTATTATTATTTTAATCAATGAATTTTTACTTATTTTTATATGTTATTTTAAAAAATATATTTTAAAATTTAGATTAATGACATAGATGATTACCAGTGGAATGTAGGGGTGTTCATTTCGGATATCGGATCCGATCCGATCCGATTTTTTCGGATATTCGGATATCCAATTATCCAAAAATATAATTTGATTAAACTAATTTTTCGAATTTAAAGGTTGTATTTATAAAAATTTTGGACTTTCATATATAATAAACAATAAATTACTAAATACAACAATAATTACATTTATAAAAGTTTCAAATTTTAAAATTTTTGAAAACAACAATCACTAAATTGTTAAATATAACAGGATTAATATTAATAAAAATATAAATTTTTGGATTTTCGGGTAACCCGAAACTTGAAATATTGTGATCCGTATCCGATCCAGAAAACTTAAAATCAGATCGGATATCCGATCCAAAAACAAAAATCGGGGATATTCGTATTTTCGGATCGGATTAATGGATAATCGGACCGGATCGATTAGATCGGATATTTTTAAACACCCCTAATGGAATGAGTGATTTTTATTGATTAAAGACCACGAATGATGTGACGTGTCAGACCCATAATATAATCTCTCAAATGTTTACATTCAAGACCCTATAGAGAAAGATTAAGTAGTTTGTAGGCAAAATTGTTTAACATCAAGACAAGGACAAAGATAAAATTTTGGGTTGTAAAATAAAATATAAATATTTAAAAATAAGAGGATAAATTTATAAATAAATTATCTTTTAAAAATAAATAAGAGAATAAAAGTGAAAATATTCTTTAAAGGTGGGGTATTGTCACTTCCTACTGTTATGTAGTTTCGTTTCTGAATTAAAATGTTACAACAAAAAAATTTAAATCCAGTTTTTACATTAAAATTTGTGTAGCACTTTTTATAACGGTTGATATCAGATTTATTGGTAAATTATTTTAAATAAAATATCGAAAAGATATATTATGAGATCAATCTTTTAATTTAATTTATTTCGTTTATAAAATTAAGATTTAAATAATTAGATTACTTAAACGATCTAATATTTCATCCTACTAGAATAACTAATTATTGATAAAATATATTATTTTTAATTACACATTATTATTTTTTTATATTCTTTAATACGATATATAATATATAACAACAAAGATATCATATAACAAATTTTAAATTTATTGATTTATTCACAATTAAAAATATTTTTTATTTTCAAATATCATAATATACATAGAAAATACCAATTTAAAACCTTTGTATGGCTCAAGAACCGACCCGGTCTAAAAGAAAGAAAACAAAACATATCCACAGTGTTTGCTTTTATTGAAAGGGAGGGACCCGGTCTGTTCCAATCAAAGTTATCAGACCGGACATGAATTAATTATTAATATTGTAAAAGAAGGGTAAGTAAACAAATATGGACCCTTTGTGTCGTTTTAAAAAACTATTTTTTAGGGTTTATTTTGCTTTTAATCATGCATCCCTAATTAAAAATTGAGTTAATTCGATATTTATCGTTTTAATTAGGTGATTTAATTAAAATTTTAAATATTAAATACATAGTTTTAGTTTTAAATTATATATATTCAACGTTTATATTATTCTATTTAAATATAAAATATATGTGTTTAATTTTAAATTTAAATAAATCGTTTAAACTTGATTCTTTCCCACTATTATTCAGGATTTATTTTTTAAAATGTATTTTGTTTTATCATTGCACACAATATTAACTTTTAGTAATATTTAGAATGATTATATGAAAAATTTAAATTTAAATTTAAATTATAATATTTTCTTAACTCAATTCGTTATATTTATAATATTCAAAATCAATCTCTTAGTGCTATTCGGGTCTTATTTATTTGGTATTTAACTAATAACTGATATTAGATCATTTGTTGACAGTTGATTATATTAATTGATTAATAGATTGTATTAATTAATTATATAAAAATATTTGATAAAAATAATTATATCTGATAGTTATTTAATTATTTAAACAAATAAAACAATATATAAGGACATGATTATATTCAATATTTATTTGAATAATTTATTAATTATTAATATTTTGTATCTATTTATATTAATTAGATTATATTTTTAATGTAATACTAAACATAATTATATTTAATATATTACTAAACATATTAGTTTTTTTTTCCTTCTTTATTTTAATGATATTGACGGATACCAACCCTATTCAATCCATAACGTCTCTGTAACAATGCCTTGGACGAAGACAATGAACGGTTCCTCGTCATGTAGACATTCCGGGCAATGGTCCCAAAAGTAGACATTAAATGATTATTAAATTGGGTGAAAGGGAGGAAACTAAAATTAAAAACAATGGCTTATAGAATTTTAATGCCAGAAAAAAGACATTATAGTGGTCGGAATAGATAATCGGAGATGAATAGGGATAGGCACGGAACTTGAACTCGATGGGTTTTGATTCGATTCGGTTCGATTGGGTTGGATCTTTTGGTGAAAAATTCGGGTCGGGTCGGGTCGGAGTTTTTTCAAGGATGGTCTCGGGTTGGGTTCGGGTTTAGAGTGAAAAAATCCGACCCGATCCGATTCGGGACTAATAGTGTAATTTTCCTATATGTATTTTAGGGATATATGCAATAATGATCCCTCTTTATATATTTTTTATAGAATTAGATCACTAAAATTAAATATATTTACAATTAAATCCCTAAATTTTATTTTTTTACAGTTTAGTCCCTAAAATTTTAATTTTTTAAATGATTCGGGTCGGGTCGAATTTTAAAACTTAAAAATCGGATCGGTTCGGATCGATTTTTTCACCCTAAACCTAGATCGGGTGACAAATGGAGGGTATGATTTTTCGGATTGAATGCGGGTGCGTCGAAAATCCGACCCGACCCGACCCAAGCCCATCGCTAGAGATGAAGTTGTATGAACTGTGAGAGACAATTGTTCTCGTTCTTATTTATTTTTTATAGTCTAATTTTTTTAAAATAAAGTAATTAAATACATATTATAAAATATCATAAAAATCGATCAGACACATGTTATAAATTAATTATTTAAATTCAAATTTTTAAAAATAATAACATTTTTTACATTAGAACCACTTGGTCTAAAGATTTAAATATTTCCTATCTTTTTCCGTACCTAAAATTAATATTCTTTTACCGCCAAAGTCTGTCTAAACACGACAGAGTTTCCGACTAAGCTGATAAGCATGTGAAAACTACTGTTTCACTAATCCCACCAGGGACAGAAACCTCGCCGCCGTCTACTCGAAATGTCGGTGTCTGCTCCGATTTCTTCTCCTTCTCCATCCTCCTGCTCGCCTCCGTATTCAGTCGTCGTTTCGCCGCTCTTTTCTCTATTCTTCGCTGAATAACATACTCTTCGGGAATAAACACATCCATTTTCGAGTACTGTTATCAAATTTCCGGAAAATATGAAACTGAAACGCACTGCTTGAAGGCAACGAAAGAAACTTTAGTACCGGCAAATTGTGTCTGGTTTTAACGTAGGACACATGGTAATAAAAATTTGGAGTGTAGTTTATTTATAGGAGAGGAGATTAAGGACAAACTAGGGGCGTTAATCCCATGTTTAGGGTTTAAACAAGCTAAGATTCTAGGGTTAAAAAAACGTCTTTTTTTTTCAAACAGCTATGGACTCTAGAGCAAACTGGTGTAGATTGCTGTTGGGACAACAAGCCACGTGTTAAACTCTAAGTATGATTAAGGGCTGTTTAAAGATTTAAGAGTTTTGTTCGATTTAAGACGAGTCTAACGTATAACAAATTTACGAGTTTTTAATATTTTTGAGATGTTAAACAATGGTTTATTTGTGTTTACCATGGGCATCGTCGTGGGAGACACTTTACAGACAGCTATGATTCATGCAAGAATGCAGAACATGGTGGGAAAATCATGATTACTTTATTTAATTTCTTTTAAACATCGAGCAAATGCACATAGGATTAGGAACATGGATTCTATGGGTTGTCCAAACACAAATCTCGTGTTTTGATGTTATGTATGTAGAAAATTTTGTCAAAAAATTATCTCATCTAAGTTAAATATATCATTCGAATCAATTTAGATTAATTACGATAAAACTTTTAAAAATCGAAAGCACAACCAAAATAATTTATTTTATGTGTTTATACGTTTGTAAATTGTTATGTTTAAAACAATAAAACCTGGTTATCATTTTCATTGTTTCATTGCATTGGATTCTTGGTCATGTCCCGTCCCCTATCGACTCAAGTTTAAAGCTTTCGGCAAAGGCACAAACTTTTGGGCTCAGTGAGACTGATGCTCATGTTATGTTCAAACTCCAAATCTGGTCCAGTTTAGGTTGGTTGGAAATATATAAATAAATAATAACATATTGATATTTAAAAGGAGTAATCCATTCGTATCGGTATCAGATTCAATGGGTTCTAGACAGGCGTAATAATAACGACCGTATAGACGCAATGACATCAAAGAACAAATGATTCGAGCTGCCATTGAGGCCTCAAAACTGGATGTCAAGAGAAGCAGTTTGGTGAGTGAGTCTCTCGACAAGGATTTTTTGTGTACATAATGTCTCGAACTTGAGATTTAAGCGGAATCAAACTGACTAACATTTGGACCAATCCCTGTTGGTAGGATAGGATACAATTTATCCTAGTGGCAATGGTTAGTATTTTACTTATCTTGAAACGAATTAATCATTCGAATCCCAACATTTACAACTCGGATTTATTTACATCACAGCTTTATCAATCTTGTTATGGATGCCCATTGTCTTCTTTGACACCATCATAGTTTGTTGCACACTTTGCTGAAAAGTAACAAAGAAAAGAATCTTTTTCTTCTTCATGTTTTGCAGGTTTGTTTTTATGGGTCATTAACCTTTAAACATATAAATTCCGGGATGGAATCAAGTTACACGATAAAAACTTTTTTAAATTATATATATATTATTTTTTATTATATTTTATTTGAAATAGTTAAAAAGTTATGAATTCATTTTTTTTTATATTTATACTTTATTCTTTATTTTTTACTTTAAATTCCAATTCTGTTTTAGTATATTTTTAAAGGTCATAGATTCGAACACCAACATTATAGCATAATAATTAAATAATTAATTTTTAATAATTGAGAATATATATTAAAATAAATATTAATATAATCATTGATTAAAAAATAAATAAATTTATATAGTAAGAGTAAAAACTACCTACCAAGGGACAAATAACAAGTTGGGTGGCATGATATTAGACATGTTCTACGTTACAGTAAGAATAACCGTTAATGTCCACATCAAAATGAAGCTATCCTTTTGAAATATGTTGCTCAGCTTCTTCCTCAAAATCATTATGGATGTCATATTCGAACAATAGACACGAATATTATATCATGTCATATCATATAAATAAATAATTTTTTTAATAATAAAGATCGAGATATTTTTCTTTAAAAAAAATCTCGATTTAATACTTATAAAGACTCCAACATATAACAAATAAGTGTACGATTAAAAGATAATAAACCTTAAATCTTAAAAAATTCATCACGAACCTAAAATATTACTCTTATAATATGTTTTTTTTTCATAATTTTTGATATATTTTTAAACAATTTAAAATATTTAAAATTTATTATATATCTCATATATATTTATTTATACAAATAATTAACATTTATACCATCATCGTGACTTGACAAAAATAAATCCTTCCAGCTAAGGCGACTGCGGCCGCTCCATCGCTCACCATCACATTTCAACACCTAACCCTTTGGAAACAACAAAGAAATAAATTAAGTATAAAAAATCCATCAAATTCAAGAATCTAATTAAACAAAAAAAGTATTAAATTAAACATTAAAATTAAACATTAAAATTAAATTTATATATTTTTAACAAATTTTCTATATTAAATTATATTTTAAAATTAAATTCAGATATCAATATATATTATTCGAAAAGGTTCGACACAAATAAATTAAATATAAAATATTTAATCAGAGATTATATCATAAAATTATTCATCATGTTATTTGTGGTTCATACAATCAGGTTCGTTTATCTTTAATTAACTACCTTATAACTATTCACTCGCATCTATGGTCCGAGTTCACCCCGGTGGTGACCGAGGCTTCCACACCCATGTGCCTTGGTCCTTCGACGGCGACCGAGTCTCTCGCACCCATGGTCCGAGTTCACTCCGATGGTGACCGAGGCTTTCGCATCCATGTACCTTGGTCCCTCGACGATGATCAAGTCTCTCGCACCCATAAACCGAGTTCACCTCGATGGTGATCGAGGCTTTATATTTAATTTATTTGTTTTGAACCTTTACATTTAATTTATATTAAATATATGACATGGATGAATCTAATTAATTAAGAACGATGCAATGAAAAAAATTAATGATATATTTCTTCGATCGAATACATAATCATATGATTAACGTGTACCATTTTTTTTATAACCATATGATATAATTTTTCAATTTAATTAATTATTAATATGGTCTCTGATAAAAGTATTAATTATTATATGGTCCAATTAAAATATGAGTGTTACGACATTCCATGGCTGATTAGAGAATTCAAAGTGCCGGTCCATTTAAACATTAATAATTCTAATTTAAATTCGATGACCAATTGATATGTGAACAAGCAGTATTTAAAAGAAACACGTGCTTAATTTCCATGATGTGAACACAAATGGAGACACGTTACTGGATTGTCTTTAATGAATGTTTTTAGTTATTTTAAGTCAGACTAATGGAGCTTCAAAAATATTTTTTTAATTAAGGGTTTCAAAAGAATTTAAAAAATGGTAGACTAATAGTTTAAAAAAATAGTTTACAATGGGCGTCGAATACCGTTAAACATCGTTGAATATTATTAAATTAATTTATAAAGAATAAAAATCTAAAGGACTAATCATACAATTATTAAGTATATGTTAGATTTATTACTCTTTTATTAATTACATACCGAATCCTTGAGATTTTAACTTTTTATTAATTAATTTAATGGTGTTCAACAATGTTCAACATTAGTGATATTCAACAGTGTTTGACGTCGGTCGTAGAATTTTCCTTAAAAAAATATTTGCCAACTCATTTTTTTAGTCATATTTGATTGATTATTTCATTTTACATTTTTTTTCTATTTTATAAAATATTTTAAATAACTAAATAATAAATTGAGATGTCTGATTGATCAGAATTGCTTACCTATGACTATTATAATGGGAGTTCTGGACAGGTCAATAAAAACGATTGCACAAGGCCTACAAAATTATATATATATATAATAATAATTATCTAAAATTTAAAACATAAAAAATATCACTTTTTAAGTGAAACACTAAAAATATATTTTTTAAATATTTAATATTTAATTTTTTATTATTCAAAAAGATAATATAATAATATTTTTTATTAAATATTAAAAAAACTTAAATATGTTTAAATGAATTGTATAAATCTCAAGATCTTTTAAGGTAATAATATTTTGATAAAATAAAAGTCTCGTTTTAACAAATTACTACGAGCACCAAAATCTTTAAACTACCATCATTGACCTATTATAATCCCTTCTCATCACGGGTTTAAAACCCGACTGGAGTATCCTTTTCTAGTCTCTCTCTCTTTCTAAGTAAAAGTAGACTTTATCCGAAAAAATACATAAAATTTAAATCGAATTGTTTGAATTTAAATTGTATTATTTTAATTAGACCTAATTTAATCTAAACTTGACTTGTATTAAGAGTTTGTAATCCAACCTATAATCATTACATTATCCAATATTTTAGATTAAATTTTATTAAATTCACTTATTTAATTGTAGGGAGAGTTTAATACAACATAATTAGGTTGCGACACTAAATTTAATCCGTAATTAAATTTGGATATAATTACTTATACATTATAGAAATATATATTTGAATAATATTATAATTATATATTTTTGTTAAATTAAGTTTAATCAAAACAACAAAATAAAATTAATTTATATAATTAAATGAATCAAAATAATAACATATTTTTTTAGAATTTATAAATTCAATCACGACCACCTCAAATTCATGAAATTTTATTTTCACTAAAATAACATTTTTTTAAATAAAAAATAATAAAATTAATAATTGTCAAATTAAGATATTTCTGAAGTGGTGAAATATTATGTGGTCATATACGGCTCGACCGTACGAGCGGGGACATATTTTATATCAACAAAATTTATATAATATTATAAATATAATCATTTATTAATTTTTAAAAAATTAAAAATTAAGTTTTGATTATAATTATATTATATATTTTAAATAATTAAATTTGTTAAAATATATTTAAAATCTATTTATTAGAGTTTAGAAGTTCTTAAAATATATATTTATATTTTTATTAGTAATAAATTTTAAAATAATCATAGTTAAAATAAAAATAATAATCTAAAAAATTATGACATAAATAAATTATAATTTTTTAATAAAAATTAAAATCTAAACTCTAAATTATAATACTAAATTTTAGATTTTATATTATACAATTTAAACACTAAAATCTTATCTTCAACTAAAAATTCTAAAATTTAAAATTTATATATTAAAATATTTTTTATATAAAATAAATTATGATATCTTATAGTTATAATAACACAAGATATTAATTACTCCAGATTTTACTGTAATTAATATCCTTAAATAAAAATTTAAGGTGCATAAATCCTTATCCACAACTTCTATTTCTATTATTTTTATTATAATAATTTTTTTCATTGTATTTTTATTAAATTAGTATATTCAGTAAAAAAAATCATTTTTTTTTCTGTTTTCTCTATAAACCGTCAGAAAACACGTCTTCCCTGTTCTGCCGTCCTCCCTTTTCACCGGAAAATATAAATAACAGACAAAACACAGAAACAAGGAAACAAAGATCCTCAAAAACCAAGCACGCCTCCATGTTTTACACCTCTTGTCCCTATAATTTTGTAAAGGAATCAAAGACTCTGCTTTAGAACTTTCTAGTTCTCTGTTTTTTTTTTGTTTTTTTTTTTTTTTAAATTTTCCTTTTGTTTTCTATTGATGGGTGCCGATTTCTCTGCTTTGTTCATCATCGACTGTTTTTCACCCGTTTCTTCTTCTTCTTCGCCGTCACCCAGTTTGGGAGATTTGCCGGAGAGTTGTGTGGCGTCGATTATTGAGTATTTGGATCCGCCGGAGATATGTAAATTGGCGAAGTTGAACAGAGCGTTTAGAGGAGCTTCTTGGGCTGATTTCGTTTGGGAATCGAAACTGCCACCCAATTATCAAGTTATTGTGGATAAAATTCTACCCTCTTTGCCTGAAAATCTGGGTAAACGAGATATTTATGAAAGGCTATGTGGAGCTGTTACACTTGATGGTGGCACCAAGGTGTGTTTTTGTTTGGATACCGAGAAAATCTGGGATTTTAATTTCTGGGTCTTCTGTTTTTTTATGTGAACTGGTTCTTTTCATAAAGTCTTACATCAATTTATTCATGGATTTGATGTTTTTTTAATTAATTTGTCAAAAAGCATAGCAAATCTTAGTGAGAAACTAGTTTTGTTCTTAATTTAACTCCAATTTTTTTTTCTATTTTGCAGAAAGTATGGCTAGATAAGAGCATAGGTGGTGTTTGTATGGCAATCTCATCAAAGGGATTACATATAACTGGGATTGATGATCGAAGATACTGGAATCATATTCCAACCGATGAATCTAGGTGATGATTTAAGAGCTTATCTCCTTTCTTTTTGCATGTATTTATCATATTAAATTGGTTGATACTTGATAATGGTAGGATTTTCTAGTCTCTTATCATGGATTTGTTTGGATTGGCTGATGAAAATCGAGATTTTCGGGGCATTCCGTGCCGAATTGATCCGAATTATGTTCTTTTTCGTTCGTTTTGACTGTTAAATTTCGATGAATCCATTGATAAATGCATGATGGTAATGATTGTCTAAATAGGAATTTTGTTCAAAGCTTGCCTCCTTTTGAAGAAACAAAGACAATTCTTGGCTGGCTGCTCACTGTTTTTGACATTCATCCACGGTTTACTCAGTCCCATAGTTAGACTTGTATGGGTGGTTTAAAGCAACCGGGTTTGACTTCCCGAATCTATAAATTAAGTTGCGGCGACAACCACTTAACTCGACGGTTTCTTACACAACCTGTTGGAAGTCTTAAAAAATGAATCAGCCTTGTGTCTTTGTATCGCATTAGTCCTCGCAGTTGCTAGTAGTTTAGCAAATACCATGTGTAATGTTCGTATACTGTCCATACACCAAAGCACAATTTCCTTTATCTGTACTGTTAAAATCGTATCGAGATTTGAGACAATGTTGATTACTAAGCTAGAGTCTATGATTTCATCATACTCGTGCATAGTTTCCTCTTCGATATTTCTACAAGGATCAAGTTTTAACTTGGTTGAAAGTGGGAATGATTACTGTTTTTGGTGGTGTTGAAATAGACCTTTTCTTTGCTATTCAGGTTCTCTTCTTTCGCTTATCTCCAGCAAACCTGGTGGTTGGAAGTTGATGGTGAGGTGGAATTTCCCTTTCCACTCGGAAGCTACAGTGTTTTCTTCAGACTGCAGCTAGGCCGTGCCTCTAAGAGGTTTGGTCGTCGAATCATCAACTCTGAAAACATCCATGGTTGGGATATAAAACCCGTAAGGTTTCAACTATGGACTTCAGATGGCCAGTATGCTACATCTCAGTGCACTTTGAACGAACCCGGAAAATGGTTCCACTACTATATGGGGGACTTCAACGTGGAGAATTCGAATTCATCGACAAAGATCAAGCTATCGATGACTCAAATCGATTGCACGCATACAAAGGGCGGTCTTTGTTTAGACTCTGTTATCATATATCCAAGTAATTTTAGGGAAAGGTTGAAGCACAAAGGGTTTTTGAAGTGCTAGTAAACCTATGTAGTTTAGCTTATATTTTAGCAGTGCAATATATATATATATAATGCTGATGCTGATGAGTATGTTTAAGTTTTCTAGCTGGTTTTTTAGGGTTAGGGACTTGAGAGTCAATTTTGTGCATGGATTTTGTTTCCATTGTTTAATTACTTTGCACTTTTATTTTTTCTTTTTGAGTATATTCTCAATGAACTTATTCGGATTTCCGAATTTGGGTGTATGTTTTGAGTTTGTGATTGTCCCTTTTAATAATATTCTCTAGTTTGAACTTGGTTTTCTGTAAGAATATATCGTGTTTTATCATTGCATCTAATTTTCATACAATCTCAAGCATTGAGTTACGAATCGAAAAAGATCATAATTCGTGTTAGGTATCGAAACAGGTCATAGTTCATATTAAAAGTGAACTTGTTTAACATTCTGTTACTTTGGAAATAATAGAATGAACTAACTCACCCTTGTTGGGTCTAATGTGTTGGAATTTCAAAACAAAATTGAGTGATGTCCATGAACACCTCTATGTACCATCATCTCTTGTTGCTATTTACAGAACAGAAGACTCACATCACGATACACTTTTGTTTCGATTTTCTCTTGCCTTGAAGATGAAGATGACGATCCCCTTCCAGTGTTTCGGAACACCTGCAATATGCCACTGTCATCATTTCATTTTATGTTATTCGGATTCTTTATTTTATATTATACGTTATTTGAATTTAACTCGGAACGACAAAAAGATGAGTTTGTTGTTGGTACTTTCGGTTGTAAACAGCCAGCTAATGACGTTTCACTATTATGTTCATGCAGGCAACCAAAAGATCATAAAAAATAGAAGATTTAGACTACCTTTGGCCCTGTTACTAATCTCAAAGCACCAACAACGGGTGGCTGCTGCATGTTCTGACGCTGTGGCTACTGGCTGTTGGTCATACTCTTCTTGCTGTAAGGCTAGTGCAAGCTGTAAATCAGAGCTGAAATGATAAATTTTAATTCAAGAAACATTGAAAAAAATATTTTAGCTTCATCATTATTGCAAGCAGATAATTATAAAATTCAGAAATAATTTTAATGGATATCTTAAATCCACAGAATAAGCGGTTCAAGGCAGTTATCTATATAGATTAGAAACTACTGATACCAACAGAAATTGTTGCAGTCAAACTTAATATAAATACAGATAGCCAAAAGGTGGGATAATTACATTTCATCTGTGCTACTGCATGCGCTGAGCCATCAATGCCGGTAGTGTAGTCCTGCATAATGTAAATCTTGGTTGCGTTTCATTGAAGTCATTCAAACCAACTGTCAAAAATTTCAGGTAAAAGGAAATACGTACATCGATGCTCTGGTGGCATAACTATCCGCCTTGAATACCTTGAAGTTGCCGGTCAAAAAATATGTGTCACCATTGACCTGAAAGCACGAGTTTTAGATATCGAATTTCAAAAAAGAATTATGAATTTAAAAGTAATAATGATGTATTAATCCACCTGACTAATATTGACTAGATTTACACGACACCGAAATGTCAACTAAAGTGATTCTTGGTTAAGAAGATTACTATGTAACAAAATCTTACATCATTTAGTTTCTCCCAAACCAAATCTGGTTGATTCAGATAGCCTTGATCAGTGGCTAAAAGATAGAGTTCACCATCATACTACATGTAAAATAAGATTCAGATCATTCAATGTATAAAGAAATAATTAGAGTAGGGAGAATCAAGAAAACCGGTCCTTAAATTGGTTTATTAATCAAGTTATTCAAGTGTTCCAAGCAAAGTTCACAGACAACCATAGGCCAATAGTTTGCAGAAAAAGTGGTTTCAATTTCTAACCTTAAACATGGTGCTGAAATGATTGTTACGAAAGAAAACACAAAGCTCGCGTTCTTTAAGACCATACTGTAAGCAAAAAAGCCTGCAAAAGATATTAATGATCACCAAATGATGACCATGTAATAGACTCAACAATAAAATAGATTTTTAAACAGCTAAAAAGTTAGTCAACATACCCATGAAAGGTCAATTGATTAGCACTGTTCTTCAAGAAGTTCGCAACCAGTTCACCTAAATAGCATTAAGAAAATGAATGGTAGTGAGTGAATGAGTGCATTAAATATTAAGAAAAAAAGAAGTGTGTTTGGATTGAAAACGAAAAAACAAATGAGTTCTTTTGAGCATTTAAAAATTGAACTTAATTATCCTCGAGGAAGCAATAAGTAACTAGCAAAAGCAACGGAGATGAAGCTCAAATTGGTGGAAGAAAGATAATACACACTTTACAAGGATATATGTAGAGATACATTTTCTATAAGATGGACCACTAACCTTGTTGTGGAGTAATTTCTTCTTTGGACCTCACATTACAACCCTCTACAGCAAGAAAAACTTCACCTTCATAGATAGGTTCCTGGTTCTCATATGTTGTTACTGAATCTAATATGCATTCTTCTCCTTCATATATAGGCTCACTTCCATCAAGATTAGAACTAAAAGTTTCTGGCACATCAGCATTTTGCATTCTGTCACTAGACGAATCTGAGCTAGCATTTTGTGAAATAAACGATACAACCGTTGAGTCACACATACTGACATTATCCAGAATTTCATGAGCATCAGATGCAGATCTGGACTGAATCACAATCTTTTCACCCCCTTGTGAAGTTTCCATGTTTCCATCTATAGTTGCAGTATCCTTTGCAAGAGAAACAGGAACTACACCTTCCATCTGGAGCAAATCATCAGCACTACTCCCCTTGGTATCCATTTTCTCAACATTATTACTCTTCTCAACTTCATCATTGGAAAAGGTGGCTTCTCCAGATCTAACATAAGATGAATTCTGATTAATCCCATCAGTCTTTTGGGACTCTTCCTCTCTGAGAGTCTCAAAACATGCTTTACTAGAATTACCATTGCTCCAGGAAGTACAATTATCTGAAAAGGACTGTTCATGTTGGTTCCTGTTCTTGTTTCCAACATCTCTGTCCCCCTCTTCTGCATCTACAGAAACAAGGTTCTTTGAACATGATCTTTCATCTAAACTGCCCAAACCACCAACAGTGGCTGGTGATTTAACCTCTGATAATTTCAAGACTCTCAGTAGCTCTGCTTCTTCCTCAAGGTCCCCTTTTCTTAACATTTGCTGATCTGAGGCAGAGCAAGGAGACTCGTCAAAATATCTGGCTTTTGACAGGTTAGGAGAGGGAACTCCTAGAGTGGCAGCAGTAGCAGCAGCAAAATCCACACAATCCTCCAAACTGTTTTTGTGCGATGCCTCCATATTTTGTGTTTCCAGAGCAACAAGTTGCTCCATAATAGAATTGTAGGATTTTGAGCCAATAGCACTAGCAGTTTCATGGTCCTGCCACATGTCCACCGTGAAAAAAAAAACTTGTCAAATCCTGGCCCAATTATATGTATTACATGATATGTGAATCCTTGTAAACCTGAAACCTATAACTATATGGGAAGGCAATTGGATATCTCTGAACAATAACAGAACTAGTCCAAAGCAAATAACATCATAAAATGAAGGTCTAGCCAAACAAGCGACAGCCCCAAGTTGAAATATCAACGGACAATGGTTTTATACTCCATTGCACTTTTGTATGGATTCCTTATCAAAAAGGTTTTTCGTGTTTTTCGTGAACGGTTAGGTCTATGGTTTACTAAAGCAGGTTAATCATTTCAAAAATGAAAGTTAAACCTACACATTCTTCGTCACATCGCTTCAACTATTCCACCCCCAATGCTAAAAAGAACATACCTGGGGATCAACTATCCAACCATGGTAGAGGGGAATATCAAGCAGATCAAATATGGCACACTCCGGAGTGAACTCAAAATCATCTATTCTGCAAGTTGTACACAATAATTCACTATGGACCGCAGAAGGAACCGATTTGTTGAAGAAAAATAAAAATTAAAGCTAACCTCCTGAATTTAATATTTACATCAATCCCTGTAGCAAGGCGTGGAAGTAAATCAATTGCATCTGCAATATTCTGCTGTTGGTTTTTGACAAACCCTGCATCTTTATTCTACATGCCAAAATGATTCATCAGTATCATCCTACTATACCATTACCAGGAACAAGCAAATGAGTTAAGCTATGTTGCCTTGACTTTTCATTTTACATGAAGTGTCCATGTCCGGCACATATTCCGGTAAGGGTACAAGGCAATGACCCTCCAAGAATAGAAAATATAGAAGATATCCATACCGGATACATAACAGCCAAATCAAACACTTAACACCAAAGTCTGAGCAAACATAGGAGGAAAGTATAAAAGAAGGAAAGAAATTACATTGATATTACTGTTGGAATCGATGAGTCGCTTGGCCACCAGTGAAAGCAATTTCTCCTGTGAAACTTCTGCTACATCAGGACTCAGGTTCAAATTGTTCCTTAAAAGAAGAACATTACCTGTCACCGTCATGTTAAACAACTTAATTATCTCCAATTATAACTTCCATAAAAAAAAAAAAAAGAAATACCACAATATTGACCAATTAGAAATCTGATCATATGTCCAATCCAATTTCTTGAAAGATAATTTCATTTCTAAATCTTGGTACTTTTCCTTCTTTCATTCACGCTCTAAGGTCTAAATTCTAAAACAATAAACCCTAAACATAATCAAACATTAGCAATGTTCAAGAAGATGGTTCTTGATCACTTCCGAGAACAATGAATTAGAAAAATGAATCAAAATCCTTCATCTTCCTTCTTTTTACTAAAATTAGAACAACTAAAATAAACTAAAGAATATTCTATCCGAATATCCTAAGAAACGATATGATTACAAGAGAACAAAATTCAAAACCCTAGAAATCGGCAGAGATATAGATTATAGAGAGAGAGGTTACAGATGGCGAGGAGAGGGCAAGGTCCATTGTCGTTTTGGAGAATAATAGGCGTAGTACGATCTAAGAACTGAATTGCCTTAGTCTTGTGCATCAGCATGCAATCTTTGATTCCTTCTTGCTTTTCTTGTTCTTGATCCTGTGTTTCTTTCACCTCTGCTGCTGCTGCTGCTTCTTCCTTCGATTCAACAACAGATAAAATCGACGATAAAACGTCGCAGTCGGCAGCGACGCCGGACATTTCTTGTGTTGCTTTGAAACAACAAGACAAAGGAAGATACTATTTTTACTAACTGAAAATCGAAAGCAAGAAATATATTGTTTACGCCATTTCTTCTTCTACAGAGAAAATCACAAGAAAGGAAGTGGACTGGACAGACGTGAAGGATTATTTAAGGCGGGTTTTATTTTTCCCGCAACGAACCAACTGTATATCTTAAATCAACTATATATGCGTTAATTACAATAGAGGTCACTTACTTATAAGTTTAATAATAAATGAGTCACTTTTTTAAAATAAAAAAAATTAAATTTAGAAATAAATATGTCACTCTTATTTTTTAAAAAAAATTTAGTCATTCAATTACAAGTTTCAAATACATAATGTAGAGATAGAGATAAGCACGGATAAGGTATGGTCGGATTTTCAACCTACCTGCACTTAACCCGAACATTGATACCCTTCACCTGACTCAATTCGGGTTAAGAGAGGTGTCACCCGACCTGAATTCGACCCAAATTATTAAAAAAAATTAAATTTTAAAAACTTGTAAAAAATAAACTTTAATTAATTATTAAAAAAATAAAATTTTTAGTGACTTAATTGTAAAATTGTATAAAATACATATATATAAGAGACATTATTATAAATATCCCTAAATTATAAAAAAATATATTATTAATTTTTAGTCGGATCAAATTTTTTCCACCATAAACCTGAATTTGAACTGAAATCACTCTTAAAAAATCGATTTGATCGAACCTAAATTTTTTATCAAATTCGGGTTTCGTGCTCATCGAGCTGCATGATGCAGAAGAAGCCATGGTTAGACAAAATTAATATATTAATCTTTCTTTCTAATATCAACATGCTTGCGGCTTTTATTTTTGCTGTTTTAGTTTAAATTATCGATTAAAATAATAAAAATTATTTGTATAAAACTTGTTTAAGATTAGGTTATACCGTTTGTGGTTAAATTTTATGGTTTAATACTTAAAATTTAAAATTTAAGAGTATTTAACAACATTATAATAATAGATAATACTACAACGTAAACATTACAAAATTTCAAAAAAAATTACAAAAGGAAAATATATAAAGTTATTAAATATTAAATTAAAAATAACATAAATAACATTTTTCATAAAAATAATATGTGAATCTAAGAAGAAATTGGATTAGCTCTATTGTGCTCAACAGTCTGTAATATGGCTGCTCATCTTTATTCGATTACTATGCGTAGTAATCGAACTGTAATAATGTAAAAGAAGTTGTTCGAATTTAATCGAATAAATTCAAATAGAGCTTCATTCTTGTCATAAGATTAAACTGCCAAGTTTTGAATCGAGTTCTAGGTCAAACATCGGCTTTAAACTCGAACATAAACGTTTGAAAACTGACTATATTTCTCCATGACAGTGAACTAGGTATGTGTATACTGCCTCGAGCAGTTTTACACATTTCTATAGCAGGGTTAAATTTACACTAACTTGGTTTTTAGGAACAAACAAAAGCCGGCGACGTTCGATTTTGGCGGGTTAGGACTTAGGATTACTGTGGTAATAATCCTTCTTTCCGGGCCATTTCATAGATGGCGATCGCCATGAGTGCTTTTGCATCAGGTGTCGTACGCCAGAGCTTCTCGTATGGAACTACACGAACCTTTATCAGTTCACCGTGTTCGGATAGACCTGTTTCTTTTCCTTCAAGCTGTGTGATAATGTTTTTATCAACATGCCCTCTGTACAGAAATAGGGCAAGTTCTTCATCACAGCCACCCTAACACAGAGAACACAAGAAATAATTATATAAAACCTAAGCTATATCAGGTCATGACGTGACAAAAAGTCGCCGGAAAAGGATATAGAATTCTCTACAAAGTTCTATCGAAACCTTCTAGGGTCTGGAATTGTTATGCAGAGATTCCAAGTAAATAGTTCATATCATTGATTCATAATTAGATAATCAAAGTTACATGCAGTTAATGATTCTAATTTGAAGTGATGATCGTAGGGTTTGTAACATGCAACGATTTTCCGGGGAAAAAAAAGCACTCATCAGTATTACCAACATACCGGAGAAGGAAAAACTTTGAATCCAGTAGATGGATCAAGGAAGGCGGTGAGGTTAACCATGTCTTCTAGTTTCAAGTGAATACCAATCTCCTCCTCAACCTGTAAGAAGCCGATCCGGAGCTTTTAACAAAATATTATGGAATAAATAGCAAGTTCTCTCAACTGAATGGCTGATGTAGCACACTGGCATATTCGTAAATATAACGTAGGCCGGGATATAAATCTATAAGAACAATCCGCAAAGGGGGTAAATGGTCTCATAGCAGAGACTCGAATGTTCGGGTGTGCTACTATACATAACCCTTGAGTACTTGGCCTCAAGAATGGCAGATTTCATCACCTAAAAGCAAAAGATTTTATAAACTTCATGTATGGTGATATGACAAACACAGAGATGTCATAAAATAAAGAAAAATTCGAAGATGCATACATAAACATTTGAATAACGTGTTTGTGTCTGTGCAAGTGCTGCAATGAGAGACAGAGAGAGGGCAAACCTCACGAACTGCAGTACCAACGAAATCACCCTTGTCATCATCCAACATTCCGGCAGGCAATTCAAGAACAACCCTCCCGGTGGGGACTCTAGCCTTAGAGAAAAATGAAGAACTCATTAGCATCGAGCGATGTAGAGATATTTAAATGGCCACCTTCTAAACTCGATATCTCCTCTACTCAACTCTACAACCATAATTGATCGATAAACTGCTAAGACAAAATTTTATTAAACAAAAACATCACCCTACCTGTTCGGTGAGAACAGCATATGTCGTGCCCTCAGACTCCAAAAGAATTAGCACAGCTACGGCAGGTCCTCGTGCAAACACTATACCTGGGACCTGATCATGTTTTAGTTCATAAGAAAAAGATATCGAACAATTGCAAGAAAAACCACAATAAATACTCCAAGCTGTAATTAAAAACCAATTTCAACATCAAGCAAGTTCCATACAGAATCATACTTTGATGCAGATTCATTTAGAATGCCATTCAAGAAGACAATCAAATACCTTCTGCCCCGTTCCTTTGTCGAAAATATCGGCTTTGAATTTGAGGAAACCAATTCGCTTTCCAAACATATCAACTCCCTGTCATCAATCACTCCAAACTTCCATAATCAAATGCTTAGTAAGTTCAAATTTTGTCTAAAAAAACAATTCTTCCAAGAATTTCAGTACAACAACGACAAAAACAATTGAAACAAAAAGCACCCAACCTTTTTCTTTTACCTGAATAAGCACATGAGTTAAATTCATGTCCGGAATAGCCAAAACCCCATTTTCACTCTCTAGATTCTTCAACCATTGTCTAAACAAAGATGATTCGATAGCAACCCTGTAAAATTCATGTTCGTGATTTGAGCAAACAATGGGTACTTCCCAAATTCCAAAAACTTCAAAGATCTCAGACGAGAAATAAAAAGGGAAAAGAACCTGAACTCGGAATCGGAGAGGCCAGGAGCTGCAACGATTTGGATGGGTTGACCCAGTTGACTCGGCAGCGATATGGAGTGAGTCAGCGAAGTTGACGACGTGGCCGATATTCTGGAGCAGAAGGGCCTGGTAGTTGAGCGACGGTGAAGAAGTTGCGCGAGAGAGAACGAAACGACGTGCCGTTTTGGGAGGTTGAAAGCTGACATGGGCAGAGAACGGAGAAGCGTCGTCATGTTTCTGCCTTAAAGGATACCCGTTGTTTTAAATTACTAATATTTTAAAATAAATGATTAAAAAATTTTGGTTAATATTTTAAGTAAACATTTATTAAAATATATTCATAGATAATAATACTAGGTAAAAGTATCATAATAGTTCTTTAATTAACAAATTATATTTTGATCTCTCTATTAAAAAATAAATTAATTATTATATAATTCGTATAGAAGAAGTAGGGATAGACACAGAATTCAAACTTAATGGGTTCTGATCCGACCCGATCCGATCGAGTCTATTTTTTTTTTAAATTCAGGTTCTGGTCGGATCAAATTTTTTCAAGGATGATCTCAGATAAGTCGGGTTTGGGTTTAGGGTGGAAAAAATATGACCCGGTTTCACATATATTTTAGAGATATTAACAATAATGATCTCACTTTATATATATATTTTATATAATTAGATCACTAAAATTAATTTTTTACAATTAAATCCATAAGTTTTAATTTTTTATAATTAAGTTCCTAAAATTTTAAAAAAATTTAATGATTCGGGTCGGATTTTAAAGCTTAAGAATCGGGTCGGATCAATTTTTTCACCCTAAACCCGAGTCGAATTGGATGACAAATAGAGAGTATGATTCTTCGGGTCGAATGTAGGTAGACCGAAAATCCGATCCGATCCGACCTATTCCCATCTCTAATCTCACCCTTTGAATTAGGCATTTCCATCATTAAGCGTTGATATGGCAAAAGAAAAAATAATAATTAATAAATTTCTTTTTATATTTAACAATTTTTTTCAAGTTAATAACTCATCAAAATTTTAATAAAAACATGAATAATTAATTTAACTTAATTTGTTTTTATATTTTATTAAAAAAGCCGAAACCTGAAAATCAAAATATTAATAAAAAAATCTAATAAAACATGTATTTTCTCCTAATAAAAAGCGTGCCACGTTTCTTTTCATACAAGTTAAATTGAAATCTTGTATATTTTGTAAAGGACCGAAATACCCTTTTAGGTCGGTTTAGGCCGTATTCAAGAACATTGTAGGTAAAGGTTATATTCGTCAATAAAAATCATGACATTAATAGAAAAAATCTATATATTTTGCTTGCGAAGCTCGCTAATCGTACTTTTTAACTGTTTCAGATTTTCTGTGAAAATCAAGAAGAAAATTAGGGAAAAACCCTTTAAAACAAAGCCCTATTCCCTAATTCTATTTTTTCGTCTTTGATCGTAGAAATCGAAGCAAGCGCTCAACTGGACGACATGGGTTCTGAACAGAATCAAGGAACCAGCTTTTCCCCGTCGGAGCCGAAGCTTTGCGCCAACGGTTGCGGCTTTTTCGGCACAGCGGCGAATATGAACCTTTGCTCTAAGTGTTACCGCGATCTCCGTGCCGTGGAGGAGCAAGCGGCGAAGGCGAAAGCCGCCATGGAGAAATCACTCGGTGTCCAAGTCGTGGAAGCGATTAATCCCGCCGAGGAGCTGCTTCACAAGGGTTCATCATCGACTGCGGTCGAGAAACAACCGGCCTTGGTCCATGCCGGAGATGAAACCCCAGAGCCCAAGTTATCAAACAGGTGCTTCATCTGCAGAAAGAAGGTGGGGTTGATTGGGTTCAAGTGCCGCTGCGGGAGTACATTCTGCGGCGACCATCGGTACCCTGAAAAACACGAATGCTCCTTCGATTTCAAGGCCACCGGACGCGATGCAATCGCCAATGCAAATCCCGTCATTAAAGCCGACAAACTGGAGAGGTTCTGAAAACTTACCTCCCTTTTCTCCCCCTCTCAACTTTTTAAGAGTTCTATCAGGGTCTAAAATCAGTGAAAATTGGGTGTTTTAATTGTTCTTGCTTGCGTTCTATTGGGAATTTGAATTGATTTAGGACAATATTGGTGTTACCTTAGGTTGATTCATAATAAGAACTTGTCCATGAATGTTTCTGGTTTGATCTTCATTACATCCATATTTGTCCAATACATATATATTGAAGCTATCTGTTTTGTTGGATATTTGTTTCGTTTGATGTATGTTTTTGTCTGTCATTCGAGTCCATATTCGGACATGATTATATGTTGAAATCTTCTGTTAGAACACATGTTGAAAATTCAGGGATGGATTAGAGAGGGTTAGAGTAGAGTGGATAATAATATTTTTTTATAAATTTTAATTTTTTATATAATTTATATTTTTTGTATTTTTATCAATAATTTAAGTTGGTATATCTTAATATTTTATAATTTTATATTTTTAAAATTTTTAATATATATCTTTAACATAAAATTTGGTATCCGATATAAATATGAATAGCAAACTGCCCAAGAGTGTATGTGATAAGAGGAGAAATTATATCATGGGTCAGTCCCACACCATGTCATCTATGGATTAACCATTAAAATTATCCACCTCATTATTTTTTAATTTTTCAAGAGAAGATTCACTTGGAAAAAAAATGACATGGAAAAATTGATGAGGTGGATAGGTTTTAGTGGTTGTCCCATGGACACGTGGTGAGACTGACCCATGATATAATTTTTCGATAAGGAGGGGAATTTTAAAAGATTTTTTTATTAGTTTAGTTTAGTTTAATATATAAATAATTACATATATTTATTAAATATAAAAAGTTAAAATATAGTATAAACCTCTAAGTGGTTAAAGGAACGGTTGCTCTTTCTAGAGGTTATAGGTTCAAACACCAGTAATATTAATAGAATGATTGAATGATCAATATCAAAAGTCTAGCACAATTTAGTGCAATTGAGTACTATTTCATCTGTTGTTTCAGTGAAAAAACAAATATATTCATCTTAAAAGATTTGAATTTAAATCGTTTTATTCGCAAGATATATATATATTATCAAAGGGTTAAGAATATGTATAAACAGATATTAGTCGAAAAATGACTGAATTTGAATTTTTTATTTGGTTTCCGATTTTTTTTCTATTTTAGTCTATAAATTTAATTTTTTTTGCGTGACAATTTAATATATACAAAAAATAGATTGCCACGTAATCAAAAGAACCAAATATGGGAAAAGCTGTCAAGTTTAGAAATTAGCGTGGATAAAAAATGGTTGAGGGACCAAATAGGAAAATTAATCAAATTTAGTGACTAAAAAGGAACAAACAGAGGGAAACTTGGATCTGAGGGACATAACAGTAATATAAGGTTTCCCCAAACGCGACGCACTGTCGAATAAGAAAACGCACCGCTGATGTTTCAAAAGGGCGTTTTGGTAAAATCAACACCAACCCCTTTTTTCTTCCCACTGTTTAATCCAACACGTCCACTGGTTCACTCTCCCAGACACAAAACTCCGTTTCTTACTCTTCCTGCTAACTGAAAGTTTCATCTTTCAACGCTTTAAAAAAAATCACCCTTTCTCTGCATTTTCTCGATAAACAAACATAGGATCAGTAAAGAAACCGGAGTTCAAGGTGGAGAGAAGTGGGAATTGTAAAGATTGAATCTTTGGTATTGTTTTTTTTTTAAGAAATGGCTAGTGGTGGTGGAAATTATAGGGATGGAGCTCATAGGAACTCTCTCAAAGGAACAACGATAGCAACAGAAACAGAAACTGATAATCTGCTCTCTGTTAACACCAACCCTTCAGAGCCTGCACTAAAAAACGAGTCTTTATCTACGGTTGGTGCATCTTCTGGGCTAAGGAAGAGTAGCCCTGGGTCACTTGGAGGAGGAACTGCCAAAGACGACGCTGGGGGTTAGTTGCTCTTGTTTATTTTATTCTGGATTTTGTTTGAGATCTTCGATGTACGATGATACATTGTTCTTCTTGGTTTTGTTGTTTCATCATGATTGTTTGCTTTTGGAGTGTCAGATGTCTGAATTTTCAATTGAGGTTGTCGGGTATTATTTTTATAGTGGGATGATTTATAGTACTAAATTGCGGTTGCCGAACCGGTCGGTAATTTTTTTTGAAAATAACTATTAGTTTAAATGAAATTATGGTTTGTTATATTATAGGTGTGTCCGTTTGTTGCGTTGCGGCTGTAATTTAATGTTAAAGTATAATTAGGAATTTAAAAAATATGTGACCGTTATAACGGTATTATTTAAAGGTAATGTTGTCGGTCGAAATTATTAATAGCATAAATACCGGTCGGACTCAATCACACCTTTTAACAATTAACAATCAATAGTGTCAATTATAACGACTATATTTTAATGGTTAATAGTCAATAGAGGTGACAACGGTGCCTTATTCCTATTATTGTCCCACTATTTTAAAAATGTCCAGAAAAATAAGAATCATAGTTAAATTTCATCTCCGAAAGTTTAAAAATTCAAAAAATCATAAATAAATTTATTATATTATGATTTAGAATAAGTTGTGTGAGTTTTAAAAAATTTCAGGATCGCGACATTCACAGTAACCGCAATAGCAACCATTATATATGCAATTACGATAAACGCAATATGACCAAAAAATCAACGGTGAATGTTTTTTAAATCTCGATTATAACATGCATGAATTATATTGCATTCTACTTGTGTTTTTGGATGCTTAAATGTGTGATTTATCTTACCCTTGAGACATGATAGATCATAGAACAAACTTTCTTAGATTGTTTCCGTGTAAAACAATTTAATAATTTAAGTCTGGTTAGATAGTAATCAAACTTATTCATGGCTTATAAGTTTTAAAGTATTTTTGGAATTGAAGCCTCCTTTCTTGGAAATGGAAGCCTGTGTTTCCTTTATGGCAATTTGCAATGCTATTACTTTAAGGAGGATCATTCTCCACATCAGATAGCTTAAACAATATAGATGGTATAGTGCTTGTTGTGAACTATTTGAAGTGTAGAAATTATAGACAGTATAGTAGTGCTTGTTGATCTTTTAGTGTCATCAATGCTGCCAAACTTTAGATTCTTAGGAATTCTATTCTTTGCAAAGAATTGGGGTTTAGGCTGAAGATTTTAACTTGTATTGTATTGAGCTCTCATTGACAAGTGCAATCCATATGTATTCTTTTGCCTGTTATGTATTTTGAGTTGTTAATTTCATGTGTTTACGTTCCTCTCAGTTCCCGGAAGAGTTCGAGTGGCTGTGAGATTAAGGCCGCAAAATGCAGAAGAATCAGTGATAGATGCTGATTTTGCTGATTGTGTAGAACTTCAACCAGAGGTATTTTGATGTCATTTGCCGGTTATATGTGCTGGTGGGCCATTGCTTGTGCTTGCTATGGCTTATCTAGTTAGTTTTCAAATTACTTGAATTTATGTCCAATCTGGTTTGTGCAAGTTTCCTTTCAATGGGGCACTGATGCTTTGTTCATGTACTTCAGTTTAAGAGGTTAAGACTTCGGAAAAACAATTGGGAAACAGAAATGTACGAGTTTGATGAAGTGCTCACAGAGTTTGCATCACAGAAGCGGGTGTATGAAGTTGTTGCAAAGCCGGTTGTGGAGGTTTGCGTACATGACATACATAATTCTACCACAATTTCTTCGAAATTCGCTTGCATTTAGTTTCTTTTCTTCTTTTCTTTCCTGCTTCACGTCGAAATTTCAGCCTATCAATGCATTTCATTGTTTGCTTTTCCCCCAAGTTATTAACGATATCTTTATGCAAATTTTCTTTAGGGTGTTTTGGACGGTTACAATGGTACAGTCATGGCTTATGGTCAGACTGGTACCGGCAAAACATATACGCTTGGACGACTTGGGGAGGAAGATACAGCTGATCGTGGCATAATAATCCGTGCTATGGAGGATATCTTGGCAGACGTTTCATTGGAAACTGATTCTGTTTCAGTCTCCTATTTGCAGGTTGTTGCATTTTAGTACTGATCTTGGTGTTTAGTTTATGGTTATTATCATAGCCTTTATGAAATTTCTTCTAGAAATTATCATTTCTTCAAATTAATAAACATTTTATTGTTCGTAATAGTTCTTCTCATTGAAAATTTGTGCAGCTCTACGTGGAGAGCTTACAGGATCTTCTTGATCCTACGAATGACGACATCTCGATTGTGGAAGACCCTAAATCCGAAGATATTTCACTACCTGGGGCCACCCTAGTCGAAATAAGGGATCAGCAGAGTTTCTTGGAATTACTCCGATTAGGCGAAGCTCATCGCTCTGCTGCGAACACAAGATTGAATACTGAATCTTCTCGTAGTCATACTCTTTTGATGGTGAATCCTGTGAATTAAGCTGTTCATTAACTAGCTATCTTATCTTGCAATCAATTGATCTCTTTCTGCTATAGGTACATGTCAAGAGGTCTGTCAAAGGTGGAGATCTTGCTCATTCAAGTCAAAATGGTAACACTACTAACATGGCTAAATCTCTTGGACCTACACTCGATCGAAAGGCAAAGCTAGTTGTTGTAGATCTTGCTGGTTCAGAGCGAATCAACAAGTCAGGTAATTAAATTGGAAGCACTAAACTTCCTCCTCTCAGTTTATCTGTTTCTCCTTCATTCAGAACTTTTTTTTTTTTGCTTTTATTTTGCAGAGAGTGAAGGCCAGACGCTAGAGGAAGCGAAATCTATCAATCTTTCTTTGAGTGCATTAGGGAAGTGCATTAATGCACTGGCAGAGAATAGTGCTCATGTTCCAGTTTGTGATTCAAAGCTTACTAGGTTACTTCAAGATTCTGTTGGAGGTCAACTTGATGCAATAGCTTTTTCATTACGAAGTATCGAACATTGCCGCTGCATTGAACAAGATAACAATTTTTGTCTTCTAAATCATTTCTTTAACAGGCACAGCAAGAACATCGCTGGTTATAACTATTGGTCCATCCCCACGTCATCGCGGAGAAACAGCTAATACTATAATGTTTGGACAGAGGGTGGGTAACAACTTCCATTATTTTACTCATTTCATCTTAATTTACATTTTAAAGTGGCAACTATAGACTGGTTGGTGGGATTTACTTGTATTGAATTATATTATTTTCTACTAACATGTAACGGAATCAAATCTTCACCAAGAGTGTAAGCGGACTATATTATACAACCACTCGATTGCTCAAGATATGAACCCTCTTTCTCGCTTTATATAGGCCATGAAAGTGGAGAATATGTTGAAGCACAAGGAAGAATTTGATTACAAAAGTTTGGCTAGAAAGCTCGACTTACAGTTAGACCAGATGATTATGGAGCATGAGAGGGAACAGAAAGCGTTTGAAGATGAGATTGAAAGATTAACCACAGATGCACGAAACCAAATTTCTGAGGCTGAACGAAATTATGCAAATGCAATGGAGGTAAGGTTCTGTCCCCCTCCCTCCACATATTCTAACTTTAGCTGGAAAGTTGTGTCTGCTGCGCTAATGTGTACTGCTCTATAAGCTTGTCATGTTCATAATTTTTCCAGAAATTATCATCTAAATTTCTGCATCTGATAACATGAATGTATCAAATTTGTAACACTTGATAAAGATAGATCGTTTTGTCCACTGCCTTGAGTTAATCAACTTTCTACATGAATGCGTATTGGTTCATATCTTCTTCTTGTTGCAGAAGGAAATATTGAAGTATGAGAAGGAATATATGGAATCAATAAAGAAGCTTGAGGAGAAATGGATGATGAATCAGCAAAAGCAAGGTGAAAAACAGGTGGAAATATATTCTTGTGTAGAACTATCACCCTTATATTACATGATATTGATTTCTTATACAATGGAAATTTAATATCTTTTTCGTCATTTTCTTTGTTACGAGTTTCTTTAGTTTCTATACTTGAAACTCACTTATAATGTCTGGCATTTTTTTTTTCCACACAGGACCAGATGGCGTCCACTGCCGAGGAAGTTGCTGAGCTAAAAAGGTTACTTAGCAAAGAAATTTCTCTAAGGAAAGCTGCTGAAGAGGAAGTCAATAATCTTAAAAGCCAAATTGCTCAATTGAAAAAATCTGAGGCAATCTCGTGTACCTCTGTTTTCCTTTTCATCTTTTGCACTTTTGCTGCAACTTATTTCATGTATAGATTGCTATCTCTTACTGCCATACTTCCATTTTATAGGCATCAGCAAATTCTGAGGTCTTGAAAATGCGAAAGATGCGGGAAGATGAGGCATATCGAAAGGAAAAACTTGAAAGGGAAATATCAACGCTACAAACAAAGTTGTTGCAACTACGTTTTGAAGCTGATGAGGTATGTTTTCAAATTTCAACCTAGTGTTCTCATCCATAATTCACTGATAAGTGCCCCTCTCATGAGAAGATTGTATAAGTGGAGCATATGGTAAATGTTAAATTTGTCAAATTTTGTCCACGTCAATGTCATTAACTACAAAATAAACATTTATTGAAAGTTATGAGATTATTTGGCCTTCCAACAACCAGATTTCAAGAAATGAAAAGTTGTGTGGTAGAAGGTGGGGCTTGTATGTTTAAGGAAACTCACATCAATTGCTTTAATTGTATTACACTTCAAATTTTAACCAGATGTGCATTCTTTTTATAGACTAGAAGAAGGCTTGACATAGGTGGGACCAGAAAAGTCCCTGGAAGTCTAGAATCTCTCATTTCTCGAGCTAGACCACAGGTAAATGATTTGGAAAATGAAGAAAAGGCCTCGATAGCAAACCTCTTCAAACAAGGTAGTAGTAATTCCTGAACTGGTATTATTGATCAAAACCTTAATAGATAATAATGTATTTATTGTGAATCTCTTTGCTTTCTCTTGTAGTGGGATTGCTGAAGATCTTGTCATTGCTTGAAGCAGAAGATGCTGCTGCGCGGGTTCATGCTGTGAAAGTGGTAGCAAATTTAGCTGCTGAGGGTATTGTTTCTGCCTGTTTGTTCCTCGTTCACTTTTTGTTGCACTTTGCTCTAAATTTGATTTGATTAAATAAAGCAATACAAGTACTATGTGTAGGAAGCGTTTTAGAAGGATTAAAATCGTTAGTTCTAGATTATTGAGGATTTCCATATGGATGTATTATCTGTTTCCCCTGTTGCTTCTATTCAGATGATAATAATTACTTTGTGCTGTTTCCCATTCATCTGTCAATGTGTGTAAAACTTCACCTCCATTGTGCAGAACCAAATCAGCAGAAGATTGTAGAAGCTGGAGGTCTAAAGCCCTTGCTGGCGCTGCTTAGAAGCTCCAAGGATGAGACCATTCATAGAGTTGCAGCTGCTGCAATTGCCAATCTTGCGATGAATGGTGCAAAATTTAGCTCCCTTTATTGACCTATGAAGTCCTTTTGCTTTCGGTCTCTCTTTCTTTTACATGGTATTCTTTATTTTTATCAGAAACCAATCAGGAACTCATAATGTCTGAAGGGGGCATTAGCTTGTTATCAATGACAGCAGCTAATGCCAAGGATCCAAAAACGCTTAGAATGGTTGCTGGTGCCATCGCCAATCTCTGCGGCAATGGTAAATTACTTGACCTCTTTTATTTTTATCTGCAAAAATCCTCATATTTGACTTCATTGTTAAGTTTATGAGAAGTTTCTGCATGTTCATCAACTTAAACTTCTAATGGTGAGAAAATTGAAATATTAAGCTTTTATAATGTTCCATGGAGATCTTTACAACATGATTTTGTTTTCTTGCTTCTTCAAAAAGTCCATATAATACGTAACGAACATAATCAGTGTAGGGCTTAATTGAATGTGTCGTTCTACTGATTCGATTCTTAAACTTTCATGTAAGTTTATCAATTGGTTTACCTTTTCAATGAGTAATTTTCGATTACCTTCTTCAGATAAGTTTCAGAATAAGCTCCGAGGTGATGGTGGTATCAAGGCGTTGCTCGGAATGGTAAAATGTGGACATCCTGATGTTCTTGTTCAAGTTGCTCGTGGCATAGCGAACTTTGCTAAAAGCGAGTCGAGAGCATCAACTCAAGGTACATTTCTTGGAGGATAACTTCTTGAAGTCTTTTCAATTCATGTCTTATGTAGCCTTATGCCCTTTACTAACTTGCCGGTGCCTTGTTACCGAAGTTTACGCGTCTATGATTTCTTTGTCCTTTGGGGTTAATTTGGTTCTCAAATTGTACAGGAAATAAAACTGGAAGGTCTCTTCTGATCGAAGATGGAGCACTTTTATGGATTGTACAGAACGCTAACAAGGCCTCGCCAATCCGGCGGCATATCGAGCTTGCACTCTGCTATTTGGCACAACGCGGTAACTTTGTTTTGTCTCGGTAAATTTTCCGAGGTTTCTCTCTTCCAAAATATTTATACATTTGACACTCCAATTCACCACATTGCAGAAGTGAATGCTAAAGACATGATGACCGGAGGTGCCTTATGGGAATTGGTTCGCATCTCCCGATACTGTTCTCGCGAAGACATAAGAAATCTTGCGCGCCGGACGCTTACTTCGAGCCCCACCTTCGTAGCGGAGTTGGAGCGGCTACAAATAGACTATTAATAAGATTTTGGAAGATTTGATTTGAGTAATGGACTTGAAGGATAGGGACTAGGAAACCATGTAAGCTGGCCTGGAACCAAAACAGTTCAGACTATAGAGGACCGAAAGTCCTGCAGTTAGAAATCACCAGAGTCCGAACAACTGTGCTTCTGTTGAAGTTGTCGTGATAGAGGTTGCACTTACATGAACAGACAACCATATGAGTTTGCAGTCCTATAATCTCGTATTCGTGTTCATCGAGTCTTTATAACTCGGAGTAAATCATTATTACACAGGTACACACCACAAACAGATTATCTCTGCAACTTGAATCCATGTATACTGTACTATTATTATTTTAAGAAATTATAAAGCAGTTTAAAACCCCTAAATCCAAAATTAATGATATTGTCACCGCCGATAGTCTTGTTGGACTCCATTATCGTCGTCACCGGAATCCCTCCCATATCTCCTAACCACCGATTTGTCGGTAACCGAGTGCAATAAAAAAGGAATAAGCGTACATATACTTTACGAGATAAATGAGTGTTCAAACAAGCAACATATTATCAGCAACATATTATCATATAACTCAGTTTGCATGCATCGACAATCGAATCGGCCTTCGTTGTCAGCAGATTAGATGAATAAACCTGCTGGCATCAGTGTACCTTTGCCTGGAGGCTAATGTAAATCTACCTACCTTGTTGTGCAGCATAAGGATTGATACCAACATCACCGGCCGATCGTTCTAAGTACAATCAACGACTTCTAGTAAGTATAGACAGATTCATTTTCACCAGAAATGTCGGTTTAGTCTATCGGATTAGATAGTCTTCTGCCGCAGTTGTGTAGTGTAGAATCATTGTCTTTTGGAACATGTCATTGCTAAAGGTTTGTTTATGTTAGCTTAAGCTGTGGAGTTCTGTAACTTTGAGTCCTATTAATGGAGGATTTGGTTCAGACATCTATATTGGACTCCTAGTCTCTGTTTCGTAAGCAATTTCCGACATAACGTAAACAAATAATACGAACACGACACGAGAACAATGGTAACTGAAGGACTAAAAACATGAATATCAGATGCCTGAAAAATATATTGAACTATAAAACCAACTGATATTTCTTTCAATACAACCTTCCAAATTATGCTATATCAGTTACAACAGATCCCAGCTGAAACAAGACAGGAAAAAAGAAAAAAAAACAATGTTAATGGATGATTCTCGGCAGTAGTCGAAAGCAACAAATGTATTGATTCGACAATGCTGCCGGGTCCGGTTAATCTTCATCGTCTTCAATTGCAGACCATATCATCCTAACAATACATAGAATAGTTCTCAAGTCAGCAGCTGCTAAAATCAAAAGAAAAATGTCTAGCAAGTGCAAGCTTTGCATTATATAAAAACAAAACATACCAGAATATATCGAAAAAGAGAAGAACAACGAAGTAGGCGAGCTTAAAAAGTCGTCGCTTCTTCTCCATATGAAGCAAATTAAATATCTCTGTGACATCTACTAGGTGCTGCCTCAGGGAGTAACTGATAAGAAGAGTAAATTAGCGAATTGGCCCGAAGCATATAGGATTCGAACGGTTTCGAGGACAAAATTTCATATGTTCTAATCCAGAATTAACCACAATTATGCAAGGCAACCAAGGCTAATATTAAACAAGAAACAGAATCCATCTAACATAGCAGAAGAGATTTCCTTTGGCACCTCAGATAAATTCTTTCCTTAGCTTACATGCCTCGAATCAATCCAACCCGAACCGACAGATTCCGTAAAATAACATACGCTAACGACAGATTATCGTCACAAAGTTACTAACTACACGTTGATGCCACAAGGCCTCCAACTAATCATTCACAGTTCACATCATCCACAATCTCCTGGAACTAAACAGAATAGAACAACCAGACCGGATCATAAATCCGACCAAGAACCGAAATCATTCTACGGTTTTCCTCAAAATCGACAACACTAAACGATAAGGAGTCTAACAGGATGAGAGAACAACTTACAGTCTCACATTGTAGTATAAATAGGGAGCACATAACAGAGACATGACCCAATGCCCTGTGACTAGATAGAACACACATAAAACTCCTTCTCCTATGAATTCCAGAAAGGCCACATTGTTAATCCGAGACGAAGAATCGTAAGGATTGATGTAATCGAACTCTAAATCGGCCAAGCACATGAGCTGCAGTGAAATTTATCAAGCATGTTACAATCCATTATCGTTTCCAACCATATAAACCAAAACAAACTAGAGATGAACAATAACATCATTCATGTGCCATGCACCACGTAGATATGTTACTCGGACTCGAATGTAAGGGTCGGAACTCGGATGTATTCGAATAAAGAATAAACTAAATAATCATTACCCATTGTGCCAATAACAAAGCATGATATGATTCTAACAAGAACAATAGGAATAAAACAAGATCCAGCAAAGAAAAACGAGGATTCGAATTGACCTGATAAACAAGGAGAACGATAAGGGCAATGAGGATGAAGAAGGAAATAAGCCATATAAAGAGATCTCCCATGGCTACGCCAGGTGAAGAATGTGCACGTGTTTTTTTGCCCTCCTTCCGACAGTACCACGAGGAGGATACGAGGAAAGGATTTTGTTGTGTCCAAACTCTTTAATGCCGGAAAGATCCGACCAAAAGTAACTTGGAAAGACTTTGAAGACTTCCTTGTTTGTAAATTGTAATAAGCCTTTCGGTACTTTCCTTTTTGGATCAAATTATGTTAGTTTACGAAACAGAAAATTGTTGTAAATCCCAGATTCGAACAGCTTTAAATCAGACAAAATTGTGCAAAAATATTTGTAGAAGAAAAGAATCAGAGCATTTGTTTTAACAGATGGTGGAGGCCAAAGCCCAAAGGACTATATTCAGCACTTATGTACATAATACATTAGAGATTGGGCTATTTGTTTCTAAAATATCTTTTAGGCCTTGTCCAATGCTTCAGTTGGTCCTATACATGTGACTTGTTATTAGGGAAAAAATTACAATAGTTAAATGATGGTGTACAATATCAGTCAACCATAGACTCCTAGTCACTAGATCTAATCCTCTACGGAAAATAAAAAATTTCGTATATTTCGACTAATTCAAGGTAAAAAATGGGTTGTTCCCTCATCAAAACTGGGATAAAGTTCAATCAAAATATCACGATTCAAGATAAATTCATGAAAAATTAGTCAGTTTTATTTCTTGATAGGAGTTAGGAAGGGATATAACTCAGCGGTAGAGTGTCATCTTAACGTGGTGGAAGTCTTCAGTTCGAGCCTGATTATCCCTAAACTCAATGTGAGTTTTTCTATTTTGTCTTGTTCCCCGCTTTGATCGAATAAGAATGGATAAGGGGCTTGTGAGATTGACGTGAGGGAATAGAAATGACTATATTTAAAATCTACGATCGGGATATTAATATTAAGTTAATTGTACCCTTTAATATAAACGATTAATTATTTGTTATAACGATTATTAAATCGAAACTTAACTATTAAATTTTCTCCAATATTTAGTTCCAGTGTAGGCAAATCATCAGTCAGCTTCAGCCATGAAAGTGATCCCAGGTGAGGATAGCTTCTCTGGTCCACCCTCCATGATTGCTTCTTTCTCAGCTTAAAAGTTTATGTAAAAAGTATAAATTATCATAAAATTATATAAAAATTATAAAATTATAAAATTTTAATGAATACAAAATTAAATTATTAATAAAACTATAAAAAAAATTATAAACTATAAAAAAAATTAAGGACCAAATAATGAACAAAATAAAATCATGATGGGATGGATTGGGTCAGTGACTCAAGGTAGAAGCAGCAGCGTGAAACCACTAATCATGAGTTGGATTTATTTTTAAATAGTATTAATTTTTTTCATTTTAGTTTACATTAATAAAAAATATTTTATATATCAGTAATCGTTCTAAAGTATACTTTTAATTATTAATATTATTGATATTCGAGTTCGTAACCTGTAAGAACATTAATCTTTCTTTTAATTACGAGACAAGATGGTTCATCCAAAGTTTATGAATTTAATCGAAGATTTATGGGTTTAAAATTAGAAATTATAGTTAAATTTCAGTGTCTAAAGTAGGGGTGCATTCGTCGGTTAATTTCTTTTTTTTGATTTTTTTACATTAACGTTAATTTTTAAAAAATTATATTTTATGTTGACAAAATAACTTTATTTTATGATTTTTAAACATTAAAAGATAAATATTTTAAGATATTTTTCATAAATATTTATTAAAAATTTATTTTTTAAGTAAAAAATAAAAATATATTTATAATATTTTAAGTATAAAATATATATTTTTACCTTATAAAAATAATTAAAAAATTAAATTTGATTTAATTATTCGAGTTTAATATATTAAAAGAATTATCGTATATTTATTCCCCCTCCATTTCCAAATCTTCATGCAAAAACAAAGTAAATCACGGTCTTAACAGGGTTTAATTCATGCAAAGCTAAAATTCTATTCCTCTTAGATCGCCGCATCTTTTGACTTAACGACAAATCCACCACCACCACCAGTAGCCGGAGGCGGCGCAACACTGAAAAATGTTGCCTTTCAATACAATCGATGAGGCAGCCACATTCATCGGACGGAACCTGACGGTGGCCGAAACGTTGTGGTTCAATTACTCGGCTAAAAAATCAGATTACTATCTTTTCTGCCACAACATCCTGTTTTTGTTCCTGATATTTTCCGTGGTTCCTTTGCCCCTCGTACTCATCGAACTGATGAGATCTTTGGGATTCGACAAGTACAAGATTCAACCCAAAGTTAGATTGTCGTTGTCTGAGATGTTCCAGTGTTATAAGGATGTTATGCGGATGTTTATTCTCGTTGTAGGTCCTTTGCAGTTAGTGTCTTATCCTTCAATTAAGGTAAAAACTCGTTCAATTTCCCATGAATTTTGTGGGTTTGGGTTGTTTTCTTTTTCAACGTTTTCGTTTGATTATAAAGTTGGGATCTTTGGATTCCAGTTTTGGTAAAAGATTGAAGTTTTTGGAGAATGTGATTTGTCATATTGGGGAATTTGTTTATTCATGGGATATAATTGTGTTAATATGAAGATTTCTTGAACTTTCTGACTTCAATTTTATGCTGGATTGATGAGATTTTCATTTTCAACAATGTAGATTGGTGTAAATATGATTATATATTGTTGATTAGTTTTCTGGGAAATTTGTTTAATAATCTTTTTAGATACTTAATTCCAATGATTTTGAATCTGTAATCTCATTCTTGCAAGCTACACAAATCAGCATCTTCAACCTTAAACAATGGAGTTTATGTACTAAGCCAGTCCTTTCTTGACAGATGATCGGGATCCGAACTGGTCTGCCATTGCCATCACTGTGGGAGATTGTGGCACAGTTGACTGTATATTTCATGATAGAAGATTATACCAATTACTGGATTCACAGGTTCCTCCATGGCAAATGGGGATATGAGAAAATCCACCGGGTTCACCATGAGTACACTGCTCCAATTGGCTTTGCCGCACCATATGCGCACTGGTTAGAGATTTTGATCCTCGGGATTCCATCTTTTCTCGGGCCAGCGATTGCTCCGGGGCATATGATCACGTTTTGGTTATGGATAGCTTTACGGCAAATTGAAGCAATCGAGACACATAGTGGGTATGCATGCTAGAGCTTAACCTTTTCGTTATGTTGTTTTACTTTTCCATTTTGCTCACCCTTTGTTGCTTTAATCTTGTGACTGGATTATACCAACTTTAGAATATTTTTTCATTACTTTTCAAACCCTCCTTTCTATATCAAATTGCTTGGATTTTCAAAGATCTTTATTATGCACACACATAATTCAATGACTTCTTTTGCCTGCTATCATTTTATTATGTCAATAGTTGCATCCATTTCAAACACACCATACGTAGGCATGCTTTTTCATCGGTTTTGGAAAATCGATGATTACTCTTCATCACATTCTTCAACAATTTATGCTTTTTATCCCTTTTCATGTGATGGAGATTAACCTGGTATAATGCTGACTTAGCATCCATTAATTCAGACTTTTTTGTTGGTAAAGCGGCATTAGTATTTTCCCACATCGGTTTTGACCTTATGTGCAGCTATTATGTTGTCTGGCTATATTTTAGCTGAATTTAAGAAAAAAGAGACATGATGTTGTTACATTAGGATAAAAGATTGAATTATGTGTGTCCATAACCACTCTGCTGATGAAGGCCAGTCATTTATTTACTCACGTGTTTAGTTAGCAGGGTACCGAAGGAATCCGTGATTACTGCTGAAATAGGAGTTCATTGTAGGAGCTTCTGATAGGTAGCTATTTTAGGCAATAATGAAAGCTCAAAATATTCGTATTTGATATCCTATCAAGCTTCGTAGAGCTGGATTTTTGTTAATAATGATTGTCAAAGCATATAGTAGAAACTCACATGCGTACCAATCTACCTTCAAATGTCGCCTAATATTTACTTAATCTGGTATAAATTGGTTCCTGATCTATTATGGAGACGAAATCCGAAGTAGGCAACTTAATTTTTCCATTTTCCATCTTTTGCCAGTGTGTAAGTTGTATTTTTGATATGAAACCTTCTTTCTGATCGTCATGGCTTTGAATTTAAGATATTTGGAGTAATAATTGGGTCCATAGAGTTAACCAAATGACCTATATTACTCATACTCGAGTGTGAGTATCGGATATGGACATGTGTTTGACATGGATATAGTTTGGTATTAAGCCTTAATGGGGTTTGTTTGTCACTGTTTAGTTTAATGAAAGCTAGTAAGTGATCATTTCTGATGCAAAAGTAGGCTGTTTACAGTATAAGTTGTGTAATGCAGATATGACTTTCCTTGGACTCCCACAAGATTTATCCCGTTTTATGGCGGCGCCGATCACCATGATTATCATCACTATGTTGGAGGACAAAGCCATAGCAACTTCGCTTCAGTTTTTACCTATTGTGATTACATCTATGGCACTGACAAGGTAATTTAACAATGCATGATTTCTCGTGTAATCAACCGAGAACTTTTCTCGTGTATTAAATCTTTTTTCTTGTGTGGTTAGGGCTATCGATATCATAAGAAGGTCTTAAAGAAGGTAAGTCACTTCCTTTGTTCTATATCCTTTATCACTTGCCTTGGCATGTTATACACTTTAGTTTAACTAATATGAGCAGAACATTACGGTCTAAACCGAGTTTTTTTCGAACATGTGATAGTATATCATTCGTTTATGTCACCTATAATGCTTGATTGGAAGACAACGTTACGGTTAAACCGTCGTTTCCAAATAATTTTTCTTGCTTATAACATGCTTCATTAAGAGTCTTAAGATGAGGGGTTTACGTGCATAGCCTCGCATATCATGTCGTCGTGCTCAAGATTTTTGTTCCACTAATGTATTCATTGCATTCAGTTGAAAGAGAGCTCTAAAACTGACGTTGCTCGGAACGGAGACTCATACTATTATCCTGCACAAGATCTTAAATCAGAGTAGCCGTCGATGGAGCAAATCTCTCGAGCAGCCTCTTTGGTCTACCTCTCCAGTGCTTTCGACAACTCCGAGAAAATGTGATTTCGAGTTGACATCATCGTTTAGTATGACTGATCAAAGTAGATTTATCAAGTGATTCAGATGAATAGTAGTTGTTCCAAAAGTGTTTTTGTGTTAAGCTTGGAAGGAGATACACCAGTTCTTAGTTCTTATTATTTAGGTTTTTGATGCAAGTACTCTGTTTCAAGTCTTTTTGGTTTAATCTAAGAAACTATATATCAGAAATCATGAAGTGTAATTTCTGTCGTGTTTAGGGATGGCTACGGGTCAGGTCGGGTTTTTTACCGTCCCGACCCCGATTTGAAAATGCAAATATTTGTTCCGAATCCGATCCGACCTCAATATATTTTTTTTTCGACCCAATTTGAAATAATAAAAGATACAATCCGACCTTGATCCGATCACGATAAAATAATAAAAGTTAATTGGTGAAGCATAATTTTTTCTTAGGTATTTTTCTATAATTATATACGACATATTTATATTTTTATATTTTTTTTCATATATAATATACATATATCATATAAAGTTAAAGTTAAGGATTCGATTTGAACTAAAAATCCGAGTCTTATTTTATGACTTAAACTTTATTTAAATTTTTTTCGACTTGAATCAAGTCTATGGTATTACGATTCAAGTTAAGTTTTTTCGCATCTCGTCAAATAAAAAAATTGTTGTAATTGGAAGAGTTAAATTTAAATTTTATATAAATATTATCGGTAATCGACATGAAATAAAATAGATATAGAAGACTAGACCCATTAACTAATGAAATGGTCAAAAATATTTATATATTTTTTTTATCTTATATGAATTTATATTCAAAAAGACCGCCTAACCATAATATAATTTCGATATGACTATTATATTTTCAATTGTATCAGTTTGATCACGTAAGTATTTAAGTGATATAATTATATATTTAATACATGTTACTTACATGTTTGATCAATTTGATCTTAATTTTAATTTAATTTAATAAATTAATTGTTTAATTTGGTGATTATAAAATCACCTAATTGAATGATTAATTTGTTGTATTAAATTAAAATTAAATTAAAATTAATAAAATATATAAATAATAGAAATTAAATATATAATTACATATATTTTTTATTAACTGTCTTATCATTTATCCGTTAATTTTTAAAGACGAAAGGTTCATTACTTAAATCATTACATGGTCAAACTGATATATTTAAAAGTATAATAATTATATCGAAAATAATTTGATAATTAGATGGCCATTTGAGTAATTTATCCTAAAAAGTTAAGGGTGCTAAGTCCCGGTAAGAAAATGGAAGCCAGACCCCTCAATTTCTCAGAAAATTCAATCTAGGGCTTCCCGAGAAAACCGTGTTGAATGAAAAAGCATTACTTCTAGGATATCAGATTTTAATTATATAAAATGAAATTTTCAAAATTCGTATCCAAATCTAGCATCAACCTCTTCATCAAATTCATTATTTGACCCAAATTCCGGGGAACGGAATTCCTTCCTTCACCGAAGTTCCAAATTCCCCCTCTCAATTTCATCCTCCTCACCCATCCCCTTTCAGATTCTCTCCTCTGTGTTTTACAGAATAAAATTTAAATTTTTTAATGTTATGGCATGGAACGTGTTCAAATTCTGTACGGCGCTACGTGCTTTGGGTTCGATTATGATCGTTTTCGTTCTTGCGATCATTGGCGTCACTTACTATTCAGTGGTCATCGCTCATTATGGCCCAAGTCTCTTTCTGGGAGGCTTTGATTCGGCTTTTTCCAGTGTATCGCTCATCATGTTCCATTCCCTGGTAATCACGCTTTTCTTCTTTGTCTAGCTTTTGTCATGATTTGGTTTTTAGCTGTAATGGACCCATGAAGAACAAAGATTGTAGCTTTAGCTGTTCCTTTTGTTTGATTTGTGGTAAAACGTGAAATGTTTGATCATAAAGGAGATTGAATTTAAGCGATTTTAGAAGGGAAAATGTTAGATTTTAGCTCAAGTTTTTATTGGTGATCAAGTGCAGGTTATATGGTTAGGGTAAATGATATGAGGAAAGGGTTAATTTTGTTCATGTAATAATCACAAATTAGCAATGTTGTTCTTTCTTTTTAATTTCATCAATTTGGCCTTCGAATTATTAAATTGTATTAAAAAAAACAACATTCAAAGGATGTGATTCATGCAATTCATGAGTTTGAAGATTAAAATGATGAAATTAAAAATGAGGGGCAACATTGTTGATTTTGGAAGACTACGATGGCTAAATTGATGCAATTAAAAAGGAGGAGCAATGTTGTTGATTTGAGATTAGTATATAGGCAAAAATTAACCCAACTTAAGTATTGTGATTATCTTTTCTTTTTCTGCAATGAAAATGCTGGAGTGACTCTAGGACTTTTGAGTTTTAGATTGATGGGGTTTTGCTGAATTTGAAGGGAAGAACAGGACGAAACCTGGGATTTAATTATCATAGTATTTATGGTTTGATTTCCTTGTTTGTATTGTGATTGGTTTTTGTTAGATGGCATTGCTGCATTTTGAAGTAAGCTTACCTGTTTTTTCAGCTGGTAATGGTAATGTGGTGTTATTCTTCTGTTGTTGTAACGGATCCGGGTGGTGTCCCACCAAATTGGAGGCCCCTCACGGATGAGGAGAAGGGTGATGCCGATCCATTGGTAGGTTCTGGTTATGGAAATGCGGACTTAGTCTCAAAGCAGTTAGTTATGCCCGGTGATTACACGAGCCAAGACATACGTTTCTGTCACAAGTGCAAACAATTTAAACCTCCTCGCACCCACCACTGCTCTGTTTGTGAGCAATCTGTGATAAATTCTTCGGTTGTAGCTTTGTTGTTATGCCAACCTTAGTGAAAGAAACCCTCGTCTATTAATGATTTCAGGTAGGAGGTGTATACTAAAAATGGACCATCACTGTGTTTGGGTTGTCAACTGTGTTGGGGCATTGAACTACAAGTATTTCCTTCTATTTTTGGTATGTTAACTTTTAGCATCCATTTATATTCGTGTAGCTGCATGTTATTGGTGATATGGTACTTAGTTGGGTGATGGCCATAATTGGTGATTTCTGGTGACTGCTAACATGAACATTGATGACACCACTATATGATTGTTCTCCGCCATACATTTTCTGATGATTGAAGCTTTAAACCTCATAAGAATCCCCTAATTTATTTCTGATAAGATTATTAGTTTATTTCTCAAGGAAGATGTTATATATTCCTGATTATTTTGTGAAGTTGCCACCAACATGAATGCTCATTCTGACTGTTGTGTGCGGACTTTGCTGATTGTTCATCAATATTACATATGAACCTCGGTATGATGAAGTTATCTTCTGCAGTTTGAATTACTTTGAAACCTTTATGATGCGAGAATTTATTGCAAAAGATTGTTTTCTTCTATGTAGAATTCTAAAATTCATGTCTTCAAATACTTTTTTCTCTGACAATACGTGCACTAGGGCGGGGTATTCTAAATTTTATGTGATCAGTCATGATAGTGACTGATATGCTCCATTTCTAGTTTTAAATATTTGGCATATCGAGTCTTATGTATTAAGTAGACTCTTATGCCAACTAGATATCATTGTTTGCACGCCATTAGTGGACATACAACAAAGGAGGGATATTGAGTTGTGTATTGTTTTTTTCTCTTAAATTTGATGCAGTTTTACACATTTCTTGAGACAACACTTGTCAGTTTATTGTTACTGCGGGTTTTTATGGAGTTCTTTAACGATGGCGAGATAGATGAAACACCAGGAACACTTGCAGCTACATTTATCACATTTGGTAAGTGTCTTAGGGTTTAAGCATCTTCCATCTAATCGGTTGTCTATATTTTTAACCAATTGTAATCCAAACCTTGCAGTTTTGAACTTAGCATTTGCGCTGAGTATTCTGGGCTTTCTGATTATGCACACAGCATTGGTTGGAGCCAATACCACCACTATTGAGGTAATCTGTTGCATATGTTTCCTCTCGTTGCCGAAGTAATAAGTAAAGGTCTCATTTTCGCATGTTTTATTTTCAGGCATATGAGAAGAAAACCAGTCCGAAGTGGCGTTACGACCTTGGCTGGAAAAAGAATTTTCAGCAGGTTAATTTTCTTTTCTCTTCCTTTCCAAACCCCTGGCTTTCAACGTTGATAATTATCCCATGTTTGCGTGTTGCATCAATCTCTGGGTGTCTTTTAGAGTTCTTGTCTATTATATATAAGATGTTAGGCATTGAATAGATATAAAAAAGAACATGGTAAAGGAAATCCTAAAAATCGTTAGTGCCAAGTGACGGCCGGAGAACTAAAATATCGGATTTTGAACATTTGTGTTTCTGACAATTCCTCAAGGTGCTATGTCTCCTACTCGACACGAACTTATCAAAGACGGGAAATATAGTTGAATTGAATCTTCATCTTTGTGACTCGTAGACTTTGCTCGACTATATTGTGTTTAGATATACTTCGACTTACTCGTTAGCTTCATCCTATCCACCACGTGTAGCATCGGTCCGACAATGACACACTTTCAGGATGCATATGGAATCTAGTTAAAAGAGCTATGTAGCAAATTTAAGGACTTATAGTATATGAACCATGCACATTTTTTCAATAAGTTCATCCTTATATCCTTGAACTTTTTTCTGAATTCAGGTATTTGGACTAGAGAAGAAGTTCTGGTTCATCCCGACCTATTCCGAAGAAGATTTAAGGCGAATGCCGGCTCTTCAAGGTTTCGAATATCCAACAAGGCCCGACTGGGAGCTACTCCAGCGGCATTAACTAGGGAACGAAAGCAAGCTTTCAAGTTTCAATCACTCGTAAAAGAAAGTTCGGGTTGCATCTTATGTACATATAACTGTATCCTTGTGATTTTGAAGTGGTGTTATTGTTCGTAAAAAGATGGCCGGAAACCCACCGGCCACCGGTGAGAGATCAACATTTTCATCGATTTTCCCTCTCGCTAATCACCGTTTGTAACCTCTCCATTTGAAACTCTGTATCGTCTATATATTCAGTTTTCATTGCAATGAGCCAGTGATTGAAACTTACAGAAACATTGGTTTTTTTTTCCAGACATAACATAATCGATAAAAGGATGCTTTAATACAAATTAACTTTCGAATTCTCCACAAGTTATACTTTGCTCGACTCGACTAATTAAATTTTAAGTTAAACTTAAATTGAGTCAACTCAAATTAAGTATTAATCAAGTTTTGAATGAGTCAAGCTTGAACAGATTGCAAACTACTCAACTCGTTTAACACATGTAATAATTTTTAAAAAAATAAGTTTTAAAATTAGATAAATGATCAATATGTAAAAAAATAAATATATTTTAGTACTTGAACTCGATTTTAAAATATAATTTGATATTTGAATTTTTTGATCCAATATCAAAAATTATCATCCATTTTAAATATTATTTTAAATTTAAAAGTGAAGTTCCTATACTAATTTGAACTAACAAATTAAGTTTAAGTATTTAATTAGACAAAAAAAAAGTTTGGATACCAAATTGCACTTCAAACTAAGTTGAGGTACCAAAATCTATATTTACCCAAAAAAGTTACAATTGGTTAAAATGTGTAAAACTGGAGTACCTGTCGGGGAAACACAACCATGCATGGCTTGGAGGTTTTCAGATCAGAAAAATGTGAAAGAAACAGTCAAAATCTAGACTTTTTCCCTTCTTCCTCATCATCTCTGTTATGTTTATTGTTTCTCGAGTTAAAAGGCAGCTCAACCGCCATGGAAATGAACAAAAATAATCAAAAAACTCTAGAGCAGTCGAAACCATACCCGGCGAAATGGGCCTAAGCGAGGACCAGAAGCACGCCATGAAAGAAGCGTTCACTCTCTTCGACACCGACAGCGACGGCAAGATAGCTCCGACGGAGCTCGGTGTGTTGATGAGATCCCTGGGTGGCAACCCGACTCAAGCTCAACTCAAAGACATCGTGTCTCAAGAGAAATTGACGTCGCCGTTTGATTTCAAACGGTTTCTGGACCTGATGGAGAAGCACTTGAAGACGGAGCCGTTCGATCAGCAGCTGCGTGATGCGTTCAAGGTTCTGGATAAAGAGGGGACTGGGTTCATCTTGGTGTCTGATCTTAAACATATATTGACGAGCGTCGGCGAGAAGCTGGAACCGGCGGAGTTCGATGATTGGATCAAGGGAGTGGATGTCGGCGCCGATGGGAAACTCAAATACAATGATTTTATTGCCAAGATGGTTGCTAAGTAACATCAAAAATCATTCATTGTTGTTCTTCGTGTTTTTATTTGATACATATTTTAAAAGATTCAATTAAATTTTCAACATTATATAATAGTATTTATCTTTTTTCAATATTATTCGTCGATCTTCTGGATCTATCTTTTCACATATTTTTCTTTTTTTCTTTTAGTCTTTTAGAGTTAGATCTGACGACGTCACGACTGATAAGATGATCAAGGATTTTATTATGAATTTGCCCCCCACCCCAAAGAATTTTTTTTCACTTTTATCCCCTATTTAAATTGATATTTTATGAATTTGCCCCCTTACTTTTAAATATTTATGTTTTGCCCCCTTCAATCATAAATCATGGCTCTGTCCCTAAAGATATACTTCTTTTATTATGTTGTTGATCTTACTGTATCGAACTCTCGAATTAGATTTAAATACATAGTTACATTTATTGTTTTTTATTATATTTAAATAATAATAATAATCTTATTATCAACGTACATTTATTGTAATATGCATTTCTCTTTTATACAACTCCTTGAGTTTATAGAATTTTGTTAAATGCTACCACCATGTCATTTTATAGTAGGAACTTGGAAGATTAATTTATAGGCTTATGTTATAGTACAGGTACTGATCAAGTAATTTAACCAATTCTAAAACAGATAAGAAGCTTCCAGAACCAGTAGACGTCTCTTGTCTGATTCTCTCTAAATACCCAAAAGAAACCCAAAATCCAAACCCGAACCCATAAACTTGAAATCAAAGCTTCTATTACGATGGCCGATGAAGCAAAAGCGAAAGGCAACGCCGCCTTTTCTTCCGGCGATTTCAACACCGCCGTCAAACACTTCACCGACGCTATAAACCTTTCTCCGACCAACCACGTCCTTTACTCCAACCGCTCTGCAGCTTACGCTTCCCTCCATCATTACGATGCCGCATTATCCAACGCCAAGAAAACCGTCGAACTTAAACCGGACTGGTCCAAAGGTTACAGCAGGCTCGGCGCGGCTCACCTCGGTTTGCATCAATATCAAGAATCTGTTTCGGCATACAAAAAGGGACTGGAGATCGATCCTAATAATGAAGCATTGAAATCCGGTTTGGCTGATGCTCAATCGGCGGTGACGGCTTCGGCTTCTCGAGCTAGGTCAGCGCAACCGCCGAACCTATTCGGTGACGCTTTTCAGGGGCCGGAGATGTGGGCTAAATTGACGGCGGATCCCTCTACTAGGGCTTTTTTACAACAGCCGGATTTTGTTAAAGCGATGCAGGAGATTCAGAGGAATCCTACCAAATTGAATGAGCATTTGAAAGACCAGAGAGTTATGCAAGCTTTGGGTGTTTTGTTGAATGTTAAGATTGCACATGGTGGTGGGGATGACATGGAGATTCCAGAGGCGGAGATGCCTTCGCCTCCACCGTCTTCACATCCTGTTAAGACAGAGGCGAAGAAGCCAGAGTCTGTGCCGGAACCAATGGAAATCACAGAGGAAGAGACAGGGAAAAAGGAGAAGAAGGAGAAAGCTTTGAAGGAAAAGGAGACTGGGAATGCTGCATACAAAAAGAAAGACTTTGAAACGGCTATTCAACATTATACAAAAGCAATGGAGATTGATGATGAAGATATTTCATATATCACCAATCGAGCTGCTGTTTATTTGGAAATGGGCAAGGTATGGTTATTTACTACTATCTATAAATTTTACTTACTGTTATGAACATAAAGATATACATTCATGCTTATATCTTTTCAGATTACGGGGTAATTAAAGACTACTCTATAACCATGTTAAGGAACCATTAAAGATGTAATTTTATAACCATTATTAATTTACTACGGCATGATTGTATATGTTCTGTCATTCATTGGTAAGTGTTCAGAATGTATAATATCTGCTTTAGAAAAAAAAAACTTGTTTCAGTGTGATTATTGCTATGAACTTTATAAAAATGTGGAGTTTGTTGGTTGATTAACATTCATGCTAATATCATTTCAGATTTCAGAGTATAAAATAATTATTGACTACATATTTACTTTTAACAGATTAATTTCACGGTTGGGTTTCTTCAGCTCTAAGATGATTCCCTGTTAATAGTGCTTGAACTTATAAAATCATATCTCGAATGGCATCTTAGCATGATTATGAAGTGTAAATTTATGATGTTTTTTTATTATGTTCCATCATGTGGTTGCTAAGTGCGCAGAATGTATAAAATCTGTTTTTATTATGTTGGTATTGAGCACGAGTATCTATCTGTATATGCATGCACAAACATATTTTTTGTTCTTCAAAAGACATGAGGTTGCGGTGGATGGGTAAGGAGAGGCGTAGCTCTTCCTCCTGAATAAGGGTTTTCAATCATTTTCTTCTTTCTGGCTACAAGAGGTTTGAAACATTTTGGTCTAGAAAGATGTCAAGTGATTAGCATTATTAATTTATTGTGTATTGGCTCTCATTATTTCTATTGAATGCCTGATAAGAGAACACTCCCATTAGTTCACTTCACTATAGGTTATATGTATATCTAACTTCAATCCCTTTTCTTATCTACCGTTCTTGTTGAATGTAGTATGAGGACTGCATTAAGGATTGTGACAAGGCTGTTGAAAGAGGTAGAGAGCTTAGAGCAGATTATAAAATGATAGCGAAAGCTTTGACAAGGAAGGGAACTGCTTTGGTGAAGATGGCTAAATGCTCAAAAGATTATGAACCAGCTATTGAGACTTTCCAGAAAGCTCTTACTGAGCATCGCAATCCTGATACATTGAAGAAACTAAATGATGCTGAAAAGGCCAAGAAAGAACTAGAGCAGCAAGAATATTTTGATCCAAAGATAGCTGATGAGGAGCGTGAGAAAGGTATTAATGATCAGTTTATGCGTTGCATTCAGTGGTATATTGTTCTTTATTCTTTTCTCTGGTTTGTGTGTCTTGCTACTGGTATTTCCTACGTTATGCTGCATTTTGCTATCATATTCATTTAAGTTTGGTCCAAGTTAATGTGTAATATTCATGTCGGAGTGAGCAAAAATATTATCCCCACTAACATGTTTATCTGTTGACTTGAATATATTTATAAGCAGGGAATGAATGTTTCAAGCAGCAGAAGTATCCAGAGGCTGTGAAGCATTATACAGAGTCGTTGAGAAGAAACCCCAAAGATCCAAAGGTAAGAAGTTTTATTCTGTTTTTGCTTGTTCGATGATGACAAATTCACTCAAGGTGCCGTCAATGGACTGTTGAAATGCATTTTGGCCTTGTCAGGCATACAGCAATAGAGCTGCTTGCTACACAAAGCTGGGTGCTTTGCCTGAGGGATTGAAAGATGCTGAGAAGTGCATTGAGCTTGATCCAACATTTTCCAAGGGTTACACAAGAAAGGGAGCTGTTCAATTCTTCATGAAGGAGTATGACAAAGCTTTAGAGACATACCAGGAAGGATTGAAACACGACCCAAATAACCAGGAATTGCTTGATGGTGTTAGAAGGTATGTCATATGTGACTTTCTGCTTCAGGTGTTCGACCCAAATAACCAAGAAAGGGAGCTGCTTCATATAACCGTCTTTCTGTCGATCATTTTGCAGATGTATAGAACAGATTAACAAAGCTAATCGAGGTGATTTGAGCCCTGAAGAATTGAAGGAAAGACAGGTAATTATTTTGTTTTCCGTTTATGTTGCCTACATCTACGTTTCAAAAGCTGTTTAGGATTCCCTGATAGTGTTAAATTGGTGTAATGTTGCAGGCCAAGGCAATGCAAGATCCGGAAATTCAAAACATTCTTTCTGATCCAGTCATGAGACAGGTAAGGCTGAAAATTCATTGATTTTGCTCCACATGGCCATGAACTTTGAATTTTTGTAATTATACCCGTGAAACTTTGATATTGGCTCAATTCTATACATTTTAAAAAAGTAATCACACATTTATTTTCATATTGATAATTTGTGAAAAACAAATGAAATCTTAAAATCATGCATACAATTGTACAAATCAAAGTTCACATTGGACCAAAGTTGATGTGTAGTTTTTATATTTATCCCTATGGATTACCAAGAAAAATTTGGGATGTGCGCAGGTGTTGGTTGATTTCCAGGAGAACCCAAAGGCAGCACAGGAACACACCAAGAATCCTATGGTGATGAACAAGATTCAGAAGCTGATTTCTGCTGGTATTGTCCAGATGAGATAAATGGGACCCAAAATTCTTAAATTATATCCCCCCCTTTCAGTAAATCTGTACTTTTGTCATATGAATTCGAGTGGATTAAGATTCGTAAAAGTAGTTTGAGTCGGAAAATTCTATTTGGTAGATTGTCTCTTGTTAAATTTTCCAAGCAAGTCTAGCTTGCAAGTTTGTTTTTGAGCTATTTAAACTGTTTGACACCATGAAACCATTAAGAACGTGTTTTGATCTTTTTGAATGACTTGCTTTCTTATTTAAACTGTTTGTCCCATTTTACTCGTTAGGTCCCCCAATTGTATAGATTTTATCAATTTAACTCTACTTGGTCCGTTTGTTATATAGAATTTACTTGTTAGGTCCCCCTATTGTAGAGATTATGTCAATTTAGTTCTACTTGGTCCATATGTTATATAGACAGGCTCAAATCTTTATGAACGTAACATTATAAATGTAGACCATTTTTTTACAGTTTGTTAAAAATAAGACGCATTATTGGCAGAATTTTACACAATCTGATCCATCGTTAAATCCCAATCGGCGATTCTCATTTTAACCTTCTCAAACTCCGAAATCCCACAAGGCAACGTGATCCCACCCGATTGATTGAACCCGTATACCCGCTCCGAATCCTTCAATAGAGCTCCAAACAGTGGATGATTGAAATAAATCACAGGCACCACCACCCTCCTCGTCTCGCCTTCTGATTCGCCCACGTACACGGCGAGATGCCCTTTCGGTACCCCAACTCTCCTCTTCGTCCCCTCCTCGCCCAATCGGATACTTTCTGAATCCGATTTTGAATTACAAAGCCACCTTGTTCGACATCGAAGGAACCGGACAAAAGATCGGATTTTAGAAAACGGGTTGTAGCATCTCATCGGGCTCGGCTGTCCCAAGAAACCATTGTTTGAACTTCTATTTCCGGTTCGGATGATCCATTTTAAATCCTTCACCATCTTGAACCCTCTACTTTTCTTCATCATCTATTTGAATTTCAACGAAAAAAGACTTTTATGTGTCGTTTTGAAATCTGCATATGAGAAATGGACTTTTTCAGCTGTGGAATGTCGTGTCAGCAAAGCATGGGTCTGTTTTGGCTTCTTCTTGTTCCAGGATTTTGAGTTTACAGAGAAACTGAAGGTTGGGTTATTTATAGGAAAGACTTTTCGTGTTGTCTGATGGTGGATCGTTAAAATGGAACACAAAATATCGTGGTTTGGTCGGTGCCGCAATTAAGTATCATCAGTTGATGAAATAGAAGTTTTTAAACAAATTTAATTATAATTATTTATATTATTATTATATAATTTAATTTTAATTTAAAAAATATTTATATATTTCTTTATATGATATTTTTTATCTATATATATTTAAAATAAAAAATGATTTAAACTTAAAAATCAACTCATTAATTATTAAAAAATTAAAATTATTTAAATTTTTATTTTATAATTTAATTTTTTAAAATCAAATTTAAATAAATCTATTTTTTAGTAAATCAAATTTTATTTACTTTTAATCGCTAATTATCCTATTTTAACGAAAGTGTGTTTTTAGCACGTTGAGCATGTGGCATTATGTAATAATGGGCCATACCCACACGTGGAAATTGATAAGATTATGAAGTCGTTCCCTCAAGAAAACCACACATTTCTTCCTTTTTTTTCCTCCTTTTTCAACACAATCCCCAGATCTTAGAATAAAAGAAGTGTGTTATTAGTATTATTTTTGAAAATCATAATAAAAAGTATCCTAAAAAATAATTTTTTTAAAAAAATTTAATATGAGATTTAAATTGTTTAATATTATTGTTAAAACGTATTTTTTTAAAATAAATAATATTTAAATCATTTAATTTTATATTTAAAGAAATATATCAATTTAAATTTAAATAAAAGCATAAAAAATATTATAACTCATTATTATTATTTTCTGAAAATAAAATTGAAACTTATAAAGAATTTATAATTAATTTCATCACACGTTTTTAAGTTATAGTTTTCATTCTAATGATTTTAAACTTTTAAATATTTTAATTTTACCATCAAAATATGAGTTTTATTTTAAATTATTCTTAAATTTTTAAACATTTTAATTTTATCTACAAATCATTAATATATATTAATTATATCTCATGTTAATAAATCGTTATAAAAATTATTAAATAATATCTAAATATTAATATATATATTATATAATGATATAATGTGATAAACAATATTTTGTGGATAAAATTTGAACTCTTAAAAGTTTGAGGACACATTTAAAATGAGGGTCACAATTTTAGGATAAAATTATAATATTTAAAAGATTGAGACCAATTTAAAATTAAACTCATAATTAGAGATGTGTGATACGATTAATTTAATAATTTATAAGTATATAATTACCCAAAACCTCACTTAACTGAACAAAATTCTAAGTAAAAAGGAGCTACATTTCTCTACTCTTTTAGTAAATCTGGAGTTAAAAATTAAAACTTTAAGCTGTTTAAAGGCAACCCAGTTCTCAATTATCAAAATTAAGCAAAACCGCATTATAGAAATAGAGAGAGAGCTCGAGTTTTTTCCATCCAAAACCCATTTTTTAGGGTAAATTATATAAACGGTCTTTGATTATATCTCAATTATCTTTTATATCTTTTATATCTTTTGACTATCAAATGTTATAAATTGGTCCATTGACTAACGTTTTTTATACAAAGTGGTCTTGTACGTTAAAAATTTGACGGAAAACTGATATGGACGTTAACATGCTGATTTGGATAACTATGTAGCATCCCCAATCTCTATAATCCAAGTCATCATGTTAATTTCCACATCAGTTTTTCGTCAAATCATGACCACTTTGTATCAAAAAAGTTAGTTAATAAATTAATGTGTAATATTTGATAGTCAATCGGATCGGGTAAAATGCTCCCTATAGAAATATAGTGAAACAAGAGCAGAGACCTGTTGGGGAACACCCAATGGGGAAACAGTGATGCAAGTGACCTCAAAACCATAGGTAACAAACGAATCCTCAGCAAAACACAAGCTTGAAAGCAGAGCAATGTGGACAAGAAACAAAACCCAGAGCCTAATCAAAGCCATGTTTCTAAAAACAAGTTATCCTTTTTGGGTTTTTTCTAACAAAATTTTGTAAGAACAAAAATCTTTGTTCAAAAGTTCAAAACTTTGCTGGGTTCTAAATTTCTGGTAGGCAAAAGAATAAAAGAAGGCGAAGAAACCAGAGAGTTGTAATCTAAAGATAGAAACTTTGAGCAGAAAGGGATATAACAATGGAGAATTGAACTGTATTTCTGTCTAATAAATACCTCGGAATACGAATAACATTGCTCGAGAAAAAACAGATACTTGAGAAGAAAAAAAGACAAGAAAAAACAGATAATGGAGCTGATGGAGATTATGTGATTCCAAACTCCCATTTTCTGTGTATTTTTTGGATCAGAATGTTTGTGGAACTGGAAGGAGCTCTTCTTTGTAAGAATTTATCTCCTCTTTTCAAGCATGGTTAATTTGGCATAAGGCTTCTCTTTCATCCCCATCGAATAACTGCCGAACCCCAAGTTAAACCTGCGCCGAAGCCTGCAGTTGCAATCGTGTGGCCTGGCTTCACCTTTCCACTTCGAACGGCTTCGTCCAATGCCAAAGGAATGGATGCTGCGCTTGTATTACCATAGTTTGCCAAATTGGATATCACTTTTTCCGGTGGGAATTCTAACCGTGTTGCGACTGCATCGATAATCCTTTGGTTTGCCTACATCAATCAAATCCATCGGATATCCATTACAAGAAGACATGAGAATTAGTTGACTGCATTAATAAAAACACAAATAGCATTCAACAACTTCAATGCTTGTTGATGCGTAAGGGTAATGGCCGGAAACAATTGTACTCTAAACCATTACCTGATGGAGCAATAACCAGTCCACACTGGATGAAACGAGACCAGCTTTCTGCAAGGCAGATTCGATTGATTGCGGTACACATCGTACGGCGAAGCGGAAGACTTCTTTGCCATTCATCTGTATGCAGGAATAAGAGGACCTTTTCGGAGGGAAATCTAACACTGAACCATTAGAACCCAACAGCTCGTCGGTTTTATTGTCACTCATGGGGGCACCAAGATGTCTGCAACAGGGGCAAAAACTCGGTCGAATTACTTAAGAGGATAAAGACATGTTTGTTTATTTCAAAAACACAAGAGACACATACCTTGCACCCTCGCCATCACTATGCAAGTCGAAGCTTAATAAACCATCCTCCTCAGCATCACAGGCCTACAGAATCAATGACAAACGATATCATGTCTCGTTGCAAATATGCGTGTTTGCGTGTGTATGCCGCTCCATACTCGTATTATGTGTAAAATGGTGTTCAGCTACTCAGCAAGGGGTACGATGCACAAAGGAATCATTCCCTGCCAAGACTGCAGATTACATGCATGATGCAACAATCTACAACCTTTTATTTAAGACAATATCTCTAGTTAAGGCTACCTAGTATGACCTCGGGTAGATAGAAATGCGACATATGCGTGCATGTACGTAGACAAATCAGATCATTGTCCTCATAAAAAAATCGCCATTGCATCTTCCGGGAAAGAGTTAACTTATGAAAAGAAGTTAGGAGCATATTACCTGAACTAGAACAGCACCCGCGGCATCCCCAAAGAGGATACAAGTCCCTCTATCAGTCCAATCAACAAATCGAGAAATGCCGTCAGCTCCAATCACCAGAACATTACGAAAGCCACCTCCTGTAATTCACAAGTGTAGAAGTTCAAATTTATAACATGAATCAACAAAAGTGAGACCTCCTTGCTGTGAAGTAAAACAAAATTATTACCCCTAATGTGACAAGCAGCTGAGACCAGACCCAGCACAAATCCGCTACAAGCTGCCGTAATATCATAAGCTAAGGGAGAATTTTTGCATCCAAGCTCTCTTTGGATCTGACAGATTAAATAATAGTTGCCAGAATGACAAAGTACAAAATTACTATAAGATAAAACACACATAAATGACTTTTCAAACAATGGAAATTTAGATTCGGAAAGAAAATTAACCTGTGGAGCAGCACCAAAAATATCTTCTGGAGTAGATGTGCACATCAAGAGTAGATCAAGATCATTAGGATCAAAATCTGCCATTTCAAGAGCTTTTCGTGCCGCTTCGACTGCTAGATCTTTCAAGCTTTCCTTTCCTGTAAGAGCAATGGAGTGCAACACTTACGCCGGGCCAAATTCTGCCTTTTTGTAAGGGGAAAATCTTCTATAAACTATTTTTTTCAACCTCGTAAGAAATAGATCATAATAGGCTGCACTTAAAAGTTAAAACCAGCATATCTAGGGGAAGGAACTGTTCAAGCAACATACTCTTTCACATGATTTAAGTTAAAGATTTTGAATCACATCAATAAAATGTCAGCTAATCAGTAGACAAATATTCTACACATAGAACTAGTATGAATTGTATTCCGACCTGAAATTACCCGTCGATTTCGTATTCCAGTGCGGACAGAGATCCATTCATCAGAAGTATCAACTATTTTAGAAAGATCATCATTCGAAACCGAAAGAGACGGCACTGCTGACCCAATACCGACTAACTTGCAGCCTTTACTGACAAGCCTGTGTTTTTCCAAAGTATAAACAGAAAAACAAATCTTAATTCAGGAAAATTGTTATCATTCCAAATATGAAAGTAATAAACATACAAATAAAAATGAAGCTGCATCTCCACTCAATCACTAAGATGGCCTCCTAGAGACAAAATGAACCGAAAAAGGATTATCTAGCAACTAAAATAAAGTATCTGAAGGATGGTCATATTAATCTCAAACATGTCCATGAATGGATAATAATCGATGCTATATCGGTATCAAGCATGATACAATAAGTTATTCTAGATATCTCCAGACCAAGGTTCATTGACTGTTTGTTCAGCTCGAACCACTTAAGAACCATCATAAGCCAAACATCTTGCTCATACCAAGTCCAAGAGACCTCTGCAATGCAACCTTCGGATAAACTAGGCGAATAGTACCGTTCTAGACTTAGCCGTAATCCAACATCAAAGAAACACAGCTAAGGGAGTACTACAATCAAATGAGACCCTAATCTTTCAACCTTTCAAATTTAAGCTAAGTTAATTGCCCTGTAAAAAAGCTAAAAATTGCACATGCATGAAGCAATAACCCCCTTTCATCTTGCTAGTGCAAGAACACTTCAGTCTACAACTTTACAATAACTACAACAATCAAACTATGAAATCATATCAACAAAGGAAGCTCATTTAACACCATTCTCACAAATATATCAGCTGATAAACTAGATTCGCAATCAAGCAAGAAATTATATAGAAGCAGAAGAAAGATTTACTTGGGCATTCGACATTCAGAAGGGGAAACCTGCTTCTCTGCGCCTTCAGTGCCACTTGAGCACACTACCCTCCTAAAGAAGCAAAACCCAGATCGAGAAATGCCTATTGATGGCTGAATCTTTGCCCTCAGCTTCGGAACCGAAGGTGTGAAAAACCCAGATGCATTGGCCATTAACACTCACCACACCACAAAGGAAACGAGCCAAATAAATTTCGAAACTTTGTTTGCCCAAAGAAGGCAAGCAAGAATCTTTAGAATGTGAAATGAAAGGAAAATGAAAGACAATGAAAGAATCAATGAGTTTAAGCAAAATCTTAGGAGGGGACGAAGCTGAAGAGAGAGGAAAAAATAAAAGTTGGGGCGATTTTGCCAACCAAATCCTGAGGGAAGTCCAATGAAAACTCTTAATTTCTTTCGCTATGAAGTATATATAATAACATGCAAAGAGCAGGTTTCGGTGCCATTGTTTTTGCTGCAAAATCCAATAATCCAGTGTGGTTGGGCAGGAAAACACGTGAATACTCGAACAAAGATTGAAACTTTTGGGCTGGTTTTTCTTGGTTTGAGGTTGCGTGGCAAATTCCCATTGGGTGATAGTTCGTGAATTACAAGGTTTGGAGTTAGGTCTAGATTAACGTACGAATGCGCCCTCTAATGGTCAAAATTTAATACCATAGAAATCAGCTGGGGGAGGTCATAAATTTTTAAACTAATCTTCAAATATGATATTTATTTTTTCAATTTCATATTAGAATTTGATTTCAACATTTAATTGGAATTATCGATAATATATATAATTAAAAGACTTAAATATTATCGATAATAAATTGGTTTAGTATGATGAAAACACTAGATCTACTAAACCTTTTATAATATTCGATCAATATTAATCGATTAATATAACAAGATAAACTCAAGAGTCAAATGTCGTGTTTATTTCGATGAACATAACAGATAGTCAAGTGAAACAGGGCAGGTTGGTTGGGTAGCTGGTGGAGTAGGAGAGCTACCTCCACTTCTACAGCCACTTCCTCCACCTCCGGCAGAAGGTAGTGGGACTGTAGCTGTAGGGTTGGTAATGTGAGGGACAAAAAAAAAGGTGACAACGGAGGCTTTTCCGATGGTGGCTTGACCTTCGGGCTGCCTTGATGGTGGATGCTTAGTGGTTGCCGGTTGGAAGGGTCAGGCGGGGAACTTTAGGGTGAATTTGGGGTAGTATGGTGGAGGATATGGGGCTGTTTACAAGGGACACAAGCATACCTGCATCAAAAACAATCACATAGCTAATCTCCGAAACAGAGCACAACTGATGCTCCTCGAGTATAGACATCGAAATGATAGAACTTCGAATTCAATGTTAAGTTGCAAACATCTTTTTATGAACAGGATCGATCGAATTCAATAGATATGACGAAAAGGACCGTATTAATACTGAGCAGAAATCTTAAAACTTATATACAGTATTCGGATGTACACCATAGTCACCAGGTCTTTAAATAATACTAGTGATACCGAAATTACCAGTCCAAAGGCAATGGAAATGGTAATGCTAGAGGTAATACACGGGTTCGGGAAAGATAAAAGCAATGCCGGGAACGAATTTACCAAGGCTACTGAGAAATCTGATCTCCGAACGTGTTCTCCCCGCTGTAAGTAACATAAAGAAATCCATCTTCATCCTTCTTCTCTTCATATATGGCAGACATAATGGCACCTGCAAATGAAAAGAAAAAGAGTTTAGCTGACTTAGAATCGAATAGCAAAGGTAAAAAATCGAGCACCGGTGGATATAAACACAAGGGATTACCAGTCGGAGGGAGGACATTATCCACAAATATGAATATTGCTTTTTCAGCACTCAATTTGATCCTTTTCCGGATGACATATACGAATTGCCCGACCGTCAAGTCAGCCGGGACAAGGTACCTGTAAATTTCGGAATCATATTACATGAAGATAATCTCTGCTGAAGACTACACAGGAAACAAACAAGCAATTCCATATGTCGAAGGCAATCAATCATCATCATACACTTTACACTCTATAATAGTTCTTTCTAGCTAGGGATGTTGATCATCGGAACCATTGTGTCGAAGACAGGACAGAGACCGATATTTCAAAGAAACTAACACCAGATGCAGCAGAACGTGACAATGCATCAAGAGAATCTAAAGCCGTAGACAGAGACCGATAATATCAGTGACGCTTACTTCTTCTTGTCGATGTTCGGGATATCGCTCCTCTCCGCTTTCTCCACAATCACCTTAAAAATAAAAAGAGGATACTCAACAAATCAAGCTTGGAAAACTCACAATCACCAACAGTAAAGTAGTCAACAGATATACAGGCTTATAAAAACAGTAGAACATATCATATGAACACTAATGTACATCGAATCGATATCGAGCTCGAAAGTAAAAATCCAATAGTTACCGGTATCCTATCTGGGTATTTCTCCCTAATCCTAGCAGCTTCTGCCCTCCTCTTCTCTGAACCCAAAACCAAACAGAAAAAAAAAACATTAGCTTCCCAAAACATAGAAACTAAAAAGCATACATCTTTACACCATGTTCATGACAATTGACAAATAAAATGATTATTTACAGTACTTACCCAGATCATGTTCTTGCTTGAAGTAACTATTTGCCATTCCTCCTGCAATCACAAACCCTAAACCAAGTGAAAACACTTGCTTTTTCAAGACCAAAGTAAAATCAAAGACAGATACAAGCAATCTAAAAACACCCAAATTGGAGAAAACAAAATCACAACAAAAATAACAAAGAAAAACCCAGATTTCAACAAAACCTGTACTTTCTAATTACCCAGAAAGTCAAACCTGAAGATGAACCCAGTGTTGAAGCTGGTGGCTTGGTCCACAAGATAAAGTATAAGATTAATATAGGCAGTGCAAAACCCTTTGTCTAGGCCTCTCTTTCGGCCGAACTTGTGTTTATTTATTTATTTAATAATTAATTAATGATTGTTGAAAGAGTTAAAATATTGTGATTGAAAATTTTATTTTTAAAAATATGGTTCATACATCAATATTTTTCACAATATTGTGGTTTACTGTAGTGTTTAGAAGGTCTCATGCATACAACCCGTCTTTGAACAGTGATTCAGATAAAAAATAATATTTCCGCAAAGGCCTCATAAATATAATCTGACTTTGAATAGTGATTCGAATAAAAAATAATATTTCGGCAAAAGCATCATGCATACAACAACCTTTGGCAATTTTTTTAAATCACTATTCAAAGTCGGATTGTATGCATGAGGTCTTTGCCAAAATATTATTTTTATTCGAATCACTGTTCAAAGACGGGTTGTATGCACGAGGCCTTCCAAACGCTACAATAAACCATAATATTGTGTGAACCATATTTTTGAAAATAAAATTTACAATCATAATATTTTAATAATTCAACTAGAGTTTTACAAATGACTTAATATTTAATTACAAATGGGTATGATTTACACGTGGATTGATATTATTGGTTAGTATTGATACAAATTAAAAACTATATCATAGCTTAATATAATTTCTCCTTGTTGATTTACGGTAAGACAGACATTGTCACGTGCCGCTGTTGTTTCGGATAAGGCTGAAAAGTATGTGAATCGGACGGCTAGTAATGTGACCGATGATCATGGGACAGTCAAATAAAGTGTGGGGTCCTCCCAACGGATAAATTAAAGGGTAAATTACATAAATAGTCACCAAACTTTTAGATTAAATTCATTTTGGTCATCAAACTTTTAAAATATTCAATAAAATCATCCAACTTTTAGTTCGTATTTGATAATGTCACCCAACTTTTAATTCGTATTCATACGATCCCTAACGTTAAAAATTCCGTTAAAATTATTTTTTTCTTAATAAAAAATAAAAAATTCTAATAATAATCACTCAGCTTTCTTTTTACTCTTATTCTGGTCACTAAACTATATGATTAAAAAATTACTTTTTATTGAATTTCAAAAGCAAATATGTAAATCATGTAGAATCCATATTTTGTTGGAAGCTAGTGAATTGCCAATTATATTTTATTTCAAGGATGGATATTTAATATAATGTATCAAGCCTAGGTCAAAATTTAAAATATAATTTTTTTTAATTTAAATATAAAATTCTAACCCTAAAATTTTAACTTAAATTTTAAACCTTACGACTTAAACCTCTAAATTTTAAATTAAAACCCCTAAATAATTCTGTATAAATTTTATTTTTTACCATTAGAATTTTGATCGTATTTTTTTCAAAAGTATATGTAAATTTAATTAAAAAATTTAAATTTAAATCTATAATTTTAAACTTTAAACCATAAATTCTAACAATAAATTTTATATTTTAATCCAAAATTATCCCTATAAAATCTATATCGAACCCGCTTGTGAATTTTTTTTATTATTGGTGTATGAAATATTTTTTCTAATAAATTTTAATTACATTATTTATATTTAAAATCATGATTTTATTTGAAATAGATAAATAATATAAAGTGACAAATGCTCCTAAAACAGTTATATTTTATAGTAAATTATTAAAAAAATAATTTAAATGCAAAATTTGAAATAATTAAAAAAATAATTTAAATGCAAAATTTTACCAACTGCATACTCATAGGACCTTAGCCTTAAGTTTTGCTAATTCCATAAAGCTAACTAATGGAAACACCAGGAGAAGAAGACCCTCTGGTTTTTTCAGTTCACTTCTCCAGCAGGAAGGAAAGTAGAGGGAAAATATGCAGACGAGCCAACTCGATCAGTCGACGTTTACGATCTCTTCATGATATATCCCACAATTAATCCGACAATGCCAATCAAGACAACAAGCATGAATGACAAACCACCACCACTTTTGCTGGTTTCACGCTTCAGTAGTTCCTGAACATTTGCAATTCTTACATGTGAGTGTTGCATTGCTCGAATAAGATCGAATAACATGATAAACCGGTCAGGAACAAGTATATAGAAAGCAGAAATCTATCAGGTGATATGGATTTTTTAACTGCATTTCATAAGCAACTATCAACAAGATCATATCGGTTCGAGGGAAAGACTAGTAGGGGTCATGCTGAAGTCTGAGATGTAAAAGGAAAACAGAAGAACTAGAAGCGATGACGGAGAGACGATAAGCGGAAAAGGACCGGAATCAATAGATTCTTCATGATTATAACTATGATTCTTATGGTATATGTCACGGTCAGTTGGACTCACCAGCTCTTGGCGAAGCTTGTTATTTTGTTGAATTGCTTTGTTTTTTTCTTCAGTCAGCTTTGTTACAAGAGCTTTTGCCTGCAATTGTAGAAAGCATTGTTGAAGACTATTATACTTTCAATATATCTCCATCACATACTAGAAAAATATGGACCTTACTATATCCAGAACTATGTTACTTCGATTCAGGTGTGGTTTCCGGATACAAGTATGTTTACAACACGGATAAGTTCAATATTTTGATGTTCTTTCATGTGTATGATGCTGTTGTAGGATCAGATTTTCATACAGATGTCGGATATCGGTGTTGGACACAAACATTTTGAGTAAAATGAAGAATCGAAGCAACAGATCCAAAACGCCAAAATAAATGAAGAACAAATCATGAATATGCAGCAGTATAGGGTGACACAGAAGATACAGATTTCAGAATTTACATTGGGAGATTTAACTTCAACATCTGTAAATGTCTACCTAGAGAAATATGATTCTTACTATATCCAGAACTGCTTCTCTGACTCGGTGCAAGTTTCGGATACGGGTACGTTTTCAACACAAATATGTTAAAATTTTGAAGTTCTTTCATGTATTTTGAGACTATTGGAGCATCATATTCTCATACCAATATTTGGAAATGCTTCGGATATAAATGTAGAACATGAGTGTTTCGAGAGAAATGAAGAGTCGAGCAACAAAGATCGGAATACCAAAATAAACAAAGAATAAATCATGCAAATGCAGCTCCATAAGGTAACACAGAAGATATAGAATTCAGAATCTACCTCGGGAGATTTATCTTGAACATCATCTGTAAATGTTCTTGCAGCCTGCATTCACCAACGAAATGCAAACTATTAGCATTCAAGAGTCCAGAGGGAAAACTACAAAGGCAATAATGAAAATATATGCAGCAAGATCTCGGTTTCGGTACCATAACAAACTCGGGAGCATTTACCGGTCCATTGTCGGAAATAGAGCCGCTCATCGAAGACCCTACTTCAGTTCCGTCATCTGCAGGTGTATGTTGAAGTGAAAAAACATAAAACACTCTCAACTTGCATTCCTCAATCACATTTCCAGCTTCTCTGTTGAACTAGAAAAACAAATATTTTTGCAATCAATCAAAACTATACATCCTAATCCCTCAAAAGAATTTAAAAAGTATGTTACTCGGATTCAAATGTAAATATCAGAAATAGATATTTCAAGCGAAATGAAGGTCTGGTATAATAATAATATCATACCATTTCTGCAGTTATATCCTTTGGGGTTGCACCATCAGGGGCTTTTACAGCTTGAAGGAGGAATTTGTCCTTGCATTGCATATCACCAGGGACCTCCTTTTGCGCTTGCATGGTAACTAAATAAAAGAAAAATGATTCTTTTGAAGATTACCAAAATATAAAGATGATTAGAAAACTCGACTCATACTCGAAAAAACTGAATTATTCGAATTATGGGATAAAACTCAACTCATAATTTCATAAATTTATTCGATCTGAAAAATTCCAAATAAAGTTTGGGTTATAAAATAAAAATTCGAATAACTAATTTTTTTAGTAATTAGTTGATTCAAGTTTGAGTCTTATCTCTCAATTCTGTGTGATATAGTATGTATATAGCATGTGCAAATACGAAAAACTATATAAGTATATCATATATAAATATAAAAAGTCATTTAAATTATAATTAATATGTATTATAGCATTATAAATAATTACAATTATATTTATACATAAACTTGAAAATTTGAATCGATTCGAAAAAAAATCAAATTTTTTTACTCGACTCTACTGAATACTCAACCCTCACGATAATAAAAATCTGGGAAAGAAAATGGAACTGATTCATTGCATTTGTACCTGTAACCTCGCATGTAGATTTAGGCAAAACGATCCCCGTGTTGGGACGAACACAATACTTCTTGGGATTGGTTGTTTTCACCTGAAAACAAAATCCAAATAACGTATTGATTCATCGTTGTTAATTATTCATTTCCATTTTATTTTCTCAGCTTCCAAACAGACCATTTCAATTCGACATTGAAAAACGATACCTTGAAAGCTACATGACTATCAGTTTTATTCGACAATTGAATAGAACATGAGATCTGCTTCTTCAGCTCAACTATTGAAACACCATAAACAACAACGGATCAAAATTTATACCCAGAAAAAAAAACATAAATCAAAGAACGGAATCCCAGAATTAAAAAAAAAAAAAAAAAAAAACTTACAAGGAAATTTGAGTTCTATAGGGTCGACGTTGAGAAGGTCGCCAGTGCTCATTTTGATGCAATGGGATTAATTCGAGGAGTCGCTTAATCTCTAAAAAGAGAGAAAAACAGAAATGAAAACGAGAAGGAATCCAATCTCCCCCATTTTTGTTTTTTTATAAATGAATTGCTTCCAAAAGATTTCCTTTTTGCTTCTTCTTAATTCTTATTATTAGTTAGTATGATTTGAATCGACCAAATGATTGGATTGGTCGGTTTTATATCTCCATTGTTAATTTGGGTCAGTTTTATATTTAGATTATTTGTTGTTTCTTATTGAGTCACGGCCATGGCCATGGATCTTAGAAAAAGGCTCGAACTTGACCGATCCTTAATTTATGAATCCACGTTTGATTCAAAGAACATGGTAAATGGTAAAATATGATACATGGTCACCAGAATTTAGAGAATTTTCATTTTGGTCACCATTTTATTAAAACTTATAACACCAACGTTTGATACATATGGTACTAGAGAAGGATACTCCTCTTGTACAGGATCCTGTAGTGGTGGTGCAAAAGAAGGAAGTACTGGATGCTAGGACTGAGCAGAGTTATGATGAGGGAAAGTTGCAGCAATCTGAGAATGTGCTTGAAGTTGATAGTCCTGGTAGAAGTGGAGATGCTTTGATTGCAGTTGAGGAATTTAATTTAAAGGAGTTTCCTCCCTTGCAAAAGTCCCAATCTCAAACGAAGCAGAATAAAGGTAAGCCTGTTAAGGATAATAAAAAGGGATTTGTGGGGGTCAAAAAACAAATTTGAAGCTCTTGTTACTTGTTAGAGTTGATGGTGATGTACAGAAGCAGGCTGAGTGCAGGAAGGTTCATACTGCCATCCTTAAGGGTGGTAGATTTGCTCCAAGAGATGAAGTCCAAGAAGAAAGAGCATTTGGATAAAACCAGTAAGTTGAATGAAGAGGTTGGTGGATTAGCAGGAGGTAAGTTTTCAATTACTTCTTCATGACTGTCGCATTTTGCAGTGTCAGGGGGGGTAATAACCTGATAAGCAGTGTAAGGTGATGCAAAGGCTGGAAAAGTTAAACGTTGAAGTTGCCTGTTTGATGGAAATTAGGGTAAGAGAGGTGAATGATGTTGCTGTAATTTCTAAGTTCTCTGACAACTGGAATCGTTGTTTCAACTATGGTGTGATTTTGAATAGTAGAATTTGAGTTATTGTCCAATTTGTTACTTATTATTCATTAAGATTATCAAATTTTTATTAATATTGGTTAAAGTTCAATGATCGATCATGCTACAAATTTTAAAGTTTAGGAATCAAAATGCAAGCGAGCTAAACATTTGGGGATGATTTATGTAGTTTATCCAAAAGATTTGGAAATTTATGCCCCCAAGAGTCGAAATCACAGCAGTGTAAACAAAGAGCCCAATCCAAGTAAAGCAAAGAGTGGCGCAAAAATGGCTGCGGCTGCTGCTCTAACACCCGCCACTCCTCTCCGATTCAAACCGTACTCTACCCTTCGTTTCCTTTCATTTTATTCCAAAAACGCAACAAGCCCTCGACTTTTCCCGCCTCCTCCTCGCCGGCCGGTCCCCTTCCACTCAACTTTTCATCGGAACCGATGCTTCTGCTCCGTTATATCCTCCGCGCTGCAGTCCGGGGAGATGAAGAAAGCGGAATTCCTAGAAAAGAAAGTTGGCGAAATGGGGAATAAAGTAAGTGAATTTAGGAAAAAGGTGAAGATTGCTGACATAAAAGGAGGACCGGACCAAGGTTTGAATCGGGTCGGACAGACTCTGGTGGTTATGGGTTGGGTCCGGACTCTCCGGGTTCAAAGCAGCGTTACATTCCTTGAGGTAAAAAAGAAAACTTTTTTCCGTCTCTTTCTCTCAATTAATGTACTTGGTGGAAAATTGATATTTTATTTGTAGGTAAATGATGGTTCATCCCTTTCAAACATGCAATGCGTGATGAATTCGGATGCTGAAGGTTATGATCAGGTAATACAACATTAATTTGTTAGACTTCTTAGCACCATTGTTGTGTGAGAGTGGAAAACTAGAAAATTTCAATATATAGTTGTTCTTTGGATTTCCCTAGTCTCTCTTTGTGTGTATTATAGTTGCAAATTATTTATATATTTCAAGCTTGTAGGTGGAATCTGGCTTGATTTCTACTGGTGCATCTATATGGGTGCAAGGGACTTTGGTGGCTAGCCAAGGATCAAAGCAGAAGGTGGAACTGAAGGTTGAAAAAGTTGTTTTGGTATGGTAGATCCCCTCCCCCTTTTGTTTAAGCTGATTATTGTGATATGTAGGAGAATTGATTCTAGTGGTCTGCTTCTGCAAAATATCAGAGTAGCTTTACGAACTCAGAAAATGATTTGACGCTATCATACTGCTCTATGCATTGCTATGTTGTAATCCCAAATTGGTTTTTGACTTTTTGTCACTATCCTTTTTCATGGCAATGCTTTGGAAAAATGGACAATCACGGTTCCATATTACGTGAATGTTACTGCATGATCCTCTATTGGGTAACTTGGGTTATTAAAAGAAATGTCTTCCCCTCATTCTAGGACAAGTTTTAAACTTCCAGTATTTTGAGTGATTGTTTGTATGTATCCATTGTTTTTTGGCAGGTTGGAAAAAGTGATCCTTCCTATCCCATTCAAAAGAAAAGGGTCAGTCGAGAATTTTTGAGGAGTAAAGCTCATCTTCGTCCTAGAACAAATACATTTGGTGCGGTATGGTTCTGTTCACTATCATCTCTAGTGGTGATTTTATTAATTTATTTTTACTCCGGCCATAGTTTGTGCAAGGCATGATCTTTTACGTTAGTTGTAACTTCTACTTGCTATTTGCCAGCATGGTTATTTTGCCTTCCAAATGAGACCATGGTGATTTTCTTTGCATGTTTGTTTATCTATGCGTGTATTCTCTTTTAATGATAACTTCTCTTTAGGTTGCACGAGTGAGGAATGCTTTGGCTTATGCAACACATAAATTTTTTCAAGAAAATGGTTTTGTATGGATCTCAAGTCCTATCATTACAGCTTCAGATTGTGAAGGAGCTGGTGAGCAGTTCTGTGTTACTACTTTGGTATGAACCACATCTATAATGAATCAATTTATTTCTTCTAATAGCTATCTTGTTATTTTTGGTTTTGATCATTGAAAGTTAACCTATGGCTCCATGTTATTTTAAATAACTTTGTGTAAAGCTAAGCTATTATTGACGTGTCTACTTGGAACATGTAGAGGAATTATTATGTTTTTGATCATTTTCTAGCATCCTTATTGCATTGTGAAATTTGTTTTTCCTTGGGGTGGTGGTTTAGACTATGTATGGGCTTATTGATTTAAATGTAAAATCTCGATGTGTGTGAAATGGTTTCAAAAGAACTCATTAGCAATCATGACTCAATCATGTTAGGGATTTTCATTTAGCTTTTTGACTTATAAAGTCTTTTCTAATTAATAGATTCCGAGCTCCAGAGAAGCTGCTGATTCTCCTGTGAATGCCATTCCGAATACAAAGGATGGATTAATTGATTGGTCTCAGGTCAGCTAGTTTTACTTCACACTGCCTCCGATACTACTACATAGAGTTTCATCCCTTTTTAGAATGTTTAAATTTTTATAAGATAAAACAGCTCTCTTTGCATTTCAAGGTTCTTCAACTGCGGAGAGGCAGCCAACTGCAAGTCATTTTATAGCTTTGCTCCATGCATCATCCGTGCAATTGATGAATTAGTTCATAAGATGTTTTATCTGGAAATCTACTTGTAAACATTGCAATTTTTAATTGTCTATCACGACATGTCTGAAATAATAATGGATGTAGTTTGCAACTCTCTCGGGAATTAGTGTGTTTTTAATTCCATTAATGTTGTTTTCTGTCCAATTTTATGTGCCAGGATTTTTTTGGCAAACCTGCATTCTTGACAGTTTCCGGCCAACTTAATGCTGAAACATATGCTACTGCTCTTACGGATGTATGCTTCCACTTGTTCTCTTAGTAATTAAAAATATGAAGGTAACCAGTCGAGAAATAATGCATACTTATACTTTGTTAGGTGTATACATTTGGACCCACCTTCCGAGCAGAAAATTCAAACACATCTAGGCACTTGGCTGAATTTTGGGTAAGCATTGTTGTTTAGCTTCATAAAGTTTTAACATTCTCCATGTCCCTACAACGTTTTTGAGCATTTGATCTGACCTTTCTAAGCCTTGTCTCGAAGAACTTATACCGTCACTTATTTAGATGATTGAACCAGAGCTAGCTTTCGCTGATCTGAATGATGACATGGCCTGTGCTACAGCATATCTCCAGTATGTAGTATGTTACTCTCACATCTATTTATGAATTCATCTTTGTTGCTTGAGTGGGAAGCTAAGAGGCAGATACATTGAAATTCTTTAGTTGTATTTTTCCGAGTGAATTTGCTGTAATCCATGCTCTTTCCCTTGGAAGGTGAGACACGTGCTTGATAATTGCAAGGAAGACATGGAATTTTTCAACACTTGGATTGAGAAAGGGATCATTGATCGACTGAATGTATGAGCTCGATGTGTATCATAACCTTTTCTTTCTGAATTTGGAGGGAGTTATTATACATTATTTGTTCTTCTAGATTTGATCAGCTCTTTTATTGAGCTTGACGTTATTTCCGGCAATGTTATTGTACTGATAAAGGGCAACTTTTATTTGGTTAACAGGATGTGGCTGAGAAGCACTTTGTGCAGCTGACTTATACTGATGCAATTGAACTTCTTCTAAAGGCAAATAAAAAATTTGAATTCCCGGTAATGCATTTTCTTTTTCGGGTTCATACCTATGAAAAAACCTTCTCTTGCATTAGGTGTATAAAAGGGAAAAAAAAGTTTCCGATTAAGTGAAAAGATAACCATTTCCGGGTCATGAATATGCCAAGCTTAAATTTATGATTGTTAGCCATGCTGTTCAGAGATAATCCTATCACGAGTTTGTATGGAGATTCATTTCTATCGGAGAGTTCTAACTCATGGTTTCTTTTGTAGGTGAAATGGGGATGTGATTTGCAAAGTGAGCATGAACGATACATAACCGAACAAGCATTTAATGGATGCCCTGTTATAATCAGGGACTATCCGAAGGCATGCGATCCGTCCTTATCACGCTTCCCTATGTTGGGATTTATCTGCTCTCTCTTTTTAATTCCTAAAGTTCTTGAATGTAAAACTCTCAGGAGATCAAGGCATTCTATATGCGGGAAAATGATGATGGGAAGACTGTAGCAGCAATGGATATGTTGGTACCTCGGGTAAATATTAAGTTTCTTCATTTATGATTGCGAGCAAATCTGCTAAAATTTCATGCTAAAATCTCTTTATAACCGTATTTCAGCCGATAAGATTAGGTGATGTTTGTGATGCTCGATTGGCGAGTTCATTGTAGTTCCATTTTGTGTCTACATTTGTTTAGGTTGGCGAGCTCATTGGCGGAAGCCAAAGGGAAGAGCGACTTGATTATCTGGAAAATCGTCTAGACGAGCTGAAGCTAAATAAGGAGAGCTACTGGTGGTATCTAGATTTACGTCGTTACGGTTCAGGTTAGGGATTCTTCTCATAAACTATAACAATAGCTTCTGATCCTGGAAAAGTTATCATCATCATGGTTTCTGTTTAATAACCATTTCATTGCATTTACCATTAAGAAAGCAACTTGTTTTAGGATATTCATCCAAATCTATTTGATCATCCTTTGCCAGTTCCTCACGCCGGCTTCGGACTCGGCTTCGAGAGGCTCGTGCAGTTTGCCACCGGAGTCGAGAATATAAGAGATGCAATACCTTTCCCAAGAACTCCTGGTTCTGCTGAATTTTAGTGGTAGCTAGTTGAAAAGGTCTTTCTTTAAGTTCAAATTTGGGGCAGATAATGGGACCCATTCTTGATTTACTTAAATAAACAAATTCTAATTACCAAATACACAATGGAAAGCAGATCTTATTGCATTAAAATATAATACTTATTATACTCATTTGCTTGTTCTTGTTTAACCACTTGAACACCAACACCCACTGTATTTACAACTCCTTTGAACTACATCAAACTATTACTAAAATCGAAACCGAATCGAACACTACGTTTCGAATCAGTTTTCGGTTTTCATGGTCCATCAATGATTCAAAGAGATAAAATTTTCAGCATTGAAAGCAAAACATTGCTACAATGAAAGCATAATCATTGACATATTCATAATGATTATTACCCAGAAAATACATATATATAGCAGATCCAAGTTCTAATAGTCCCTGCCATGAACATTTTGATTCCTAATTTAAAACAAAAGCAAGTATTTAAATTTCATCATGAAAGCTAAGGATGGTACTTGTCTTTTAGCAACCGGTCACACATGGAAACATACTGTGGCATTTCAGCACTGTTGATGCCTAAGAACCGCCGGTTCATCCCGTGGACATGCGCCGATGGTGACCACGACTGCCCATACTCTTCTCAGCTACAGAATTATTACTGGTTTCCTCATAGAAATGACTTTGATTCGAACCCGAACTATGAACTTCGAAATCTGCAAAGTTGTAAGCTTGAGCTGCTACTCCGGCCGAGAGACTCTCATATTGTCTGTGGGTCTTGGTCTTCTTCAGTTTTTGGTAAACCAAAGGGATCAGACCCTCCATCTTCTGGTTTTTGACAGAAGAAAACAGAGCTGAATGGTCTTGTTGAGGGAGATGGAGAGTGTGTGGGGAAGACTATATCTCTATATATGAGAGAATTGGCAGCATATCATTTCAAGTATCTTTAGACTTGAGGACCATTGAATATTTCATATAAATCTTATGAGTTGATTATTTATATTAGGAAAACAGATTAGATTAAGAAATGCAGATCAGATTATACAAATACAATATATATATAGTACAGTGCAGGTGCAGGGGATTGACAGATGGATTCTGATCTTAAACCATTGGCTTTTATAATAATTGATGAATGATTCTGCAAGGGCTGCATCTTAAGTAAGCAGATGGAAATGACGATTAGTACAAAAGAACAATGATTTTGTTTTTAATTTTGTATTGAAATGTTAATCCATATACGTGTGAGATGGATTCAGAAAAATATTTAAGGATGAAAAATATTTAAGGATAAGTACACATGAAATTTCAAGTGGGCACAACTTATAAATATTAAAAATTCAAAGACTAATTTATAAAATTTTAAAAAATTAAAAATAAATATGTGAACTTTAAAAATTTAAAGCGAAACCTACACTATTAATACATCCTCTACTTGTAACATTAGACTTAACTTTAAAATATTTAAATATATAGATACTTTTAATAAAGAAGAGATTATTACATGTCTCGATAAAAATCTATTTATGATAGTATTAAAAAAATCGAAATAACCTCAACTCATTTCTAAGTTAAAGTTTATAAATTCGATATGTATACTAATATTAGAATAGTATATTTAATAAATTGTAAAATTAATCTTAGTTCCATACGAATCAGAAGCTTTTAAGTGTATATATATATATATATATATATATATATATATATATATGAACACAAACATGGCAATGGTTTCTTTACTTTGAAGCAACCACTTTGATCCTTCAAATCTAGGTTTACAAAAGGAGATGAAAAGCAATTCATACAAGGGCCAATAGAAATTAGGGTTGGAGAGATGGGAAGATATTTTCACACATCTGTCAAGTTTAATGAAGATACAATCACTACATAGGCAAGGAAAAAGAATATCGAAATCTGAATGAAAAACTTCGGGTTTTCCCTCGTGTTCGGAGACGTTACCGCCCTGAAAACACAAATGAATCCATTCATTTCATTTCACTAATCATCTTATCAATTGAACAATCCTCCTTAATGTATTCAGCAGATAATCTACTTCATAAGAATTTGATGATTAAATTATAGGAAACTACTAAGGCATAGGAATAGATGGTTTACATTGATACTACAGTAGCATCTCCTCTATACTGAAGCTGACACTTCCAAACACTATACCCAGATATGGATGGATGTATGATGTGGAAGGGGATGTGCCCCCTCCCAACCCCCAACCCACCCAAAAAAACTTCAATTTATATCATAAATTTAAAATATATATGGAAATGTAAATTGCCCCCTATTTAAAAAAATGTCCCCTTCAAACTAATGTCTTGTCTCCATCCCTGACTATACCATTTGTAGTACAATATATTTTTGGGTAAACTACATAAATAGTCCTTTGACTATACTTCAATTATCTTTTACATCCTTTGACTATCAAATGTTATAAATTGATCCATTGACTAACTTTTTTGATACAAAGTGCTCCTATGTCGTTAAAAATTTGACAAGAAACTGGTATGGACGTTAACATACTAACTTAGATTATAGAGATTGAGGATGACACATGGTTATCCAAGTCAGCATGTTAACGTCCACGTCAATTTCCCATCAAATTTTTAACAACACGGGACCACTTTGTATAAAAAAGTTAGTCAATGGACCAATTTGTAACATTTGATAGTCAAGGGATATAAAAGATAATTAAGGTATAGTCAAGGGATCATTTATGTAGTTTACACTATATTTTTGGTAACATAAAATGGCAGCCTCTCAAATCATAGAAAAAAAAAAACAGGGCTGAGTGCCATGAATCCAACAAACCTCACCCTTTCACAAGCAGACAACCATACATAAAAGCATAATCACTAAAATACTAGAACTATGAAGCCATACATCATGCCAACATCAAGACCCTGATTCCTACATTGGAACATAAAAGTAGGTACAGATAGCAAAACAACCTACCTGTTTTTGCAATAACATTTTCTTGTGGCTTCAACATTATCTGTAAATTCCAATAAAATACAAAAAAAAAAAAAAAAAAAAAAGAAGAGAGTTTACAATCATAGGCACAGGATTACAAGCGTAAACATTAAAAACTCCATATAAAAAAGCTAGGAAACACCTGAACAATTTGAGCCTCACCGCCCAATATTTGAAATGGGATCACTGCATCTTGCTGACTCTAACAATTTTATACCAACATGAGATTATTATGGATGCCATACATTCATGCTGAGACATTCAGACTACACAATATTAAGATTCTAAGTTCCACTAATTTTCTTTACAAGAAAATCTGGAAAAAAAAGACTTCCATTTCCCGAATTTGTCATTAATACAATCTACTCTCACAATTTGATTACAAATGTGTTTACATACAACTTGATAATAAACAGATCAATTTCAAATTAATCAGAGTCAAAGTCAATCCTATTTAAGGAAACCCTATTTACAAAATTCCACAACAAGGCGAGAAAAACTCATAACAGATCAAATGCCAAAGCAGAGCCTCAATACGATTAGAATTCCATGCCCGAATGAGGGGAAAAAACTCAATTTTCTTCTGATTTCACTTCAATTTTCTCATGGAACAAACAGAACATCCGTGAAAGAGCGAAACCAAAAAAAAAAAAAAAAAAGTTTACCTGATAAACGTAGGGTTGAAAAGGAGTGGTATAAAAAGGGGCGGCCATGGAGAGATTTCGTTTTTGCAATTAAATCCTTCGATTCCCAAAGTTTAATTTTGTTTCAACACTTCTAATCACTGATCCAAGAGCTACGATATCGAAAGTAAAGGGGAATGAAATGTTTTGTTAAATGTTCAGCCTTGATCCTAGTCTAAATGCAACTAAGGATTAGGGTAGTATATACTCTCAATCGACATTAATTGCTCACTCGACATTAATTGTTCAATCACTGTCCTGATAATACTTGTGCTCAAACCTGGAACATCAGGAATAACAATCGTTCCTTTAACCGATGAGGTTAGATGGTTCGTACTAATAGAGTGGGTTTTTAGTCATTTACATATAAGTTTAATTTTTGTGCATTTAAATTTTTATATTAGATTTATATTCTTTTATTTATTTTAAAGATGTTCGTGTTTATTTATGAATATATTTGTTTAACGTTGTTAAAAATATACATATTTATATCTTCATCAAAATAATAAATTTACTATTTTGAGAGCAAAGACCTCTCTCTTGAGCGAGAGGTTATATTATAGGCTCGAGTCATCACGTCAGTCGTGGTCCCTAACCAATGAGTGAAGATTTATTGATTAAAAAAATAAATTAAAGATTAGTAATAAAGTGAATAATTATAATTGGATAAAACCGTGACTCACGTGATGAGTCAGGCCCATGATATAATTTCTCTTCTTGAGCAGGTTTCCTCAAACATTCTCAACCCGGATTTATGACCCACACCAAGAGGATTCTTTTGAAATAGTTGGATTAAATCCACAATTTATACATAATACAGGGACTAAATCTTCAATTTATACATAGTAGAGACTCGTGACCAAATTGAACAAAATAATCAAATCGGCTGAACCAAATTTAATTAATCTCAATCGATTTATTCATATACTTACCTTACACGTATATATCAAGGGTCTTCTACGACGACGTTTAAGTCCTCAAATAACAATAAATAAGAGTCATAGTCCATAAGAGAAGATAGATAGCTAACTAAAGCCAGTTAAGCTGACCTTTTATAGCTCACAGTTCCAACATTCAACCGAGAGGTACTTAACTGTTGTCGTTCATAGTCTGGCAGTGCGGAATTGTTGCTTCAAAAGTGGTCGAATGTACTCGTGGTAACCATCCGGCACATCCGTATCGTTCAACGGACTCTTCCATGCTTCTTCATAGAGTTTTTGGTACACATTTCCATCATAACGGCCGAGAACCGAGCCAAGGTAGTGGTCGGTGTGATTGAATGCATCGACAAGTGCAACAGCATTCGGACGGACCTAAGGTTGAAACGAGACCAAAACTAGTAAGACAGAAGAAGAAGAAGCGGCGGCAGCAGCCTTTTGAGTTGATCACCTAAATAACGTAATCAAATACATGAAACGAACCTGGGAGTACAGTAATCTGAGTTGTTCGTTAGCTAGTGCACCTTGCTCCGGGGTGATGCAGCCGGTGGAGACGAAATCACCGAGATGTTTGCGTAAAAGAGACAGAGCATACACATTGCATAGGTTCTCCAACTGTGTTTTCACACCTTTTCCTGGTATTTCTTGTTGCAGTTTCTCGATGAACCTGAAAAACAAATGAAACAGACAACAATATGTTTATCCGATGTACATCAGTTCAACTTTTGCTACAAGTTTCTTGAAAATTGCCATGAAAATTCAACATTTGTGCCTCCGATTTTACGAATGGATAAGACCGGAGAAACTTACTTGGAAACAATAATCAACTGGCAGTGAGCAACGGCAGCCTCAACCAAATCAGATGACAATTCAGCAAAACCTGAATATTTTAAAAAAAAATGTGGAAGCTCATTAAAATTATGGAGTTCAACAACTATAATGCAGAGAGGCCAATTCACACTATATATCATAAATTCAAAACAAAATGATGTTTACGGACAGTCATCTGGAATTTTTAAATTGCAACTCAGAAAATAGCTAGTTTTGGTAAGAATTGAAAGTGATTAAAGATTTGATCGAATTGAGCTGAACTTGAAATTTGAGACTCCAAGTTTGGGTCAAAAGCTTGATTGAGTTTAACTTTTAAAGCTCAAGATCAAATTGCTTGAGCTCAATTGAGTTCAACTTTCAAAATTCGAGTTAAAGATTGAACTTCTTGAGCTTGCTTGATTAGATTCAAGTAACTAGTAAATGAGTTCAATTACTTGATGATTCGTGCTCGAGTTCGAGTTCACATTGAAAATTTTCAATGATTAAAAAAAACATATACCATGCTCACAAGCTACTCGAGTAAAGCATGAGGATACTCGAAGCCGGCCTACTCAATAGCTCAAGCTACTTGAGTTATAGCTCATCTCGACAATGACTGAGCCAAATTCAAGTTTTTCTAGTCAAACTCGAGTAGTTTGTGAGGAAATGTGTCTCGCTTACATCCCAAACATGATCATCTACTAGTAACCATGCAAGAGTTGAGTTCGTTGAGTAAAATGACAATAAAAATAACTGGCAAAAGAGTATTCATCTATCAAAGTCTAGAGAAGATACCCTCTTCTAGATTTGAAAATCCGCTAAGGGTTTTAGCACATGCAACAGACATCCGAGCAGCCCTCGCTTCAAATACCTCCAATATAACACTAGGTTTCAGCCAATTCTCAGCTGCAATCCAACCAAATAATTAAATATTTATGTTGTTATTTACTAAATCCTTATTTGTCAAAGAGTATGAAACAATGTCTATAGAGTTAGCATATTTTGTAGATAAGCTCAAAATTGTTTAGACGGGAAAATTCAAAAAGCATGTACAAGTTGTAGACAAGCTCAAGAGAGAGAGAGAAACGTAAAAGATACCCCTTTGAACTTCACAATGGCATTGCATGAGGTGTTCTACTCGTCCGAGGTATGTTGTTGTCCCACCAGGCTTCTTTCCAGACACCAGCTGGGAAACGGTCTTCATTAGAATCCTTGCAACCTACAAAAGCATTTCCACTTGCATCGTCAATAGATGGCACCTCGTCGTCGTCATCATCAACACAACATCTATGGATTCTAGATAGGTTCCCTATTTTCAAATGTAAATTTATTTCATTTTCTTTACAATAGATCCATCGAATCTACATAATATACCAAGCAACGCCAAGATATCGATGTCAAAGATTCTAAAAGAACAAAATGAAGAAGATGAAAGGTGCCAAAAATAAAACTTGCAGTATTTCACATTTTTGGTACCTGCAAAAGCATCACAGTATTGTCTCCTTCATAAGTACAGCTAGGGATATAAACTGCAAATAACTCAGGGAGCCCACTGCAAGAAAGATAACCATGACCACCGCACAACTTCCGGCATTCTTCAATGGCATCCTAAGAACATTTATTTTAGCCAAGCTAAAAGCATTACTGGCTGTTATTTCGTAATGAATGTCAAAAATTTTAAAAGTCAGGAGAGAGCATTTATGCCAATTGCCATCAAAGTGGTGATATAGTAACTATCCAAAATAACTGTTAACCAAAATACATTAAACTACAGAAATGTTTGACAGAGTAAAACTAGTCGATATCTTTATGAGAAAGAAAAGTATTGAAGGTTAGTAACAGTGAGTCAGTGACATACCGCAGTTGCAGAAGTGGTAATAGATTTTAACCCTGCAGTACATGCATGGACTTCAGGTAATGTTGAGAAATCATTGGCTTGCAATCTCTTGGTCACGTCAGTGTATAGACATTTCAGCCATTCACCGGCAAATCTGAAAGCGTAGGCAGAAGCAAGCAAAGGAAAGAGTCTACTCTGCTGAGTTTTATAGTTAATCACCTGAAACAAAATAAATAAAGGTAAAAGCAATAGATGCATCAGCCTTAGGAGATGTAAGATTAATCTCAAACTTCTGCAGCGGTAACCAAATACTCTTCAACAGAATTATTTGAAAGTTTCTACGGGAAAGAAAAGGCCATTAGAAGTGATCATAAAAGGTAGCAGTGTACAACAATAAGTATGTGAAATAATATGAATGTGTTTACGATCCAAAAGAAAATAGTACCTGGGTCTCTGGACCACCATTCTGTGAACCAAATTGTCTACGAACAGTACTATACCTTGTTGCAATACAAACTGCCCTTGATAAAGCAATAGAAGATTCAGACACAATTAGTTGTCGGACAGAGACCATCGTACCATAAAGCAGCTGGCGGGGAATATCAGATTGCACATATTTCCCTTCTCTTGTAACCTGAGAAACACTGAGACATTTGAAGAGGAAACAAAAGAAGCAAATATCAGAAAAATCAACTTGCTTATCCATGAAGCTCACACTATAGGAGCAACATTTTAGTCTATATCACTTTTTTGGCTTCCTTTTTGGTGGCTATCTTCAATTGAGGGGAAAATCAATTTTTATAAGTTTTAGGTTTCTGAGCACTCTGAAACCTCTCTTCTGTTTACTGAAGTCGCAGAAATTTTGCAGCCGTGCAATTTCAATCAAGAAAAAAGCAGCTCATTAAATGAATATGAGCTACAGCCTACACTATATTCCTCCGAAGGGAGGGTCAACATCAAATGAAAGATAAAATGTTAGCCTTCAGAAAAACAAGAGAGACAAAAACTTAGAGGGGCATGGTTATTGAACAAACCGCATTAGCATTTGGTCCCTCGGAATGCGCACATGATCAAATCTCAGAAAACCATTGTCCAAGCTGTTAATCTCCCCACTACCAAACTTCTTTCCAATATCACCAACTGTTATGCCTGGGAGAGGTGAGTGGTCATCCAGACTGCGTAGCTGAATGATAAAACCTAAAAAAAGAAAGGATCTGAATTAGTATCTGCAATACCAGATAAATAATTTATGCTTAGCCTTACCTTGCACTCCATAGTCTAGTCCATTTGTTATAAGACGAGCATAAACCACAGCATGTGTGGATACTTTACCCAGGCCACCAGGCCATCACTATCAATAACAAAACCCCTCAGAGATCAATGTAAGGTTACAATGTATAATTAAATATAAAAAGTACTACAAGTTGCAGAAGAGAAAGAGAAGAACACTTGAGGGTGTCTGAACCAAAACAAAAATACAGATAATGACAATTGAAACACCTCTCAAGGTTTATTGCTCGGTACGATGTATAATTGCTCAATGTCAAAGATTAAATTCACAAAGGATTTTTAATCATTTAACTCACTTTGCTCGAAGTCAATGTGGGACTATGAATGACAAATTCATCAGTCTGAAGATCAAAAGTTGCAGTAGTTTCAAGCCCTTGGACGTTGGAGCCATGACCAAGTTCAGTTTGTGCATAGCATCCAATTATTTGCATTTTATATGCCATTGGCAGCCATTTCTGTTTCTGCTCTTCTGTCCCTTGTCCTTCAATAGCAGGTATAAACACTCCCTATGAAGAAATATATATTAGCAGGATACAACTAGATTTAAACGACGAAAACTTCAAACCCAGAAATCAACACAAAGAAACAATCTTGTTATATAAAAATTGGCAAACTAGATTTGAATGATGAAGTTGACCAAGGTTTCTTGTGTTTTCCAAATTTATTGCTTAGCTTTCAAGTGGCATCAGAAATGGGAATCAGAAAATAGATCTTACCCAGTGAAGTTTTGCGTAAGAAGGCTGATCCACATAAGTCCATAATGTTGATGACTCTTCTTCTGTCATAAAACAATAAAATATTATTCAGATATCTAAGGGAACAATCAACAACACTATGAGGAGAACAGCAGAAAACAAACCAGAGAGATTAAGCTCAACTGTCCGCTTCACTGCATGAGCAGTTTTTCTCAAAGTATCTTTAAACAACTCCTTCCTACTTAGCATAGTTCTGTTATCCTTCCGAAAGACCTAGCAAAAATATAAACAATATTACTGAAGGAGGGAAAGAACTCTCCAAATCATGACTTTGTATCATTTCACTTTTTAATCATGCCAATTCCTTGGAATACCATTCACCAGAACCCAGTAACCTAAAACTCTAAGCACAACTGAAGCTACAAATGAAAATTATCCCAAGTCCAGGGAAACTTTGAGCTCGTAGATGAAAAGGCTTAAGAACATGAGACGCTGATGCACAATTAGCAGAGAGAGATTGACAACTGAATTTATGACAGCAAATGGAAATTAGATTTCTTCCTACATTTTTACCAGAAACAAACAGTAAACACGTGTTCGTATAGGGGATTACAGTAAACAATGTATACTCATAATTTCATACCAACTAACAACTAGACTTCATTCTTTCCCTCATGTTCTCGAGAACCAAACAGAAATAAAAATAAACAGTTCACGCAACGGTAAAGTAGCAACAACATTAGAAATAATGAACTCAAACATCTCGAGTTATATTCAACCAAAAGTCTCAAGACTCTTAAAATATACACTTTTCAGTTTTCACCGCCATAATGCAGGTAACAATAAATCACATGAGAATAAAAGAACAAGTAGATCACCGGATCACTAGCGACGAGACGAGAAATTCGATCAGAAAGCTCGTAAGCTTGACGAGAACCCGCCCAAACGATCTTCATCTCTTCTACATCGAACGACGCCTTGCTCCTCTCCTCTGCGAGGTAATCCAGAGGCTCCATTCTTTCTCGAATCCAATCGAAACCTCACAAACAGCAAAGTAACAAAATAAACAGCACAAAACAGAGAATTTGTATTCTTTTTTATTTTTGTTTATGCAGAGGAAAATGAAGACCAAAAGAGAGCCAAACAGCAAGGAACACAGAAGCAGCTACCAGCTAGCTGAACTGAATATAAACGAGTTATTGTGAATAATTTTATTACAGACGATTTATTTTGAACAATTAATTAAATTTTTAATTATTTTTATACTTAATTAAAATTTTAAATTTAAAAATAAATAAAGTATTTAACCGAATTTTATATAATAAAATTATTTTATTAAATTAATTTATTATTAGTAATTTTAATATTTAAAATTTAGATAAAATTTACCTTGTTTTTCTTTTATTTTTTTAATACTAATAATTAAGAGCTCCGATTATCCCAATGAAGTAGGTTGATATTTATTGAGTTTGGGGCGGAAGTATTACTTGGTATAAATTATTTTATGAGTAAGTTTCACCACGTATCGATGAGACCAATTACTAAAAATCATTAATATTATTTTTTTTTTATGTTATATATTTTTCGAAGTGAATCTTTACTTAAAAAATTATTTTTAAAATAAATTAAAAATAAATAGAATGAAGATTTATTTTAAAAAATATATAATATAAAAAATGATAATATAGATGATTTTTAGTGGTTGATCGTATAAATAACGTACTGATACTTATCCATAATACGATTTCTCAATAAATAACGACATTAAAAACAAACAAATAAAAAGTCCTCACGGAAGCAACTTTTAAAAGTACAAACCAGTTGCATTTATGAATGTCATGTTGGAGGGTAATATTTAATCGTAAGTATTAGATTGAATCGAGTTAAAAAAATTTAAATTAATTATATTAAAGGTTATATTTTGTTAAATTTTATTTGAATTTTTTTGATTCGGGTTAAATTTATAAAAGTCGAATCGAGTTTGGGTTGAGTCAAATTTTCAAATTCTTATATAAATTTAATTATAATTATTTATCGTATTATAATATAGTTTGATTTTAATTTAAATAATTTTATTTAATCATATAAGATATATCTATATATATTATCATTTTTTTTATATTTGACATATATTTTTTATATTTTTAATATTAACATATATATTTGGAAAAAAATTATGGATTTATTCAAAATTAAAAATTAATCCACTAATTACTAAAAAATTTGAGTTATTCAAATTATATTTTACGACTCGAATTTAATTTGAATTTTTTTGAGTTGAGTCGAGTTTATATAATTTTGAATTGAGTTAAAACAAGTCAAGTCTTTTCGTCCTTAGTCGAGTCAAAAATTTAGAATTTTTTAATCGAGTTTTGTTTACCCCTAATAATATCAACACTAATATATTTTTATAATTATATATATTTTATTAATTAAATTTAATAAGTTATTTTAATGAAAAAATGAATGATATGTGATCCAAGCTCAATTATTTTACTTGTAAGATATAAATTATTAAATAATTAAAAATATTTATGAACAATATTATTTTATATTCACCTCTAATATATTAAAAAAATTAATTAATAAATTAATTGGAACAAAAATAACATGTATACCATGGTTAAACTACAAATAAAAGTGATTAATAGACAATAATCACAAAATTAGAAGATTAAACCAAACCAAAAATACATTACTTGGGTCCTAAAATACTTTTAGGTACCTAAACGAAAAAATATATACTTTAGGTACTTACTTGTGATATAAGTTTAATAATGACCTAAGTTTGCCATTTTACCATACACAACATCACAGCATGAATTCAGTGAAAACCAATCAAAACAATATTTGCTTCTCAGAGGACCTGAAACTTTTCACAAACAACCCTACCTTGACTTACAGTGCAACAATGAGTGGAACGGAACTTCGTCGGAGATCCGGTATTGATTGTGAAATAGTCCCTGCCTTCCGAGAAGGAAAAGAACCGAACCAGTGAAATTCTATCGAGTAGGTTAACGATGATTAAATGTTAGAATGCAGTCTGTGTTGGACTTGAACATAAACCAAATTTTCTCATAACCTCCGTACTCTGTGCTATCGTTGAACCCACTGTCCCGACGAAACCAAGTGAAGCACAACTGCAAACTGTTTCCTCTATATACAGGAGTACATCGGGTAATATGTCAGGAGAGCAATGCTTCTCCACCTTAGCCACTGCACCCAAACCGCCAGGAACCGATTCAAATCTAAGGCCACGTCCGGCTAGTGCTAGTTTCTTTGCCATATTCATCACCGAGGGATCTTCTTCTCGCAGAAAATATAGCTTAAAATTCGTTGAATCCCTAGCCAAATCACCCAAGTAATTTCCCGTCCAGTTAGCTCGAGGTAGATCAGTCATCACAAAAATATGTACCGGCCGAGAACCACCCTGCCTTAACGACTCTAATTTTTGCCTCAAACTGAGAAAAGTAGCTTTCCAGTGGTTCTTGAATTGCCCGTCGAGCAGCCTAAGCTGTGCACAGAGAAAAGAAGCATTTATCGTTTGAGCAGCAAACTGTTTGCCCGCGTTTATGATTTCAGGCACGAATGGAAGGAATTCAATCTTGTTGATTAAAGATTCTATCCGTGGATCTCCCGGTGCCTTTTTGATATCAATGTAGAGCTCGGAGCCTTTATACGGGGAAGTAAAAAGGCTTCCAAATGCAAGAACAGTGGCCGATTCAGCTTCACTTCCAGGTCCAAGAGCCTTATATACATCTCTACGTCTTCTAACATACGAAATTTTCTTTTTCTTCTTGAGTTGTTCATCGGGTTGAAATGAATCTAACGATCCATCCACTCCATTTTGGTACGTCCAAACCGTTGTTCTACAATCTTCATCGACCGCAAATAAACATCAATCTATGTTACCATCAATCCCAGATAGCAGAGAACCGCATTGCTTTAAGCTATCAACCAGAGACGGCGGCATATTCGATCCATTAGAGCAAACCAAATCAAGGTTCAAACCACACCACAATGACACAAAAACCCTGAAATCTATGGCTCGAACAAGTGAAGACGACAGTATCGAAGAAATATCCATGATATCGGCCATGGAGACATACCTGCAACAAGAGGTAAACAAGAATTCACCTAGTGATTGAAACTTCATGCAATTAACCAGCAGTGACTTACAATGTTCATCATTCACTAGTAATAAGTTATAAATTAAAACCCATATTCTGAATTTTTACAAATTTAACCACAAATTGATCTAAAAGGTAAAAAAGAACTAAATCCCAAAATTCAAACATAAAAAAGTTTTAAACTTTACCTCCTACTTCTAAGAAGCTCCACAATATGATCCCAAACGGAAACCCTGATCTCTTTAGGACTCTGAACCCTAAACTTAGGGCAGCTACCGAGAGCAACGGCGTGGTGATCGAGTATGGGCGGGACAATTAAGGTACGGTTCAAAACAGACGCCATTAAAATCGCATTTTTAAACTCGGAAAGCTGGTTACTAAATCCACTATGAGGCGCATACCACAAGAATTTCTCCCCATGAAATCGAGTTTCGCAATGTGGGTATTTCTGGGACAGGGTTAAGTTTGCCCGTTTCGAAGAGGTCGAGAAGATCGTGTAATTGGCGATGGGGGTGTGAGTGAGGAAGAAGGAGAAGAAGAATATGAGAGAAATTAGACAGATTGAGAGGGAAAACAATGGAGATCTGCGCTTCTTTTTGATCCATTGTTTGGGATTGGCAGCTGTTCTGTTGAGGTTGAAGATCATGGTTTTCTTATAATTAATTTTGTTCGGTGAATTTTTGGCGGTGGCCGGTGAGGTTTTTGTGTTTGTCGATTTGATTATGTTTGTGCCGGAAAGAAACTGTCGGGAAGTGTTTGTTGGGCTTTCTATGGGCCTTTTACGGCTGCGGAAAAGTTAAAATAGCCTAAAAACAGGGGTTTTAAGTAAATAATATTTTTTTTAGTTAAAATTTTAAGGATATAAGACACGTAAGGGTGGGCAATACCGGTTACCCGTTTAATTTGAATAGAATTGATCCTGGTATCGATAACCACCAGTTTCTGAAAATTAGAATTAGTCCCGATCACACCGGGTCCTAAATTTTAAGAATCGATCCCGTTACTGGTGGAAACCGGTTCCAATACCGGGTACTCGGTCAATTAGTTTATTCTTAAAAAAATTGAGTAATTGAAGAAAAAAAATTTAAACACCAATACCTAAATTTGGTATTGGTCCCGGTTCTATTGGGTACACACCGGGTCTAAAAAATCAAGATCCAGTCACAGTCCTGATTATGACCAGGACCTAAATTTTGGATCGAGTCTCGGTCCCATCGGAACCAATACCAGATAAAAATTTATCCGGTCTTACCAGGTACGGGATAGAGCAATCGAATTTTTTGCCCACCCTTAAAGACACGTTACCCTACAATTGAGATCTACGACAAAAAATATATTAATTTAAAGACGTTATTTGTGGGTGTGTCTTTTTAAATTTTTATAATAAAATTTTAATTTTAATGAAAACGTCACCTACAGATGATGTCTTGAGCTAAATTACAAAATTTGAGTTGTCAAATTACGATATAAGATAAAATAAGCATATGGTCCAACCGTTGATTCACGATTTAAATTTTATAATTTGATTCAAGACGTCACCCGTAAGTGATATCTTCGTTAAAATTTAAATTTTATTAATAAATTTTTTAAAAAGAAGTCACCTATCTGTGACGTCTTCAGGTTATTATAGTTTTAATTGTAAATCTTCAATTATAAGAAAAATTACTTTATATTCTTAAAGTTTCAACTAATTTATAATATTTACTTAAAAAAAACTAAAATAGGCATAATCAAAAATTTTATAATAATTTTAGTATCGTATATATATTATTTTTTTTAAATTTAATTTGTTATTATTTTTTAAAATTTTATTTTTTATTATTTAAAATGTATTAGTCGATAATTTTTGAGAAGATATATATTAAAAATAAGACTCAATAAATTTTTAATTCCATATTTCATTAAATTTAATAATTTGAAATAATTTTGGTTAAATAAAAAATGTTAAACATTTGAGATCGATTTTTTAATCAAAGTGCACAGTTCTTAAAATGAACTCGCCCACACAATAACATCACCAATAGGGTTTTTAAGATTAGGTTTAGCCTCACTCTCAGTCCTCCGCCGCATTGGCTAGAGTTCTGCAATTCCTCTCGATTTTCTCTCCGTTTTCTTTTCTTCCAAACACCGACCTTAGATCTTTTCATTTATATTCACTTCCATGGCTTTAATTATGCAATAGCGTCCTATCGGTTGCTAGTTCGTTTTTTTATAACTTCAAAGCTCAAAAATTTTCAATTTCATTATCTTTGAATTAACAAATGGCAACCAAGAACCCTTTCGATCTCTTGGATGATGATACGGAGGACCCAAGTTTGGTTATTGCGGCTGCTGAGCAGCAGAAGCTTGAAAAACCCAAGAAAGCTCCTGGTTCGGCCCCGGCTCAAGCTCAGCCGGCTAAGCCTGCGAAGCTCCCCACCAAGCCAACTCCTCCTGCTCAAGCAGGTAAAGATGCTTTTTTTCTCGCAAATCTGTTTTATTGCATGATTTGTTCTGAATGTAATGTCTAAGAAATGAGTAAGATTTTTGGGTTTTTGATTTCATGTATTGTTTCAGTATTTTGGTGATATATGTTGTGATTGGTTGTTGGGTTGATGCATGGATTTGTTTTCATGGAAAATTGAAGTAAAATGTTTGACATTTCTCAACAATCTTATTTGCTTTCACTTATTAAAGAAGATTGTTAAATTTATTAGTTTTTTATCTGTCATTGGAACAAATCTTTTGGGTAAGTTGATTCTGAAGATGTATGTGTTTTGCTATGAAAAATGAGGCAAAACGTAACATTTATTTACTCTATTGATTAAAATCGTCCGTCTATAAATGCTTGTATAAATTCCAACCATTTCTATTGTGAAGTTTAAACTCTATGCTGAAGTTCATTATGTGATTTATCATGGATGATACGGTTTTATTGCTTAACTTTGCCGGGTTTTGTTTACATTTTTTTTGGTTTATTGAGGAGAGACTTGAAGTGTAGTGTGCAACTCATTTATCTTGCATCTTTTTCTCTCATTTTTTTCCTTTTATGCAGTGAGAGAGGCAAGGAATGAACCTGGACGTGGAGGAGGCCGTGGTGGTGGACGTGGGCATGGATATGGTGGCAGAGGATTCAATCGTGATTCCAATGTTGGTGATAACCCCAATGCATTCTCAGGAGGGTACAGGCCTTCTGAAGAGGGAGAAGAAAGGAAGCAAACTGAAAGGCGTGGTGGCTATGGTGGCCCTCGAGGATCCTTCCGTGGTGGTCGCCGTGGTGGTTTTAATGATGGAGAATTTGGAGAAGGGGAACGTCCTCGCAGGGTGTATGATCGCCGTAGTGGGACTGGACGTGGGTTAGTATCATTTTGTTATTTGAATTTCCATTATTTTCTTTAGCCATTCATCACATTGTTTATCTGTCTTTAAACATAATCAGGAATGAGTTCAAACGTGATGGTGCTGGACGTGGTAATTGGGGTAGCCCTACTGATGAAGTTGCTCCGTGAGTATCTGTTTTGCCAATATCTTAACATACATGATATTTTCACAACAAAGCTTGTTATGTTATTCTTTTTTTTTCCCAAAATAAGGGAGACTGAAGAAAATGTCCCAGAGAATGAAAAGAATATTGGCACTGAGAAGCATCCTGGAGAGGACGCTGTGGACACCAGCAAGGAGAATGCCACAAATGAAGCTGAGGAGGAGCCTGAAAATAAGGTAGTTTTTCTTCTTTTTTTCATGGTTAATGCCTTTGTTTTGTGTAGACGTGGGTAGGGGATAACAAAACTGTTTCCTGTGTTTTCCCAAATGTTTTGGTGAGTGTTGCGATATCTTACTTGATCTTACTAGTCTTTAAAATGTTGTATTAAAATATGGACATTGTGTCTCCTGACTTTTGTTAGTAATTCTTATCCTTTCAAAGTGTCTAGTGACATTGACTGTATTAGTAGTTCTAATCATTTAAAAGTGCATGGCATCTGTGGTTGAACTGCGACTAAAACTAGGAAATATGTGCTAGATGAATTTTTGTTGTTTCTGAAATGTTGGGCAAATTGCATCTTCAATGATTTTGAATTGTAATACTCGATCAGCTTAGTTTTGATTTTGGTTTGGTTTAGTGAGCTTTGCTTGATGTTAATGTTGTAACTCTTTCCATATTATAGGAGATGACCTTGGAAGAATATGAGAAGATACTTGAGGAGAAGAGGAAAGCTCTGCTTGCCCTCAAGACGACTGAAGAAAGGAAAGTTGATACCAAAGTGTTCGAGTCCATGCAGCAACTTTCAAACAAGAAGAGCAATGACGAGATCTTTGTTAAACTGGCAAGATTTCTTAGCTTTCTTCTTTTGGTTTGTGTGATTTCATATATTTAGTTTATACTGTTATATTGATTTAGCTTTTGGCTTTTAGGGTTCTGAAAAGGACAAGCGCAAAGATGCTGATAAAGAAGAAAAAGTCAAAAAGGTTTGCATATTTTTGTTACATTTCATTGTTCATTAACTGCTTTGGGATAGATGCAAGTCTAGCATTTGACATTTCGATGCTTTCCGGCCTTTCTAACTTAACTGGGTCTTACAAAATATAGATGAATCTTTGGACTTCGGTTCTTAATTGCTGTCCCTGTGATGGTATATATTCCTTTGTGAATGCAATGAATTTAAACTAATTTGGTATATTTATAGTACTGATTCAGGTCATGCCTAGATCTCTCTTGGTTTAACGGAGTAACTGTTGTTAAGCAGCATGAAAATGAATCCGTAAAATCTTGTGTATGATGAGCTAATATTCTCTTACTGCAACATGTTTGCATTATCATTCATGTGAAATTTGAAAACTTTAGCTGCACTCAATGAATCTGTGAGGTGGTGTCTTTGCGATAAGTTGTCTTCCCTAATCACCATTCTTGACGTTGACATTCACATTCTGTTATTGAAACATTGCATTATTGTTGTTTTGTGCAGTCTGTCAGCATTAATGAGTTCTTGAAGCCAGCTGAAGGCGAAAGGTACTATGGACGTGGTCGAGGTCGTGGCCGTGGTCCTAGAGGTGGATATGGAGGCAATACAACTAGCAATGTGTCAGCCCCCTCAATCGAAGACCCAGGGCACTTCCCTTCATTGGGTGGCAAGTGAACTCCCCACCGTTGCAATCACAATGGTTTTCACTTGCTTGGGAATTCATTGTGCTCTATTCAATAGTCAGGAGCTACAAAACTTTTACTGTTTTTCGAGTGTACATTTAGATAATTTGCCAATTTCCTGACATGCATGCATGCATACTTTGTTTTTGTTTTTTTTACTATTTTTGGTTAAAATTAGAGCAAAAGGTTCATCTAGACGGAATAGTAGCGACATCAGTTTTGGATTGATTTTAGGTTAAGATGGTGTAGTTTGTTGTGTCCAAGTTTGAGACATTGCATTCCTGTTATCCTTTTAAATCTCTATTTACTGACGATTTGAGTTTTCTCCTGGCTTCAATGTAGTTTTTTATTATGGTTTTCCCCTGTAGCTATTTGTGTTGTCAGTCATACCTTTGCACTTCACAAAGGTCCCCATTTTCTTCCCACCTGCGGCAGCTATGGCATGGCCAATACAAGACTGTTGGTGTTGGGTATCTGGTCTTTGCCTACAGGTGTTACATTCTCAAAACAATATCTATTCTTTCAGTGTTGTAGTTTGATACAGAAATATTTCAGAAGAAGAAGAAATAGATTGTAGAAGAGAAATTCATCATTTTCATTGATAAAAAAATTTGAGGTTTTCAGTACATAGTACAACATGTATATTTTTTTTTACAGCTGTCCATAACAGAAATTGTAACCAACTTAATACAATATTCATTTCCTTAATTCTATTTGGGTTTCTTCATTCCTCTCCTCATTGCGCTGGCCCATTTCATTAACCCGAACCTGGTCTGCTACTGGATCCGTTCTCTAGGCTCTAAGTGTGTTGACGACGTCGTTTGAAACTAATCTTCTCAATTTCTCACGTGCACCTGATTCCACTTCAAGCCCTCTTTTCTCTGAAGATTCATTTCCCTCAATTCCTCTCAAAATCCCTAATCCCTTCGCATCTTGTCCTAATTTCCCTAATCTCACTTCCAAATTCATGACATTGCCCCCTTCTTCAGTGGATCTTTGACCCCAAAGATCAAATTCAGGGAACTGCGTCTTCAGTACAGTGTAATCCTCTTATGTCGCGTTCTCCATACCAAGGTTCGACCACTGAACCAGGAGTTGTGTTACGACCTGGTTATGGCGTTTCACGATTCGTTTATCCATGACCAGTGTCGGGTACACCTTCATTTGTCCATCTTCAGTTTTCCGAAGGGTCGAGAGAGGTAATGTCCTTCTGACCAATCTTCTTTTTCAATAGGCTTACATGGAAAACAGGATGTACTTTCGAATGTTCTGATAGGGCTAGTTTATATGCTACTAACCCAATTCCTTGCACTACTTTGTAGGGTTCGTAAAATTTTGCCGCAAGTTTCAAGTTTCTCCTCAACGCCAGTGAAGTCTATCTGTACGGTTGGAGTTTGAGGTAAACATCATCTCCCACCTTAAATTGTCTTTCTGATCTTTTTTTATCCGCATAGTGTTTCATTCTGTGCTGCGCTGCGCATTCTCCGGTTGTTCTTTTAAAATTTTGTGCATTTGTTCTTTGGCCTGCTGTTCATCTTGCACACTTTGCACCATCAAGTCTGTTTTCCATTATAGACTAGGTGGTCTGTAGCCATACAGGGCTTCAAAAGGGGTTGCCTTAAGAGCAGTATGGTAGCTTGTATTGTACCATAACTCTGCCAGAGGTCCAACTCTTAGGTTTTAGGTAACACATGCCTCTGAGATATTGCTCAAGACATTGGTTCAACCTTTCACTCTGTCCATCTGTTTCAGGATGATAGGCTGTGCTGAATAGGGTAGATGTTCCTGTATGTCTCATCATCTCTTTCCAAAATAAGCTAGTGAATATTTTATCCCTATCCGAGATTGTAATTTTAGGTGGACCATGTAGCTTGTAAATCTGGTCCAAGTAGGTTCTTGCAATCTCCATAGCTGTGTAGGGATGAGACAAAGCCACAAAGTGTGCATACTTTGTGTACTTGTCAATGATAAGCATAATACAATTGAACCTCTTAGACTTGGGGAGACCTTCTATAAAGTCCATTGTAATCACCTCCCAAGTTTGTGTAGGAATTTGAATAGGCTGTAACAATCCAGATTTGACCACATGCTCTTCTTTAACTATCTGGCACACTTCACAACTCAGTACATGCTCCTTGATTAAATCCTTCATCCTTGGCCAATAAAAACAACCTTTTACCCTCTGATAGGTGGCTTGCACACCTAAATGCCCCCTTGTGGGGAGTCATGTAACTCCTTAAGAATCTGCTGTCTTAAGTCCCCTTTTTCTCCAATATATATTCTGTCTTCATACTTCAGTATGCCTTTCACCAATCTCCAGCCTTCTTTTCCTTGACCATCTACAGCTAACATTGTAACCATTTCTTGGGCCAAGGCATGTCCTTCATAACTACTCATCACTTCCTGCATCCACTTTGGAACCATAGTAGTAATGGTCATTAATAATCGACTATTCTCAATATTTTTTTGTCTTGACAAGGCATCAACCATTAAGTTACTCCTTCCTTTCCTATATTGTATGGTGTAGTCCAACCCAAGAAGTTTTGTAAGACCCTTTTTCTGGATAGTGGTGATTAGCTTCTGCTCTAACAAATATTTTAAGGACTCATGATCTGTTTTTATCACAAATGTGTGTCCTTCCAAATAATGCCTTCATTTCGTGACTACCATGAGAATGGCAAGATATTCTTTCTCATAAATGGATAAATCTACATGTTTGGGGCCTAAGGCTCTGCTTAAATAAGCAATGGGCCTTCCCTCTTGAGACAGCACAGCCCCTATTCCTTTTTCACTCGCATCAGTTTCAAGACAGAAAACCTTACTGAAATCTGGCAGTGCCAAAACAGGGGCCCTGCACATTGCTTCTTTGAGTAATTCAAAAGCTTCCTTAGATTCTTGAGACCGCTGAACCCATCTTTTTTTAACATATTAGTAAGGGGTCTACTCAAAGCTCCATACCTCTTCACAAACTTTCTGTAATAGCCTGTTAAGCCTAGGAATCCCCTCAAGGACTTGAGGTTCTTAGGCATTGGCCACTTCTTCATTGCTTCCACCTTGGCAGGGTCAGTAGCTACCCCTGCTGATGATATTATATGTCCCAAATATTTCACATAGGTCTGGCCAAAGAAATATTTTTCTTTTTAACAAACAATTTGTTCTTTCTTAGGATCTCCAAAACCTTCCTCACATGCTGACTATGCTCTTGCAAGTCCTTGCTGTAAACCAGTATATCATCATAGAATACAAGCACGAACTTTCTCAAGAAGGGTTCAAACAGCTCATTCATCAAAGCTTGGAATGTAGTTAGTGCATTGGTTAAACCAAAAGGCATCACCTTGAATTCATAGTGCCCTTGATGTGTCCTAAATGCAGTTTTAGGAATGTCCTCCTTCTTCACTCTAATTTGCCAATACCCGGATCTAAGGTTTATTTTTGTGAAGTACCCAACTCCACTCAACTCATCCAGTAAGTCCTCCACAATTGGAATGGGAAATTTATTCTTCTTTGTTGCTGAATTTAGTTGCCTATAGCCAACACAAAACCTCCAACTCCCATCTTTCTTTTTGACCATTAGACAAGAAGCAGCAAAAGGACTTTTGTTGGTCTGAATGACTGAATTAGCCAACATCTCTGCCACCTACTTTTCAATTTCTATTTTCTGGTGGTATGGGAACCTGTAGGATCTAAGGTTAGTGGGTTGGGTTCCTGCCTTGAGGACAATGGCATGATCATGATTTCTCTCGGGAGGAAGTCCCCTTGGCTCCTCAAAAATATCCTGAAACTCTTTAAGAACAGCCTGCAAAAGCACTGGTACATCAGTTTCTTCCCCTTCTAAATTCATTAAATAAACCTCTCCAAAACAGTTTGGCTCCTTTTCGATCAACCTTCTCATTCTTTTCTCAGGAACTTCCCAGATCTGGTGTGTCTTCCTTCCTCCTTACAATGTAATGGTCCTTCCACTTTTCTCAAAACTTAAAGTCATGTTTTTAAAGTCCATAAGTATGGGACTGAACCTGCTCATCCAGTCCATACCCAATACCATGTCACTTCCCCCATTTTTAACACTCTGAAGTTATACTCAAATTCTTTCCCTTGCATCTTCAAGAGTAGTTGTCTACATGTTGCTGAGCTATATAATTTCTCTCTATTGGCTACTGTGATAGCTAATGGTACTGTTTCTTCCAACTCAGACCCTTCCTTGGACCACTTGGGAGTAATGAAACTGTGGGTGCTCCCACTGTCCACCAGTATACTAAGCATCTTTCCTCGAATGCATCTAGGAATCCTTAAAGTGTTATGGCCTATACTACCTGTCAAGATATTTTCAGTTTATCCTCTTTGCTCAATTCTTCCTCTTGTTCTTCTTTTTCAGGTGCATCTTCTTCTGCTTCTATCTTTACCTCCTGTGAATCCTCTTGCTCCATTAGATTAAATTGTTTTATCTTGCACTGATGCCTCGGACTATATTTCTCGCCACATTTGAAACAGAGATTATGATTTCTCCTGTATTCTGTGAGAGTTTGTTTGTTGCTCTGAAGTGGTTGTAAAGTTTTTGTTTGCTGAGTTGGGGTGACATTTTTGTATACTCCTTGATGTCCACTATTTGCAGAATGTTTTGTAGCATATTTCAACTTCCTTTGTTCAAACTCTAGGGCCAGCTCTTGAAACTTAGCTTGCTTAAATGCTTCTGATAAATCCTTTGGAGGGTGTATTTTGATTCTATGCCTTAGTTCATCCTTCAATCCACTAACAAAGCTGGAAACAAAATAGTTCTCGTCTAGGGTAGCATTGAACTGTAGCATGTAAGGTTTCAATTCCTTAAATTTATCCTGGTACTCCTCCACAGAACCCTTCTGATTTAACTTGTTAAATTCTTCAATCACATCACTGATAGTTTTGTTGCAGAATCTATGACACAGGTCCGCTATAAATTCATGCCACTGTATTTTATGTTTTTGCATCATATAACCATCGAACCAAACTTCAGCCCTTCCTCCCAAATACATAGTTGCAATCTCCAGTTTATGACATTCAAGGACATTAAATATTGCGAAATACTTCTCACATCTTCTTACCCAACCCCTTGGATTTTTCCTTCAAACATAGGTATCTCAATTTTAGGTTTCAGATTCAGAATGTTTATCCAGCTCTCATGATTCTCCTTGTCTTTCCTAGGAAATTCCTGCAAATAGGAGGTTCCTCCCTTTTCCATTCCTTTTCCCCCATACTTTCATGTCTCACTAGAAGGTGAAAACATTTGAGGTTTGGAAGCTATTATCCCTGGTTCATCTAGCTTCATAGAATACCTTTCATTCTCATCAATAACAGTGACATGGACAGGTTTCTTACCATCGTTATGAGGAGGAACATTAACTTCTGGTTGTTTGCTTCTTTCAGGTATCACTGTCTCTGGACTGCTCTAGTGACTGCAACAATGATTTTCCTGAGGTCTGCCGAACATCTTCCATCTTGTTGTCAAGCTTGTCAATCCTTCCTTCCAGGGAGATCTTGTCAGCTTTCAAATCCTCCATTTGCCGTTGCAGGGTAGCTATCTCCGCATTATCATCCATCGATTGGTTCTTCTTAGATCTTCCCAGCGTGCTATTTGGATCTTGTAAAATCTGGCTCTGGCTACCAAATGTTGTAGTTTGATACAAAAATAAGGATAGGGATTTCAGAAGAAGAAATAGATTGTAGAAGAGAAATTTATCATTTTCATTGATAAAAAAAAAACTGAGGTTTGCAGTACATAGTACAACATGTATATTATTTTCCCACAGCTGTCCATAACAGAAATTGTAATCAACTTAATACAATATTCATTTCCTTAATTCCATCTGGGTTTCTTCATTCCTCTCGTCATTGGGCTGGCTCATCTCATTAACCCGAACCCGTTCTGCTGCTAGACCCGTTCCCTGGGCTCCAAGTGTGTTGGCGACGTCGTTTGGAACCAATCTTTTCAATTCCTCACGTGCACCTGATTCCACTTCAAACTCCCTTTTTTCTGAAGATTCATTTTCTCCAATTCTTCTCAAAATTCCTAATCCCTTCGCATTTTTCCCTAATTTCCCCAATCTCACTTCCAGATTCATGACATTCAGTACTTGGAATACTTTTGTCTAGGCTTAATAATGTGACAATTTTAAAGTGTTACTTTATTAAAATTGACAAAAAAAATAACTAAAAATTAATCAAAAATTTAAGTACAAGAATGGTTGTCAAGTTAAGGACTAAAGCTTTTCTCAGAGGTTACTTGATCAGAAGAGATCTTTAACCGTTTTACTATCATCAAAATGATAAAAATAAAAAATTGAAGGACCTTGATAACAACATTTTAAAATGAACACCACCAGCATTATCCATTGCTACTGCTAAAATGGTATACTATTATTATGGTTTGCATGGAAGTTCAGTAACCAAGCTTTGCTTATGTCCATTGCAAAATAAGGAACATAGTACGATCATATAATCAAACGAGGAGAGGGGTATTTATTCTATTACAAAAAGCATCACCTTTTCAGACCACCACACGACAACTAATAAACCTTGTTCCCACTGAAAAATTCCCTGGTAGAATTGAGTCTTCTCCTCCTCAACCGTTCTGATATGGCAAAGGCTAGCTCTAAAGACTGCGATGCATTTAATCTCGGATCGCAATGTGTGTGATAACGAGAGTTCAAGTCATCAAAAGTGACGGTATTTGAACCCCCGATGCATTCTGTTACGTTCTGCCCTGTCATCTCCAGATGAACTCCTCCAGGATAGCTTCCTTCTTGTTCATGGACATCAAAGAATGCCCTCAATTCGGACTGAGAGGAAAGTGAAAGAGACCATGAGGTTAGGCTTTCGTTACAGTCCAACAGAAGAGAAGTTTGCTAAGGAATTTAAGTTCAAGAGTCTTTACTCTGATTGCATCAAATGGACGAGTTTTGAGACCACATGGAGCTTTAATTGTATTTCCATGCATGGGGTCGCTCACCCAAGTGACAATAAGTCCGGCCTGGCGCACAGCCCTAATAAGATGTGGAAGCTTGATTCGCATGTTATTGGCTCCCATTCGTGTGATTATTGTCAGTCTTCCAGGTTTGTTCCGAGGGTTAAGAATTTCACACAATTTTACAAGTTCCTTGGGGTCCATCTTATCGCTGACCTATAAGATGCAAGGAGATATCAGAAACAAAACAGTACCAATCAAACATATAAACCATAACTGCATCAAACCCTATCTCCCTCCCGTTACTGATTAAGTCAAATGAACGCATGCTCACGCACATACACACTATGTTTTGATTTCTAAAACTTGAACCTGCAACATCAAGAACCAACTCTTGTCGGTAGAGAAACGAACTAAAATTTCACTATGAAGTTCCAGAGCAAAGATTGATGCCACTACCAATCTCAAAAAGTCTAAACAATAGTCATTGATTGTCTTATAAACAATTAACAATATAAGACTCTAAAACGTGGACATGCACCATGCACCTTAATGCCGAGAGGATTAGAAATACCCCTGAGAAATTCGACATGTGCTCCATCTAACTGCCGAGTCCTCTCTCCAACCCAAAGCATGTGCGCAGAACAATCATAGTAGAGGCCGGTTGTTGAATCCTCTCTAGTCAAGGCCTGCTCATAAGGTAAATGAAGGCATTCATGAGATGTCCAAAAATCAACTGTGTTCATTTGAGGGTCATCGATGGTTATCCCGGCTGCGGCCATGAATCCCAGAGCTTCATCAACTCTTTGTGCAAGCTCCATGTACCTAATTATAAACCCAAACTCTTCTAAAGCCAACAACAACAAAAATAAATCCAAGGCCTATAATCTGTATTGCAAATGTATGCAGTTCTAAAATTAAACATGCCTGAATATGAAACTAAAGAAAATGCCAAGGAATTACCTGTCCCCTTGTTCACTATGTCGAACGAAATCGAGATTCCACTGGGAGACCCTTTGCATAGCAGCATATCCACCGGTGGCGAATGCTCGCAGGAGATTCAAAGTACCAACAGACTGAAGATAAGCTCTTATCAGCCTTTGAGGATCGGGGACTCTAGATTTCTCATCAAAAGCATCGCCATTTATGTTATCTCCTCGATAACTTGGTAATTTGACTCCATCTTTTACCTCAAATGGATCAGACCTTGGCTTTGCAAATTGTCCTGCCATTCTCCCAACCTATAAAAAATCATACAAAAAGAGAATTTTATAAAAAGGGTCAAATTAATCTAGAGAAAGTTGTATTTTTTTGCTAAATAAACTTACAGAGATGACGGGGATTTGGGCACCAAAAGTGAGGACAACGCCCATTTGCAAAAGGACCCTGAAAGTGTCTCTAATGTTGGTTCCATTAAATTCTTTGAAACTCTCTGCACAGTCACCGCCCTGTAACAGAAACGCTTTCCCGACGGCGGCGTTCGCTAGCTTATCCTCCAGCTTCCTCGCCTCCCCAGCAAACACAATTGGCGGGAACGACCCGATCGTTTTGAGAACCGACTCGAGATCATCCATGTCCGGGTATTCAGGGAGTTGTTGGGCCGGCTTTGACTTCCATGAATCGAGAGACCAGTTAATTTGACCGGTGGAGGGAGAAGAAGAGGAAGCTGAAACCGAAGCGATGATGGCGGAGTTGCGCTTTTTGTTGACGTCTAGGGTTGAGATTTTTCGGGAGAGAGGGATGCACGTGGTGGTATCTCTCCGTCCTAGAGAGGTTTTTGCGGCGGCGAGATTAACAACGCCCGAGATTGCTACGGTCATCATCTTTAGTTCTGACTGCTGAGTTGATGGGATAAGAGGTTGGAAACTGGAAAGGGAAGATCTTTTTTAACGGATTTTTATATTTGTCTGATTTTCCCTTTGACTACGCATAAACGACACCGTTTGGTTTAATGTATTGTCTTCGCATCATAAACCCTTTTCACCATGTTATTTGCGGTCTCAACCAACCAGATTTATTAAGTTGAATCATCTTTTTATTTGTACGTGTAATTAGTGAGTAATAATTATCAGATAGTTTTTTTTTAATAGAAGCGACTAATTTTATTAAACAAAAAAATACTCAATATTACAATAATGGTTTACAATTATAATTGTAAACAAATACATAATTTGAATATTTTCTTACAACTAACCACTTTAGATCATATAAGGACCATACATGGAAATGGTTTAAAACTCATCCAAAGATTCGATCAAAAAAATAGACACGAACAAATCTGATTGCATCAGCAAACGAACCAAAAAAGGGATTAATCTATTGAAAGATCACTGAGAATCGCAAATCAGAACTGAGCGTCGCGATAAACTATCCACGAGCCCAAACTGCGTATCCATATTCAATCTGAGGGTCCAAAGCAAGGAAGATCACCGTGATAACAAATAAGCGTCATCTTGATCAGTCGTGGCGTCGTCAGATCTAACCTTAAAAAAATAAAACAAAAAAATTTACCAAACGAAAGAAAAAACGTACCAAAAGGTAGAATAAATCGTACCACAAAAGCATAATTATATATTGAAAACTAACAAATAACAGAAACGAAACGATAGATTCTGGCGGTCGGCGACCAATATTAAAATTGGAGCCGCCGCCGGCACTCAAGAAAAAAAAACAACGACAATTAATCAAATAATTACTTAAAAATAAACGAACATAATTACATGATCACGATTTATTTACTTTATTGAATGAAAGATCACGAGGTAAATTACATCTTGACTATTATTTAATGAAATAAATTTCAAAAGTCATTAAGCATTTATTTTTCGTAGTTCACATGAACATTATGCAAGTAAAGTATAAATAAAACAATATTTTCTTCAACGGAGTAACGAAAAATTAATAAGAAACTCATTTATTATTAGGGTGCAATCGGTTCGGTTTCGGTTTAATTCAGTAAGCTATTTTAGTAATTATCAGTTTTCGGTTCGTTTAATCTCGATTTTCGGTTTTTTCATATTGACGTTAATTTTTAAAATTTTGTATTTTATCTTGACAAAATAACTTTATTTTATAACTTTTAAACATTAAAAGGTAAAAGTTTTGAGATATTTTTATAAATATTCATTAAAAACTTATTTTTAGATAAAAAATAAAAAATATATCTATAATATTTTATATTATAAAATAATTAAAAAATCAATTAAAAAATTAAATTCAATTTAATTCGATTAACCGCGATTAACCATAATTTATAAATTTATGAATCATAACATCTCGAATCGATTCGGTTTTCAATTTTGCGATTAATCATGTTCAGCCCTATTCATTATATAGAATTAAAAGAGAGAACCGTGAGTGATCAAGAAAATTTAATGACGAGAGTAGAATGATTAAAATTAAAAAATTTAAACTTTAATGACAATGCAAGAGTGAGGTAAAGTTAATGATGAAAGGGGTAATTTAACCTTAAAAAAGGAAAACGCGACAGTGGCATCTAAGAAAATACAAAAGATGTAAAAAAAACAAGCGGTGATTGTATCTATTCCGATTCCGACCAAACAACCACTCCTCTGCCGCTAATCTCTTCCTTTGACCACCATCGATTCGATGGAAAAAAGCATCATCTCATCATCAAAACCCGGCAACACCCAATGAACCATCTTTATCCAACTCCAATACCCATTTTATGACTCCCAAAAAGAGGACCGTAATGGCCAATAATCCCTTCTCTCGTCCGCCGACTGTCTTCTTTCAACCATTGGAGGAGAGTCAAGCCTTTTGGTGCTCAAGAACTCGGTCGGAAACTCGTTCATCATCTGAGACGTGGGCGTTTGCTTTGCTTCCACTTGCGTTTTCTTGTTCTGTTCTCTCTCCCTTCGTTATATTTCTTGGTTTCTTATCCACGGCGGTTCCTCGTGTTGAATCTTGTCGCTTTGCTTGCCTTTTTTTTCTTAGCCTTTTGGTTTCTCTTAACCTTACCCTCCCTCGGTTGCCCTCACTTCGATTACTTCTTGCTCGTTCTTTGCCGGCTAAGTTCAGTCAACTCGGTTCATCTTCTGTATCCTCGGAAGCTGTTATTTGGTCAATTGGGTCAATGCCAAAAGCCGAGAAGAAGGTGAATTCGGAGACTTGGGTGCAGGTTTACAGCAACGGGGATGTCTATGAAGGTGAGTTTCACAAGGGAAATGTTCAGGGAGTGGGGTTTACTACATGAAAGGGAGGTATGAAGGGGATTGGATTGATGGGAAGTATGATGGTTATAGTGTGGAAACATGGGATAGAGGGAGCCGATTTCTGGGAGAATGCATGCAGGGATTAAAGCATGGAACCGGGGTTTACAGATTTTTTACCGGCGATGTTATACCTGGGAGTGGTCTAATAGGCAGTGCCATGGATGTGGAGTTAATAGTTGCGAAACGGCTGCAAGTATGTTAGGGAGTTCAAGTGGGGTGTCAAGCATGGGCTTGGTCACTACCAGTTCAGGTGAATTCTTTAATCTTTCAAAATATTTGTTCATACATGTCCAAGCTTTGAATGCTGAAATTTCCGTACTTAAACGATCGATGAGTTCTGTAATTCAAAAAGCAGGAATGGAGGCTTAAAGATTCTGAAACGGACACCAGACGAGGGAGCCTGGCATGTAGGAAGAAGGCTGGGATTCGGGACATACATTTTTAGAAACAGCAAGACACAATCTGGTCACTGGCAAAATGGTGTGTTCTAGATGTTCTTAGCGCAGAATCGGAAAACACTGAATCCAGTCTTTCATGCTGTCCAGGTATGCCTTGTAATAAAAACTACTGTGTTTTTTTTCAAGACATAGAACTAGCAAGACCTCACTTACAATTTGCTGTTCCATGTACACAGGAAGTAAGACAAGCCAGCGAGAGAGCTCGAGACATCACAAAGATCGATGAAAGAGTGAACACATCTGTGTCTACTGCAAACAAAGCGGCTAATACTGACAGAATGGTGGCTGTTAAAGCTATCCAAAAACAAACACATTATCACAAAAACAACATGGTTCACGTTTGAAACCGGTGTTCAGTCATCATTAGAAGAAGATGGTTGATCATGGAGACAGAAATGGGCCTCCCCTTTCCTCTTTCTTTTAGTTGCATATGTAGGTAGGTAGGTTGAGTTTATGAGGGAAAGGATGGCAGAAATGTGTGTGTCTAGGGAGCCTGGCAATGCTTCTCGATTTCTAATAGTAAATGTCAAATCATCTATACTGGCCACAGCCATGTGTCACGGGTCTAGAACCTTTCTAGTAAAACCGTGTGGCCTTAGGACTCAACTCGCCTAAGTCAGCCTCTACACAAAGCCCTCAAAGCTTTGTAACTCGCGGAAAGCAAACAAGGGAAGAAAGGTAAAGAGAGAGAGCTTTTGAGTGGAATGCTTTGTATTTCTCAATGATGAAGTGACAAATGAGGAGGGGTGAGCCTATATTTATACTTGGCCCCCATCACATCCAACGGTTACAATTAAATTACATCGATGGCTAGGATTAATTCCCACCAACCACAAAGGCATCATTCTAAGAATATTCCCGACTATACAAGGAAAGAATCTACTATGTTCACATTACTTAAGTGGGCTATTCTAACGGGTTTGACAGACCCAAAACCTTTGTGAGATAGGCTTGGGCGGATTGGACTGTATCAACCCCACCGTTGGGCTTGTTGAACTCGCGGACCGTGACATTCTCCCCCACTGAATTCAGCAACGCCTTCGTTGCGTCCTGAGAGTGGAATTCGGCAATCTTGTCTTGGAATTGCCAAAGGTCCTCGGCTGGTTCCCAACTCCCTTCGCTGTCGGGAAGTCCCTTCCATTGGATAAAATACTCCTGCCTTGGTCGATGATTCTTCCGTCGGACAATCCTATCTGCAAGGATTTCTCGAACCTCCTTCTCATAGGAGACTTTCACTCCTATCGGTGCTCTATGTGACTTGCTTCGATCCGGATTATCAGTATCCGCATGGAATGGTTTGAGCATACTTACATGGAAAACCGGGTGAACCTTGAGCTTTGGCGGTAACTCCAGTTTGTAGGCCACAGCACCTACTCTCTTTACGATCTTGAATGGTCCCTCGTACCGTCGCACAAGTCCCTTGTGAACTCCTGGTTTCCTCAATACCAAGTGAAGCTTGGCAAGGACTTGGTCGCCAACTTGAAATTCCTCGTCCCTGCGCCTTCGATCAGCCCACTTCTTAGTCCGCTTACCCGCCTTGTGCAAACAAGCTCGGGCTAAGTCGAGATGCTCTTGCCACGCTTTGGCAGTGTGGTAAGCTGCTGGATTAGGCCCCTCGTAACCGAGCACAACAGCGTTGGGAGTGAGTGGCTGTTGTCCGTTTACGATCTCAAAAGGACTTCGGTTTGTGGCCTCCGTCCGCTGCAAATTGTAGGAAAATTGGGCCACATCAAGCAACTTCGGCCAGTCACGCTGAGTCGCACTAGCATAGTGCCGGAGATAAATCTCCAACAAAGCATTCACTCGTTCGGTTTGCCCATCGGTTTGTGGATGAACACTCGTAGACATGTTCAAGTCTGTCCCCATCAGCTTGAACAACTCGGTCCAGAACTTGCCCATGAAACGAGGGTCCCGGTCACTCACGATCGTCCTTGGCACCCCCCAATACTTTACCATATTTTTGAGGAAAAGTCTAACTGCTTCCTCAGCTGGGCACTTCTTACTGGCAGGAATGAAGGTGGCATACTTCAAAAACCTGTCAACAATCACGATAATACTGGCAAATCCGTCAGTACTCGGCAAACCGACTATAAAGTCCATAGAAATACTCTCCCATGGACGCTCTGGGATTGGTAATGGCTGCAACAATCCCGCTGGTTTCTTAGCCTCGATCTTGTCTTGTTGGCAAGTAAGATAAGTCTTCACATAGACCTCCACGTCATTGTCCATGTGTGGCCAATAGTACCGCTCCGCTAACAACGTCATCGTACGGTGCATTCCTGGATGGCCAGCCCACTTGGAATCATGACATTCCCGCATGAGCTCTTTCCGCAACTTCATGTATTGCGGGATATAGAGGCGTCGTCCCTTGGTGTACAAGAGGTCGTTCTCGAGCCAGAACCGTCTGGACTTGCCCTCCTTGGCATGATTGATTAATGACTGGGCTGTCGGATCATGAGCTAAGCCCTCCTTGATGCGTGATAACAGTGGTCCCTCGGGTCTGCTGATGAACTCTATGTTGCACCTTCGACTTAGTGCATCGGCCACACAATTGGCCACACAATTCTCTACTATAGGCTATATTGATAAAGACAATTAGGAAATAAAGTATTCAAATATTTTAAATATAGATAAAGTTCAAACACAAGCAAAAACATCATACAACCATATGTCTCTCAATTTGTTTGTAGCCAAAACAAGCAAAAACATCATACCAAAGTTGAATACACCGTCAGTCAGAGGTAGCTCAGCTCTCGGTTTGCTCCCTCAACCTCCTAATAGTACTCCTCACCGTAACAGCACTGGCGGTGCTGTAAATAACAAATGAATGAACCTTGTTAATAACTTAGACATACAAAGAAATGAGAAGAAGCATAGTGCCGATACTCACTTCAAAGTATAAGCACCACCAGCTTTAACTTTACCGCAATCCTTGCAGCCCCAGATTCCGACGGCCTTTCTCTTCACTGCATACTGTAGAAACAGAGATTGTTGGAACAAAAAAGGATGCAAATAATACAAACATAAGCTTAGGATCATACATATAACCAAATGTGTCGTACCTTTCCACAGAACTCGCAGAAGTACTTGCTGTGTTGACTCACCTCCATCTTCTTAATTTGCTTCCTCAAACTGGCACCATATCGAGTACCTTCATTTCGAATAAGGAATAAGATGAGGAACTTCAGTAATCAAAACACATTAAATTTTAATTTGGAATCATTTGGTGTAAAGCTACAATGGTTAAAACCTTCCGAGCAATTTAGATAGAAATTGGGAAGGTAACAATTCCAAACATTAAAATGGCTATCAAATCCAAATTTGCATACATGTTCAACAATCTCTATGTACAAATTTCTTCAAAGAAGAATAAAAGTTCATAAAATAAAGTGAAACCTACCGTATTTTCCAACAATTCCAGCCTTCTTCGTTCTCTTTGTCTGCAAACACAGAGTTAATTAATCACACCGAGAAACAACACTAGCAAATCAACCAATGCCGATAGATATCTAATTGCTACTCTAGTATTTAAGCCTCTAATTCTGATTCAAAAAATTGTAATATGAGTGTCAAATCTCCGTCTCATTTCCTTTTCTTCTACATTGCACAAAAATTAAAAATAAAACAAAATCTAACAAGATTGCCATAACACAATTGATATTTAGCTGTAGAACGGAAAACTATCTTATTTCAAAGCTACAGAATGTCAAATCAACTGGATTCTTGAGGATATACATTTTCTCGGAAAACAAACACGTAAATAAATAATGTAAAATGAAGATAATACCATCGTGGGATTGTGGAGAGGATCTCTGTGTGTTTGGTTCGGAAGATGAGGAGCGGCCTCTTGGAGAGGAAGCAACAACGACGAGTTAGGGTTTTTCAGTTTCGGGATATTATAGAAACTTGAAACGACTGGGTCAACTCAGTCGGGTATGGATCCAAACTAAACTACAAACAATTGATAATGGGCCGTGGACTATCCATCCGCATATTTTGAAACCAGATTTTTATAAATTCGGGTTTGCCTCATTTTAACATAAATTACTAATCCGTACCAAAACATTAGTATTTTAATCGTAGAATTTTGGTATTCCAATAAATTCGTATTAACCCTTATTGATTTACAAATTCTAAAATTTTAATTGTTCTTTTCATATTTATTAATGGGTAAACTATATAAATGGTCCTTTGACTATATCTCAATTATCTTTTATATCCTCTGACTATCAAATGTTACAAATTGGTCCATTAATTAACTTTTTTAATACAAAGTGGTCCTGTGTTGTTAAAAATTTGACGAAAAACTGATGTGGACGTTAACATGTTGACTTGAATAACCATGTGGCATCTTCAATCTCTATAATCCAAGTCAGCATATTAATGTTCACATCAGTTTTATGTCAAATTTTTAACGGCACAGGACCACTTTATATCAAAAAAGTTAATCAATTAATTAATTTGTAACATTTAATAGTCAGTGAATATAAAGATAATTGAAGTATAATCAAGAGATCATTTATATAGTTTACCTTTTATTAAACTTCAAGAAGAAAAATGAAAAAATATATATAATTTAAATTTTAATTTTAAATTAAATTGATATATTGAATATTATTTTATTAAAAATAATAGTTGAAATATAAACAGTAATTCAAACATAGTTAAATATGAAATATGTAGTTTCCCCTCAAAGAAATGATGTTAAAAATATATCAATAACACTAATTTTGTGAACAAGAATGAATCTGGCTGATGTTCTGTAGTTGCCTAGTACTGTGAACCATCCAATCAGTTTCCTGTTCTTCAACATTCTCAGAAAAAGGAAACTCACACTACCAAACAGTACATCACTGTGGAGGATTGATGATGAAATCTTCATTGCACAATGGACTGGAAAGTGTGATGGAAAATCAGATTTGGAAAGAGAAAGAACAGTCCTTCAAACTTGAAAAATAGCCATGGTTTCTCCAGTGGGAGCTGCTGTGTTTATGGCACTGGGAATGGACCTGCACAGGCCACACAAATCCCAAATCCCTGCCATTTCTAGATTGATGATGAAATCTTCATTGCATAATGGACTGGAAAGTGATGAAAAATCAGATTTGGAAAGTGAAAGAACAGTTCTTCAAACTTGAAAAATAGCCATGGTTTCCCCAGTGGGAGCTGCTGTGTTTATGGCACAGGAAATGGACCTGCACAGGCCACACAAATGACAAATCCCTGCCTTTTCTAGATTGATGATGAAATCTTCATTGCATAATGGACTGGAAAGTGTGATGGAAAATCAAATTTAGAAAATGAAAGAACAGTCCTTTAAACTTGCAAAATAGCCATGGTTTCCCTAGTGGGAGCTGCTGTGTTTATGGCACAGGAATGGACCTGCACATGCCACACAAATGACAAATCCCTGCCTTTTCTAGATTGATGATGAAATCTTCATTGCATAAAGGACTGGAAAGTGTGATAAATCAAATTTATAAAGTGAAAGAACAGTCCTTTAAACTTGAAAAATAGCCATGGTTTCCCCAGTGGGGGGATGCTGTGTTTATGGCACTGGAAATGCACCTGCACAAGCCACACAAATGACAAATCCCTGCCTTTTCTAACACTTTTTCCCCACCTAAATCTCTGTGAAACCTTGTTAAAGAAACCTAAAGCCTTAAAGGCTAAAGGAATTGACTTGGAAACTGCAATAGCAATTAAAACTAAAAATTAACAGCTTTTCCAGCAAGTTCCATATCATGTTTTGCTTTCTCTTTCAAGGTTCATGGTAAATGAAAACACAGAAGAAAAAACCAGTACAGAACTACAGAACCAGTCCATGAATTACTTTCTTCATCTGATTCATTAGCACTGGTTAAACAACCCAAACAAAGAGCCATATCACAGAGCAGATCTAAAAGACTAAATCTCACAGTTAATTCTCAGAATATATATGTTTAGGGATTCAAAAAAACCCAGAAAACAAAAAAGGGAAACCCTCAAAATAGTCTTCTCCTTGTTCTTCCTTCCTCTCCTTGGCCCTTCTCAACAGTTTATACAAAGGTTGGTAGATATATAGATACATGTTTGTTTCTCTTTATTTCTTTCTCATTTGAGAAATGATTATTATATGTTCATGCAGCAGCAACAGTGCCTGTTCTAAAAGGGTAGCCCTGAGCTTTTGATGGAGAAGTTGAGGATTTCCTTTGATCCTTCTTCCTCAAAGCTTTCATGGAGGAAGAAAGGGAAAGGCTATGGCTTTTCTCCTTAGCCTCATCCATGTCAATTTGCTCTTGCCTACACTCTTCACTACAGAAAGGAGTATCCCTCTGCAACAAACAAAAAACCTCAATCAGAAACCAAATCAAAACCAGTTTTAAAACCCCAAAATTGAATCTTTTAGCTTTTTGTAAAAAAAACCAATCTTCGAAAAAAAAACAACTCAATCTGAAATCAAATCAAAATAACACTAACCTGTACATGAAGATGTCTTTGTTTCCCCCAAGAGGCTTCCTGCAAAGGAAACAGGAGTCCAAGAAATGGGGCTGATGGATGTGATCTTCAAACCTTGGAAAAGAACATGAGGAAGAAGAAGAGTATGATAGATTCCTCAAACTAGTTCTCCTTGTGTAAAAAAGTGGTCTTTGAAAAAACCCGTTTTGGTAAGGGGTTTGGTAATGGGTGCCCGAATACTCTGCCTCAATAACTGCCAGAGAAGCCAAGCCTTGATCTTCTTCTATGAAACAATGCCTCCTTGAACGTCCAGATGAGTTCATTTTTTGTGCTTTTTGGGGAAAAGATACGAATTTTAGGGTTCTTGGAAGGCAGGTTGAAGATGAGTGGGTGAAGAAATGGTGTAGGGATTGATTTTATAGTGTGGGTGAAGCACAAAGCTTTGTTCTTTGTTGAGAAGTGAGAACAAGAAATGATTAATTAAATTAATAAAGAAGAAACAACTGCAGGGTTTTCAAGAATCCGTGCTACTGAATCTATTGGCTCAAGTTATTTCCAATTTTGAATTAACATTTTATCACTTTATTTAGAAACAAAATTTTATTTTTTTAATTCATAAATACATTAAAAAATATTAAATTTCTATTTTTTTAATATTAAATTATTTTTTTATACAGAAAAAATAAATTAATTAAAATTTTAAAATTAAAAATATATATTAATTAAATAATTTGATCAATTCTAATCATCAAGTCTTAAAGATTTTATGATACTTGTTATATAAAAAATTAATGGAAAATTCTACGACGAGCGTCGAATACTGTTGAACACCACTAATGTTGAACATTGTTGAACATTATTAAATTAATTAATAAAAATTTAATAGCTCAAGGACTCAATATGTAATTAATAAAAGAGTGATAAACTTAACATATAATTAATAATTGTATGATTAGTCCTTTAGATTTTTATTCTTTATAAATTAATTTAATAATGTTCAGCGGTGTTCAACACTAACAATGTTCAGCGGTGTTCGACGCCCGTTGTAGACTCATCCAAAATTAATACATAGTTTTGATTCTTCCCGTTATTTATTATTTAATAAAATTTATTTATTTAATGATATATAAAAAATAAAGATAATTTTTTAAAAAAAATAAAAATTTATTTAATATAATAAATTAATAAATTAATAAATCAGACGTATCTAATAATTTTTCTGTCACTTAATAGCGTCATAATCTATCAAGTGAAACTTTTAAAAAATTATATTATTTTCAAAAATATTTAAAATTTTATAAATAAAATTATAAATATTCTAAAAAGATTTAAAATATATATCTTAAGAAAGTGAATTTTTTTAATAAATTATATATTATTAAAATAGTGTAAACATACTGGATTTAACATATATTAAAGAATTATGATTTTAAAAAAATATTTTGAAATAATAAATAATTTAAACTTGTAAAAAATATTAAAATAATATTTTAAAATTAAAAGAAAAACTACAATATTATTCTGATTGTAGTTATTCGGACACATTGTGATTATATGAGAAGAAATGGCAATTCCGTGATTAGAGAATGAAATGGGGGCGAAAGAGAAGGAAAGCGCAAGTCTCGTCCTTGGGGGCTAATAATAATAAATGATTAAAAAACAACAAAGCCCAGAAACTCCGATGTCCATGTTCTAAAGGGAAAGCCCCACGCTCGTGCATTAGCGCGTTAAAATAAAACAACCACCATACAAAGACTAATACCGGTAGTTGATAAGTTGTACTAAAATGAGCAACTACCCATTTTAAATTAAAGGTTTATGTAATTGTACATTTTGGTACCTGAATTTATTTTAATGTACAATTTGATACCTAAATTTTAGCCTAATTAAAAGTATAGGCAAATGTATATTTTGGTACCCATTAAGATTCAATTTGGCATTATTTTTTTTTGGTACAATTAAGTATTTAATTTGATTTGTTGGTTCAGATTAGCATTTAAATTTTATTTCTCGCATAATTTGGTACGTGCAATAAATTATCAATAAATATTTATATTTGTATTTTATTATTATATTTTCATTTTTTTAATATGTTTTACAAAATACGATTAAATATTAACTTTTAAATCTCGATTTTATTTGATTATCCTCTCAAATTAACCTAATTTAATAAAAACACATAATTAATTACAACGATTAATTCAAAATAAAATATTATATAAATTTATTACTACATAAAAGTTGAATCTTTAATAAAAAATTAAATTTATGACATTATTGACCTTTATCTTAATTTTTTAAATAATGGAATAAACTCAAATTACTTTAGTAGTTACACTCCACGCGCCATAAATGCAAGTAGGACTCGTCAGAAACTCTCCCCAGAAAAAAAACTTAGACTGTTTTTCCTATGTTTTAAACCGTTTTTTTTTAGTAAAACAAGTATAGAGAGGATCGGACGGTTAAGATTTCACCTCTGTCACTCCAACCTCTTTACGTCACTCGCCTTCTCTTTTTCTTCTCTCTCTAATTATTCTTTTGTCGTTTTCTTCACTTTTTCACGTAACCTGGACCCACCTCCCTCCATAAACCATCAACTGTGGGGACCACAATTTAATCCAATGGTCAGAAAATGTGGAAAATAAATAAAGCCATTAGTATCATAATATTATTTTTAATAATTACTTGAAAAAATAATCATAAAACTGTATTATTTAATTTAATCTATGTAATTTAATCTCACGTTTTATCAAAAATAAATTTTAAACTCATAATATAAAAGTAATTTATTTATTTAAAAAATTAATAAATTAATTTATCAATATATTCAACACATAAATTATGTAGATTAATGAGTTGGTTAAATCACTGAGGATGTGCTAAATATGTTTTAAGAAAATGGTTTTTACATGCTTTAATAAAATAATTTTTTTATAATTTTAAATTTTATTCGATGATATAATATTATGTTTTTATTCTTATTTATTTTTTCTTTACAGTATTTTATAATTTCATTGAATTATTACGAACATAGTATTAGTAGGCATATAAACACGTGTGCCTTAGTGATTCTCGCCACCGATGCACGTAGGCCTCCTTCCACATTACACGTAGGTATCTCACAACACGACAAAAAATCTTTATTACTACTATTATAAGGATGAGTAAGATCGGATATCGACCAATTTGATTAGAATTGATCTCGGTCCCGATAATTATCGATTTTTGAAAATTAAAATCAGTCTCAATCCCGATCACACTGAGTCTTAAATTTTAGAAATCGTTTTCGTTATTAGTGAAAATCGATTTTAATACTAGGTACCTTACCTGATCAATTTATTTATTATTAAAAGAATTGAGAACTAAGAGAAAAAATTCAACTACCAATAATAATATTAAATAATAAAATTAAAATATTGTAGTCTTACGAATTAAAATTTTAAAACAAGTCATACTATAATATTAATACATAAAGAGAGTTTTATAAGAAAAAAATAACAAAAGAACATTATCTATCACAAGAAAATAAAATATTTGATACTTGGTGCAGACTTCGTTTTATTGGGTACCCATTTAGTACCAAGTTTAAAAAATTAAGATTCAATCTCAGTCTCTGTTATAATTGATTTCTAAATTTTGAATCTAATCTCGATCTTATTGATATCAATTTCAGATAAAAATCTATCGGATCTAACAGGTTCGAGGATAGGGTAATTAGTTTTTCCCCACCCCTACTATTATGAGCTCTGTAAGTAAAGAAAAAGCCTTCATTCAATTTTGACGGCTCAGATTGCATCGTGAACTAACCCATTTTTATGTATCAGGTTTATTCGGATTTCGTTTTGATTTAAACGGGTAATTGGATCGTCCGAATATATTATAGTTTTCGATTTTACTCTGGTTATAATGTTTTATAATATTTAGATAATTATATATATTTTTATTAAATATATTTTTATATCAAGAATAATATGAAATTTTTTATAATTAAACCAATTAATGAGTTTTTACAGAATTATATATATTTAAATATAATTTTGAATTCCAGTTAATGGGAGTTACCTTCTAGACCCTCAATTGATGAGAAATTATATCATGGTTCAGTCTCATCATGTCATCCATAGGATCAACTAATAGAAACTGTCCACCTCATTATTTTTTAATTTTTCAAGTGAAAATTCACTTGGGAAAAAATTATGACATGAAAAAATTGATGAAATGAAAAGTTTTTATTGGTTGGTCCCATGGACACGTAGTGAGACTGACTCATGATATAATTTTTCCTCAATTGATATATAAAATAAAATATTAATGGAATCCTACTCAGTCGGTCAATGAAATTGAATGGTCATTTATGGAGGTTACAATTATTTGGTAAGACTTTTCATGCATTTATAAGGGGAAGACTAAATTATTCAAATAATTTAATTTATGTACATTAATTTCAAAGTAATATTTTATTAAATATAAAAATTATATTTTAAAATATAAAAATAAGATAATTTTAACATTTTTAATTATTTAATTAATAAATAAATTTTAATTAAAATTTTTATTATATAGTGAGTTAGTAAGAGGCGGAACATATATAGAACTAGTGTATCGTAGCCTAAAAAATAATAAAAACTAAAATAATTATAAAATCATTTTCAATTCCTAAAATATATTTTTTATCCTTAAATTTAAAATTTTAAATAAACATTTTAATAAAAAATATTAAATTTCATTGTTGATAATAATTATGATCGGATTGTTAGTAATAATATATTTTCAAATATAATTCATAAGTATTAAGATTTAAACTAAAATACAAACTAATGTTTTTCTAGTTTATGTAACTTTAACATTATTTTAATCAAAAAAAATATATAATTTATATTGTTTTTAAAAGTAATTTTTAATATTGAATTCCGTCACGTTTATTTTTCAGTTATAATTCTATTAAGTGGCATTTTAATTAAAAACTGGATGCGTTTGCTAATAGAGATGGGTACGGATCTAATTTTCGGTCCACCAGTACCCAAAAATCATATTCTCTATTCGTCACTCGATTTGACCCGGTTTCAAGGTGAAAAAAATCTGATTCGATCCGACCCAATTTCAAGCTTTAAAATTCGACCTGACCCGAACTATTAAAATAATTTAAAATTTAAGGACTTAATTATAAAAAAATAAAATTTAGAGATCTAATTGTAAAAAATAAATTTTTAATGACCTAATTATAAAAAAATATTTTAGTGACATAATTATATAAAATATATATAAAAAGGGAACATTATTGTAAATATCCATAAAATATATATATGAAAAAATTATACTATTAGTCTCGAGTTGAATCAGATTTTTTTCACCATAAACCTGAACACGAATCTTCTACAAAATATTTAATTCAATCGAATCGGATCATGTCAAAATCCGTCAAATTTAAGTTCCGTGTTCGTACCTATTTGCAATGTTAAAGCAATAATATTCTTAATTTGAATCATATTGTGTTCCTAAAAGTTTAGAATGTTAGTGTTAACTGATTGATTATTTTAATGATTATAATTATTTTAATAATTATAATAATCCAATTTACTTATTTGAGATAAATTATTATGAAACAAAGGTCTCATCACATGGGACGAATCATGGATCATAATAGGACATGATGACACGAGATAATTAGAAGAAAATAAAAAGCACAATTATTTGATTAATTAACATTCCATGATATTAAACATATAATTTAATGACATTGTCACAACTTTTTGAAACATTAACTAGGCCGGTTCATTTCATATGGTTCCAGCATAGTGACCGATAATATATAAAGAATAAAGATTTTGAAGGACTAATCATATAATTATTAATAATATATTGTGTTTATCATATTTTTATTAATTATATATTGAGTCCTTAAAATTTTAAAATTTTATTAATTAATTTAATAATGTTTAACAATATTCAATATTAATGGTGTTCGACGTCCGTTATAAAATTTTATGTATATATTATGATTGAATTCAAGTCTTCTAAGATAAATATTATGTATTTTTCTACTAAAATAATTTATAATATTCGATGCGAAGTATTTTTTAATATATTATTTATTATAAAATATTGATTAATTAATTTTTTTTAAGAAAAGATCTAAGGCATCGAGCGTTAGAAGAACATGTTATAAGTGTTGAGCATGTTGTCTGCTTCAAATATTGACACGTGTGCATAAACAAATGACTTATGGTGGAAAAATTATATCATGGATCAGTCCCACCACGTGTCTATGGAATCGACCAATAAAAACTACCCATCTTTCCATGTCATTTTTTTTCTAAATAACTTTTTACTTGAAAAAATAAAAAAATAATGAGGTAGCTAGTTTTTATTGGTCGGTCTTATGGATAACGTGGTGGGACTTACCATGATATAATTTCTCCTTACGGTGGGAGTAAAAGATTCGATTCTGTTTGTAGCACAAACTACAAGGCAATCCAAACATAGGCTTATACACGTGGAACAATCGTGTAACCCCAAGTAACCTTTAAGAATTAAATAAAAGATAATTACTTGATATATTAATTATATTTTTTTAGTTTTGATTTGTCGACGTCATTTTTGTATAAAAAACTTTAAAATAAATATTAAAGTTTAAAATTTATAAATTATAGTTATTTTTTAAAATATTTTATCTATATATGTAAGAGTATTTTCAATTTTTTTAGTATAATTACACATGAGGTCTCTTAGTTTAAATAGTAATAAAATAAGATTTCGTCCCTTTCAATTTTTAGATTTGAAAGCTTAATAGATCTTTTCTCCTCTCAATATTTGATTCTAACTCCGTTCCTGACATCGGCGACGTACTCTTTATACCATTCCTTCGTGCAGTTGCCATTCGAAAAGGTTATAAAAAGAGATCTTCTCTGCCGTCTTAGATATGCAAGTCTACCCTTCGTTCGTTGACACCTACGATTGCGTCGTCACGTTATTCTCATCGATAGGCTTACTGTGATTAATCTTCGAAGTGTCGTTTTTTTCTCGAATGTGATTAGTCCATTGAGTTTGCCTGTTATCCCCATTCTTGCTGTGATTTTCTTCCATGATAGATGGTTTCAAGGACGAGTCATTTGGATAGTCAGATAATCGATCGAGTCATTCGGGTCGAATATTTTTAAATACCCTTTATTTTGGATGATTCCAAATCCAAGAAGTAAAAATTCCAATAGAGTTTCTTTGGGAATTACATATCAGGTCAAGGAATTTTAACATAATATTGAATTGAGTAGGCAAGAAATATATGGTTTAAATTCTAAATTAATCCTAAACTTTAAAATAATTAGATTAAATCCTCACATTAAAGTACTTAACTATCGACTCACTATTAAATTTGAGCTTACATATATTATGTTTTAAAATATTTATTAACTCAAGCATTTTAAAAAAATCACGAAAGAATTTGAATGAAACAATATATTATTTAAGGATTAAATTGGAATGTTTAGAAATGTGAAAACCAATTTAAAATTTAACATATAATTCAGGTACCTCTAGTACAATTAATCCTAATTTTAACAACCCAACAACATTAACCGAAAGGCAATAATGAAAAAAAACATTAACTATAAAATAAATCTTTAAATTATTTTTGATTGAAATAAACATTTTAATTTTTTAATTAAATAAGTATTAAATTAAATATCTTAATTTATTTTAAAACATATTAAAAGTTAAATTTTAATAACTTATTTTAATCAAAAATATATTTTATATATTTATTATAATTAAAATTTAAAAATAAAATTTTAAATATTTATTTTTACCAAAAAAATATTTTAAATATTCATTAAAAACAAACAAACATAATTTAGATATTTTGTAGTTAAGCGAAAAAGGAAATATCAAAACTTTGATAAAAAAAAAAGGGGATTCCTTCCGTTCTTTAGCTTGAAATCGAAATCCTCAGCCGAAAATTGTAAGTGATCGGTTCAATTTGTTTTTCTGTACGATCTTTGCTAGAAATTATATATATTAACCCATTGAATTGTTTTTTTATTTTACTTGTAAAGATTATTGCATAATTGAGATGATTTCGTAACGCAATTTTGCTTGGGGATTTGACGTTAGCAAGAATTCAGGGAACCCATTTTTCCCAGGAAAAATTAGCCTTTTAATCTATAATTTTAAGAATTTTATGCGTCTCAGTGGTCGCCGGAAATTTTATAATCTAAAATTTTTTGTACTTTCTGTATATAAAATAGGCTATCTTTTTCATGATATAATTTTTTAATTTATTTTTGATCAAGTTGATGAAACAGGCTACTTTTTGGAACTGTAATAGAGAGGATCAACAAAGATAATTTTATTGAGAATGGCTTGTAGAGGATGCTTGGAATGCTTGTTGAAGCTCTTGAACTTTTTGATGACTGTTGCTGGTTTGGCTATGGTTGGATATGGGATCTACTTGTTTGTTGAGTACAAAAGAAATGCTGATGTTTCTATGCTTTTGTCTCCCGTGGACCGTGATCAGAATTTGATGCAACTCGGTCGGCCCATGCTCTTGGCCATGTCTGTTTCGTCTGATATTTATGATCATCTCCCAAAAGAATGGTATTAGTTTTTGTCATTTGCTTGTAGTTTGAATGTTTGATATTGTTACTTGTTATTTCCTTCTTTGGTTAGTAATGCTTGCTTTAGTTGACTTAAAAATGTGTTCATGTAGCATTTATGATATGATATTTCCCCATTTCTTTGGTGAAATATCTATATGTACTACTCCACCGTGCGCATAAATTTGAGCCCTACCAGCTTGAATGAAATCTTGTTCCAAGATCCACAGGGCAATGCTGGAGTTTGAGCAGCTGTAATTTTTTGTGTCGTCTTCTATCACATGTTAACCATTTGTTTTTCTCACGGTCATGTGTATTGATGAAGAATCTTCTGCATGTTTATATGTTTTAACTTTTCAATCTCTATTTTGCAGGTTTATATATTTATTTACTGGAGTAGGAGTGGTTCTCTTTGTTATATCTTGTTGTGGTTGCATAGGAGCTTCAACTAGGAATTTATGCTGTTTGTCTTGTGTATCCTAATTATCTGTTTGATATATTCGACTGTGATAATTTGGGCCTAGATATCATGTAACATCCTAACAAAATTATAATTTAGTAGTACTTGATTTTATTTTATCCCGGTCATTTTTCTTCTCCTTCACGATGATTGGTTTCCTTATGGCAACCTAGTATTCACTGTTGTTGTTTCTGTTGATCTTGGTGGAGCTGGGATGTGCAGCTTTCATAGTCTTCAACAAAAGCTGGAAACAAGTAACTTTGCTTACTTTTTGGTCTTTTCTCCCTTCTATATAACTGAAGTTAGTGTGCTTGAATATCTAATTAGTGCTAATTTCTTTAGGAACTTCCCTCGGATAAAACAGGATACTTTGATATGATATATCATTTTCTGAAAGAAAACTGGAGTATTGTCAGATGGGTGGCTCTTGGAATTGTTATCTTAGAGGTAAGTGTAACGTGATTATGATCCTAATCCTGAGAACTTTTTTAAGTTCCATAATCAAGGCATGAAGTTGAAAATATTCAATTTAGCCGTAATAATTGAAAGTTGAAAACTTCATTAACTATAGTTAAATTTGGAATCTCGCATGCCCGTTTCTTTTCAGTATTTCTTATGGTTAAGATAATTTGCATATGACATCATTTTAGTCCTAGATAACTTTTTGGATAGTTCCATATGAAGATAACTGCTGGGTGAAATTTAGTTGACAAATTGCATCACATATTACTTTAGATCAATGAAAATGATGGTGATTTTTTAGGACTTTGTTTTTTTGCCGGATGATAATGTCACTGAAATCGATGGCTGAATTCTGTATTTATTGCTGTGAACTAAAGCGACTTTCGTCGGTATTACTTATGCATTAAAATAAGACCTTGATTCTGCTAAAATCTGATACTGATTTCTCTCTTAGAGTAACATCTAGACTGGTATAGTTTATCTTGGGCTTTAACTGGTTTGTGTTCAAAATCAACTTCACCTTGCAGGTTCTTATTTTCTTGTTAGCCCTTATGGTTAGGGCTGCCAATACACCTGCTGATTATGACAGTGATGATGAGTTCATTGCACCAAGGCAGCAAATCAAACAGCCTTTGATCAACAGGCAGCCAGTTCCGGTAACAGGTGTACCTGTTGCTGGCGGCCTTGATCAACGGCCCGGCAGAACTGATGCTTGGAGTGCACGTATGAGGGAAAAGGTGATATTTTCCATGAATTCCTTCTCTTTGATACAAGCATATAGTTTTCCTGTCTGGTAAATCTTTGCTTGGAGGCACCCCACCTTGATTTCCAACCCGACCACACCGCCACTCTTCCTCTTTTATTCCCCTATTTTGTTCTTATTATTTCCTTTTGCATCATCTTTTTCTCTTAACCTCTTTCCTTGTTTGTTGTTCTAACACTGTTTTTCACTGGATGTATATCAGTATGGGCTGGATACGTCCGAGTTCACATACAACCCTTCGGAGTCTAACAGGTACCATCAAGCAACCCCTCAACCAGCAGAAGAAGGCAGCCGTTGCACCATTATGTGATGATCGTCTTCCAAATGTTGCATTGTCGATTGATTGACTGCTTCAGATTTTTCAGATGACAGTCTTAAATTATGTGTGTTTAAAAAATACATAACCATTTTGTGTGTAAAGCTTGACTGCTACGTTAAGGTTTGGCAATGAGTTGAATCCTGAGTCAAATGCAACTCTGCCTTTTACTTATCTGTTAAAGTTCAGATGCTAATGAGAGTTATATATATATATAATCTGTTACTTATCTGTTCATTCAATAAAAAACGTTTTTACTTTTGGATTTTGTTACTTATAATGCATGCAATTAAGCTCAAGAATGAAAAACTTCCATAGCAACCTGCAATAAAGACCAAAGTCTTTTAACCTGACCAATCTTGTAACAGACCGCCATTACTGAAAAGCTCCATCAACATCTAAAAACTCTATAAATTCCCATAATGAAACCCCATTCCAAAGCAACCAACCAGTTTCTTTCTTGTTCCTCCACAATGGGTTCATTTCAACAGCACCTTTTGCTCTTCACAGCCGTGGCATTCGCCATATCCATCACCCCAGCTTTCTCTGTTCTCGGCTGGGACGAGAGGTACTCGCCGGACCTGGTGGTGTGCTGGGAAGAAACTATCAACAAGGTTGACGGCTGCATGCATGGTATTTACGCATCCTTGGTTAAAAACAAGGTAAATCTGAGCTTTGAATGCTGTGAAGCGATTCGTGGTATTGATTCCAGGTGCAAGAACTGGATTTTCAACCATGGGAGATTCACACCTGAGTTTGGTAATCAAATCAAAACGTTTTGTGCTAGTTTGGGCGTCACTCTTCCGCCGAGTTATCAGATATATTACCCTGATCATCAGACTCCAGGTCACGGTGACCGGGGGGACTGAAAGTTAAAGATAAACACTATGTATGAACAAACAAGGAGAGTTCATTTGTAGGAAGCAAAGGGGAATAACTTTATTTTTTTTTTAAAAAAAAGGGTATTTTGAATGATTTATGTTTGACATATTTTTTTAATAATTACGTGGTATAAGACGCTAAATCTCTTAAATAATGTTAAAATTTTGAAATTTAATATTATAAATAAAGTAAATTAAATTGAATGTCTTTTTTATTAAAAGAAATAGTCTCGTTAAAAAGCTTCTTTAATTATAAATAGAGAAGAAAAAAAAAAGAGTGCATAAGTTAGTATATACAATCTAGCCTAGAATAATTCACACAGAATACAAATTCGATAAATTATCACACAACCAAAGCTAAGTAAGAACCAAACATTAATAAAATAACTTATATATAATACCATAAATAGCTATCAAACTCATAACCACAATTAAATCACTCAATACCAGCAGTCGAAATCCCATTATATACTTCTTCATCTCTGTAATAATCATACTTATCCGACTTTATATCATATACATGAATAGTTTTCCATGCCAATTATATACTATCCGTTCGTAATATCATTCAAATTAATCGATTAATGATGTAAATATACACCTATCTTATTAAAAAATTACAGAGTAGATTTGTACTCAAAAAGTTCCAATTTCTAAACAAATTATGGATTTCTACCATTTTAAACAACTGGGATCCGTGGCGCAATGGTAGCGCGTCTGACTCCAGATCAGAAGGTTGCGTGTTCGATTCACGTCGGGTTCAATTCCCAAAATTTTTCTCCTTTTTTAATTTATGATAAAAAGAAACTTCTAGAAAACAGAAACGTGTATAGAGATGCAAAGAATATTTTATTTCTGTTTATTATTAATAGAAAATCATTTAACGTATTTATTTATTAATCAGGTGAGGGTCATAACTGTAATTTCGTTAACAACAGAAGAGATTTAAAAGCTTAGGAATTTGTTCGGACACAGTCAAACAAAATTATCCACTTTTACCATCCAAAAAGGTACGGATTTCCCCTATATTTGTTTTACGATTAATTATTTTCATTTTTTTTTTAATTTTACAATTGGCTGATACAAAGGACGATTCTTGTCCCGTGGTCATCTTAACTGCTTTTGTTTTCCGTTGGGTCATCGGAAACCCTAAGGAATCGGCAAGAATGGGTCTTTTCTTGGGGTTGGGTAGGGGGTTCTAATTGTTTTCCTTTCTAATTTCCCTGTATTTCTTCTCTTTTATTCGATGCAATGAAGTTTTAGCCAATCAAATTATAGTAATACTAATTGTTTAAGAATGGGTTTTGAAGAATAGATGCAGTTTTTTACTTGGCGGGGAGAAAGGGTTTTCCCCGGTGATTCAAAATTCCCGAGCTTCACGGAGGAACCGACGTGGGTGTTACGTGGAATTTTGAAACCCCCCTTTTTTAATGTTTTAATCTGTGATATATGTTGAAATTTATTTCCTTTGGACAATATGCTGATATCAATCTTACATTTAGATTCTGTTGTTTGACTTTGATTCTGTTTTCGAACACGATCTCTGTTTAATGTTTCTTCCATTGGAAATTTTGAACCCTTTCTTGAACTCTCTTGACTCCTTGATGATGGCAAATTATGTGTAGCTTGACTTGTTTGTTTATTTACTCTTAGCTACGATAGACTGTATTATTGTTAGAAGGAAACACGGATATCGAATGAAATCTAATCTAGCAAATGTAGAATGAGAAGATTGTTCTAATTGATTGGTTTGTTAGCACATTCGAGATTCGAAGGAAGCTCGGATGTTCTTGTTCGGTATACAGATTATTTGTATTGGGAATAAATAAGTCACTAACTCTGCCTTTGGGGAATATGATTAGGATGATGGGATAAGAAATGTCACTTATATTACATTGATAAAACGGTGTTCGATCCCCTGTTAAGCCTGAAGAATGCAAGTAAGCATGTATCGTTGTTTGCGTATGCGGTTCTAAGTTCTAACTCGTAATTTAGTGTTTCTGATGTTATATTGGACTATATATGAAACTTGTCATTTTTGAATGCTTCAGATCACTCGAATCTATTCTAATGGTGGATGTTCATCTGTACTGTATATGCTATCCCGTGTTCTTACACTTGTGGTTTCTTTGTTCGAAATTGGGTTTCCAATTGCAGGAGAAATTTTGACATTATATGGATAGTAAAGTACCGTCTCAAAAGGTTACTCAGGAGCTAGCTCGCGAGTTGCTTATCTCAATATCTTATTCCGTACCCGACACTGATCCAAATTCAGATCGTGCATCAAAGATCATTGACAGCACGAATGGGGCTATGTCTGCAAACATTGATGAAGTCGAGAAATATAGGTCTGAGCTGATTTCTATATCCAATGATCAGTCACCTGATGCTCAAGTGCCTCCGGTTGTGCTCGAGAACCATGTAGGTTAGTGGAAACATATTGAAAATGGGAAATTTTATTACATACAGTGTCTGTTGATGTTTCCTGTAACTCCCTGTTGTAGTGTTGTGTGATTTTACATGTAACGTTGTTTTGTTTTGTGTGATTGATTCTCTGCATACAAATGTTACTAAGGAAATATACTTTCGTAGACTTCGTGTTGTGTTAAAAACTCGAAATTCTGAATATGGTATTCGTCTCGGGCTCTCGGCTACGAGATGTTTGCATCCGGATTTCTGTATGACCTAATCTATGCTCATCCTCATTGTTAACTTCTTCCTTCGGGTTTCTTGCCAATGGAATTGTTGAAAACACACGAATAGGATCGTGTCACCGGGCGGTTCTTGGTTCTTGGAACGTGCAATGATGTTTCGACGACGTTCTGCTCGTCGAAAAGGAGAAACCTGGTGGTTGAATGCTTAGCGCTTCTGTAATCTTGATTCCTAACTCTGTCACCGGTCGTTCTAACAAACATAAAGTCATAAATCCGTCAGGCATGACCAATTCAGTGTCCCACTCACCATACCTATTTCATTACATCGATTCTTGTAATGGTCAAGTTTAAAAGTTATTTATGTCTTGGATTAAATAGTAAAAAGTTTAATATTAATAGTAAAATGTATACGTAAAAAAATAATATTAATAGAATTAATTATTCGTAATTCGTTTGAAGGTTTGACATGATTTTAATTATTTGTAATTTTTATTAGTTAATTTTTAACCCTTGAACTATGATAAGTTTTGATGAAATTGGTTATTAAAACTCATAAATGACGTGATAAGACGAGATTATATAATATTTTTTTTATCAATATAAATCACTAAGGAGACAACATAGTGAGGAGGGTGGGTCAGTGCTCACCCTGAATCTTTAAAAATTCATATATTTGATTTTGATTTTTTTAATTTTTATGAATTGGTTTTTAAATTTTTTATGACTTGTACTTACCCTAAATTTTTGAAATTTTATGATTTGTGTCTACCTTAAATTATATTTTGATTTGTGTCCACCCTTACAAATATTTTTGAATCCATCACTGTTTGTACATACATCCACCACTACTCTCTTATCATCAGCTGCATGCATGCATACATGCATGCACGGAAGCTATTGTTTTCAGGTAGGTCTAGGGTATGATATGTATAGACTGCAGTTAAAAGACGTTAAATTTAAAAAGTTTTTAATAATTTATAGATAAGTTGTAAAATTTTCGGTTCGTAGATAAATTTTAAATTTTATTATCTTTTAGTTGTATTTTAGGCATATCGTACGTTAGACTCATTCATCATCTCTTTTTTCTTTTTCTTTCTCCATTATCATGTAGTGACATTTGTTCTATCAATCTTGTAAATAGGGACGAAGCTAGAATTTAATGTTAGGAATAATTAGAATCTATTAAATTTTTAAATTTAAAAATTGAAAGAAACAAAATCTCTTATTTAATTAATATTTAAATTAAAAAAATATTAAATCTTAAACCTAAAATCCAACGTAAACCCAAATTTTTACCTACCTGTAATATTATAAAAATAAAACAATTAAAGCTCAATTTTGGATATGATTAAAGGCTTAAACTACAATTAGACCATTGAATAACCATACTTTCAAATGTTGGTGAGTTATTGGTATTTTCACCATAAATGGACATTTCTTGCTTTTCCAGAATTGCTGAGGCAACACTTGAAACACAGAATGTCCCACCTATTCAAACATAGTTATGTCTTCTAAAAAATTATAGCAAAATTTCAGATCAACTGGTCCAAACACCATGACCAACGAACTGTTGATTGAAGTTAGGGGTGATTATTCGATTGAACCGTGTTAAAAAAATTTAAGTTATTCGATTTAACGAGTCATATTTTACAACTCTCAAATTTTATTTGAAAATTATTTGATTCGATTCGAGTTTAAGAAAGTCGAGTGGAGTCGAGTCAAGTTTTTGAGTTTCTATAAATTTTAATTGTAAATATTTATTATATTATAGTACAATTTGATTTAAATTTAAACGATTTTCTCTAATCATGTAAGATATATATATATATATATTCACATATGATAATATTTTTTCATATTTTATATATCAATATATATATCACAAAAAAAAAATGAGTCTCGTCTTGAACTTAAAAATAAATCCTTTAATTACTAAAAATTTTAAATTATTCTAATTTCCATTTGATAATCAAACTTCATTTGAATTTTTTTCGAGTCGAATCATGTCGAGTTATTCATTTTTTTTTGAATTGAGTCGAATTATTCGATTTTTTCGAGTCGAGTTTTACTCACCCCTAATTGAAGTAGTAGTCGGACACAAGTCCAAATTTCAGGACACACCCGATACACAAATCCGATTTCAGGTCATCATAAATGTAATTATCTTAATAAAATTAAAGGTCTCATCTTAATAAACCACCCAACTAAACTGAATGCTAAATATATCATACTAAGTCTAGCTTTGCCTAAATGTCCATATTATTGTGGGTACATGAATTAGTTGTTTGTGGACTCAAAATGTCCTTTTTATTACCAAACAAAGAATTGGAGGACCTGTGTTTGCGGCAACCTAAACATAAATCCCAAACCAAAACCTTCGTTCATCTGCAAATATACCAATCTCTTTACCCTCCTCAAAAACTCCATTGGAACATCAATGGAAAACATGTCTTTTCAAACCCTTTTAACATGACAAAAACGAAAGGTATGAGTCTTAATTGTTGGGCCTGCCCTGTGTTGCATCGAACAAATTCGAGCAATGACATCGAGTTCGGTAAGGAAAAGGGTGTTAGTCAGTTTAGTTGTGTCAAGATCAGTAGGAGTTCGTCGGGAAACATGAGTCCTCAGGCTCAAGCTTATGAGCAAATCGGAAAGGAGCCGAGCAACTCAGGGATACCTCCGAAGAAGATAAAGAAGAGTCCTCGCAGGCTTAATACGTTTGATAGTTCAACTTACAGCGAGATGGGGTTCGAAGCTAACGACGGTGGCGAACCGAGGTTGGTGAGGAGCTCGGGGATGAGGAGGGACTGGAGCTTGGAGGATTTGAGGGGGCAAAAGGGGTGAAAATGGAGGAGGAAGTTATGTATGAAAAATACAAAGAAAAATGTCTACAAGTGCATGACTACGTGATTCATCATTGTATTTATTTATTTATTTTGTTTCCTTTCTATTAATCAATACATTTTTTTGCGATTTTCGACGTTTGATATAGTTTTTAAGGTTGTTTTTAACCTTAAACGAACAAGTTTCATTAAATGTTTTAATTTTTATATTGTTTTATCCTGTTTTTTTTTTTATCATATTTAACTTCAAACGTAAATATTAAAAAATAAAATTTATTATTTCTCTTTAACGCAACTTCTTCACCTAACTCAGTTTTTTAGGGTTGGACATAGTTAACCACAAAATCGAATTGAGGTATTGTGGTTCATAAATTTATGAACTGTGGTTAATCGTAGTTAACCGAATCAAACTAAATTTGATTTTTTAATCAAACCAAATGTATATTTTATTTTTTATTTAAAAATATGTTTAAATAAATATTTATGAAAAATATCTTAAAATATTTATCATTTAATGTTTAAAAGTCATAAAATAAAGTTAATTTGTCAAGATAAAATACAATTTTTATAAATTAACGTTAATATGAAAAAACCGAAAACCACAGTTAACCGAACAAAAAATCAATGATTACTAAAACAACTTACCAAATTAAACTGAAACCGAACCGAATGCACCCTAGTTTTCTTACAGCTCCACCAAATGAAACCTCAACCCACTTAGAAGCCTTCATTTAGATGCATGTCTCGAGTAATGGTTGTTGTTTGTTTGTTTCCTATAAATCAAAGAACTTAATAGTCCAATATCACCTGCCGGGAGGGTTTACTGCAATATAAAAAATCAATATACAAATAATATAAAAAAATTCTAATTTTTAATTATAGTTAATTACTTGCTATATTTTTTAAAAATTTTAATATTTATTTAGTGTATTGCTTGTTTTAAACTCATGCTTATATGAATAATATATTTTTCGTGAGAAAAATTAAAAAAAAAAAAAGCATTGATTTCTTTCCAAAAATACTCAAAAACAAACATATGGTTTCTGGTAATGTTTCACTACAAATGAACTACAATTTACCCCAAGAAATTGTGCAGAAAACGAATTGTCGGTATATTATGACCGATGTATTACGATTATTATGAATCATTATTTTTTTTTTAGTAATTTCGGATAATGCTGTTATCGATGTTTGAATCCGTGACGACATGAATCAATACCAAAAATTGATGAAATTAAGGGTAAACCAACTCACCTGCTAACCTGTTGAACTCAACCTTGATTCAAATCACTTCTTTAAACTACACTCAGCACTACTAAGAGCAAAATAGAACAATATTCTACAATGCCGTCCGGGTATTTTTATCGTTTCGATCAAGCTCGAATACCAATTGTTTATGCAGATCAAGCTCTGATCAATCACAATCTTATCTACCATCTCCAATTTTGAATGATAGAGCTTTTCTGAGCTGTTCCTGTGTGTAAAACCGGCTCACCATCTTCACTGTGGCTTGCTGGATCATCAAGTCATTTACTACAGACACACTGGCGTGATGCACGTCGAGGTCTAACTCCTTCAATGCGGTCATTAGTCTGGCTGCAGGATGGTTCTTTTTACTGCATTGGGTTCGAATCATTGCATCCGATCCAATGACCTTTACGTCGATGTCCAATTCGATCGATTTGTCGGACATGATGAGGGCTTGATCAGGAGGTGATGGTGGTGCTGTGGAACGATCTTTCTTCATTTCATCAATTTGCTTTTGCAACTCTTCTTTCTCCAAATCTGAATTCTGTAGCTTCGCCCTTAGCTCGTTGATATACGAAATGGCATCGCCTATGAGTGATGCTTTATCCATCTTCGACACGTTTGGAACCACGGCACGCAACGCGTAGAACTTCTGGTTAAGCTTCTCTCGTCTTTGCCGCTCAGCTTCGACGTGATTCAGAGGCTCTTCTCTTCCGTTAGCCGGTTTTCGTCCTCGTTTACGAGGCCTCTTTTCAGGCTCCACGACTCTGCCACTGTCAGCTTCCTTGACGATGGAGGCTTCGATATCGGAGTTATCCGAATCCCGAGCACAACCATTCGATTTCGCCACACCCGAACAAGGCAAAACTACGCCGGAGGTAAACGAAAGCATCCCATCTTCGTTACTCAGTCTCGAATTCGGTGATCGTTTCTTCTTATTCTCCTCCGCAACTAATAACTGAGAATTGGCTGAAAACAAATTCACATTACCAGTCCCAGTCCCACTTTTCTTACACTCACCGGATTCCGGTTTCAACAAACGAGCCGAAGAATTCCCATTCCGGACACTGCGATTCCCATCAAATCCATAATCAGAGAAATTCAAGGAGAAACTCTGCCCCTGCTGCTGCTGCTGCTGCTGATTTCCGATATGAACCGAGCTCGGATTCTCAGAATAACAGCTCGAACTCGGATTTTGAATCCGTTGATTTTGGTTGCTAGTATTATTGTTGTTGAAATTGATGTTTTTATCTTTGGGTTCTTCTCCTTTATTAGGCTCACTAATCCAAAGAGAAGATGGATCGTTTTCGCCTGGATCTGGTGTATTATTACTTACAGACAAAGAACCAGCTTCGATCCCATTATTGAAATTAAACAAAATCCGAACCTTATTCGTCAGATCTGAGTTTTGGGTGATGAGTTCCGTCGACCCCAATTCGACGACTCCGTTCGCCGACGGTATACAAACCATCGTCCGCAAACCGAAAACCTGCCCTTGTCTCGCTCTCTCGCACACCGAACCGGCCAACCGGTCCTGACCGGCGACCCAAACCGGACTTGAATTGAGAAGTGCTTGCCCCGGGAGCCCGCTGCCGTTGACGAAAGATTGCGTCATGGAAACCAGGAAGAACCACTCGGTGTCGGTGACTTCCTCGTCGACGACGTCGTCGTCGGTGACTAATGAACCGGAAATCAACGAGTTAAGCTCTCGGAGAACCTTTTTACGGTGCTCTTGCTCCGCAGCAGAAGAGGAAGAAACCTTCGACTTCCCTTTCCCTTTATCGTCTTCCCCTTTGTAATACCCATCGCCCCAGCAGAGAACGGCAGTAGTGCCCGAGTAATCGTACGACGACTGCCAAAAAATCGCGTAGGTCCAACACTCGCGTGCGCCTTCGATGAGCGCTTGAAGACGCTGTTGGAGAGTTTCTTGATTGAGGAGAGAAACAGAGGGCTGAGATTGGGAGAGGAACGCCATGGACAGGTCGTGCCCTCCACCGCCACCACCAACAGAAGAAACAGCTGGAGTGGAAGTGGACGCAGAGGATTGCAGCGGAGGCCACGAAGCCGTAAGATCGGAACTCATAAAAGCTTCCATAACCGGCGCGCTATCGTCCGTCCAAAGATTCATCGTCGGCGCTAACCTACAATCCTTCATTCCATAAGATTTTCTCATATAATTTATTTGGATGGTTTGGACGAAGAAGAAATGGAGAAGGTGACAATGGAGGAATTGGAATAATTTTACTTCGTGAAGAGGACGATGGGAAATAAGGGGTCAAAGTTTTCTATTAGTCCTTATATTATATAAAAGTTATAAAATATAGGGATTAAAATCTTAATTTATGTATAATATAAGGATTAATTAACAATTTGACCATAATTAGAGAGTGGTCAAAATTAATAAAAAATAAAATAAAGTTATGTGGAAAGCCGAGTAATAAGTTAGTTAGCTGAGTCTAAGCAGCTTATGGGCTTCGTTAGAGGAAGTTGGGGACACGTGGCGATGTTATGTTTGTTCAATTCATTTGTACGGAGGCAAAAGCTTCGCTGAAAATATGTAGATATTATTTTATATGGTTAATTATAATATATGTCCTCAAACTATACCTTAAAGTCTAAATTGGTCCTTGAGTTTGTTCTTTTAAAAAAAACTTATTTGTTATTTATAATATCATTATACGTAAAATATGATATAACGAATGTAATAAAAAAAAACATTATCGTAAAATGAACATATATCGATTATATAAACAACTTAAATCTAACGCGTTAAAAAATATCTTTTTAAATTTTTGTGTCATTGTCTTCTTATAATGTATCATATCTAAATTATATGTGTGATAATATATTCGTTTAAAATATGTTACACGTCAGATTTGATTTAAAATATGTTACATAAAATCATGTAATGATTTGATTAATACAATATCAATACATAGGTTACCTAATTATAATGTTTAGGAAATTCAAGGACTAATTTAAAGTCTAGATGATAATTTGGAGATGTTTAACACAATTAACCATATACAATACATATATTATATTTACTTTTTTGCAAATGGCTATGAAACTGAATGGGTCAGTGCTCTTAGTTGTTATATTGCTTAGTTGTTATATTGCGAGTTAGATGGACGTTATAGGAACGATCGTATAAGGTTTTCTTAAAAAGAGAAACTCTAAAATTTTGATAAACTAATTCATTAAATAATATTAATCTTTAAATTTATTGTAAAAAAATTAAAAATGCTATTAAAAAAATGAATCTGATTGATTATTCATATTACTATTGTTTCTGTGGAACTAGTGAGGTTCTGGATAAACGCAATAAAAACGACCGCACAGAGACCCTTAAAATAGGGACAAAGCTAAGCCTATGATCAAACACTGAGAGGGGCAAAGGTCTATGAAGCTTTTAAGTTTAAAAATTGAGAGGGGCAATAACCTTATTTTACTATTATTTAAACTAATAGGGACCTCAAATGCAAGTATACCAAAAAATTTGGGAGGGGCAAGGACCCCTCTCACATTATAGGTAGCTTCGTCCCTGCCTAAAAGGGACAATTGCTTCTAAAGTCCACGTATTTAGAACTAGTGAGGATTATGGACAATTGCATATAAGGGACACATTTTAATAAATTGTACAAGACCCTCAAAATCTTTGAATTTCTCATGAAAATGTGTACACTAAAGTTATTTGAGCGGACACAATAAAAAAATATTATTCTTAAAATATCATGTTCGAATATTTTATTTACAAGGATGAAATTAAAATTAAACTATAAAGATAGATCAATTAACTTTAAAATAAATAAGGTTTTAAAATAATTAAACAATGAATCACTTCTTAGATTGTCTGTCAACCCATTAAAAGGACTAAAATGTAAAAGATTATAAGTTTTGACTAATTTGGATTTACCAAGCTGAGTGACTAAATTGCAAAATATATTTTTTTAATTCGCTATTATCGTATGGAATAAAAAACGAAAGCGTGGACGGCAACTTTGGCACGTGATTGATAGTGTAAACAACCGTGTCCACACTTCACAGATGACGTGTCAAACAAGGATTTGTGAATAGCGGCCGTCTTTGATACTGTTACTGTTACATAGATTTTCCTTCCAATTTGACGGCCCTACCATTAACAATTTTTCCCCAAAATTAATTTCAGCACGTGCTCAACTGTTCTTCTTCCTTTCTTATGTTTTTTTTTTAAATTTTCTCTTGGAGAAATTAGACAAAAAATTTAAAAACAATGAATGTTAATTATAAGGGTTAACCCAAATCCTTATGGATTTTAATTTTAATATAGATTATATTATTAAATTAAAATTTAATATTATTTTAATTTAGGTTTTAATTATTTTATTAATTAAAATCTTTCTAAACTATTGTTCGTAGACCGTTCAAATTTATTCACGTTATTAATTTTTATAGTCTAATAATTAAAGCTTAATAAACATTTATAATTAAAATAATATCAATTTTTAGTTTAATAGTATAATTAATACCGAGCTTAAGGCTCAGTGGTATATCAATTATTTATTTTCGAATCAATATAAACTTAATTAGTGAAACAAGTAATTGTCTAAAAAACTCAATATAGCCTATCGAATCTTTGACACATTCTTTTATATTAAAAATAATTTTTATTCTAGTTTAATATCGATATTTGAATTATTGATAGATTAATTTAAATTAAATTTTCAAAGACTCGTCATAGGATGACTCTCGCAACCCAGTTTTCTTTACTCACAATGTTAAAAATGGAATTCTTTACTTTACTTTAAATTAATTAATTAATAAATTAAACATCGATAATTATATTTTTTTTCGATATGGTAAAGTTATTTACAAAAGCCTAAGACCAACCCTAGTTGGGAAGAATGGACACCTTACATGGTATGTTCATTGTATGAAGATCAATACAAGCCAAATGACATTTTCAATTTCATGATAATGTTTGGGGATGACATGATAACTTCAACGATATTCGTAATGGATAAAAATTATATATATATATATTTATGTTTTAATATTAAAAAGTTATATTTTAAATTTTAAACTTTAAATCATAGAATACGTATTATACACTAAATTTTATAATTTATAATTTTAAATGTCAACCCTAAACTTCAAAACTAAATTTTTATTGTAGTGTATAAATAGAAGCACCGTAAAGTAGGGATGAACATTCGATCGAGTTGAGTAAAAAAAATTGAGTTATATCATCAAAATTGAGTCGAATTGAGTTGAGTTTTCAAATTCTTATAAAAATTTAATTGTAATTATTTATATACATCATATATGTATATATATATATTCATTTTTTTTTCATATTTTTATATATTGGTATATATATCATAAAAATTTGAGGAACTCATCTTGAACTTAAAAATAAATCATCTAATTACTAAAAATTCCGAGTTATTCAAATTTTCATTTTACTACTCGAATTTTATTTAAAAAATTTTCGAGTTGAGCCAAGACAAGTCGAGTATTTTCGTCTCGAGTTGAATCAAATTATTTAGTTTTTTCAAGTTAATTCGAGTTTTGCTCACCCTTAACGTAAAGAGGCAATTTTTTTTTTATTTCGACATAATTAGGATGCTTTTTTATTTCCTTGGTATACATATTTTTTATTTTTATATAATAAGTATTAAAAACTTTAGTTTTTAATATAAAATGAACATTGAATCGTTAATTATCGTCCTATTAATCATTAAACTTATAAATTAACTATAATTTCATATAGTTTTAATTTTTTTTCAACATGTTAAAATTATTTAGAAAAGCCTAACACCAACCCTATTTGTGAAAAATAGACACCTTACCCTACCTATATGGTATGTTCATTGTACGAAGACCAAATGACATTTTCAAGTTCATTACAATGTTTGGGGGTGACATGATAACTTCAAGATGGACAAAATTTTCAATTTTAGTAATTATTTATTTTTTAATTAATAAAAAAATAAATTTTAAATCGTAAACCTTAAACCATAAAAATATATCATACCTAAAATTTTAATCTTAAATTATAACCTTAAACATAACTATAAACTTTAAAACTAAATTTTTAGTGTGTACATAAATAAAGATATTGAAAAGGGACATAAAATTTCAATTTTTGCTTAATTGGAAATTTTTTCTTTCTCCTTATATATATTTTATATATTTAGATGAATTTTTATATGAGAAATACCCATACATAAAGATATCTAATAAATAATATGATAAGTACACAAATAATCATTAAATTATCTTTAAAAGTATAAAATAAAAAAATAATACGAATTATAAAATATATATTACGAAGATTACTCCCATAATAAAAACATACGATATTTAATTTAAATTAGGTGATAAAAAATTTAATAATATGGTAATACCAAAGAAAATATTTGCTAGCCTTTTGTATTTTGTAAAGTAAGACCAACAAGATTTTATCATTATATATTTTTTAAAATTTTCGGTGAAAATGGAAATATTTAGTGTAAATTAAGTTTAAGGGTAATTATTTTATTTTATTTTTAAGGAAATTATTTATAACCTATAAATTAGATGGATAATACATGTTTTAAGCACAATTTAAACCTATTTTCTTATTGATTAATGATCCAGTTAGTTGTGATTAATTTGTCTTAAATGGGGAGGTTATACTTATATGGTTGTGTGATGGTGAATAATTTGTTTTAGGGTAAATTATACAGGTGGTCACTGAATTATATGAGATACCTACTTTGGCCATCAAATTAAAAATATTATCAATCAGAACACCAAACTTATTAAATTAACCTATTTTGATCACCAATGTTAAAAAGTTGATAGAGCGGTGACGGATAAATTTACCTTCCCGAAGCTTTTGTCGATTTGGTTGCATGACGAATTCGACTCGAAATAAAAATAATTGATTCGTTTTAATTCGACTCGACTTAAAAAAATTTAAATAAAATTTGAGTTGTAAAATAAAAATTTGAATAATTCAAACGTTTTAGTAATTAAAAATTTTATTTTTTAAGTTTGAGATAAATCTCTTAATTTTTTACGATATATATTGATATATGAAAATATGAAGAAAAAATTTCACGTATGAAAAAATATATATAGTTAGAAAAAATATATATACATATCTTTTATATAGTTAGAAAAAGTCGTTTAAATTAAAATTAAATCATACTGTAACATGATAAATAATTATAATTAATTTTTTTAAGAACTCAAAATCTCAACTCGATTCAAATTTCTTAAACTCGAATTAAAAAATTTCAAATAAAATTTAAATAATAAAATATTATTTATCAACTCAAATAACTTAAAATATTTTGACTCAATTCGATTAAACTTGACTCGATCAAAACTAACCCTATATTTTTTTTATTACCCATCCCTAAATTCTATGTTTGAAACGACACACTGAATCCCTATAAATTTGGTTTTGTTTTATTGTTTAATTTTCCTGCAAGAACAAGGACTGTCTGAAAGTGACCGAACCATCAATATTAATGTTTTCTGGTCGCATTTTAAACACGTGCCGACTCACCAGTAAATTCTAACCCTACATTTATTTTATTTAAATGGCACATTTATAGGATTTATGTGGATATAGCCACATAATCAAGAGGCTTTTGGCATTTATTTTCCCATGCCGCAAGGGAAAATCCATCACAAAAATAGTTTTTTTTTTTATATATTTTAAGTTCGTTTTTAATTAAATTTATATTATTATTTTAAATTATTATATTTAATATATATTTTCAAAATTTAAACATAAATTTTCTTACTTGAAGTGTACGGCATGTCTTTAGTTTGAATCTATTAAACCTATAACTATTATCAGTAGCGGATGCATTGAATCTTAATCTTTAGTTTTGTATATTTTAATCGATTAAATAATTTTAAGTGTTTTTTTAATTGTATGTTCGAATTATATTAAGATACAAATTTAAAATAAAAATGTTTGATATTTTAGTTAAAAAAATATTTTTAAGTAGATAAAATATTTATTTTAGAAATATAAAAGAATTATTGATAACCTTAATGATCGCTCATCATCGTTCATGAGTTTACCCCTTTAATTGTTCGATTTAATTGTTTATTTATTCTAATATAACATTATTAAAAATAATAAATAATGCATCAATCGAATATTAAATCTAAAATTAGCTTTTAATTAATATATTATGATATCATTTTAAAATAAATAATCGACTAAACTCAATGATTGAAGAAAAAGCGGCCTGAAAGATGACGATTGACGGTGAAAATGATAGTGATTCGAGAATTTGAGTTTACAATAAGAATTTGAGGATGTATATATTTTTCTAATTTTAAAAGTTTTGAATTTTTTTGAAAAACTAAAAATTTTGATTGGTTAATTTTTTGAAAATAAAATAAATGTCTTGCGTAATATTTTGACTAGTTAATAAATTTTTTAAAATAAAATAAATATATTTTACGTAATATTTTAATTGAATAATATTTTTTTAATAATTTTATTAAACCCTTAATCAGAAATAAAATTTGTACATTTATTTTTATATTAAGCCAATATTTAACTACGAAGGCGAAGTCTTACTATACGATTTGACTACGAGAGAGAGAGAGACTGAGTTTAACTCCATCAGTCATATCGGTGCACAGTTCACACCGTCAGTTCTAGAAAGGAGGAAACGTCGGTTGGCACGTACACAAGGTCACACTCGCACGTGCGAAATCCTCACTACTCCCTTTTAGTTCCAAAGCATCTAATTCTCCCCTCTCTCGCTCACTCTCCAGCACTCAGTATTCTCTCCAGACAACAAACAAAGCAGCACTGAATCATTTACATTGCTCCATTGTTTGTTTTCTTCTTTACAGATCATTGCCTGCTGCAGATCGAATCAATCTCAAAGGTTTCTCTTCATTTTCTCATTTTTTGGTAAGTTTTTGCTTTAAATTTGAGCTTTGTTTTATGCTTAAAGTTTCAGATTGCTTACTGTTTACTGTTATTTGCTCGAATCTTTACTTCGTTTTAGCTCAATTTATTTCAGGATGCGTAAAATGTATAATTTAGCTTAAGTTGAGGTTCAAATTCTCGAAATCTCAATTTTGTTGTTATCTACATTGATTTCGACTAGCTTTGTTCTAGGCGTTTACTTTTCTTTCTTTTCCGCTCCGTTTATGTTGCGAAATTTCTGTCACTTTATCGATGTGATTGTTTTCTTATATATATATATATATATATATATATATATTTTCAGCTTTATCGAATTTCTGAGGCTGTTATTTTAGTTTCAACTTCAGAGAACTTGAATTAGCTGTGTAGTAGGTCGGACTTCGGAGGATGATTATTAGATTAACCGCTTCTGTTGTGTTTCGATTTAGTATCTGCATTTTCAAATGGAGATTTGAAAAGATAAAGATATCTTGTAGATGGAGCTGCTAAGCTCTTGTTATATTAGATGACGGAATCAATGCAACAAAAACCTTTGATGATCAGAATTTTTTTATACGATGGGTTTGATTTTCTTTAAAATCACTCTAAAGTCTAATTTTGCTAGTTCTTCCAAGTATCTGCTGCTATCTGCTGTTTGTTTCTGAGTTGTATTTTTGAATAAAATTACTTTATTTTCTGATTAGCTCAATTGTGAAGATTCATGTCACTCAATATAGGGCACTGGTGTAAGCAGCACTTTTAGGTTAGCTTATACATCACTCAATTGTGAAGATTCCTGCAATGGTTTTTTACACGAATTAACTTTTTTCTCTGCATTCGCAATGTAGCTATTATTTGATGTGTATTAATGTGTAAGACTTTGGTGCACTATGTTGTCCTTTGCTTCTATAAGAGAGGGTGCTTTGAGTTTCTTTGTTTTTAAACAGAATAATAATAATGATAATAGTTTTTCCCCTTTTAGAGGGAGTTTTTGGTTAGTTTCTCGTTAGGTATTTTTTCACAATCTGGAAGATTCTTGGTATCAATTTGCACTGCATTCAAGAAGATTGATCTACACAACATTATTTCAATTTCAGATTTTTATTATTTCTAATTCTTATCTTTCTTCTCTATTTCTCAGGTGTAATTTTTCTTCCTTTTGTGGCTGCCAAATGGCAATATATATCAGATAACCATATGTTACAACAAGGACCGATTCTTGAGCTTGGTGTCTCAGATGATTTTTAGCATCTATATTATGCTTGTTCAGTGCCATTATGGGCATATGTTTGGTGAAATGTCAATGGCCATGGCTGCTTCACATGCTATTCTTTATTTTCATAATGAACAGAAACAGAGCTCTCAGTCCTGATGGTAGGTGATATATATATGTAATATCAGATAATTATAGTCTTTTATCTTCTTTTCCCCTCACCATTTTAAAAAGGATTCATAATTATTTCCTTGTGTATGACATTTGGTTGGAATATATTGGTTAATTTGTCTCACTTAGGAAATAGAAAGTTTCCACCTTTTAGAATTACGGTGATCATGTTTACTTTTGGTCTTTATGTTTCTTTTCTTTCCTTTTTTGTTAATGTCTTTTAAATTGGGGCTTTGATAATAATAACTTTTTCCTGGTTTTAGAACCTCTAGCTAGCCAGTTATTAAGAGCCTTTCTGCTTATAGAATGTGAAAGCGCCTTTCTTGATATGCAGGGGAGGCACTTCTAAGCTTTCGGATAGCAATTGTTAGTTCGGATGGTGTATTTTCTCATTGGAGACCAGAGGATCCTGATCCATGCAAATGGAAAGGGGTGAAATGTGATAGTAAAACCAAGAGAGTGACAACTTTGTGAGTTTTGAAGACCATGTCCTAATATATCTTTCGTTTTAACAACTTTGTCCAAATGACAGTGCGGCTTAATGCATCCTCTTTACCCTATATTTTCTCTTCAGGAGCCTTACCAATCATAAACTGAGTGGTCCTATATCACCTGACCTTGGGAAGCTGGAGCACTTGAGATATTTGTATGTATTATGGACTTCCCTGTTTTGCATCTTCATCGACGCATGATCTGTGCACTCTATTCAATGATTATTTCTTTTAACTGATATTTTTTATAATTGTTATGTGAACCAGAGTGCTTTTTAACAATAACTTTTATGGGACAATTCCTTCAGAGCTTGGTAATTGCACAGAGCTGCAAGGAATGTAAGTATTGTTGTCAACATGTGATTTACCTGATCTTATGCTTCTTTGTATTTGATATTCAAAGTTTTGTATTTATTTTAATAAAGAATGGCATTGTGGTGTTCAACTAGTTTGTTGTAAACGTGTAGTACCAGTTATAGCTTTCAAGGTTATTTAGATTTGGTATTGAAAATTTTATTTTGAAATTGCCTGCCTTTGTTATTTTATTGTACTGAGATATGTTCTCTTCTACAGATACTTGCAGGGTAATTACTTAAGTGGATTAATTCCAAGTGAATTGGAGAATCTATCTTCACTTCGGCATCTGTAAGTTGTTTCTTTTTCTAATAAATTTGGGCTAGAGTGGTAAAAGGCAGAGTGCCGGAACTGCTTTATGATACAGTTTTTTTTCGAAACTGCAGGGATATCTCAAGCAACTCTCTGAGCGGATCTATCCCTCCTTCAATTGGGACGCTAGATAAGCTCATTGCATTGTTAGTACACTTCCTTCAAATTTGTTAGCTTCTAAAAATGGGTATTTACTGAGTTTACTTTAAGATTTATTGAATATGAACTGATCTTTGTTGATCATATTGATTTCCTAAAGCAATGTGTCCAACAATTTTCTGGTTGGTCCTATACCATCACAAGGTGTTTTCAGCAGATATACTGCAAGCTCGTAAGTATAAGTTATTTTGATACTGTGTTCAATAAATTGTCTGTTACATATTTGGTATGTCGGGAAAATCGTCTTTCAGGAGCATTCCAGGAATCGTTATATGTGATACCTTTATTCTGCACATTTAGAATCTTCATCTTCTGGAAATACAAAGAAGATTGCTGTACTATTGTTAAGCTAAACAGATTAACATCTTTTTCGCAGTTTTGTTGGGAATCGTGGTTTATGTGGAAAGCAAATCAATGCAGCATGCAAAGATGACAATGGAGGAGCTACAACAGATTCCGGATCTGGTTCAGGTAAGCTGTATACATTGGGGATGCATAACTCTGTTGTCTGTTTATTCGATGCTCTTTTCAGTGTTAAAATATGGATATGAAGAATTTTGTCCATCAAATCTGAATTCCTCACAAGTTCTTACCTTCATTCGTGCATCTATTGTTTTCCTTTGGAAGTCATTTGGTTAGTATTTCAATCTTTTTCTTGCAGCTCAAACTCAAGGCGGTAAAAAGAAATACTCTGGAAGACTTCTCATTAGTGCATCAGCAACTGTTGGTGCACTACTTTTGGTGGCACTTATGTGTTTCTGGGGTTGCTTCCTGTATAAGAAGTTTGGTAAAAACGAGGGAAGAACTCTGGCCATGGACGTCAGTGGAGGTGTTCTTTAAAATTGATCTTCAATTTTGGAAAATTTAGCTGTTTTCAGTTTTCATGTTTACTCTATAACTTTTGTACATCTTTATTGACACAACATTGTTGCTTCAGGGGCATCAATTGTTATGTTTCATGGAGACTTGCCGTACTCTTCTAAAGACGTCATTAAGAAATTAGAAACTTTGAACGATGAACACATTATAGGTACCGGGGGGTTTGGGACAGTGTACAAACTTGCAATGGATGATGGGAATGTGTTTGCTTTGAAACGAATTGTAAAGTTGAATGAGGGATTTGATCGTTTTTTTGAAAGAGAGCTTGAAATTCTTGGAAGCATAAAACACCGATACCTTGTAAACTTGCGAGGATACTGCAATTCACCCACATCGAAGCTGTTAATCTATGATTTCCTTGCTTGTGGTAGCCTTGATGAAGCTCTTCATGGTGAGGCTCCTTTAACCCTTTTTATTTAAAAGCAATTCATTTCCTGGCATAAACATGAACAGTAAAGTTTTCCTTTGTTTATTTAAACCATAAGATTCCAACAAGTGAAAACCATGCTATTTTTCATGGATTTATTGACTATTCTTGAACTTAAAACATTTTTCTTTCTTTGTTTCACCCTTTGGTTGGAAATCCTACTTATTTTGTTGCATGGATCAATTTCTTTATTCGTGGAGATGATGTTGTTTTGTGATTCGTTTAACAGAACGATCTGAGCAGTTGGACTGGGAAACCCGCTTGAACATTATTATGGGAGCAGCAAAAGGAGTGGCCTATTTACACCATGATTGTTCTCCTAGGATCATACACCGTGACATAAAGTCCAGCAACATTTTACTTGATAGCAATTTGGAGGCTCGAGTATCGGACTTTGGACTTGCCAAATTGTTGGAGGATGAAGAGTCTCATATCACAACCATTGTTGCGGGAACTTTTGGTTATTTAGCTCCAGGTATGCAGTTGCAAATATATTGGCTTACTGTCTATAATTGTGAATCATGTAGCTATCTTTAAGCTTGAATTATGAGGGAGATAAATTTAGCTTTAGTGGAAGCATATTTTGAGATTCTTTCTGATAGTGTTGACTTAATTTGACAATCACATATAGCCGCTAAATGGGACTGTAAAGGAATAGAGCATTTGATAAGCTTTTGAGGTTTGTTTATTAAACTAATAAAACTTGAATAAGGCATGCATGGTTCGTTTATGTTAAAAAAAATTGTTTATAAATCTTTTAAAGCATGTTTAATAAGTCACTGAAAGCCCGCGTAAAAGTTTTTTATTGGTTGGATATAACAAAGATTTATATTTTGATACACAAGTAAACAGCCCTCCCTATTTAAACTCTAAACTCGAAATCCTAATCATAAACCCTAATACCCTGAACACTAAATTCTAAACCTAAACCCTTAAACTGAACCCTAAACTCTAAAATTGATAGGCTTGTATAAAACTTCATGTGTATCAAAATATTATTATTATTAGTAGCAGTATAGCAGTAGTTGTGTTTTATTTCTAGATTCAATTTATCTCGAGTCTGTGATTTGGGTCTTGTTTAAGATCTGCAAAAGATAAATAACAAAATACTATGTTTATACTTCCTTCAACAGAGTACATGGTAAGTGGGAGAGCAACCGAAAAGACGGATGTCTATAGTTTTGGAGTCTTGGTGCTTGAAGTCTTAAGTGGAAAGAGACCTACCGATGCATCATTCATTGAGAAGGGCTTCAACATCGTCGGCTGGGTATGTCTCACTTATCCATCTAAAATGTTATAGGTTTATGTAATGTATCTTTTTAAATGCTCCTTAGGAAATCTTTTTTCCTGCATTTTCTTTCTGAGTAGCTTTTCTCTTCGGATTTTGCTGAATACATAAAGATGTTTATAAGAAAAAAGAAATTTTAGGTGAACCAAGGAATGAAAAGAGAAAAAAAACGATATCTGTTTCATGTTTATTTTTTCAGTATTCCTTTTCTGAAGAATATTGGACATCCGTAAATAGAAAGGTATCGGGTATGACATAAAAAATTGTCTTGAAGTAAGAGTGCTATATATCTCTTGAAAAACAAAACCGAACCGCCTATGTATATATGAAGAACAGTTGTTGGAGGTTTGATGTTTGTTTGTTTCGACTTGGTTTGTTTGGTTTTATGCAGTTAAATTTCTTGATAACGGAGAATAGGCAACGAGAGATTGTAGATCCAAATTGTGTGGGGATGCAGGTAGAAAGCCTCGATGCCTTGCTCTCAGTTGCCGTCCAGTGTGTTTGTTCAACCCCAGAGGATCGACCCAGCATGCACCGGGTGGTGCAGATGCTCGAATCTGAGGTTATGACTCCATACCCGAGCGATTTTTACGATTCCAGCTCTGATTGAATCGTCGAAGCTAAAAGCCAGACGCATTAGGTTCACATCCATGTCTGTTTGTTATAAAGTAGTGCAAGCAAGCAAACAAGCGCTGAATGAGGGGCTCGAAATCGGCACCAGCAATTTTAAAGGTATATTCGAACCTCGATCCGAGTTTTCGAATAGAAGTGTGTTTTAGTTGCATATTAGTCCTTCATTTGTCATGGTTGAACCATAGGGTACTACTCATTTTGTTCATTCTAGTTTTGCCTATATGAAATCTATATTGTAATCTCCCTTTTAGGCTGTCCTTTTTAAGTTCAAATTGAGCATGTTTTGTCTTTTGGCTGGTCGTTGTTGATGCCATTTGTGTAAGATAAAATCTTCATTATTACGAATTACGATAATAACTTGACTTTATTATACTCAACTAAATTCAACTTTATAGCATTTATGTGATGTTTTTACGGTGTACAAGTTTATGGGTTATATTTTGATATACTTATAATTTTTTTTGTATTTAAATTAAAAATTTAAAACCTTAAAATTTAATCTAAAAATTTAACTGTATATTAAATTTATAAACCCTAAAAAAGGATAAACTTATGTAATTTCTTACAATTATTTTTGTTAATTATACACCACTATTAGTTAAAAAAATATAATATAATATTTAAAGAAAACTATATCAGATGTTATTAAATTATTATCATTGTTTTATCAATAGATTGATTTATATTATGAGTTGCTCTAAGTGATAAGTAAATAAAGTCTTTGAGATATTTTTTTTTTAAAATTCAATCACTAAAATTAAATATAAATACAAATTATTATAGATTAATTTAAACATAATTTTAAAAATCAAAAGAATAATTAAAAATTACAACTACTGACTTAAAAATGTCATAAAATTTTAGAAAATGTTGAAATCTGATATTGTTTTTTATTTTTCGACTCGTTTGTATCATTTTATTATTAATTTGTATTGAAACTGTTAATTAAAAGGACATTTTTGGTACGATTGTTAATTATTAAATCAATATAAAATTATTTCTATTAATGATTAACTAGATATATAGTTTAATCTCTCAAAGTTAGACACATACAACAACAGATGGATTGTGCGGGCAGTAGATAAACTGTTATCGCACGAGGGTTATCGTTTAGACAAATCATTCATTTTGGTCCATTCGTGAAGTAACTTGTTCGATTGTATGCGAAAAATATGTTATATATGATTAAGTAGAAACGAGAGAACTATCAGCAAAATTCCTACAAATAACAAACTTGAGGACAAACCAGGAATTTCGTGTTACAGATTTTGACTTTTTGCGTTCACGTCGTTGAGGAAAAACAAAAACAAGAGGGAGACTCACACAAAAAAGGAAAGAAAGAAAGAAAGAAAGAAAGAAAGAGAGAATGTTGCAGAGGTGAAGGTGTGTTCGTTAATGTCCGACGTTGAGATTCGTTACGCTGGCGAAGAAGCGAGGTTGAAACGTCTGCCATTGTATAGCTTTTCCTCTCCTGAAATGGCATTTTCCTGCATTATTATAACATATAATTCCTTCATCATATTTCGTGTAAAAACGAATCAATCTTTACAAATTTGATAACGAATAACGAATTCATCTGCTGTTGTAGAGAGAAGAAAGAGACACATTCGAAACGGTTAGAGAGAGAGGAACGAGCGAGAGGAAAGAGCTAGGAGTTTGAACGTCGTTGTTCTTTTGGGCTGATTGAAGGCGGATTTTAGATGGCAATTCGTTTCGCATTGGCTTGTGGAAGGATCTAGGGTTTACTAGCTCTGCCTCGGATCTGAATATAACCAGAAACAATGGTTAGCATTTTGATTTTCCCGCGTTTTCGTTTATATTTTCATATTTATTTCTCGTTTCCTTTTTTCATGTAACGATGTACGTTAATTTTATCAACGTTTAGGTTAGAAATATTCATTATTTGAATGTGAATTTATGTTTTATGAGAAATATAATTTCCTTAGAGTAATTCCAGTTACTAGAGCTGCATTTCTCTTTTTCCTTTTCGGTAAGATTCTTGTGAGTTTATGATCCGTACTTTATTTGAAATTAATAGGAAAGTTGCTCTGTTAATCTTACTTTATGCAATTCAATCAATAATATACATGTCTTTTGTGAAGTAGCTGGCTTAGTAGAATTAATTTAATTAATGGTTGCTCAGAAAGGTTTGATGTTCACAGCTTACCCTGTTTTTTGTTGAGATCACGTTCACAAATTTCTATAATTTCTTACATGTTCATGTACGGACACTGTTCAACCTTTTTGTTGGGCCTACATATCTACTTGTTTGATAAATACAATTTGGTTTCATGTTTCATTGTTTGAGATGAGCCTATATTCTTTGAAATTGACATGCTGATCATTCAACATGGCCTCACAGGTTGCTCCATCCAGTATTCTTGTTGGATCTCATGTTTGGGTGGAGGACCCGGATGACGCTTGGATAGACGGGGAAGTGACAGAAGTTAAGGGGGACGAGATTAAAATAAACAGCACATCAGGGAAGCCGGTGAGTGCTTGGTCTCTGTATTAGTGTTGTTTTGGTCATTGTTTGATTGCATGAAATTGGAGTCTGAAAGGTTCATGGTTTTGATATTCTTTTCATGTTGTGTAGATTGTCGCCCAATCAGCTAATGTCTATCCAAAGGATCCTGAATTTCCTTCATGCGGTGTCGATGATATGACGAAGCTAGCATATTTACATGAACCTGGGGTTTTGCAGAATTTAAAATGCCGATATGATATCAATGAAATATATGTAATTGTTAATGGTTTATTTGCATTTATTTATTTATTTATTTATTTATTTATTTATTACTGTTAGATATAGCTCCAAGTTGGCAGGGGTTGCTTGAATTACTTGTTCTAGAACATATTTCTTATGTTGTTTAACATATTAGGATGTTATAGCAGTGGTTACCCAGATTATTTATTTTGCAACGACTGTGGTTTACGATGGCTGAGCGTGAACATGTTGCTTTAATTTTTCATGTGGCTGTTTTTTCCCAGAGATGTATTGTTGTTTGAATCTAAATGTGCCTATGTTTATTGCAGACCTACACGGGGAACATATTGATTGCCGTAAATCCTTTTCGAAGACTGCCTCATTTATACAGCAATCACATGATGGAACAATACAAAGGGGCATCTTTTGGTGAGCTGAGCCCACATCCATTTGCTGTTGCAGATTCTTCCTATAGGTAGCGTGTTTTATGCTTCTCGTATCATAAAGTTCTTTTGCATTCTTTATGTGTTCATTGATGTAATAAGTGTTATGAACAGAAATATGATCAATGAGAAAATAAGCCAATCAATTTTGGTAAGTGGGGAAAGTGGAGCTGGTAAAACAGAGAGTACGAAGAGTCTTATGCGCTACCTAGCCTATATGGGAGGGAAACATAACAATTCAGAGGAACGCTCTGTGGAGCAGAAGGTCTTGGAGGTAGCTTAAACTCCTAAGTAAATTAGTTTTGATATATGGGTAAAATTGATGAATTTGATGTAGCATTTTTGAATAACAAATATCTTTTCCTAATCTTTCTGTTCTTACATTTGTAGTCTAATCCTGTTCTGGAAGCATTTGGCAATGCAAAGACTGTCAGAAACAATAATTCAAGGTTTGAAATCTATATTTAGGGAATAGGCTATTTCGCCTGCCTTGAGTCTCTTGTTTTAATTGATTAACAACATCCCCTGACTGACTATGATCTAATTGCAGTCGCTTCGGCAAGTTTGTGGAAATTCAGTTTGATCAAAGGGGCCAAATTTCTGGAGCTGCAATAAGGACTTATTTGCTAGAACGATCTCGTGTTTGTCAGGTGTCTGATCCAGAGAGAAACTACCATTGTTTTTATATGCTTTGTGCTGCCCCACCAGAGGTAATGATGTCTCTGATTTTTCTGCATTTGGCTTCACAGAGAAAATTATTTTGAGCCTTCATGATACCTCTTGTGATTTTCTAACATGAGAGCTTCATTTTTACCTATGTTGACTGGTTTTCTGTTACCAAAGAGGCGTCTAATTCTCGTCTGTCCTTTTTCCTAATACATGTCATCAGGATGTTGAGAAATATAAATTGGGAAATCCACGAACTTTTCATTATTTAAACCAGTCAAATTGTTACGAGCTGGATGGCGTAGATGAACTTAAGGAGTATCTTGCAACTAAGAGCGCTATGGATGTTGTTGGGATCAATCAGACAGAACAGGTAATGCATTTTGAGTATTATCTAGTTGCAATCATTTCATCATTTTTCTCTCCTTACAAATTTTTGCTATTTCAGGATGCAATATTCCGAGTTGTGGCTGCAATTCTTCATTTAGGAAATATTGAGTTCATAAAGGGAAAAGAAATAGATTCTTCTGAACCTAAAGATGATAAATCTCGGTCCCATCTAAAAACCGCAGCAGAACTATTCAAGTAATTCGTCTTTACTATTGTCATCCTTAAACATCCATGCCTTCATCCTTATATATAGATGTGAATTGAAAAACTCTAATATGCCTCTGTCTCTTGTTTAGGTGTGATGTGAAGGCTCTTGAAGACTCTCTTGTTAAACGTGTTATGGTGACTCGCGATGAGAGCATTACAAAATCACTTGACCCTGTTGCTGCAGCTCTCAGCAGAGATGCTTTGGCAAAAATTGTTTATTCAAAATTATTTGACTGGTAACTTTCGATTTACATGATAGATTTACTCTGAAGATACACACTACACTGATTCATGTATTCAATACATCCATCCAAAGTTACTTGTTAACATTTGTACTTTGGTTCTCCAGGCTTGTGGACAAGATAAATGTTTCTATTGGTCAGGATCCTGAATCAAAAATGCTGATTGGTGTTCTGGATATTTATGGATTTGAGAGTTTCAAGACAAACAGGTGCTTAACCGGTATGCTTTATTGCATGACATCCCTCTATAATTTTTATGATTGGGGATGTCTAGTTAAGGAAATCCAATATTTCGAGGCCATATTGTGTGAAGGATCCATTAATGATTATGCTGGGTTTTGCTGATCAAATTTGGGGATATAATTACTTCTCTTTCTTTGCTAGAGTGATCACTAGTTTATAGTTTTTCTAATTTCTTCTTGGATTGGATGATTGCAACATGTTAAAGCCCGTTCTGCTCACATGTTTGTGTCAGTTTTTCTGGTTTTGCAATGTGGCTTCCTTAATTTGCGTCGGTGAATACTTACAGAATTTTTTACTGTATACAGTTTTGAGCAATTTTGCATCAATTTGACAAATGAAAAGCTGCAACAACATTTTAATCAGGTTTATGCATAGATTGATTCTAATGTATTTTGGATATTTTCAGCTTTTAAAGCTATGCTTAACATAACTGTACCGTGTCATTTGCCAGCATGTTTTTAAGATGGAGCAAGAAGAATACAAGAAAGAACAAATTGATTGGAGTTATATAGAATTTATTGATAATCAAGATATTCTTGATCTTATTGAAAAGGTGCATCACAGTTTTTGTTTTACGTTGTTGTTTTCATGACCTGTATCTCACTTTCTATAACGTGAAACACTCTGCAAATATACCTATGTGCAGACACAAATACACATATACAGATAAATGCAGATTGTTTTGTCATCTTCATATCAAACAGGACAGTTCTTTAGAAAATTTTAAGGGTAACTATCAATTATATAGCTGTTTGGTAGCATGTAGGACTTTAACTGAACTACATTGAGCTCAAGCTATGAGAAACTAGAGCTTGGGCTTGACTTGAAACTTGAGGTTTTAAGCTTAGCTTGAGCTCAATCAACTTTTCTGTTTAAAGCTCGGACTCGATTTGAGGCAAAGATCAAATTGCTCCAACTCGCTATATTAGAGTCAATTACTTTGTAAAAAATAAGCTCGGTTATCAAGCTTGGCTTCAAGCTCAATTATCTGTGCTTGCTTACAAGTTTGCATTGGAAATTTAATTAATAATTCTTTTTGGTAAATAATGCTAGGATCTTTTTGAAACTGAGAAAGGGGATTAATTTGTCATGTTGAGTAGTAAAATTTTTATGTATTAACGAATGTTTTCTTTTCTCCTTACAGAAACCTGGTGGCATCATAGCTCTTCTTGATGAGGCTTGGTAGGTATCAGAATAATAACAATGATAAATCAGCTCTTCTTATTTTAAGGAAATTGGTTTGTTTAGCCCTAGAAATTTCATTTTCTTTTCCTTCAATCTCCCCTGTGACAATTACTCTTGTTTTTTTTTTCTTTTGCTTCAATTACCCTTTGAAACTGTGACAATTATTCCTGTTATTTTCATAGTATGTTTCCCAGATCAACAAATGAGACATTTGCTCAAAAGCTTTATCAGACTTTTAAAGACAATAAACGCTTCAGTAAGCCTAAGTTGTCTCGCACTGACTTCACCATTTATCATTATGCTGGCGAGGTAAGTAATTTTACCATGTCAGGGAATCCATAGTAATCATGTGCTAGAAGATAAACCTGCTGGAATATCTTTGTTATTCTCCACTAAATGTAGATTATATATTGTATTTGGCTGTCCTTACAAAACCTATACCTGTGGAATATGTTGAAGTCCAACTTGGAAAAGGGAATTAAACCTGACTAATAAACAATTGAGATTAAACAAGAAGGTCCCACTTAGATTATAACACTCAAACTACACATAAGAACCCTTTTTTAACAAGACCTAAATAACAGGAGCTGTTTTGATTGTTTTCTTCTGAAAGTATTTAAGTGGTAATGTTGGAACTTAAATAAACTTAAACCGGTCTCTATGCTAACTAGAAAATAATCACATCAGCTATGATTTTCAAATCTACTTCTTTGAAATCTTCTTAATATTAACTTGAAGGAATTTGCATTCTAGGTTACTTACCAGACCGATCTCTTCCTGGATAAGAACAGAGATTATGTTGTTTCAGAGCATCAAGCGCTGCTGCATGCTTCAGAATGCTCTTTTGTTTCAAGCTTGTTTCCTCCTCCACCCGAGGAAACTACCAAATCATCAAAGTTCTCCTCAATAGGTTCCTCCTTCAAGGTTTGTTTCTGCTCTAGCGTGTATGTTAATGGGAGATTACATGCTTCATCTATTTTTGTTCATTTTCATGCATACCATGTTCTTTATACAGCAACAACTCCAATCTTTGCTCGAGACTTTGAGTGCCACTGAACCACACTACATTCGTTGTGTGAAGCCCAATAATGCTCTTAAGCCGGCAATCTTTGAGAACACAAATGTACTACAACAACTTCGTTGCGGGGTAAATTCTTATATTTTGGTCAATCCTTGCTTTTGTTGATAAGAAGCATGTCTGTATGTCCATGTGTGATGGTTGTACATGACTCCAGGGAGTGATGGAGGCAATTAGAATTAGTTGTGCTGGATTTCCCTCTCGAAAAACGTTTCGTGAATTTGCAGCTCGATTTTCCATATTGTCCCGAGATCTTCTCTCTAAGAGTAAGAGGTAACATCTCCAAAATCTGTTAGATGTCCCATTTGTTCTTTATAATGTTATTAGAATCCATGACTTACCTGTGAGGTTCATAATCTGTTACTCTGTGGTAGCTACAATGAGGTCACTGCTTGCAAGATGATTCTGGAGAAGAGTAACCTCAAAGGTTATCAGGTGCATCCAGGATTTATACATTTTATTAAAAAATGCGACTATTCTTTTTTTTAACTCCTTGTATTTCTTAAGTAGTTCATGCATGTCATTTATGTCCAAATCTCTTGCTTGCTTGCTGCATACTGCTTGCATAAGTTTTGGCACCCAGTGCACTTCCATATAGTTACTTTCACTAAGCTCTTGTATTGTTCAATATTGTACCTTACAGATTTGCTGCTATTGCAGATTGGTAAAACAAAAGTTTTTCTCAGAGCTGGTCAGATGGCTGAACTAGATGCAATGAGAGCAGAGATTTTAGCAAGATCAGCGAGTCTAATACAAAGAAAAGTGCGTACATATTTGGCTCATAAATACTATACATTGTTGCGGTTGTCTGCCATACAGATTCAAGCCTTGTGTAGAGGTAAAGAGCATTTCATCCATGTATGTTTCTGATTGCATTAGGAGTTAGAATTGCTTCCTTATGTATACTGTTATAGTTATTCACATTTATTTTTTAACATGTTTGCAGGAGTATCAGCACGCCATCAGTTTGAGGAAATGAGAAGAGAAGCTGCTAGTGTGAAGATTCAAAAACATTCACGCAGGTTGCTTGTAAGGAAAGCATACAAGTATTTGTACTCCGCAGCTATTTCTATTCAAACAGGTATGCGTGGGATGGTTGCTCGTGGTGAGCTTCTATTCAGAAGGCGGACAAAAGCTGCAACTGCAATTCAGGTAAAAATACAACTTTCTTTCAGTTGTTGACATATTAATAGGCACTAGCTTTAGTTCTTATTTCTTGTTTTACCCTTCTCGTCAACCATTTGTTAATGCTTACTTCCCCCATAATATCTCAATTAGTAGGCTTTATAACTAGAAAATGTTGTCATTTCAAATTCTTGTTACTCTGGTCAATCATTTAATTTTGCTGAGCTCATTTGCAAGTGGGGCCTCGGTTTTGCCAGCAATTTTTTTTAAAAAGAACAAAAAGTCTACTCTACCCACTCACTAGTTGTAATTCTAAATAGGAGCTGTCTCCAATGTGTTGTGCCTTTAGCGGTAAACGAGTAAGATTGTTCTTAAGGGGGTTCTAGACTCAACTTTTAACTATAAAACAATGGGCCTAGTCTTGCTTTGGGGTTTCATCATAGTTGTGTTGGTGCAGGCCTGTTCAGAAAAAGTAATAATGCCCATGCTTTTTTTTTTTTGGTACGATTGATATCATGCAAGTTCATGTATTTTACAGAGTCGATTTCGATGCTTCGTGGCCAGACGTTATTATCTAAGGTTACAGAAAGCAGTACTTACCACACAATGTGGCTGGAGAGCAAGAGTTGCACGTCGAGAATTACGGAAGCTAAGAATGGTGATTTTTCATTTCTCAAATTAGTTTAAGCTCATGATTTTCTCTTGCGTGGGTGTATTCTTGTATTTTTGTTTTAACAATAACTTCTTCATAGATGATAATATTCCCTAATGTGCTCTATTGCTATATGAATATTAGTGTTATTTCTGCTGATTCTGACTAAGTATAGAATAATGAATGAATGTGGAGAATCAGTCCCTGCTAAGTGCCAACAGCTATGTATTCCAAAATGGAATATTATCTCTCTTTCTGCTTATGTTGCTTCCAACATTTGAAATTATCATCTTTTGTTTCTCAGTTTCTACCATTCCTTACAAAAGCATGTAAATGTTTGTTTCAATTTATTGTTCCTTTGTCTGCAGGCAGCCAGGGAAACTGGTGCTCTCCAAGAAGCCAAAACTAAGCTGGAAAAGGAAGTTGAAGAACTTACATGGCGCTTGCAGCTAGAGAAACGAACAAGGGTAGATCTTTTCTTGATACTAATAATGTTGCTATTATAAGTACATGGGTTTACAACAGTTCCAACTATGTTGTGATTGAATTGTCTGTCTATTCATTAACATCTTAAATATCCGTTTGGTAGAAACTTGTTAACTTTGTTTGATTAGTCCACTTCTAACTTTGTAAAAAAATATCATAGCAAAACATGCTAAAAAGGAAGTGAACCATTAGGAAAATTATATAGTCTTTTAAACCTACTTTGTAAATTGTATGTGATCTCCTCCCTAACTGATTTATATATTAGGGCAGGTTGACCTTGAGGAATCCAAAAAACAGGAAAGTGCAAAGTTTGAATCTACTTTGAAGAATATGCAACTTGAGTTTGAGGAATCCAAAAAACAGGAAAGTGCAAGGTTTGAATCTACTGTGCAGAAGATGCAACTTGAGTTTGAGGAATCCAGAAAACAGGACAGTGCAAGGTATGAATCTACTTTGCAGAAGATGCAAGAAGAGTTTGAGGAATACAAAAAACATGAAAGTGAAAGGTTTGAATCTACTATGCACAAGAAGCAACTTGAGTTACAGGAACTGCAACTTGAGTTTCAACAAACAAAAGAGTCACTAGAACAGGAAACTGCAAGGCTAGAATCTACCTTGCAACAGAAGGAACTCGATCTTAGGGAAGCAAAAATGTTACTAGTTAAGGAAAGCTCAAGGTTTGAATCTGCTTTGGAGAAGATGCAACTTGAGTTTGAGGGGTCCAAAAGAGAGGAAATTGCAAAGTTTGAATCTACTTTGCAGAGTATGCAACTTGAGCTTCAACAAACAAAAGAGTTACTAGAACAGGAAAGTGCAAGGTTTGAATCTACTGTGCAGAAGAAGCAACTTGAGTTTCAGGAACTGCAACTTGAGCTTCAGCAAACAAAAGAATTACTAGAACAGGAAAGTGCAAGATCTGAATCTGCTATGCAGAAGAAGGAACTTGAGTTTAAAGAACTGCAACTTGAGCTTCAGCAAACAAAAGAGTTACTAGAACAGGAAAGTGCAAGGTTTGAAGCTACAATGCAACAGAAGGAACAAGAGTTTCAGGAGCTGCAACTTGAGCTTCAGGAAACAAAAGAGTTACTAGTTAATGAACGTGAAGCTGCAAAGAACATTGCTTATCAAGTTCCTGCGGTTCAGGATATCCCAGTTATTGACAAAGAATTGATGAATAAACCAACTTCTGAAAATGAGCAGCTGAAGGTATTGTTAGACATTTGTTGCTTCGAATAAGATCTTAGGTTTGACTAAAGTCTTTCTTGATGCCACTTTTAAACTTGGTTATTTTCCTCTATGTTTCTTGAAATGTTGTTTGGCACAATGCCATTGTAGGTTCAGGAAACACAGGAGTTACCAGTTGAGGAAAGTGAAGCTGCAAAGAACATTGCTGAGCAAATTCCTGCGATTCAGGAGATCCCCATTATTGACAACGAATTGATGAATAAAACTACTGCTGAAAATGAGCAGCTGAAGGTATTGTTAGACATTTAATGCTTCATTTAAGGTCTTAGGTTTGACTAAAATTTTCTTGATGTCATTTTTAAATTTGGTTATCCTTCATTTATGTTTTTTGAAATCTTGTTTGCCACAATGTCATCGTGAAGAGAAACAAATAACAGCAACTTAAATCTATTTTTATGTATTCGAATAATGAATAAAAAGTTACAAAGATCACATCCTTTTATAGTCTTAGGATAAGACTTTGGGTAAAACTAGGAATCCTATTTACAATAGTTTTTTTTAATAATTACATTAGGATTCCAACTTTTCTAAGTAATATACTTTAACTAAAACTACTAATGAAACATAAATAATTATTAAATACTATTAACACATCGTAGGTTCAAGAAACAAGAGAGTTACTAGTTGAGGAACATAAGCTGCAAATAACATTGCTGAACAAGTTCCTGTGGTTCAGGAGAACCCTGTTATTGACAACGAATTGATAAATAAACTTACTGCTGAAAATGAGCAGCCAAAGGTATTGTTAGACATTTGTTGTTTCGAATAAGATCTTAGGTTTGACTAAAAGCTGTCTTGATGTCATTTTTAAACTTGGTTATTCTTCCTTACATTTCTTGAAATCTTGTTTGATATATTGACATCGTATGTTCAGGAAACAAAAGAGTTACTAGTTGAGGAACATGAAGCTGCAAAGAAAATTGCTGAACAAGTTTCTGCGATTCAGGAGATCCTTGTTATTGACAATGATTTGGTGAAGAAACTTACTGCTGAAAATGAGAAGCTGAAGGTATTATTAGGCATTTTTAGCTTCAAATAAGATCTTAGGTTTGACTGAAGATTTTCTTGATGTCATTTTTAAACTTGGTTATTCTTCCTTTATGTTTCTTGAAATCTTATTTGGTACAATGCCATTGCAGGCTATGTTAAGTTCCTTGGAACAGGAAATTATTGAAACAGAGAGAAAATATCAAGAAACACACAAGCTTAGTGAAGAGAGGCTAAAGCAAGCTACGGAAGCAGAGTCAAAGATAATTGAGCTCAAAGTTGAAATGCAGAGGTTTATACCTATTTTGAACTTGGATATTATGTGTTTGAAGTTTACACGTTATTTATGAATGTTTAGTCAATTGTACTCTTCATTCTTTGACTGGTAAGTCTGAATAATTGTTTATCTCTTTAACAGGCTTGAAGAAAATATGTCAGAGATGGGATCCCGGTACAAGAAATTGCAGAGTACACCTAGTAGAACACTGTCCGAGGTACCATATGCAATGAGCTGTCTTAACATGCTGTCCTTATTTTCCTTCAGTTGGTTTGCCGGTTCTGATTTTTTTTTCCTTGTTGGACTTCATTTCACTTTGCAGCCTCTGCAAAATGGTCATTTTGTAAGTGACGAATGTAGAAACTCCATAATTTCCTATCACTTTAGTCTATTAGATATATCTGCGTACTTGGTTCTTTGTCACTTCTATCATCCTGAGAATGGAAGCTCTTTCTAACAGGCACAACTGAGTTCCGGTCCATCAAAACAATTTGGTAGAGACGATAGTAAAATGAGAAGAACAAACACTGAAAAGCAGCAAGTATGAATTCCAATGATGTGAAATCGATTATCCCTTTTCTTTTTTTCCAAGTATTTGTATTGGGGTGACGTTTCTAGGGATTAATTTTTTTTGTATGTACCATCTCTGCAGCAAGAGAGTGTAGATGATCTGATCAAATGTGTGTCTCGGAATATTGGTTTCAGTCAAGAAAAGCCTATTGCAGCATTTACCATATACAAATGTCTTCTCTACTGGAAGTCCTTTGAAGCTGAAAAGACGAGTGTTTTTGATCGTCTTATTGAGATGATTGGATCTGCACTAGCGGTATCTTATCTATTTCAGAAAGCTCCTTTTGCTTTGTGCTTCTGAGAGCAAGAAATATGTGGCAAAAACATTAATCTAAGAGGCTTTATATTTTTTCTTTTTGTTGGATTTAGAAGATACAATTATGATTCTACTCTGTTGAAAATCAATTATTTATTTATTAGGAGGGAATATGGAATTGTTCTCTTTTGCTAGGGACTTGTGTCAGATTAACTGATTCTAAAACTATGTTTTTCCTGATTGAGCAGGTTTAAGCAAATGAAAACAATGAGGAAAATAAATTTAACATAAATATTCATGATTCCATGTGATTTTTTTTTCAGGATGAGGACAACACTGATAACATGGCTTATTGGCTGTCAAACACATCTTCATTGTTGTTTTTGCTTCATCGTACTTTGAAAGCCGTTGGAGCACGGAAACCACCTGCTGCAGCATCACTCTTTGCAAGGATGACCAAAGTACTGAGATATTTCATTTACCATGTCTTTAAATTGATTGCATGAAATGATCCTGATTTAAATATCTCTCGACTTTTTAATATATACTACAAAAAGTAGGAAAGAACAGAACACATTAGTTCTTTATTTAAAATCGTGTCATACAATCATCATCAGTTTTGTTGAACACTTCTAGAGTTCGTGCAGGAAAATATTTTGATATAATGTTATTCTTTCTCAGAGTTTTCGTTCATCTTCTGCCAATCTTCAAGCTGGTATAGTGAGCCAAATTGAGGCCAAGTACCCAGCTCTTCTTTTCAAGCAGCAGCTCAACGCCTATGTAGAAAAGATCTATGGAATCATAAGAGACAAATTGAAAAAGGAGTTGGCACCACTTATTTCTCGTTGTATTCAGGTACAAGGAGCTACACATTAGGATCATCTAGTCTTTTTGTGACATTTTAGTAACTTTCAAAATCATGTTCATTGTGATATAAAGGAGAAAAATAAGGTGGTCTTTCTGATTCTTATTTTTAGAATCATCTCCCTAGCTTCTATAGTGCCTTGCACACTAGAAAATTGCCAGGTTGCTTCATTTGAACTTGTAGAGCCTGTATCTTGTATTATCAACTGAAATTTATAGCTGTGTTAATTTCAACATTGCATGTTATAAGTCTCAAATTCATCTTGATTTCAAATCTTTATTCAAAATTCTTACATTAGTCTTTGTGAAAAAATCATGTATTTCGGTTTAGGTTGCTCTTTACATGTTGCTAATTCATCTCCCTGTATGTCAGGTACCTAGGACATCGAAAGGAACTACTTTTCAAACGTCTGAAGAACAAGGCTATACATCTCCAGCCCATCACTGGCGAGCCATTATCGAGTGCCTGAACATGATGCTGAGCATATTAAAAGAAAATCATGTATATAATTTGCAATCCTGATGAACTCTTTCTGCCCTTCTTTTTCTTTTGAGCCATGAACTTATGGTTATGGTATTTTTATTTCCAGGTGCCTCCAGTATTTATTCAGAATATTTTCACGCAAACTTTTGCTTATATTAACGTACAACTCTTCAACAGGTAAACTGTTGTTTCCTCTTTTTTTTTTCCTGTTCTCCAGATAATATAATAAGCTATAAATTCTAAACTATATGATGTTAATATATTCTGCCACAGCCTTCTTCTTCGCCGAGAGTGCTGCACATTTAGCAACGGGGAGTACGTGAAGTCCGGCTTAGCTGAATTGGAACAGTGGTGCAATGAAGCATACTTTGAGGTAATTTCTTAGCTCCCATTAATGAATGTTGAAGGTGGAATTTCCACATCTTTTGAGGTTTGAATATATACAACAGGAGTTTTTGTTCTATTTTTGCCTCTAAATTTGGATTGAGAGTTGATCGTTGTTCGATTACAGTATGTAGGCTCGGCATGGGAAGAACTCAAACACACAAGGCAAGCTGTTGGATTCTTGGTATGTTTCATACCATGTTTTAGTTATTCGTTTTCGTGTTTAGCTTGTGGCATGATTCTGAAAAATCTGGTCTGGTCTGGTCTGGTCAGGTTATAAACCAGAAATCCAAAATGACCTATGAAGAAATTGCAAATGACCTTTGTAATGTAAGACTCTTTCCCTTTCTTCCAGCAATCCTCCCGGATGTTTCGAGTTACGGTATCGTCTGCCGCTTACATTGTTTGTTTTCACCAGGTTCTGAGTGTTCAACAACTCTATAGGGTGTGTACCCTTTACAGGGATGACAAATACAACACTCAAAGTGTTTCACAAGATGTAAGTCATATGTCAAATTGTACACATCTCTCTGGTTTTGTTAATATGGTATGACACGACACCGACGACACCTTCGTTCGCACAGGTTCTTTCCCGTATTAAACAACTCATGACAGATGATTCCAAAGATGATGGTAGCAACTCCTTCCTGTTGGAGGATGATTTGAGGTAACGTAACAAACAAGAAAGGATGAATACTTCTTTTAGCTCCTCTGATATTGAACCGTTTTAACGACGGTTTGTCGTCCTAATCGGTTAAACTCCTTCTGAATGCAGCATTCCATTCACAATGGATGACGTTAAGAGTTCCCAACAAGTAAAAGAGTATGCATTAGTAAGACCGGCCGAAGAACTCACCGAGGATCCGGCCTTCCAATTTTTACTGGAATAAGGGTTAATCGCGGTAAATCCGGCCGCATTAACTACAACATGTTATAGTTATTTTGTAACAACAATGTAAGTAATTCTTAGAGTTCTACCATTTCATAAAGCTGTTCTATAGGTAGTTGATTTGGTCATTTCTGGTCAGCATTCTTTTATAGTCATTGTAGGAGAAGGAGAAGAAGAGAAGAAGAATTCTTAATGTAGTGGAGAACTCTAAGTCCCTAAATACAATTATGTACATGTCCTAAGTAATAATAAAAGATTATAAACATGCTTAAGTACAATTATAATGAGGAGGGAGATTATAATATTAGGATTCGAATTCTAATGTTATCAGATGTTAATTATCTGAATATTTTTGATTATTTTTTATAAATATTATTAAAGAATTTTTTTATTTAATATTAAGGAAATTTTTTTCACCCTTATTAAAGTATCTTTATGACCAACTTACCAAAGCCTTTATTGCATTGCTTGCATATTTTTAAGTTATACATTTTATAATGGTTTAATTATAAATTTCATTCTTCTATTTTATAAACATTAAAAAGTTATTTTATATATTTTAATATGTAAAAAATTAAGCTTATACTTTATAATAAAAAAATTAGGATAAATGACACAGATAGTCACCATACTATAGGGTTGATATTAAAATGGTCACAATACTTTAAAAAGCGTCTTATTCTATTTTATTTTTAACTATCACGTCATTAATCCGTTAAATTTTAATGATCGATGGCTATTTCGATACCATTTTAATAGTTGATCGGTGTATTTGACGCTTTTTAAAATATTGTGACCATTTTGATATCAACCCATAATATGGTGATTATCTGTATAATTTACCCAAAAAATTATTTGTCACATAAAATTGAATAGTTAATTTTATTTTCATAGTTACTAAACCGTAAAATATCTCTCAAATTCTTATCAATCTAAAAATTAAATAAATTGAATCCTCTAAAAAGATTAATCTCCATCAATTTTCGAATAAAAGCGTAATTTTTGAAATAGTACATGAATTTTTTGGTATAAAATAAAATTGAATAGGAAGTAGAAGAGACCATACTTTTCAAATACATAAGGGGATTTAATTTCATAAAAATAAAATATAAAGATCAAATTACAAACTTTGAAATATCACAGGGACTTTCTGATAAAAAAGAAATAGTACAGGGACTTTTGATATATTTAAACCTTGTAAGTCTTCCGCAGCGGGATTGATCATTGATCTCCGCCCTGTGTCTCTTATTCTTTCCTCGGCGGCTCTCGGTTTCATTGGCTGGTAAGATCTCATCGTCTTCGAGATTTCAACCCAAAATGAACATCTGAAATAACCCTAATTCTATTCAAAAGAAAATTCCCCTTAGAAAAAAAAAAAAAAACATGTGGCGAAACTCCGCCACTTTAAGCTTCTCTTCGAAGCTTATCTCTTCTTCCTCCTCCGCCAATTTTAATTCCTTTCATTACGCATCTGCTTTCTCTGTTTTCAATCCAAAAGCCGTTGTAGATCACAAACTTTTTCCTTTTTTTCAACGCTTCTACTCATCATCGGCAGCGCCTTCACCATCTCCCTCATCGGACTCTGTTATAAAGCTAGGGTTTCTAGCTAATAAATCTGATGCCTTCCAGCCTTTTGGTTTCAAAGCTAGTGATGCGATCCAGTTGGCTCGTCACTACGGCCGGTGTTACTGGGAGCTCTCCAAGGCTCGTCTCAGGTCAAATATCAATCGAGTTTTTTTTTGGCAAATTTTGAAGTTTTTATTTTATTTTTAATTTTGACTTGTTTTGGGGTTTCGGTTTTCTAGTATTCTGGTGGTGGCGACTTCAGGGACTGGATATGTGTTAGGGAGTGGAAACGCTGTTGATTTGGTAGGGCTTTGTTGCACCTGTGCTGGAACTATGATGGTTGCTGCTTCGGCGAATTCGTTGAATCAGGTTGCCTTTTAAGTCTTTGATTGCTTTCATTGATTTTGAATGCGTTGTTAAGAACAATTGTAGAATTTGAGAAACCTGAATTAGAGTTTTTATTGATCTGATTGAATTATCACATTTTATTTATACTTGCAAGGATGCTAACTGATATCTCTATTTTTCAAAACAATGTTACATGTAACAATGTTTCCCTCCTTCATTTCTAGTATGTAGGGGATGTACAGATGCAAAATTAAATTTGCAAAAAGTTAGTGCCCTAGACCATTGACACGACAAGGATCCTAGTTCCCTAGTACTTAATTTTGAAAGATTAACCTAAGAGTATACGGATACCTTAAATTTTTTAGGTTATTTAGGAATGTTCTGTCAGTATGCTTGAAATCAAGTGTTGCAGTATCATTGAGCCTTACAAGGGGATAGGGAAAGAAACAGTTTAAATTCTTTGAAATTCTCAGAATTGAATTCATGACTTGCAAGTTGTAATTTTCTTTTTCCTTCTTTTTTCGAAAACTGTATTTTTTTGTGACCTTTGATTTTGTTGATTTTCAAGGATTTGATTTTGCATTGTGGTTGTATTTTAAGTTATCAGTTAACCAGTGTTATCATGTGTCTAGGTGTTTGAGATAAATAATGATGCCAAAATGAAGAGAACAAGGTTAAGACCTCTACCTTCAGCACGCATTGGGATACCACATGCAGTCACTTGGGCATCTTCTGTTGGAATTGCTGGCACTGTTTTGTTGGCTTACAAGGTGGCCAGATCGATTCTCACTTTTTGTTGATTCTTCAATATTGAATTTGAAATGTTATTTTTTAGCTTCATCAAATGCTTTAAATGTTGTCAGCTGGGTGACTAATGTTTCTGTTGCAACAAGATTATTGCAGGCTAATATGCTAGCAGCTAGCCTCGCAGCTTCCAATCTTGTTTTATATGCATTTGTGTATACTCCGTTGAAGCAGATTCACCCTGTTAATACTTGGGTTGGAGCTATTGTTGGTGCTATTCCTCCTCTTCTGGGGTAACATTTTAAATTCTATTAACTATTGTGATGAATATCTAAGAAATTATATTTGCTCATCTTTTATGTTTGGTATGGTATTTAATGTCATTTTTTTTCAATGCCTGTTAAATTTGTGTGCTGTACAACGTAGTTTGGAACTAAAATTTATTGTATTGAACTCCAGTCTCCAGCAATATGTTGTATATACTATTTGTTCTTTATGATATGGATCTGTCTTGTAGATTAAATACATATATGTGCCACATAGAGGTTGTTTGTTTATTTATTTATTATTAAAAAAGATGATCCTAAGGTAGGCTTTGCTTTGAGCTGCATTAATTTTCATTTAAGTTTAACTATTTTACACACAGGCTTCTTATTTTCTGTTCTGACTTCTTAGATGGGCCGCAGCTTCTGGTCAGATTTCTCTCAATGGATTAATTCTTCCAGCAGCTCTCTACTTTTGGCAAATACCCCATTTTATGGCCCTAGCATACTTGTGCCGTGATGACTATGCTGCAGGAGGGTAAGCATTTTGGTATTTATTTTCTCTTCAACATTGCAAGTGTTTATTTTTCTTTATTCACAAGAAATTGACCATTTTTGTTTCTGCCCTTTTCTTATAATCTTGTGTTGAAATTTGGGTTTGGCTTCGAGATATTATCTTCAAGCATCTCCACTGTTGTAGACAAATGCTGTTGATAATATAACTTGTAAAATGGAGAATTCATATTTTTTCTAAAATGATAATAATAGTTTAGTTCAGGTTTTCAGAAGTTATTTGGGATGATTCTTCATGATAATATGAGATGTGCCATGCCTTTGCATGTGAATCATGAATTCATAATGCATTTCACAAGGGCTTACTCCCTCTCCTTTCACTTCATTTTCTGTGTTTCCTTAACTTTTCAGGTACAAAATGTTTTCACTTACGGATGCTTCAGGTCGGAGAACAGCTGCTGTGGCTTTCAGGAACTGCCTATATCTTGTCCCCTTGGGGTTCATAGCCTATGACTGTAGGTTACCTTAATTCCAAACATTAAACCTATCATAGTATCTCCTTTTTTAGTATTCTTCATTTATATCTATTAAAAGTTAACATTTCACATTTAGTAATATATTCAGAATTTTTAAAAATTGCAGACATTCTGAAAACTTTCTGTATAAACTATATCTTACTTGGTAGTTAGTACTATAGTATTTTACATTCTCGTTTGTATTTCATAATATATGAACCAGTGAAATTCTTTGTGTAGGGGGTGTGGCTTCTGGGTGGTTTTGTCTTGAATCATCACTTATCACCCTAGCAATAAGTGCTGCGGCGTTTTCATTTTACCGTGACCGGACTACTCAAAAAGCAAGAAGGATGTTCTATGCCAGCCTTTTGTATCTTCCTGTATTTATGTCTGGCCTCCTATTTCACCGTATATCCGATGAGCAGCAATGCCTCGCTGAAAACCCCGACAGAATTGCTGAGCTCTCACCATTCCCCAAAGATGTAACTGAAAGTGGAAAAGATGATCAAAAGAAAAGATTGAATTATGTCACTGCTAGTCCACTTGGACGGCCGCCTGTAGCGTATGCATCCATCGCTCCATTTCCTTTTCTTCCCGTACCTTCCTATGTTGATCAATGACGTATCGGTTTGGCTTCGAATTTTGTATACACAGTTTTTGATTCTCAATTATGTTCTGTTCATGCACTACGAGTAGTGACATTCATCTTGCAGGCAGGCAGGCAGACTGCCATTGGAATAAATCTGTTATGCATGTTTCCATTGCAACATTTCCTCTGATTTTAATGAACTTTTGGTTTTGAATTTGTTGTCATACACTTTGATAATATAGCAAATCATCTTAAACCACATTCAACACATTCGAATCGATAAAGAGATAAATTCAAATTTAAAATGATCCAAAAGTGATATAACCTGGAAAACAAAAATGGCCCTATGCTTCTGTTAATAGAACTTGAAACCAAAAAAAAAAAAACAAAAAAAAAACTAGAAACAGAATTAAACAATTACTATACACAATCTCTAACAACATACAAATGATTTTCTAATAGATGGATATAACCAAGATGAATTTCCAGCCTTTTCCTTTTTCTTTCCCGTTTTCATCTCCTTTCGATGCCACCCCCATCTCCTTTTGTAACCGGGTGGCGTCGGGACTAAAAACAAAATTGCAGATGTTGAAATTCAAATCCCAAACATTGGGTCACTTCTTAAGAACGATCACATGAATCAACTGTGGTAAGACCCTGATTTTACCCCCATATTCGAAGCCGTTTGTTAAATCTGGTGCCTAAGTTCGAATCAAACGAAAAAGCAGCAGCAGTCATGTCTAACCAAGAATTCTCTATCTATTAAAAAAATAGCTTAACAACAGCTAAAATATCCTAATACTCAAGTTAGATCAACTGTTGGTCTTGAATCATGAAATCTATAATAGTTGCAATCTACCATACATGCAAGAATCGAAGTACGACAGAGGCACCAATATTCTTTGTATGGTATACACAACCATGGCATTGTTGAAGGTAATGTGGCTCCCAAAGTAGACGCAACTCTGGAAAGATGAGGGGGCAAACGGTACACAGATTTAAGTCTAGAATACAATGCGAAAGCACGGACGTAAGAGAGAAAATCAATATTTATTAAATCAAACTTACTTGTTACCACTAAGAAGTCCAAACACTGACATCGTGATATATGATCGAGAAACTCCTGAAAAAGCTTTTCTGTAATGAGGTAAGACCATTTGTCCTGTAAAGTTTCCCACAATGATTAGCTTACTGGCATTCCGATGAAACCCAAGGAAACAAAGAACTAAAACATTACTAACATCAATGAGAAAAGGCAGAATATTAAGTGTCATATTCAGTTGCCGGATGAAAATTACGGTAAAAAGAGAAATTAAAAGATGTAGCTAATTGCATCATGTGAAAATTATTTTTTTTACACACACGATAAAAGCCTTGAGAATCCTGGATGGAGAAATAAGCCCTTCTCATGCATTAGATCCTTCATTCATTTTAGTAAATGGTGTATGTTAAGAATTGTCCATTATGATCTAGATTATTCAAAGAAAATCAAGAGTTTAAAGAAATGATCCAAGCCTCACCTATGGTCAAATAATTGCTGTGGAGAATTGAAATCAAAACGCTAGATACCGTTCTATCTATATCCTCTTTTGGTGGCGCCTCATCAACCGGCAAACTGTTTCTATCATTATAAGCACTCCAAGGAGAATGACTGCTATTATTGTGACAGGCTATGATTTCAAACCATATCCCCAATGGAAATCTTCTAGGTTTTATCAACCGAAGGGCAATTTTAATATAAGGAGTAGCATGGATAACGGATATGACGACTTCAATGAGCATACAGCTAAGGCTGATGGCGGTGTTCATAATGCTAAAGAAAATATAGAAAACGGATGTGGTTGGCAATAGAAGCAAAAGAGGTGTAAATAGAAGAGATCCAACAACATGCTGCTTCACGGTATAGTCAAAACTATCTAATCTTTGACGAAGAGGATTCCACTTCCGTCCCCTGCAAATAACACAAAAGCTCTTAGAACAGCTTGAAACAACTAAATAAATTTATTGATAGTTTACTTCTAATAACACAATGATATCTTTGCATGCCTTGCAAATTCGATCAGCTAAAGCTGTTTGGCAATAAGAGATGCATGACAAAATAATGACACTGATATTATCTAGGCATATAACAAATAAAAAACACTAGCCTTTAAGACCATTGGATCCCTTCTCCAAGCAGACGGTAATTTACACTGAAGCAGAATTCTAGACAAAATGATACGAGGAAACACTTCGATTGAGATGCAAAGTCATGAGCCCGTGAGATGATACTGTGTGTAATTCTCCCAGAACATGAAAAAGAAATAGGATCCATGAATACATTATTCATATTTCAGCAGTACCAGTCTATCAGATGTGGAGACCAATTTTTGTTGGGCCTGGAATGATCTACAAATATGTTCTATCTACTTTCTGAGTTTTTGTTGCACCATTGTGCACAAAAAAAAAAAGGCTTCAGAAGCTCCCAAGATCATTCAGAGGCAGGTTTAGTACTTCTATGGAAAGAATCAAATCAACCTCCTAACTCGTTCTACTGCATGATAGCAATAACCCGGTATGACAAAGATGTTACTACTATATTTGTATTATAACAATTCAATCAAAATGGTTTTAGTTTATAATAACAAGTAACCGGATTAGAGGAGCCAATCAAATCCAAAATAGGGAATGTTGAAGTGGTACCTGAAAATACGCCACAAAGCTGCTAGCGCATGTAACTGCTGTGAATAGAGTATCGAGATCAACCAATGAAGTGTTGAGACGCGCAATGATGCAATCACAATCATGTCTATGACCAAAGCAGCAGGTATTGTCACTCCCAAAAGAATAGCTAATATACCAAGTCCTTTGATGAAATAAATGAAGAGAGAACCCACAAAAATCCAAAGGGTAGACCAAATTTGAATTGTATTCAGAGAAATCATGCCAAGAACTTCAGCCAATTCTATGTTCAACTTGAAACCAGCCGGGACACCCATCAACCACACAGAACCTGACCTCAACAACTCATTTGTTAAATCACTGGCAAAATTTGAAACCCATGAACAGACGGATTCTGTATGAAATAAGAGAGCGAAACCAATCAAATCTCCCAAAAGGATATCAACAACCAAACTTGACCACAAGGAATTCTTATGTAATGCAACTTTTTCTGCACATTCCACACTTGTTTGAGACCTAATAAAAAACATTATATTATATATCAGGATAACAAGGGGAGGCATAAAAGGCATTGTTCTAAAACTTAATAAAGAAAAATATGCCTCAGCTCAATATGGACTGAAAACTTGAAATATCACTAAATGAATTCACAATATTCTACAGAATTATCACCTGAGGTCATTGTCCTTCAGAAAGATCGGCCAATATAATATCTGACAACAACGAATTTGGAAATTGATACAGGTATTGCTAAATGTCTTTGCCGATGCAGAGTATATCCATGATTGTGATTCAAAATTCAAAAGGCTATGGAAAAATTGAAGAAAAATATAAAAAATTGTAGATAATGATGCCAATGACATAGCCAATATATGCCAAATGAAGGTACAAAACCTGCAAAGCCACATGACGAGACATAAGAAAACACAGAGAGATACATTGCAAAACATGCGGTAAATAGTTAGAATGAGCTTACATTGAAATAATGGGAATATTTGCAGAGGATTGCTTGAAGCTATTATGTCTCTCAAAAACATTCTGAGCTGCTGCGGCACTGTTGATTGCTAAAACAACTGTATCCTGCTTTCAAAAATTATTAAATTAACATATCTATATAGAAGCTGTTCTACCTCGAACAAAAGGTTCTCGTGAAATATTCAGACCAGGTCATTTAAAGGCTGCTTTTGTTGAAGCTCATCAACCCACTGAGGCTTATTAAGAGAAGCTTTCCCATGCTCGGAAGAATTCCAGTATCGTAATGAAAAATGGTGAGCACCATATATTGGAGTCTCATATAATATAACCTAAACTTGATCAGGAAAAAGGGCCATGGGTTAATCACCAATGACGAATAAAACTCAAATGATAATCCAAAATGTAAAAAGAATCTGAATTTCATACATGGACATCACATCGAGATACTATCTCTCTCTTCCAATGAAGATGATGCAATTTAGGAACCCAATGAATCCCCTTGGCTTGAAGACTAATAGAATCATATGCCAGCTCAAACCAGTAACTACTTTCTATAGATGTCTGTCTACACTGGCCTAATACCCCATCAAATTTAAGGCATCCACAGGTCCATTGTCCACAGCATTCACCAACTCTATCTACACCATGAGCACAGGAGCTTCTCATATCATCCTCCTGTACTCCATTTTGACCATATCTGAGACAAGCTCTATACTGACCCAACAAACAAAATTTCGATTTATCTTGAAGAGATACATGCATACCTCCATTGATAGAATGGAGGATCTCCTGTTTACAAGAAAACGAAAAACTGACATTTTCAAATAAACTCCTGAAATTAAAACCATGTTCAAATGCCAAACAATCTCAGCAAGACAACTGTTCCAGAACACAAAAAAACAATTTTGTTTCTTTAATCGAAGTACCTCATTTCCCTAAGCAACTATAATTCATGCATAAACTTCTTTAAAAAAAATTTTTAAAAAAAAGGAAAATAAGTGCATTACCTGAAGCATTACAAAGTCTGACAAAACAAAAACACCAACTAATTTCATCACATCAATTTCTAAGTACATTTTTCCCTAAGCAGTTATAATTCATAAAATCTTAACAAACAAAGCCAGAATTAGTGCATTACAAACTCAGCAAGAGATAACTTCAAAAACACAAAAACTAATTGATTTCTTCAATTTCTAAGTGTCCGTTTTCCCTAAGCAATTATAATTCATATAATCTTCACAAAATGGAATCGTAGATTACTGCATTACCTGGAGACCAGATTGCAGATTCGAACATGACTCGTAATTGGAAGTGAAAGCGACAACAATGTCAAGAGAATCCGAAGAACAAGTCACGAACCAACCGAACATAAATTTACAGCAAGATGGTTGAGCTGAAGATAGCTGCTTTGGCCACCAAATTCGACACTTTCTTCTCATTTTTCAATTCTTTTTGTTTCACCTCATTATTCTTCACCTGAAATTCCCCTCAAATTGCAATGTTTTTACTCTAAACCCTTCCAAAATATTTCTGAGCAGTTTAAAGAATAAACTGTTAATTCCGTCCATTTTCAGTTCGTTTCCTTCATTTGTTCTTCCCCCGCTTGAAACCCTATTTTTTTAAATAAATTCAATACTACAAAAAGAAAAGTTTATGTTTTTGGCTATATTTTTAACAATTAAAAATTATATAATTAATTTTAAAATTTTAATGTAGTAATACTTAGAATATAAAATTTAAATTTAATTATCAAATGAATATTTAAATTACTTTTCAAGTTAAGTACATGCTTAGCGTTTTATTTTATTACCTATTTAAGGGTTTAGCATTAATTTTTATCTTTAAAAGACACATCTCATCTCTTAAATTTAAAAAAAAAATATTAAATATAAATAAAATTATTTAATTTATAAAAAGTCTCTCAATTTGAAATTTTATGAAACAACTCCAAATTTTAAATACTTTAGTCTCTCAAAATTAAATTTCGATTTAGGTTAGTTTTGTCGTCGTTTGTCAAGTTATCGTCCACCACATCAATTATCGAAATTTTATGACTACTTCTACCATTCCTTCGTCAAAAATCGTCCAACATCGTATGAAATATCAAAATTATCGAATAATTTTTTCAAACGAATAACGATAGGATAGACGACAAACAATGTGTGGAATGATCGGTACGGGAAGGATGATTCATTTCGTTGATGGCAAAGTCAACTGAAGTGGCCAGATTTGGAGTTTGAATATTATTTGAAAATTTTAGGATATATATTTTTTATTAATTTTATTTATTTTAATATAATTTTAAAATTTTTAGATTATGACACCTGTGTGACAAGAAAGCCATTGAAGAAAGATGTGAACAGGTCTTGTTCTTTTACGAACAATTGTAAATGAATTTTCTGTTGCAGACACCTGTCCACACAATTGCTTCAAATGCCGGAGTGGAGGGCCCTGTACACAGGTCAAGAAAACTGTGATTTCTGTTTGTTTGCTAGGAAAAAGTGGGGTGTATTGAACCATCTTTCCTGGAAATAAAAAAGAAATAAGAAAATCATATTTATATTCAAGTTTCAATTTACTTAAATTTTACCCCTCCTATTTGATGATTAATTATAAAATACTCTCTAATTTTGATTCCGTCCCGATTATACCATAAAAAATTTAAATAAAATAAATTAACTTAAAAGAGTGTACCTCTAATAAAATTCATTATATTTAATCTAAATTAATTAATAATTAATTAAATACTAATGCTCTCTAATTAGTGGATTGTAAGAATAATTTAACATTAAATAACAATAATGGGATGGTCAATGACTTAAGAAAGCTGAAATGATAATATTATAACGGTGTGGTCAATAACATGGAATTTTATAATTAGTAAACTTACAATTCAATCATTATATTTTAAAAAGTTTTAATCGAGTCACTAAATAAACTAATAATTTGTAGGTTTCTAAAATGGGTCATGGAAATTTTAATGGGCTTTTTCTCTAAATCCATACAATCATGGCCGAAACCTTTATGGTTTCTGTATATGCTGATATCTTTTTGATTGAGATTCCGTCCGCGAGATTCAAAACCCAGTTTCAACAGTCTTGGAATTGTTCATTTGATTCCAAGGGCGGGTAAATGGCGGCGGCGGCGTCCAGGGCAGTTCTGGTGTCACGTCCGGTAACGTTTGTAACTGGTAATGCCAAGAAGCTGGAGGAAGTGAAGATCATATTGGGCCAATCCATCCCTTTTCAGTCCCTCAAGCTTGACCGTAATCTCTTCTTCTACCACAACAGTCTCAAATCTCAATCGCTCCGTTTCGTTTATTTTTACTTGTTGCTTTTTTAATTATTCAGTGCCTGAACTGCAAGGGGAACCAGAAGAAATATCTAAAGAAAAAGCTCGTTTGGCTGCACGCCAGGTTTATACACTCGTAACCTTTGTATTTTTGTAAAATACACTTATTATTTTTGTTTTATTTTAGTAAAAAAAAAAAGATATATTTTCTATGTGAAGGTGAATGGACCAGTGTTGGTGGAAGATACTTGTCTTTGTTTCAATGCCCTGAAGGGTCTTCCAGGTATTAATCAGCTTGTGTATTTTTATGTTTTCCTGATTGTTTTTATTTTTGGGTGTTGTTAATGTTTTTTTCTTCAATTTTTGAACTACTTGCAGGGCCATACATGTAAGTTCTATGTCATTCTTGTAGCTAAATTCAAAAGGTGTAAGCTTTCATCTCATTTCGGTTTGAATAGAATTAGAATGTACACAAAAAATTGTTTATTGTGCTTATGGTATTTTGTTATTTGGTGAACTACTGAATTGAACCTATTGAGTTTATGAATATTTGATCAGCATGAAATCTTTTTAGGCTTACTCGATAAAGCAAAGGCTCAAGGGCTTAATTGATTAAATTTCTTTGATTCAAGGGCTTAATTAGGTGCAAAAAAGTTTAGGGCTTAATTAATTTTTTTCCAAAAGTTCAAGGGATTCTTACCCTTAAGCCTAAAGCAAATGGCTAACCATTTTGAATATAGTCTTTGCATATACAGCCATCTTCTACAATGCTCTTTTGTACCCTTAATAGACTCCTTTTAAGTGTTGTTTTTTATGGTTTTACTTTGATTTGAATTCTCAAATACCCTTTGCAATTTCAATGTGTTGTCTACTTATGGGGAATGATTGTTTCAACAGTGGAGGCTTGTTTGTTAGTATAATCCCTTACTGGCACAGGGAATGGCAACTGGTCTAATAAACTTTCTATTTTAGAAGCTTCTATTTTTTGGTATTTTTGGTTAGTCTGCTCTTGAATATAACTTTAAGTTTTCGGATGTAACTCAGGATTCTAACAAATTTTATCCTCCTCTTGGCTTTCTCTTTATTTTCTTAAACTTCTAGGTTTGAGCTTAACCTTTGTTTTGTTATGAATTATGATGCAAACAAAATTTCATTAGATGATTTTGCAGACAATGTAGTTCTCATTATAATTCTTTCTCTCTCTCTTTTTTTTCAATGTTATTTTGAGTTTCTTGTGTTATGCTTTCTGATTGTCATCGTCTAATGTGTTCTACAGCAAGTGGTTTCTGCAGAAGATTGGCCATGAAGGTTCTGTTCTTACATTACAATTTACCCTCATTCATTTCATTTCCTTCATTTTAAATCTCCATGACAATTTTAAGATGCTTTGGATACTCTTCTCTCAGCTGTTTACTTCACTGTCTTTAATTTTTCCTAGGTTTGAACAACTTGTTGCTGGCATACGAGGATAAGTCGGCGTATGCGTTGTGTGCATTTTCTTTTGCCCTTGGTCCTGATGTTGAACCTGTTACCTTTATGGGGAAAACTCTGGTATGTTTCCAAGATATTTTTTCTGCTTTCTTCCTTCAACTCTATTTTTCAAGTTCAATTTTTTAATTTTGACAATGAAATGGTCTAAATATGACAGTAATGAAGTGTAAAGAATTTGGTCTTCGACTGTATGAATTTTTACATTGTTAAGTGCATAAGAGCCACATTGTATAGTAATCAGAAAGTATTGCTCCACGTATACCGTTACTTGTTTAATAATTTAAATATCCTTTGCACGACAAATGGAAATGAAAACACAAACATAGAAGATTGTGGGACGAGTGTTGTTTCTTGTACTTCAGGGCTAATTTACATGAAATGTTTTGTTCTATCAAAGTCAGAAAACTGATATAGTTCAAGGGCCAAATTGTGAATTTGGAGGGTCCTTCGAGGGTAATATCTCATATCCATGTCCAAATATGCGTCAGACATAGGTATCAGAACTAGGTATCTTGAGGAAAAAAATTAAGCTTGCAACATAGGCTTCAAGTAATTTAATTGTTAGTCACTCCTCTTTCCATTAAAAGTTCATATACACTGAACCTCAAACATGATAATCATATGCAACAAATTCAAGATTTATTCAAACAGGGAAAACTGAAATGTCTTACCTATGAAAAGAGCATTAAACCCTTAGAAGTAAATTAAAATGATAATTTGGTGTTCTATGAACAATTTCTGATGTTTACTTTATTTTCATGGACATCCTTTATTGAGTCACCGAGTAGATATGTGATTGTTATGACAATATTTCAGTTATAGTTGAATACTAATTTGAATCGAAACTAGGTTTCTGAGATATTTTGTTTTACTTTGTGGCTGATCTATTAGGGCAAAATAGTTCCGGCTAGGGGACCTAATGACTTTGGATGGGATCCTATCTTCCAACCTGATGGCTATGACCAAACGTATGTCCGTTGTTTCTTATTTCTGGCGTTCTCGAACAATGATTGAATAAAGCTGAAAATTATCATCTGATGAATTATTTGTCTTGATTCCTCCCTGTAGTTATGCAGAGATGCCAAAGGAAGAGAAGAACAAGATTTCTCACAGGTGTAGGGCACTTGATATGGTGAAATCCCACTTTGTCGAAGCCGGATACAATTTCACATCATCTAATGAGTGAGCTATGTCTTTCTTCATTGTTACTATTGCATGGTAGATTCTAGACTGTTATTGGTGCTAGCAAAACCTGATCTAAGTTTCGGGTTTCTTTTATAAAGGAAAATCCCTTTGATCATGTAGATTGGCATACTGTTTCTTTGCTTCCTTGCTCTCCTGCACTATTTCCGGGGCATTGTTCTTGTTGGCTAGTATCTTTTAAAGCCAATTTCATATACTAGAAAGATGAACATATCATTGAACATTTTAGCATTTTGTAAAACATCAGTATAGTCGAAAAACAACCCTTTTCCGTGTCCCGATCTGAAAATCATCCGGACTGAATATTTCAATCACTATTTGAAGAATCCGAATTTGAAATGAAATTTCCTCAACATGAAAATAAAACTCAACTCGAATAGTTTAAAATTCAAAAAGAATTATCAAACTCGGGATGTTTTTACATCTCAGGTTCTTGTATTTGCTTTTGATTGTACTCCAAGGTCAAGTGGAGTGTGAATCCGAATTCGATGTTCATGCCACACAATCATAAAAAGAAAAAGAAAAAAACTTCAATGCAGAAGAACCGAGTCGACCAATCATACGATGTCACCTGCCCCTAACGTATGTCTGGAACCTGATTTATGAGATGGAACAGAATCTTGATTCGGGTTTCTTAGTTAGAGTTTGACTTCAAAGGTCATTCCAATTCCGCAAGGGAAAATTCTACGACGGGTGTCGAACACCGCTGAACACCACCAATGTTGAACATTGTTGAACACCATTAAATTAATTAATAAAAATTTAAAATCTCAAGGACTCAGTATGTAATTAATAAAAGTGTGATAAACTCAACATATTATTAATAATTATATAATTAGTCCTTTAAATTTTTATTCTTTATAAATTAATTTAATAATGTTCAGCGGTGTTTAACATTAACGATGTTCAGCGGTGTTTGACACCCGTTATAGACTCATCCTTCCGCAAGCGAACAAGGGTTGCGATTGGTATGTTAAAATGTTGAAATTAATGAGCGGGAGGCTGGTCTGGTGAAGTAAGGGAGGGAAGCTGTATGAGCATGTGCAGGATCGGTCCCATTTTCTTGTGAAAATGCAAAAGCAGTCCACATCTTCCACGTGACTCTGCCCTTGGGGATCACAATCTGTTGCTCAACATGATCCCACTTCGGTTTGCTGTTGCCAATTAATTCCCTTTTATTATTACACACTTTTTTTTTCATTTAACAATGGGGATTACATGCATTGGTAATATGTTATGAGGGTGGTTGAATGAAAGACCATTTTAAAATTATTTCCTGTTTAAAGCAATGGTGGGGGTAGGCCTTCGGCTTTTATCGTTTGGTAGACCACCTAAAAGAAAAGGTTAAGAGGAAATAAAGTCATTAACTACTTTCAGGGCATGAGGGGGGTCCCTTGTCTGTCGGTGCCACCCCACCATTTAAAGTGTGATAAGAAGAATCACCATTGCCATTGCCTGCCAGACCAAAGCAACTTAAACACACAGGAACATATAGATTGGTATACACCATTGCTCAACCAAAAAAGGAAAAAGGGGGAAATAAAGCAAAGGAAACATCTAATGCAAGCTATATTTGACTCTATATAATCTCCATCATTCATCTGTAACAAAAGTCTTTCAACACAACTCACCACTACAACAATCTTCTTACTTTTGCTTCTGTAAGCTACACAGACCACTACAAAATCATTCAATCCTATAACCAAATAGTAGAGTTTGTGGAAACGAAATCATATGTTTTTTTTTAAATGGGTGAAACTGACCATGACCAGATAAAACTTGGTAGCGGGGGAAGAAAAGAAAGACAACGCTTCCGCGCCTGCTCCTATAGACTAGTTGTTTTGCCTTCTGTTGCTTTAGGGGTTTACTTGGGTTGTTGAGTTGAAGCAGGCCGAGGTTGAGAAAATAAAACAAAGGGAGACACAAATATAATGACAATGTGTAAAAAATGTACACCTCGTCAGAATATGTGAGGAAACAGGTAGGATGGTAAAAAGTAAAAAACAATGGGTGGATATTTTGATAGGTTTTAGTAAGAATCATGGGGAAATGGCTTTTCAGCCAATTCTATTGAGTAGGGGGGAAAGATGGATGGGTATACTAACACTGCCTGCCTCGACGACAGGGAAGAGCACCGGCGCTGGAAGTCATGGCCCCAACCATGGAAGAGGACTTGGCCCCCAAGCTTGAGGCTCTGGCATAGCTGGCTGAGGCTCCAGCCCCAGATGGAGTGAAGTAAGCTCCATTCAGCAACAAGTCTCCTTCAGACCTCCAGTTCCAGCTCTTCCATTGGTTTTCAGGTGTCTCCACTCTCTTGGTAACCTCCTTTGCAAATGGGTTGGTTGGTGCTGCGTATCTGTTGCCCTGGCTGTTGATGGTGGGGTTTGCACTCCCACCAATGGCATACATCTCCCAGTGCGTGTAGTCATTGTTCACCACATGGAAATATCCATGCCTACACCTACAATTTATCACAAATATATATATATATATATATATATATATCAAATTCGATTCACTTCCATTGATAACTAAAGGCCTTTGATGTGAAAAAGTTTTAATTGTTTGATGGATTACCTTGGCATTCTCTGGATAACTCCCTCTCCAAAATGGTTGTAAGCAATGGTGACTTGAATCTGCTTGTCCCTTGTGTATGAGTCACTATGGCCTAGCAACATCACCTACATTTAATCACGGATTCAAAATAGTAAATTTTACCGTTAATGAGGATGCCATGGATAAAAGTTGATCTACAAAAGAGAGATATCATATGCAGAGCTCATATTTACCTCATTGTGGTGGGTCATGTGGTTGTTGGAGATGGTAATGGCAGTTGAGCCCATGACAGCATCCACAAGACCATCAGCACAGTTGGAGAGAGAATTGTGATCCACCCAAATGTGGCTTGACCCGAAAATGGAGATCGCATCGCCATCAGCCATCGTCCTCCATCCGAAGTGAGATGGTGAGCTTCTGACCATGGCATTGCCGGTAGGCTTACAGTCGTGAATGTGCAGACCGTGAATAATGACATTGGTAACAAACTGGATGGTGATACATGCTCCATTAGCAATATGGACATTGGCCCCACGACCATCGATGGTCTTAAAACTGTTCATTATCAGCTCCTGTTTCAGCTGAATAACCATGTCCCTCTTGAAGACGATCCAAAGAGGCTCGTCCTGAATCACAGCATGACGCAGGGTGCCGGGCCTGGGGTTAACAGGGTCGTCATCATTAGGATCGGTGACAACATAGAAACGTCCATCACGCCCCCCAATTGCATTCCTCCCAAAGCCAATGCCACAATCAGCAAGTCTCTTCCGGTTCTTCAGCCAGTTTCCACCACAACGCCAGCAATCATCAATGGGGTTACCAGTTCCACACGAGAAGAACCCCAACTTCCTCCTTTCAGTCACATTACGAATGTTCCTGCCATCATATCAAATGTGCATGTCTACATTTAGGCAATTGTTACAGGCATTACTATTAACAGGAACATGCAATAAACTCACCAGCTGTCATAGAAAAACATTAGTAATTATGATTTCTTTTTTTGGCAAGCATAGGAAATTATTGTCGGTGGGGGTGCAGAGTATAATTTTTGTCAATCATCAAGGACAATAAGGTCATTCCAGATCAACGGCCATGGATATGTTTTTACCTTGTCCTTTTGCAACAAACGGGTAAACGCCGTTATCCAATTTTTGTTTCCCTCAAAAATATTACCCCCAACCCAAGCACTATGACTTTTACATTATATAATATAATTAGAAAGAGAAACAAAATAAAGTAACTGAAAAGTAGTCAAACAAAAGTGGGTTTGTTTAATCACGTTGGAATTCGCATGAATAGACAAATGAACGTGCATCTATACAATAAAGCAAATGCTTAATTTGATTGGATATAGAGAGAATGAAAGGGTGAAAACAATATCAGTAATTCAGTATGTCATGATCATGCAAAGGATTTTGATTGAATCATAAAAAAAGACTCACATGTCAATGATGGATGCTACCTCGGCTGCTACTGCCTCTGGATCTGGAACCGCATGCTCGTTGAGTGGCTCGACCTCTTCTGACCTGAAATTCACCAAGCAAAACTCATCACTGAATTGAAACCCATTAAATAAAGAATCCCACTAATAAAATAATGTTTATTATTAATGGCTACAATGAATTTTCGACACGCGTCTTTCTGTAATCGGCGAGTAGGTTAATAGATATAAAGCAGCAGCAAGTACACTGTTCAAGGCGGCAGTGTTTACCAAAAACTCCCAAAACCGTTAAAGGAGTGGTGGAACAGGAAACCGCGAGCGAAATTCTCGACGAGGGTTATTAAAATGACCAAAATGCACTTTCATATTCGTTTTTCCTTTTTCTTGTAAGAGAAGGGTAATTCTGGTAAGCTCACCAAAGAAAGAGGGAATGTAGCAACGGAATAAACGGTTAGGATCCGAGGATCTGGATCTCAACAGCTAGGGAATCGTTAATATATTGTTAGGATTGGGGGGGGGGGGGGGAAGTAACCGCTCCAATCATCCAACGGTCCAAACGGGAAACGTAAACGATACGACAAAACTAACGGCTGAGATATCTCAATTTTTAAGCTAGTGTTTGAGCTCTGCAGTGCATTACCTAGCTGCCATTGTTGAGTTCTTCGAGCTCCGCACCTTCTCCGTTTCCACATTGCTGCAAAAAATGGATAAATAAATATATAAAAAGTTAAATAGAGAACATGCATAACAAATAGAAAGAAGAAGAGAATCATTTCCGGTTTATACATTAAAAAGGTACATTCCGATCTCACAGTTAATGAAGGTTTTGAAGATAAATATAACGGATCCTTTTATTTCTAGTATCCTTTTAGCGAATGAGATTCATCTTCCCAGATTATACTTCAAGATCTAGCCGTTGAAAACTTTACATAAACTGGATTATTACTCTGTTCGTCCTTTCACTAAAATGAAAACAAAAAGGGAAAGAAAGCTTCAGAATTGAAGTAGGGAGCAAGAGAGAGAGAAACCTGGAAGCGTTTCCGGTTCGTACAGTGGCCATTGCTCCGACAAGAAGCAAAAGCAGAAGAGCTAAAGAAGCGAAAGCCCACTTGTTTGCAACCGCCATTGCAACTTTCTCTGCTTCTTCGGTAGTCAGAATTTTCTCACTATCCAAACAGACAACCAGACAAGAAAAGAAAATAAACAGGAAAAGGCTGAGAAAAGAAAAAGAAAAAAAAAGTAGTCGTAATGGAAGAAGAAGAAGAAGAAGCAGGCGAGTCAGAGTACAAGGTCCAAGGAAACGGTTTTTTTTATAGAGCGGCGAGCAAAAGGCAACAAGAAACGACGCCGTTGCGCAACGTAAATTACGAAAACGACAGCGTTTTCAAATTAGGTTTTGCATTAACCAATGCATCTAAACCTAAGTTACCTAACTGCCGCTAACTGTTTCCTTCTCTCCCTTTCTTAAGGCACGTGCCCTTTTACAGCGGTTAAAGGCAAGTTTATCTTTTTACTGTGGGTGAAAATTGCCACATCGGATACTACGGGCCGTACGGCGGCAGGGAGAGATAACAATATCACGGTTTCCTACTGATTTTCCGGTTTTGAAATAAAAGTATTTTTTAATATAGAAAATAAACAAATAACGAATATATTATTTTTATTATATAAAATGGAATTTATTTTGGATATTGGTGGAATTGAATTACGTGTGCGCCAATCACGGCCTTTGAAAGGAGATCGAAATTAAAGGAAATTAATTTCTTTATTCCCTTTTTTTAAAATCCACGTCACATGGGTTTTGTTATATACAATAATGAGTTCATTGTTTTGTCTACATAATTAAAATTTGAGTTATTTATTTTATTATTTAATATATAATTTATTAATCGATTAATTTATTTTAAATTTTATAAAAAGTTAATATAAAATCGATTATCTCAATTTCCCGTTATTAAATTACAAGTCTTAAATGCAATAAGGTAAAAGTACTATGCAGGTCCCTGTACTATACAAATGTGTATTTTGATCCTTATAATATTTTGAATTGTCCGATATAATTACAATATAGTATATGGTTATTAATTTTAACTTTTAAAAAAATTAAAATCAAATTTGAGTCGATTTGATTTTTTTAATTTAAACAATCTAATGAAATTATGTGATTATATAAAATATAAAGGGTCAACTATATAAGTATCATTAAATTATAAAAGTTATTTTTTTAGTTTTATAATAATATATTATTTCATATATTTTAATATTATTAATTTTTAAATAAAATATTAGAATTTAAGGTTTATAGTTTAGAGTTAGTTTTAAGATTTAAGTAGATTTTTAATTGATTCTATTTTTTTAAATTTATAACCTTATATTATATATGTATATTTTTCTAGTTTCATTACCTTTATTTTTCTTTTTTCTTTATTTAATAATTTTAACTTTGTCACTTTATCCAAAGTGATTGAGGGCAGGGATTTGACTGACCTCACACAAACTGCTGCACCAGGAAAGGGTTTTGAACAGAACTCTCTCCCGCTCATTTTTAATTTTATATAATATTTTAAAATTTAAAATTTAATTTGTTCATTATAATATGATAAAAAATAATACATAGATTATGTAAATAAAGTTTATATAAACTTTTTTTTTTTTAATTTTAGCTATTAAAGATTTGTTTTAGAATCAATAGAGATTGGTTCAAGTAGTAAAAAACTTGATTTTGTTTAAGTAAGTTTTAGGTTCAAGACGTTGTGTATGCAAAAAATCCCTGTTGGAAGACTCATTCACTAAAGTTAGGTATGCGACGAAGTCGGTCCGGATTAGTCAGGACGAGACTTGAAAACTAAAAAAATAATAAAAATATATTTTTTAATTTAATATAAAAAATCAATAACCAAATCGAATTAATTAATTAGTAATGATTCAAACCTTCAGACCCAATCCAACAAAAGATTATTAGGTGAACCTTGTTCACTACGTCATTTATGGTCCAAGCAATCAAGATCATTCATCTTTAAATAATTACCTAATGACTACTCATCCACTAATTACATGTAAGAAAAAGATAATTCACCTTAAAAAAAACTAAAATAAACGATCCTAATTAAGATGATGATAAATATAATTCACCTAATAATTTTTCCGACTCAACCATCTCAACCTCACCGTAATCAAAGCTACCAAGCTTGTCAACAAAGTTACCATAAAAGAGAGTATTAAAATAGGTTGAATCAATTCATAAAATAAAAGGTTGAATCAATTAAATATATATTCATATAATAAATATAAATGATAAAGTAATAATTCTCAATTAATTAATGAATGAAGTTATAAATTCTTTATATAATAATTTGATTTTTCGAGTTAATGAATAAAAAAATATATATAGTACATAAACATAAATATAAATACATATAATAAATTTAAATGATGGAAAGCCTATGTATGAAGTTATAATTTTTTTGTGAAGCTAATAATATTTGGATGGAGTCTAGTTCAAGTCTCGTATTAGAAATAAATACCAATAAATTGTACTTAAGTACCTTTTGATTTTGTATTATATTATTATTAATTATACGCATAAAATATTTTAAATAAGTTTATTTATTATTTAAATTCTTAGAAAAAAAATTTGGTTATGATGATAAATAATTAATATTGTTTCAATTGATTTTAGTCCATTTATAACAACTATTACAACTTAATCAATGAATGTCAAGCACGCGAAAAAATATTTTGTTTTTAAAAGTTGTATTTTGTTATTATTTTTGGTACCTAATTTTTGTATAGCTTAAAGATGGGTATGAATCGGGTCAGGTTTTTGACTCACTCGAATTTGATTTAAAAATAAATATTTTAAATATGACTCGATTCAAATATATTTTCTAAAAATTTCTATCGTTCCAAAAATAATACACTAAACCCGAGCTTGACCTGATTTACCTATAGAATTTTTTAAGGATTTAATTATAAAAATATTTTTTTTGAATTTTCTTAAAGTTTCTTTTTTTATATTTAACATATATTATGTGCAATGTGAGATATTCTAAGAGTGTTGGGTAAACTTTTTTGTAATGAAAAAGTGAGTTGGGCAATGTGCATCAAAATTGAAAAGTTTAAGGGTCCAACTGAGCAAAACAATTCTCCAAGTACCGATGTGATAATAATGTATAACTTCAGTGATCAAAATGCAATTTATCCAAATTATAAAGGGAAACAATTGAAACCCAATATTTATTGTGCTAAATAGTGATTTGGCCACCCAACTTTACCTTATCCAACAATGTGGCACTTCAAGAATTAGTTTTTATCATTTTAACCACTCAACTATACCTTTACCCAATATATATATATATATATATATATTATGAAAAAGATAATAGATGAAGTGCCTACCTTACCAATCTTAGTAAAAATTGATGGGGTAACATAACCTATGTATCCAAAAATGTAGATTCCCACACAGGGACAGAGCCAACATCGAAACATTGAGAGGGACAAAGGTCTATTAAGCCTTTAAATCTAAAATTTAGGAGAGATAAAAACTTTATTTTATTATTATTTCAACTAAAAAGGACCTAAAATGTAATTATACCAAAAAAAATTGGAGGGCAAGAACCCCTCTCACCATCAACAAGGATGAAAATAAGTGGGGTAGGGTAATCGCTCCCATCCCCAAAGATTTTTTTTTACTTTTGTCCATCTATTTAATTTTTTAAAATGTTTTTTTATGAATTTATCCCCTACTTTTAAACATTTATATTTTACCCTCTTAACCCCAAATCCTAGCCCCGCCCCTTTTCGTCCCTATTCCCACCATTGTCTTGGGAAAGAGCTTATCCTCCAACCTCAAGTGATTAAGCTTTTTAGGTTCCATGCATCTTATCTTCAACAACTATATAGAAATCACATCAATACACAAAAATAAAGCAAATGGATTGGCCATGGAAGCCATGGCTTGGCCCCCTTAATGTTCCCACCCATATGCATTTGCCCTCATGACCCATCAATTTAGTCTACATAGTACAAATTGGCTCAAGATTCACACAATTGGATTCATGTAGATGGGGATATTATGTCATTTCATCTATAGTTTCATAGCAAATAAAGTTTATTTTGGGTTGCAATTGGGATAGTGACATAAACTAGACCAAGCATGTGTGGATCCATGTGATGGGTGGAACCATTAGTCATCACATCATAACTTAGATAAGTTTCATATTATTTTGTAGGGTTAATACCTTTTTCGGTTTGAAAATTTCGTCTCATAACATATTTCTGTAATATTCGATCTAAAATATTATTTAAGAAATTTTTAAAAATAATTTAATTCAAGATTTTATTTTAGAATATAGGTAATCCTTACTATATTTTATATTCTATACCAGTTTCAACAGTGCACGTAGTGTTCTCCTTTCAGATTTTATAAAAAAAATATTAAAATAAAATAGAAAACACCATATATTGGTGGCATTCTCCCCAAGGTGACATTTATATGTGACGTTCTCCTACCTGCGTAACAATTTTAGGCCTAGAATCGAAAATAAACTTTAAACATCTTATTTTTTTAAATAAAAAACTCTAAATAAGCTATATATCCAACGAAACCTATCATTTAAAGAATTTAATTAATTTATAATGCCATGAAATAATTTGAACTTATATTCTTACGTTTTGTATAAACAAATTTAAAACTATATTCAAATACTTATTATAAATGAAAAAAAATAAAGATGACATAACACAAATATAATATAGGTTTATAGATTTAATTTTTCATATATTTAAAAAAATCAATTAGATTATTTTTTAAACCCAGATAAATTATAAATTTGACAAATTACAAGCTAAGAATTTTATATATCAAATTTTATACCGTGATTGAAATAATTAAAATTTTAATAATATAAATAATATATTGCTTAAAATTTAGTAGAGGTCGGTCTAAATTAGACATGCCCTAATTGAAATATAAATACTATAATTCAAGTATTATTTTTTATTAACTCAATCAAATCGACTTGCAATCTTGCTTGCGAAGTGATTGGTGGAAGCACAACCCTTATTTTTATTATTTTTAAAAACAATATTATTATAGAAATAAATATTCAATTTTTTTTAAAAAATGTTGAATAAATTGGAAAATGCCACGTGGACATTTCGTGCCTAAAGTTGCTGTACGACAGGTTGTTAGCAACAGGGAATCTTGTTTTTTCAGAACAAAGTTCATGTCATGTCTTATCCTCAACTTTTAAGAATCTATTTTCACTAAAACAATTTAGTTATATATTTTTGAATAAAAATATTATATATATTTTTTTATTTCAAGTATTTATTTTGTTAATAAATATTAGGTCAAGAAAGCAAAGGTAAAATTAAGATGTATTGCCAAAATTTGTTCTTAACATTCACTTTGTTTTATGTTATTCCTTTATATTATTTTTAATTGAATTTTTAAAATTATTTTTTAATTTTAATTATAATTATATTAAATATTTTAAATAATTAAATTTTATAAAATATCTATTTAAAATCTTATTATTAATTTTTTCTAAATATTGGTTTTAATTCTACACAAATAGATAAGCACAAGCTTGGGGATCCCTTGATTCAAAGGTATTTGAATTTTGACTTCCATACATTTGGTGTACGATCCTGCAGGCTGCATGCCGCACACCAGAAAAATTACTAGGTAAATTTTGTTTATTACGTTATTTATGGTTCTAATTAATTCGGATCGTTCATCGTAATTTTTTTAAGGTGAATCATCATCATCTTCCTACATGTAATTAGTGGGTGAGCAGTTATTAGGTAGTTATTTAAAAATGAACGATCTTGATTATTTAGACCATAAATGATATGATGAACAAAATTCACTTAACAATCTCTCCTTTTGCTGGCACTTTCAGTGACCCAACATGGTAAATTCTCACAAATATTGAAGAAAAAATATTTATTTTCAAAAATATTGAACCCTCAAAAATATTTCCCAAAGTATTGATGTTTCTACAGTGAAATGAAAGTCGGATTCAAAAGAATCCGACTATGAACAATGAATTCAAAAAAATATTTCATTGTTATTTTATTATTTTATTGTTTGTAGTCGGATTCTTTTGAATCCGACTTTCATTTCACTGTAGAAACATCAATACTTTAGGAAATATTTTTGAGAGTTCAATATTTTTGAAAATAAATATTTTTTTCTTCAATATTTGTGAGAATTGTCCGACCTAACATTATAGATAATTCTCTCTATATAAAATAATATATAAATAGATGTTTGAAATCAATAATAAAAATAAAAAAAAATAATATCAACCATTTATTTATCATAATCTAATCGTCCATCTAATAGTCCAAAACATAAATAAAACTAACTAAATTTCACACGACGTACGTATATTTAACCATGAAAAGATGTAAAATTTTATGTTAAGGAATGAACCTATAAAATTTTATGAAGGGCAAAATTTATAAAATTTTAAGAAATTAAAATAATTTTTTTTAGAAAATATATTAAAAAAGTTTTTAAAATATGTAAATCATACACAAATTTTAAATTTTTACGAAAAAACCTCTCCTTCGAGCTACCTCTAAATCCATCCTTGATCCTAACCATATATATTTCTTCAAGATTGTTTCTCCCTGCACGCATGGAGTCAATAACATCCAAAAAAATATTGATGTTCTTCTCTACATGTGCATGTATTATGTCCATAATATACGGTTTATGTACGAATAAATGAAGTTTCGTATACATGTAACTTTTATATACGGACAATATATAAAACATGCCCTTATAGTTTTGTCCACATACCGGATCTTGGTTGTTAACATAAGGTCCACAAGATTGTAGCTATACATGGAAAATATACGTACATATATACTATACTGTATTTATTTTTATACACTGATTGATACTGATAATTACAAGACAGTTGGTATAGGTCCACAAATGATCTGCTCACGTGGCTGCATGTGCACTCTAAAAGATTGATATGAACAAAGAAAAATCAACTATTGCAGCAGTTGGTTCCCAAGGAGAGTGGTTGGAATGACCTTTTATAATTAAAAAAAAACTTTTCATTTTAAATTTTAAAACAGTAGTTTTATATATATATATATATATATATTTTATAATTATCATTATTTAATTTATTGATTGATTAATTTTAGGAGGAAACCAAATAAGGGTGGGAGACTCAATTGTATCTCCACCCATTTCTTTTTCATAATTTTCCCGTATTTAAATTTTTTAGAAATTTATTTTATTTATGAAATTCACTTCTCATTTTTAAATATTTATGTTTTTGCCTCTTAACTTCAAATCTTGGCTTCGTTCTTGACTAATTTAGATCAAGTACTGATCTAGGGGTTCATTATAGGACCTTTTTTTAACGAGAAATTATATCATGGGCCTGACTTACCATATTGATCATGGTCTCATCCAATCATAACCACCACTTCATCACTATCTTCCCAAGTCATTTTTTTCAACCAATAAATCTCCAATATTTTTTCCATGTCATTTAAAAATATATTTTTAAAAGTTAGGTTAATGACATGGATAATTAATGGTATAATGAATGGTTTTCATTGGTTAAGGACCAAAGATAATATGGTGAGTCGGGTCTATGATATAATCTCTTCTTTTTAACTCAATTTATTTTATTTATAATATTAAAATTTGAACTCATTATCTTATTTAAAAAATATAAATATTATATCTCACTAGATTAACCGGTTATGGATACCTATATATATTAATTAATCCCATTTTACAATGACAAAAGACTTAATAAAATTTAATTCCATTCTATAACTGAGGCTGCAACTAAAGGTGTAGGAGAGTGATATGAACTATGAAGGATCATTTTATATAATGTTTATGGCCCATTGTTCAATTTGTGTCTTGTGAGATATTCAAAATTAAGAAACCAATCATTAAAGCTTTGGGAACAATGATTCTTAACCCTGAAAGCTCGATTCGATTCGATAAGTATAAATTTTTGTAAAAAATAAAATTAAGATGGGATAGATTTAGATTTAGGGTGATAATTTTTTGAGCCGACTCGTATATTAATATAATTAATATTTTTATTAATTTTTTAAATCAAATTTAATCATGTTTTTATTAAAATTTTAAAATCAAGTTAAAATCGATTTATATTTTTATTATGTTATTTTTTTTATTTGCACGAGTTGCACATTTCATGATGTTATATGGGACAATATGCTGTTGGTGTCTTGGTGCTTTAGATGTTATTGAAGAGTATCGGAAGTTGTTCCGTAGAGAAAAATCGGCAATCAGGTAGGAAGTAAGTGCTTGTTTCCATAATTTGTAGAAGAAAACTAAGGCCGTGGCTGTTGAAGAAGATACAAATGGCGGCGCTTCCTTGTTCCATTCATAAACACCTACTTCATCCCAAGGAGAAAGAGGAGTACATATATCTCAACAAACCCAAATTACACCACCCTCAATTTCACAAATTGTGTGCTGTTGTGAAGAAATTGGACTTTGCCCATCAAGTGGTTGATGAAATTCCCCAACCAAAGACATACAACTGGAACCAATTGATCCAGACCCATCTCTCCAATAAGCATCCTCAGAATGCTCTCTCTGTTTATCACGGAATGATGATCCGTGGTATCCGTCCCGATAATCATACTTTCCCTCGCGTCTTAACGGCATCTCGTCTCTCCTTCGACTTGGCGTTCGGGAAACAAGTTCATGCCCATGTTTTCAAGCTCGGCTTCTTCACCGACCCCTATGTAATCACTGCTTTAATAGAATTGTATGGTCGTTTGCACGGTGTCGAAACTGCGAAATGGGTGTTGGATAATGCCCCCACTTCCAAGTCCGTTGCTCTCACTCTACTGGCCAAGCTGTACTTGGCAGACAATAAACCCCACTCGGCTATTGAGGTTTTTAACCGAATGCTTCGGTCGAAGGCCGAGATCGATCCGATGGCATTGGCAACTGCTGCTGGTACGTGTTCCCTCTTAAAGTCACTACAACAGGCGAGAAATGTGCATAAGATTGCTAAGGAATGTGGTTTGGAATTTCATTTGCTTGTCAGTAATTCACTGATGAAAATGTATATTGATTGTGATAGTCTGGAGGAAGCTCGATCGTTGTTTGATGCAATGCCATTGAGAGATCTCATTTCGTGGACCGAGATGATTCGAGGACATGTAAAAAACGGGGGATATAACGAGGCTCTCAAATTGTTTCGCCTAATGACTAGTGCTGGAATCATACCGGATTCGCTCACGATTACTAGCATTCTTCCGGCATGTGCAAGAGTACCAGCTCATAAACAAGGGAAGGAACTCCATGCTTGCTTGCTTAGGAATGGAATAGACATGAATCTCATTGTCCAGAATGCTTTAATGGACATGTATATCAAATCAGGATTCATTGAGTTAGCTTCGAATGTTTTCGCGTCCATGATTGAGAGAGATATTTTCTCTTGGACTATAATAATATTGGGATATAGCCTGCATGGACAGGGAAGACGAGGATTGGATAGGTTTTCAGAGATGGAGAAAAATTCCGGCTTAGAAATAGACGAGTTTGCATATGCTGCGGTTCTCCATGCTTGTGTGACTTCTTGCAATGTCGATGTCGGAATGTCTTGCTTCAATCGCATTAAGAAACCTACAGTTGCACATTGTGTTCTGGTGGTAGCCCTTCTAGCTCGTGCTGGACTCTTTGATGAGGCGCGCACCTTCATTGAGAAACACCGGATTGAAAATAGTGCAGAGGTATTAAGAGCTTTACTAGATGGATGCAGGATCCACCGGCAAGTAACGATGGGGAAACGAATTGTTGAGCAACTTTGTGAATTGGAGCCCCTCAATGCCGAGAACTACGTTTTGCTGTCGAATTGGTATGCAGAGAACACGAAATGGGACATGGTTGAAAAACTAAAGGCAACAATCAAAGACATGGGTTTGAAGCCTAAAAGCGCATACAGTTGGATAGAGTTTCGAAACAAAGTTCACGTGTTCGGAACAGGTGACGTTTCCCACCCCAGATCCGAGATGATATATTGGGAGTTGCAGCATTTGATAAAGAAAATGGAAGATGAAGAAGGACATGGACCTACCTCAGACTTTAGCCTCCATGATGTCGATGAAGAACGTGAATGTATTCGAATCGGACACAGTGAAATGTTAGCCATTTCTCTTGGACTTATCAGTACACAAGACAGAGTATCTGTTCGTGTCACAAAGAATCTCCGAGTATGCAGAAGCTGCCATGAGTTTGCAAAGGCTATATCCAAGATAGTTGATAGAGAAATCATTATAAAGGATCCTCATTGTTTCCACCATTTCAAGAATGGCCTGTGTTCATGTGGGGATCTTTGGTGATTTCTTTTCCCACTTTTACGTAGAATGGATGAGCTTAAACATTCATATATATATATTACTACTATTTAAAGTAAAAATGAAGTTAAATGCAATTATACTAAAAGAAAAATTTAGGAGGGCTCAACATAGTTACGTCCTGATTTTTTTTTAACAAGATAATAGTGGTTACAGTAGTATCTGTTCTAAAATATAATTTTTACCATTTGACGTTGATCGCTCAATCACTCTACTCTGCTGGCATTGCTGGTGCTTAAACCCGTGACCTCCAGAAACAACAACCGTTCCTTTAACCACTTGGGCTAAAGGGCTTGTGCCTACGCCCCTGATTTTTAGTTTTACATCCTATTAGGATCGTTGGATGGACTTAAATATTTTAATAGTTGTATACTTTATGTTATTATTTTTTCGGTATTTTAAAATTTTATATTAATTAATCCGGATCGACATACGTCGTAAATCTAATTTTAATATTTTAATAGATGAATCTTTCAATAAATACTTTTTACCTACATAATATTTTATTTAAATAATATTATACTATTTATTACTTAAATTAATCCGTTAATTAATCTTTATTTTAGCTAGACATTAATTTTCTTTACAAGTTGATATTCAATTAGTACGATGAGAATTCCCCCTCTCCCTCCGCACTTAGATGTGAATGTCTGTCCATCTTTCAAAAATGAATGAAAATGTAACGGCTTTAAATTTTTCTACGTCAGGATTCATTGAGAATCAATTTAATTAAATGTTTTAATTAAAATTTTAAAAAAATTGTTTAAGAATATATAAATGGTTAAACAGTGATTAAAACAGGTCTTTAATGTTCAATTGTTCTATTATATATAATTCAAACTTCAATATAATAAATTTAAATAATAACGTTATAGATATAACAAATTTGATTTTCTCTAGTAACATTTTTTTTTAATTTTTTATAATTTTTAAAAATTCAAAAAAAATAATATTCTAAATATTCAATATATATATATATATTTGTATTTAATGGACACCCTTTTACATTGTAGTTAGAGGTGAGTATCCGATCAAGTCGAATAAAAAATTTCGAGTTATTCGAGTTGACGAATCATGTTTTACAACTCAAACTTTATTTGAATTTTTTTCGATTTGAGTCGAGTTTAAGAGATTCGAGTCTAGTCAAATCGAGTTTTTAAGTTCTTATAAATATTTAATTGTAATTATTTATCATGTTATAGTATGATTTTTGGCCTTTTATTAATATGTAGCGATATTTCTTTATATTTTTATATATCAATATATATATATATATATCTCATAAAAAATTGATAGACTCATCTCAAACTTAAAAATTAATCTTTTAATTACTAAAAATTTTAAGTTATTCGAATTTTTATTTTATAACTCGAACTTTATTTAAAATTTTTTGATCCGAGTCGAGTCTATAAAATTTTGAATCGAGTGAAAACGATTCGAATTATTTAGTTTTTTTAAGTTAAAATCGAATTTTGCTCTCCCCTAATTATATTTGTAGTGACCCTCCCATGCAGTTGGGAGGTAGGGGAAGTTTGGAAGTAATTAGAAAACACCAGCAAACAGTATTTAATAACAATCTTTAACTTCTACAATTTTGGAATTTTCTGACACATTTTAAAGAAAAATTACATTCAAATAATCCATGAAAAAGTAAATTATTATTTCAAAAGAAGAAATAAAATACAGAAAATGGTAACAAGAAAGCAATTCCTCCTCATTTCCTGCTTCACAGCCAAATTCCTTTGACTCTTCTTTGTTCTTATCCTTTAAAAAGAAGGTAAAAAATACTAATAAATATTAAAAATAATTTTAATACATTATTATAAAAAAATGAATTATTTTCTTTTCTCCCCTACTGCCCTAAAGATCACATCCACGAAAAATGAAGAATCCCAATTTCAAAATTTCACCTTTTTAAAAAAAGTCTGTAACTTTGGGTACTTCTCCTTTGTTTTCAGTTCTTGGATTTTACATATGCTTCATTTTTTTTGCTTTGGGTTTTCTTGATAGGTGGGGTTTTGTTTACTTTCTTGTATAATTATTCTTTTCTTTGATTCTTTGCCCATCATTTTTTTTCCTTTCAACTCCTCCTGTACCGGATTCACTCCCTGTTTTTTAAATTATTATTATTTGTTTGAAACACTCGCGTGCATGTTCTTTAGTATTGTTCTGATCTGGATTGGATCACAAGGTAACAGTTAGAGAGAAAGAGAAATGGAGTTTTTTTGATGGGGTTAAGTGCTTGATAATATTTTCTTTCTTTTTCTGGGAGCATTGTTTGGTTGCCAAGAAAAAAAGGAAGGAAGAAAGAATCAGGTGAGATTTTTTTGATCTCTACCCCAATGTTTTTTATGGTAGTTTTAACTACTGTCTAATACTGCAAATTGGGTATAGATTGCTTTCTTTTTTTCTTTTTGAATTGGTTGGTTTGTAGGGAGGAATAGTTTACTATTGTGGTTTCATTGTTAGGGATTATTGAGTTGAATCGAGTGTTTTACTGTTGAATGTTTGATATTGTGTTTTTGATTTGGAAGATAATCTTGGGGTTGAGTAGCATATCTTGATTCCTGAGTGGCATGGCGGGTGTTGATGTTTCTAAGTATGCACATAGCCCGGTTCACAAAGCTGTTGCCACCAAGGATTATGCCGGTCTCAAGGGGATACTTGCCTCTCTCCCACGTCCTGGGAATCCGACCGAGATTCGAACAGAGGCAGCCTCGTTGGCTGAGGAAGAGAAGGCTGATGGGATCTCTGCTGTGATTGATCGGCGAGATGTTCCTAACAGGGATACCCCTCTTCACTTGGCTGTTAAACTTGGTGATGAAACTGCAACCGAAATGCTTATGGTTGCCGGTGCTGATTGGAGCTTGCAGAATGAACAAGGATGGAGTGTGCTCCAAGAAGCGATTTGTAATAGGGAAGAAGCTATTGCTATGATTATTGTCCGACATTACCCGCCATTGGCGTGGGCGAAATGGTGTAGAAGGTTGCCTCGATTGGTGGGAACTATGCGAAGGATGAGAGACTTTTACATGGAAATCACATTCCATTTTGAGAGTTCCGTGATACCTTTCATTTCCAGAATTGCTCCTTCAGATACATATAAAATTTGGAAGAGGGGTGCCAATTTGAGAGCCGATATGACTTTGGCTGGATTTGACGGATTCAGAATTCAGCGTTCGGATCAGAGTATTCTTTTCCTTGGTGATGGCTCTGAGGATGGGAAGGTTCATCCTGGGTCACTTTGTATGATCTCTCATAAGGATAAAGAGGTCATCAATGCTTTTGATGGTGTTGGTTCTCAAGCAACTGACGAAGAAGTTCGACAAGAAGTGGTTGCAATGTCTCAAACTAATATATTCAGGCCAGGGATAGATGTGACACAGGCAGTTCTTTTGCCACAGGTGACATGGAGGCGACAAGAGAAAACCGAAATGGTGGGTGCCTGGAAGGCTAAGGTGTATGATATGCACAATGTCGTTGTTAGCATCAAATCTAGGAGGGTGCCTGGGGCCATGACGGATGACGAGTTCTTTGCTGCTTCCAATGAGACTGAAACAGAAAGTGAAGAGCTCAATGAGATATTGACAGAAGAAGAAAGGAGACAACTTGAAGTTGCTCTTAAGTTGGATTCAGAAATATCCAATGAGAATGGTGATGCCATTATTGGGCATCGACATAGTTGTTATGAGTCTAGGGACATCCCTATCGAAGAGACCAATGGTTATAAAAATGTAGAGACTAAGCAGGAAAAGAAAGGATGGTTTGGTGGATGGAGGAAACGAGAGCCAAAGCATGAAACACCGCGAAAGATTGTGCCCCCTAGAAGTTCTCTTTCTGTAGATGAAAAAGTGAGTGACTTACTTGGGGATTCTCATCCCAAGAGTCAGATAAAACCAGGTAGACATTCTGTTGAAATTGTGGCAAGGGATGATCATAGGAGGGTAAAAGATTTGAGAACATCAACTTCTATGAGCTCGGAGAATGGTAATCGGCGTAAGGATGGTGGCAAGGAAAACGAGTATAAGAAAGGGTTGAGGCCTGTTCTTTGGCTTTCTCCAAACTTCCCACTTCAAACCGAAGAACTCCTGCCATTACTAGACATTCTTGCGAACAAAGTCAAGGCAGTTCGCCGGTTAAGAGAATTGCTCACAACAAAACTTCCTGCTGGAACCTTCCCTGTCAAGGTATGTTCTTTATCATTCAGATTTTTATCGATTCTCATCATGTACATTTCTTATCATTCAGATTTATTTTCACTTTATCTTCTTTTTTATTCGTATACTTTTTCATGGCATTTAAGAGCGGCAGTCACCTGTTTGGTTTAATTCCGGAAAACTTTGTTTTGTCTAGACATGCATCTTCGACTGAAATTCGTGTTCAAATTTCTTAAATGTTTTGATTTTGAATTGTATACTCTCAGATTAATGAAAAATTGAATTATAAATGTGGAGTATCTCCTTAACACATGCTTAACACCTGCATTACTTGGATTGGGGTTGAGTTTCAGATATTGGTATGTTTCTTACAGGGGTATGCTCAATTTGTATTTAGAGGGTATTGTTTGTTTATCGTGTTTGAATATGTGACGGTCATTAGTGTCGTACAGTTATTTTCGCTCAGCCACTAAAAGGAATGCATGGACATGGTTTATATTTAAGCTCAATAACAAACTATATTTGTCTCATCTATTAATACTGAGAATGCTCATGGTTGCACTTAGGTTGCTATCCCAGTGATCCCAACAATCAGAGTATTGGTTTCTTTCACCAAGTTCGAAGAGCTACAGCCGGTGGACGAGTTTTCCACTCCCCCTTCAAGCCCCTGTGTCGGGCGAGAAAGCCCAGCAGTGATGCATCCAACAGGTTCATCTTGGTTTCAGTGGATAAAGACACCGTACCAACGCCCGAGCTCATCCCATCCCAGCCACAACAAGATCGAAAATCTTCAAGATCCATTCACAATACCCCAAGATTATGCTTGGATCACAGCTGAAGCAAAGAGGAAGAAGATGCAAGAGAAGAACAAAGCAAAGAAAGGCAAGAGTCAGAACCAGTCGAAGTGAGGCTTAAACGATCCCCGGATTTAAAACAAAAGCAACTCCAGCAGCAGATGATGATACTTCAATAGGAAATAGTAGAGTTCCATTGATCATTAAAAAGTTGTGTTTCTATTCAAAAATCAAAAAGAGAAAAACAAGAAGATTGATCTGAGATTCTTACATTTACATACAGCATTTGGTTGGCATTTTTGGTGGCTTTTGGATTACTGATTTTCATACGGTTTCTCAAGGGATTGACACCAGACATTCGTTATATGTTATACTTATAGATTGGAATATGCTTGCGAGTTAAGCTTCTTAAGTTCGGATTAAAATTAAACCCTAACCTACTTATTGATCTTGCCATGGACTTAAAACCCTAAATTTCAATCTTAACCCAAGAAAGCTTAAAAGATATCCTACTTAATATTAGTTTAATTAGGGGTGTAAACGAACCGAGCTTGAACGGACAAGGATATGTTCTTGTTCGTTTATTTATTTTTGAAGGTGTTCAAACTCTGTTCGTGTTCGTTTACATTATTACTGGTATGTTCGAGCTTGGTTTGTTTACTTTTTGTCGTGTTCGGGCTCGGTTCGTTTAACGTTCACGAATGTGTTCGTTTATATGTTCGATAATTTGTTCGTTTAATGTTCGTGAACATGTTCGTTAAGTGTTCGCGAACGAGTTCGTTTGTATATATTCATCAACTTGTTTATTTAGCGTTCACGAACATGTTCGTTTAGTGTTCATGAACATGTTTGTTTAGCGTTTACGAACATATCAGTTTAACGTTTGTGAACATGCTCGTTTATATACTTTGAATTTAGAGTTATTAAAGAACATAAACGAGCTAATAAACGAACATAAACAAGCTTATAAACGAGTATATAAACGAACATAAACAAGCCTATAAACAAGTATATAAACGAGCTTATAATCGAACATAAACGAGTTTATTCGTGATCATAAACGAGCCGAACGCACTTATGTTCGTGTTCGTTCGTTTATTAATCGAACATAAAATATCTGTTCATACTCGTTTATTTAACTTAATAAACGAACATTAACAAACATTATACAAACGGTTCACGAGTAGCTTGTCGAACACCCTGTTCATTTACACCCCTAAGCTTAATTGATACATGCACACATATAAGACGTTTTGATAAAATATTTAGGTTCGATTCGGTACCATCGACAGATTCTATGTTCAGGGATAAGTTAGAAAACTTTACTTCTTTAAACGCAATAGTTGAGACCAAAATTAATGAAAAAGCAAAATGTAGGGTACGAGAAGGCGCCAAAAACAACTCGTTCGATGAAATTTTTCTAAAAGCTGGTGAAAAAACTCTATGAATCTTAATGGAATATATGATATATGTCCTTCAATAACTTATAATATACGTAAATTTTAATTAATGGGTTTCGGGTCTAATAACAGTATTAACTCGAACAACATAAAATGTATGAAATGATAGTTCAGATACAATAATTACTATGTTAAATCAAACATTGTAATAATACATAGAACAATAGTTATAATGGCACGAGACTTTGAAATTGGATGGCAGGAAAGAGAAGATTAAAGAAAAATCAGATGAGAATTTTTTGGATCTCAAGTTTCGTGTCGCCCAAAGATTCTGTTTATGGTAGTTACGATAAAGGTCTAATACTGCAAATTTGGGTTTCATTAGTTTTTGGAGAAAATCACAATTTACTGCTCGTTCTGGTGAAAAAGCTGTGAATTTTCTTTCTTTTTCTGGAAGCATTGTTTGGTTGCTAAGAAAAAAAGAGGAAGAAAGAAAGAACCAGGTGAGAATTTTCTGGATCTCTATTTCGTGTCCCCCAAGGTTTCTTTTTATATTAACTGTCTAAAACTGCAAATTGGGTCTGATTTGATTTCTTTTTTCCCTTTGAATTTGTTGATTTGTAGGGAGAAATTGGGGGATTTTGAGTTGAAATTGAGCATGTTCTAATGTTGAATGATAGAAATTGTGTTTTTTTTTAATGGAAGCTAATCTTGGGGTTGATAGCATATTCTGAATCCTGAGTGGTTATGGCTGATATTGATGTTTCTAAGTATGCACATAGTCCCGTGCACAAAGCTGTTGTGACGAAGGATTATTCCGGTCTCGAGACGATACTTGCGGCGCTCCCACGTCTTGGGAAACCGGATGAGATTCGAACCGAGGAACAGTCATTGGCTGAGGAAGAGAAGGCTGATAGGATCTCTGCCGTGATTGATCGTCGCGATGTTCCCAACAGGGATACTCCTCTTCACTTGGCTGTTAAACTCGTCGATGAAACTGCATCCGAAATGCTTATGATTATCGGTGCCGATTGGAGCTTGCGAAACGAGCAAGGATGGAGTCCACTCCAAGAAGCTATTTGTAACAGGCAAGAAGCAATTGCTATGATTATCGTTCGGTATTATCCGCAGTTGGCGTGGGCGAAATGGTGTCGAAGGTTGCCTCGCTTGGTGGGAACGATGCAAAGGATGAGAGACTTCTACATGGAAATCACGTTCCATTTCGAGAGTTCGGTGATACCGTTCATTTCGAGAATAGCTCCGTCGGATACGTATAAAATTTGGAAGAGGGGTGCAAATTTGAGAGCCGATATGACCTTGGCTGGATTTGACGGACTTAGAATTCAACGTTCGGATCAGAGTATTATTTTCCTCGGTGATGGTTCCGAGGACGGGAGGGCTCCTCCCGGATCACTTTGTATGATCAAACATAAGGATAAAGAGGTGATAAATGCTTTTGAATTCGATGGTGCCGGTTTACAATCAACCGACGAAGAGATTCAACAGGAAGTGATTGCAATGTCTCAAACTAATATACTCCGGCCCGGGATAAATGTGTCGCAGGCAGTTCTTTTGCCTCAAATGACATGGAGACGACATGCGAGAACCGAAATGGTGGGTGTCTGGAAGGCTAAGGTGTACGATATGCACAATGTAGTATTTTTCATCAAGTCTAGGCGGGTGCCTGGGGCCATGACAGAAGAAGAGTTCTTAGCAGCTTGTAATGAGAATGAAACAGAGAGCGAAGAGTTCGACGATATCTTGACAGAAGACGAAAAGAAACAACTCGAAGTTGCTCTTAAATCGGATCCGTCGGAAATGTCCAATGAGAATGACGATGCCATTGTCGAGCATCAACGTATTGAGGAAACTAAGCAGGAAAAGAAAGGATGGTTTGGTGGGCGAAAGAAACGGGAGCCAACAAATGAAAAGGAGAGTGACTTGGCTGCAGACTCTCCGTCCGGGAGTCAGATAAAACCCGGTAAACAGTCTGCTGAGCTTGCGGCAAAGGACGATAATCGGAGGACAAAAGATTCGAGATCATCGACTTCTACAAGTTCTGAGAGTGGTAATCAGCGCAAGGATAATGGCCAGAACAACGAGTTTAGGAAAGGGTTGAGGCCTGTTCTTTGGCTTTCACCTGATTTCCCACTGCAAATCGAAGAATTCCTGCCATTACTCGACATTCTTGCGAACAAAGTCAAGGCGATTCGTCGGTTAAGGGAACTGCTCACAACAAAGCTTCCACCCGGTACCTTCCCTGTCAAGGTATCTTCTTTTGATGAAACTTTATGTACCTTCCCTGTCAAGTTATCTTCTTTTGATGACACATAATACTAAGAAATGATCATGGCTGCACATAGGTTGCTTTCCCAGTGGTTCCAACAGTCAGGGTCTTGATATGTTTCACCAAGTTCGAAGAACTACAGCCAGTGGGCGATGAGTTCTCGACACCCCCTTCAAGCCCCCGGTCGGAGCAAGAAAGCTCCCTGGTAACACGTCCGCCAGGTTCATCTTGGTTACAGTGGATGAAGTCCTCGAATCCTCGCCCGGGCTCATCCAATCAAAGCTGCAACAAGATGGACAATCTTCAAGATCCATTTGCAATACCCCAAGATTATACTTGGGTTACAGCTCAAGAAATGAAGGAGAGGATGCAGGAGCAGGGCAAAGCAGCAAAGAAAGGCAAAAGTCAGAACCCCAAGGCCTTAGATACAAAACAAAGCAACAAGAAATAGGCTATCAATATTTTCTATTCATCTTATACGACATTTTTATTTCCAAAAATCGGGTTCCGAGACGGATTATTCGAGTTGACATTTGAATATTAATGTTTGCAACCTTTTCTTTTATCTCAATGATGGAAAGTAAGAGATTCGAATTCTAACATTATGAATGAAACAAATTAGGTTACAAGGGTGCTCATATAATAGACTTATATTATATTCGATCCAGATTTAATTGATCGAATATCGATGGTTATACCGAACAAACTACAAGACCCGGTTCAATCATGACCTTGAAAATATAAACCACTGATCTCCCAAATTCAGTCTAATGGCACCTAAAACCGTAAGTTTTCGGTTCAGATTATAAAAACCAATGAACCGAACAAAAAAACAACTCAAGTTGTTCAATTGTAAAAGCTCCTAAACCCGGCCCAGTCAAACCGGAACACTCGGCCCTTACTTTGACCGCAAACAATCCTCATTTTCTAAAAATTTGTTTGCGGTTGTATTATTCCCAAAAAAATTCTGGAATTCGTGTTTTTATTTTTTTATTTATTCATTATATGAAATCTGTGAGTTTGTATTATGAATTAATTTGATGTTAATTTAATTAAAAATATATAAATGTCTTTTTCTAATAATGATTGTATATAGGTTTACTAAATAAAATAACTCTAGATAATAAACATAGAGTTGAGCACGGGTTGGATTTTCGGCACACTCGCACCCGACCCAAAGAATCATATCCTTCACCCGATCCAGGTTTAGGATGAAAAAATCTAACCCGATCCAATCCAATTTTTAAGTTTTAAAATTTGACTTGACTCGAATCATTAAAAAATTTAAATTTTAGAGGCTTAATTGTAAAAAAAATAAAATTTTAATGACTTAATTATAAAAAAATAATTTTAGTAACCTAATTGTATAAAATATATATAAAGAGAAATCATTATTGCAAATATCCCTAAAATATATATAGAAAAATTAGACTTTTAGTCCCGTGTCAGGTCGGATTTTTTCTACCCTAAACCCGAACCCGAGATCACCCTTGAGAAAAATCCAACCCAAACCCGAATTTTCTACCAAAAAATCCGATCTAATGGGATGAGGTCGGAACCCGTCGGATTCGGGTTCCGTACCATCCCTATGTCCAATAACAAGTCAAATATCCCAATAGCCGTAACCATCCCTGCATACTGGATCATATTCAAAACGAGTGTACATAGACGAAATTAGAATTTGACAAACTTGATTTAAAAACCAAGTTAGAATAATGTCAATGGCGTCTCATTAGTTTGAAACAAGCCAACTACCAAGTAGAATTCGATCCGATTTGATTTATTGTCAAACAAGGTTTTCACCAAACCATGATTTATATACAAGTTATCCACAACCAGATTTTACCAGAAAATACAAACCCTTTCCATATCATAATCAGAACTTGTTACTCTAAATATGACACATATGCCAGAAAATACAAACCCTTTCAATAAATATGCATATTCAGATGGTCATATCTCGGATATATGTCGATCGTACGTATGTATTGAACGTCGGGCGCTTAAGCAAAAATGAAGAACCGGAGCAACAAGGTCAATAATATTTCAAACTTATATTGTAAGAAGAAGTTCAGACTTATAATCTATACAAATCAATCAACCAAGACACAAATGACAAGCAAAGGGAAAATACGAGACCTAAAACAACAAAGCAAAGCAAGCCAATCTATCGAGACAAATCTAGTCATTAGGGCAGCGAAGTGCGGAACAATGGAAATTCGAGACAGATTTAACAATGGAAGCCATGGCAGATTGACAGCACAATGATAAGAATCAAGGCAATGAGGATACCCAAAACGATCAATTTTATCTTCATATTCTGAAGCCACATCTTTCTTCTCATCTTCGTTCCCTGCTGCCTAAAATCTTGTGCCTGTAATTCGAATTTAAGTTAATGCATATCGTACTCTTTGCATCGTATATTTATTGGCGTTAAAAGCATTATATGGTGTGTCAGAATAAGATGCATAAAGAAACCATAGCAGAAAAATAATATTTATAATAAAAAAAACTTAGATGTACCAGAATTATAATATATTCTAGACTTGACAAGATTACAGCTTCAACAAAGCACAGTGTTATTGTTTCAGGTGTCCATAAAATGAAGTTTGATTGGGATTAACCTGTGAGCGAAGGTTCTCAGTTTTATCCACCAGCAACTCAATCTTCTCACCGCGATCAAGGACCTGGTCAAAAAAAATGTGTTACTAATGAAGGAAAAGAACATGCTACGAGCAATATATCTGAAGTTTCATTCTGTTTTGTATGTCATGCCTCGAAACTTGGACAAGATGGTTATGCATCATGAGATGTTTTAATCCTCAAACTACACCTAGAACAGTGATGGAATTAGCAGCAACTTATTACCTTCTCGATGTTTTCCATCATGACGCCCTTAACTTCAGAAACTTGAGCTTTCACTTTAGCAAGTTTGCTGATCTCCTCGGGATGGTCCACACAGTACTGCATATGTTCCTTCAATTTGGACCTATTATTTATAAAAGGCTAAGCATATTTCCAAGAAATCAAAAAATAAATCTATGAGAAACATAGCCGAGGTACATACCCAAATTCTCTATCCAGGCTTTTGGCCGTGGCAGTTGCAGCCTTCCCTCCTCCATATCTCTTGTTGAAGTCTTCCTTCACTCTTTCCAGAAATGCAATTGGAACTTGCCTGCCAACAGATTCAACAGCAACTACACAGTAGGCTGCAGCACCAAAAACATACTAGAAGTCAGCAAGTAGATGTATGACTAAAACCATTAAGTTTAGGGACGGAATCTCTCCCTTTCTCTCTATGAAGACACCATTATGCATATAACCTACACCTTCAATATCAATAAGAACACTTTAGTACCCAAACAGCAGCTAAATTACAGCATCCAGATACAATGTATAAATGAGAGTTGCATTGATATACCCCGTCGATGGGTGTAATTATAGAGCGATATTCTTTGATTTAAAGGTTGATCAAGAAAGTATATACAATTTAAAATGTAACTGATTATATCTTAACAAGATCCCTTTGCTTCCCAGCATTGTTCTTTACTTTCTATATATTAAGCATTTGTTTGATGTTACCAGCGTAGAACCCAGATGCAGAGCACATGCATCCACAAGATGTTAACAGAGGAGGGAAGAAGTTCAGTAGGAAATGCAACAAGCCAGGAGAAAGGCACATAAAATAAATCCCAAATCTAGCAAATTGTGAACTATGCTAACCTTTAAACTATGCTACAATGACCAAATAATAACTTAGATTCATCTAATTAATGCTCACTCACTATATATCACATCCATTTGCTTATCTAAAAAAAGAAATGGAAGAGCTCTAAAGGAGAATATAATTATATAAACCCGTCATTAACACAACTATTCAAATTCTTAATTATGTTTAATTGAACAGTAATATAAGAAAACATCATTAATGAATAAATTTAATGGTTTCAAGTAATCTATATTTGCTTCTTTTAATTGATTCATTGCAAGGCGGATAAACGGATAAACAAACAAGAGTTACATAAGGATATGCACATATAAAATGAGTTAAAAATCAAGGCAAAAAAAAAGTAAAAATGAAATACAACGAATAATTTATATACAACCAAAATGTTCAAATTAAATCTCTTCCCCTCCGCTTTGACCAAACATAACATTGTACAAAACTAAGATCTGAAAACAACAAATTCATACAAAAACACCTAGCAAATCAAAACTAAGCCCAGATCCAGCAACATAACAATAATAATCAACACAAAAATAAAAGCTTGATCACAGCCAGAAACAACAAAACAGATCACATGCCGATATACACATTCAAATCATCAAGCAAATAATCCGATATCTAAAAAAGGACAACCAACTCGAAAATAAAAGATTCAGATCCCAAAATTGCAAACAAACAAACAAACAATCTTACTGAATCCATTTTCAACGAGGAAATTGAAGGTATGTCCATCGCAGTTATATGTGAACTTGTTATCGGAAGCCGGAAGTTTCTGAAGACATTGAGCGGCGATACTGGTGAAATTACCGGTGAACTCAGTGTACTCGGCGAGGATCACAGTTCCGCGAGCCACGAAGCTGTAGATCAAAGACTGTTGCCCCATCTCTCCAAAAAAACCTAAGCCTTCACAAGCAAAAGATTCAATCCGCAAAAGTCTAAGAGAGACGAAAAGGGAGAGGCCGACTGGATCGGAGCAGATATAGGGAAACGAAACAAATGCTGGATTCGATGCAAAATTATCTTAAAATCTACATACATACGTAGGAAATCTGTTTGCACGTATGATTAAAATCATAAATTAATCAAGAAAGAAAGAAAGAACAGAAGATCATCTAGAAAGAGAGGGGAGAAGAGAAATTACCTTTGAAAATGGTGGGAGAATTATGGATTTGGTCGTATGGTGAACAGTCACGCGGTTTTTGTTCTGATTTTATTTTCAAAATCCATCGACTTCTTTTGGGGTAAATTACGTCAAATGGTCATTAAACTTTATATAGATCTTCATTTTAATCACTAATATTTGAAAATTTATGTTTTGGTCTTTCATTTAAAAAAATGATTTAATCCCTTCAAAAAATATGAATATATAAATATATTAATAAACTTTTATACATAATTGAAATATATGAATTTCATATTTTATATATTTTCTTTTTCTTTCTTCAGTTTTTAGAGTTTTCATTTAATTAATTCGAACAAATCCGCATCACACACCAGATCTTAATAATTTTGATAAGTGAGTCTATTGACGAGAATTATATATATAATTTCGAATTCAAGATCTATTTAAACGATATTAAATACATATTTTTTAACCAATCCATTGTCAAATTTCATACTTATATTTAAAAATGTGGCACTCATAAAATTTAAATGAATAAATTATCATTTACCATTAAAAAAAACTATTAAATCCTTTAACAAATTACACTCTGTTAACAAAAGGGTTTTTCCAACATGGAAATATGTTTCCCTCCACATTTACAAAGAATACCAAAAAAAATGTACAACGTCCGCCATTGTTGGAGCTCGAAGCTAACATTGGCTCTCGTACGTTCAACGCCGATTCATTCGACAATAAACAATATAAATATTAACAAAAAAGTTGCAAAAAGGCCAAAAGTTTGTTTTTTCGAACCATTTTACCAGTTGGAACTGAGATCTAAGCCATCGTTGTTGCCTCCATCTGGTGGATTGATCGTTACGTAAAGCAAAGATATGACAATAGACAAAAGTCCAGCCCAGACGTAGATGATCGTCGGAACCCTTCCCCGGCGTCCCATCAACCCCTTGACGAACGGGTACATATGACACAAAACCCAGAACGCGAAGAACAATCCTCCGAACAGTTGAGTCCACTGCGGTATGACGCTGTATATGGTTCTCGATACGCCGATCACGATTGCGAGAAGGGTCACGATTATGATCGTTAATGGCACTATGAAGAGACTGGTCCATTTGACGAGGTAAAGCTCGGCGTAGATGTCGTCTTCGTCTTCGCCGGCTGATTTGGATGTCAATGTGAAAGAGATTTCGATACCGGCGAAGACTTTGAGGAGGCCTTGGATGACGGCGACTAAGTGAGCGCTAGAACCGCCGATGACCCAGAACTGTTCGTTCCTCCAGAACTCCTCGAGGCTGATCCCCGACCATCGGACTTCGAGAATGGAAATGCAACAAAGGGTTACCGTGATTAAGAGGAGATATAAAAGGAATGCAATGTTTAGGCCTTGGACGATGAACTGGCCGGAGAAGAGGGACAGCGCTGGGAGGAAGCAGTAAATGACCAAGAAAATGGAAGTGAACGGGTAGAATCCGACATTGAGATACGCGATTCTTTGTAGGAATTTGAGTCGTCGAGTTGCGAATAATGGGTTGTTTCTAGAGAAAAAGATTTCGACCGAACCCGTAGCCCATCTCAACACTTGGTGAAGCCTATCGGTAAGATTGATCGGTGCAGTTCCTCTGAATGCGTCGCGTTTCGTGATACAATATACCGACCGCCATCCGCGGTTGTGCATCCTATAACCCGTCACAACATCCTCTGTCACCGAACCGTAAATCCAACCTATTTTGCCACCCCAGTCGGTGTTATCTTCGTACCAACAGGAAATGACGGCGACTGCCTCCGCAACCGTGGGAGCATCAAGCGGCGGGCGTGGTGTCAACAATGCACCCGGTGGTCGACCGTTCTTCACCGATATATGATCGGCAAGGGGACGTCCTTGGTACTCGGCCACGGGTATGCTTTCAGTGAAAAGTGTCGAGTCACCGAATTTCTTCGGAACGTCCAAGTCCGGGTCCACATTTAAGGGTTGTGCATCCTCATCTCCTGACATAGACTTTGTTTGAATATTATCGGCCGGTGATTTATTCTGTCCGAACACACCTGTGTACTCGTTTGCTCTCGGTGGATGAAATCCGTAGAGTGCGTAACGTCGGAACATGCACCCGGTTCCGACGTACACCGGCCCTTGGAGTCCATCAAGTGCTCTCATACTTCCTATTGTCATACCAAAAAAAAGTTGGAATTATTCTAATTTTATAGTTCTACTTAATTAAAATAAAAGACGATACCATCGAAAAAGACAGTGTTATGATTTGCGTATCGATCCGATGGATCGATCCCTTCGAATCGTTGAGGGAATTGAATGTAACAAATGCGATCACCACCACGGTCCATCATGAAGCAGATCCCTTCTTTGATGGCTTTAGAATTATAGAAATAATGGTCACAATCCAAGTTGAGTATAAAGGGTCCGTTGGACAATATTGCAGAAGCTCTAACCATGCCATTCATGGCTCCAGCCTTCTTGTTGTGGTCGAAACCTGGACGTTTCTCCCTCGAAACATACGAGAACATCGGTAGCCTTATGTCAACCCCTGAGAAGTCTAACCTTTTCTCATCTGGGCCACCAAACACTGGATCAGGTTCTGGGAATTTGCTCATCACCTATGACAGATCCGGATTAGTTTATGTTTAGACTGTTAAATGAATAGACGAAAATATATGTGATACACGTAAAAATGATTTACCTGCAAGATTCCAGCATGGTCACCTTTGGAATGATCGGCAGTTGGATTGAGCCATGTCCCCGGCCAATGCGTTCCGTCGGCCATCCATGTTGCCTTCTCGACTTGAAAATCCGGTGGCAGCGACCCACCGTTCCTCTCTTTAGCAAGACTTCTCTCCTTTATAGCCTCCCTATGGTTGTACATATCACATCTTTTACGTATGGTCTCAGGGAGACCATTGATCCTCACCTTGAATTCATCATACTCCCTCTTTATCCACCGTCGATCTTTCACGAAATCGGTTCGTTTTTTGTTCTTCGTCGGATCGGTTTTCAAGTTGAAATAACTGTCGGGGTTCCTAGGTTCGATGTCATGTTTCCGACAAAACGGCACCCATACCTCGGCAAAACGAATAGCCTCGGCCATGGCCTCAAATGTGAGGATGGCACCACCATCATCCGAAATATAAGCTGAGAGTTTTTCAACAGGATAGTTAGCAGCCATAATGGATAGGATTGTATTGGCAGTGACGAGCGGAGGTTCTTTGTCGGGGTCGGCCGTTGAGACAAAAACATCGACCCCGGGAAGGTCCGACCGACCTGTAGGATTCGATGGCGAAACCTGCTCGAACTTCTCATGTAATGCGACCAGGTCGGTCGATCGATTAATAGGATTCAGCTTCGGGAGACTGTCCAATAGCCAAGAGAATGCGAACCATGACTCGCACACACACGAAATGCCCCACAGCCACATCGCATCAGGGTTCGGGTTACGCCACCGCCACCCGAGGAAGAAAAACAAAATCACCAAACGTACCAATATCAAAAACCTGTAGGGACTAAGAATACTAGACTTAACCGGTATCTTCCTCGTCAACGGCTTCCACGGTTTATCCATGAAATCCGACATCGTTACACCCCCATCGGCTCCGTACCGATCATCGTCGTCTTGCCAGAACGCACTTCCGATTCCATACTTCGCTTTCGACTCGAACAACCAACGATTATGATCGAAATCACCTGTCTGGCTCCGTAACAACATGGACTCGGTCGACGGCTGGTTTATCCGTTTTCGACCCGTCTTTGCCACTGCCACCTTTAGACTCGGTCGACGGCTGGTTATCAGGCGTCGGCGGCATCATAACCGTGTAATTTATGTAATCGTTCTGCCCCGATTGATCGCCAGACATGTCCACGTCATCGTCCCTAGACAAGCTCACGATCCGGCCACTTGCTGTCCTCCGGGTAAATTTTACCCCTTGGGGTGATTCGCCGGTGTTGGTTGATCTCTTATTCCTGGATGTGGCCATTATTTTTTATTGATCGTTGCTTTGATTAGCTTTAAACAGCTAAACAAAGCAATTCTCTCTTGTCTTGCAATGTGCAAACTGCACTTATTATTACAATTATTATTTTAGTGTTGGAATGAAACCTGGGATTAAGGTTTTAAACACTGTTTTAGTTGTTGTTCTTGTTTTAAGGAAAATTACAGGGTTGAAATTTGGTTGACTGGTTTAATGGTCTAAAACATCGTTTTGTTCTTTACGTGTCGTTTTTTCTTGATGGTGAAGAGAGCTTTACTCCCTTCTTTAAGCTTAGCCTTTTAATTTTCATTTTTATTTCAAATGGTTTTGACATAGTAGATGCAGGTATAGGTACGGATCTGGTAAAGATTGGATTTTCGATTCATCTGAACTTGAATTAATTTTTTTTATCTTTTACTCATCACTCAATCTGATTCAGATTTTTTTTCTAATCCAAATTTAATACGATTTTAAGATTCAAATTTTAATATAAACTCGATTCGATCTAAAATAATTTTTAATATTTTTATTGTTTAATAAAAATGCACTTTAACTAGTTTCTAATATAATACACATGCTTTTAAAATGTTTAATGTCATACATATACATATAGTTTAACAAAATAATCTATAATACTTTGAACTATTATTTCATGTATTATTAAAGTACATGCAATTTTTCATTAATCGATTTACTATAATAATACACTAAATAATAATTCAAATACTATATTAAATATTTTTATAAAATATAAATATTATATCGAACATCGTAAAAAGTAAATTATTATATTATTTTATCAATTATAAATACGTATACTTTATCGAATAATAAGTATCATATATCGAGTATAATTAAATATGAAAAAAAATATAAAATATCAAAAACATAAATAGTTAATATTGAAACCGAGTTGGGTTTGATGATTAAAAATCTAAACTTAACAAGGAAGGATTGTAGCCAATATTTTATAAACAAGAATACGACAGGTAAAAAAAACATTTAAGCATGATTGCTGCTTCATTTTTTCTATCGAGATGGATTTTATGAGGATACTGCCAGAAGAGTGCCTGAGTCTGATCATATCGTTGACTTCTCCGGCTGACGCTCGTCGGTCGGCCATGGTTTGTACGGCGTTGAGATCAGTTGCAGACACTGATGCGGTGTGGGAGAAATTTCTACCTTGTGATTATAGGTCGATTATTTCAAAATCGTCGTCGTGGTTGCCACTTTCATCGAGAAAGAAGGATATTTACTTCTGCCTCTCTGTTAATCCCATTCTCATTCACAATAGTACCATGGTAAGCATCAAATTTTTACGATAATTCGTTAAATAAATTTGTATAAATGTATACGTGTTACGTTATATGTATATTTTTCGACCGCACCGTAAACGAAACATGTACGATTTATAAACAGAGCTTCCAATTGGAGAAAGGGACCGGAAAGAAATGCTACATGTTGGGAGCAAGGGCACTTTCAATTGCACATGAAGAATTGCCTTACAATTGGACATGGACATCTCTCCCAGAGTCTAGGTTTGCTCTAACTTTATTCCATGATTTAAATAACGATCGTAACATGAAGTTAATTTTAACATCATGAATTCCTTCTTGTCTCGAATGTAACGATAGGTTCCCTAAAGTTGTCGTACTCTTAGTAGATTGGTGGCTCGATATAAAGGGAAAGATCGAGACAAGAGTTTTATCTCCCAACACAAACTATGCAGCGTACCTTGTATATAAGCTTAAAATTGTTGATGGAGTTACGTTTAGGCAAAGACCTATTGGTTTGAGTGTCAACGTCGACGGAATCTCTTCACAGGAAGCGCGGAGGGTGTCGTTGTACCTACCAGATGAGTCTTCGGATGTTCGAGAAAGAGAAAACGGGTGGATTGAGGCTGAAATGGGTGAGTTTTTGAACGAGGTGATGATGGAATTGTGGATTTTGTTCTTAAGCATAGTGACTCAAGATACCCTGTGAGAGGCCTCATTGTTGAAGGAATTGAGCTTATGCCTAAAGATGTGAGACAATGGTATTAAATGTTAGTGATTCGAATAAAAATTATCTGTTCTTTTTCGGTATTTTTTTATTTGCTTTTAACATGTACTACTAATGGAAGGTACAAGAAATACGCTATATGTTATTTTATACAAATTATAATCAACGTACATGAGTAATTTTGGTGGTTAAAGCATTAGATTATATAAAGAAGTTTGTGTCTGTGGACTAAATTGATAGAATTAGGATTTTATTTGTTGAATTAATTCAATTTAGGACTAAATTGGTTGAACATATAACTAATAGAGACTAAATGTGTAATTATATAAATTTATTTAATTATCACGTGATCAATTCCATAAAAAAAATTAATGATAAGTGACTCGATTAAAACTATTTTGATAGTTTTATGATATAATAAATAAAATTTATAATTTAATGATCAAAATAAAATCAAACAATAGTTTAGTGGTCTTGAAAGTAGTTTACCCTAAGTAAAAAATATAACAAATTAAAGGTTATCGTTCACGATTGTTATAATCTATCAATGAATAAAGAGTTATATTTATTTTTTGTATTTAAATTATGGGTAAATTATAATAAATGTCACTCAATTATGGATGAGATTATATTTAGGTCACTTAATTATTAAAAGTTATATTTAGGTCACTCTTTTATGGGTAAGATTATATTTGGGTCACTCAAATATAGGCAAGTTTACGATTAATTCACCCTTCATATTTAAAAGTATATCAATTTGGTTGTTTTTTCTTCCAAATCACTTGTATACCCTCATTAGCATTAGAGTTTATACTTTTTTAAATATGAAAGGTGAGGCAAATGTAACTTTACCCATAATTGAGTGACCCAAATATAACATTTATTAATTGGATGACCCAAATATAATATAAACTATAATTGAGTGACCCAAACGCAACTTTTAATAATTAAATGATTCATATATAACTCTACACATAATTGAGTGACGTCTATTGTGATTTATCCTTAAACTATAATATTCAAAATTTAAATTTCTAACCCGAACACAAATTTTTAACTTCAAACTATGTACCTTAAATTAAACCATCAAACCTTAAAATTGTCAAACTTATACAACCTTACACAATCTATACATTAAAATATGTCAAATTGTATCATTTTCAAAATACAATAATTAATTACAAACTTACCTATAATACAATAACAAGTAATGTCATTTAAAAAAATAAAATCATCGAAACTTGGCAAGGAAGGATTAGGGGTAAATATCTTATCAACCATAATACGACAAGTAGAAAAGAAAAACAAAACATATAACCATTGTTCTTGTTTCATTTTTCCTATAGAAGAAATAGATGGATTTCACAAGGATACTGCCAGAAGAGTGCCAATATCTGATCATATCGTTGACTTCGCCGGCGGATGCTTGTCGGTCGGCCGCGGTTTGTACAGCTTTGAGATATGGTGTGGGAAAAGTTTTTACCTCATGATTATAGGTTGATTATTTCGAGATCATCGTTATCACCGTCGTTGCTTTTACTGAAGAAGAAAGATCTCTACTTTCATCTATCTTCTCATCCAATTCTCATTCAAAATGGTACCATGGTAAGCCCCAAAGCTTTACTTCATGTACTTAATTCACTATATGTATATGTATATGTATATGTATACAGGGACGGAAAAAAGATTTGAGATTGAGGGGGCAAAATATAAATGTTTAAAAGTAGGGGGCAAATTTATAAAAAAAATAATTTTTAAAAGAATTTAAATAGGGTGACAAAATTAAAAAAAAATCTTCGGGGTGGGAGGCGATTGCCATTCCCCAACCCTTAGTAGTTTCGTCCCTATATGTATATGTATATGTATATGTATATGTTATAGATTCTTGATTTATTCAGGGTTTCGATTTATTTGTCCTTAGTAGATTGATTTGATTTAACTAAAATTAAATAATTTTTTTAATTTAAATTTGGCTATAAAATTGTATAAATAACAAAATAGTTCGATTGATCGGGTCAAATTCGATTCGAGCTTATACTTTAGCTCTGATTTTGTGTACTTATGTGTAAAATTAAGTTCACTGGTGACTAATCAGAGTTTTCAGTTGGAGAAAGGGAGTGGGAAAAAAGGTTATATGTTGGGTGCAAGAGCACTTTCTATTATATGGGGAGACACACCTGCCTACTGGACATGGAAATCCCAACCAGATTCAAGGTTTGATTTTATCATTTAATATTGGTTTAATTATAGATTAGGCCCCTAAACTTGTAATTTTTGAACATTTGCTGTTATCTTTTAAAGTTGGGTGAAAAATATGGAATCGAAATCTAACAAGTGTTTGGTATAGTGGTGAAATATCCGAAAAGTATATACTTGAAAGAATATAAGTTGATATGTGAGGATACTAAAGAATATAAGTTGATATGTGAGGATACTAAAGTCATTTTATTTATATCAACTTCTAAAATTCGAAAGTATTGTTATGTTAGTTTTTTTTTTTTTTTGTATGATTTAGTAAACTATGATCGTAAATATGTTGAAAAAATTGTTATGAGTTATGTTAATATCAATTTTAAATAGAGATTCAGAGAATGTCATTATTGTCGCCAAACGTATTGGCAGGTTTTCTGAAGTTGCTGAGCTCAAATTAGTATGGTGGCTCGACGTGAAAGGAAAGATCAAGACCCAAATTTTATCTCTCGACACAAATTATGCGGTATATCTTGTGTTTAGACTAAAGTATCGGTATATAACTGGATTTAGATTGAGGGCCGTAGGTTTAAACGTAAATATCGACGGAATCGCTTTAAAAGAAGCACGAAAGGTATTGTTAGATTCACGAGACGAATTTGAACATGTTCGAAAAAGAAAAGACGAGTGGATGGAGGTTGAAATGGGTGAATTTTTTAATGAACGTGAAGATGATGGAACTGTTGAGTTTAGTCTTAAGAAGATTGACACAAGTTACCATATACGAGGCCTCATTATTGAAGGAATTGAGATTAGGCCTAAGAATATGGGTAGCTAATTAGACAATGGACATACTTCCATTTGGTTCGACATATGCTACTCATAATTTATATATTTATATATTATGAATTATATATACTTTTAACCTGAATTATTTATTTCACGTAGATTTTCATATATTTTTATATTTAAGACATGTTCATATTATATGATATTTTTTATCTAAAATTCATAAATTAAATATAATTTTAATTTAATTTTAAAAAATATAACGAAAATATATTCTAATAATAATATAAAATAGAGGATCATGACCTAATGGTCGCAATCTAAGTTTATATAAAAAAATAAACTTTACGCCTTATCCTTAATTTTTAAATCTTAAATTTAAACTTTAAAAATTAAACGAGTAAATTAAATAAATTATTATTAAATTTTATTATCATCCTATTTTGATCATTGAAGTTTTAAAATATTCAATTTACCGTTAAAGTTTAGATATTAAACCCTTTTTGTCACTAAAGTTTACACATTAAATATTTTTTTATCACTGAAGTTTAGACATTAAACGTTTTTTGTTACACCCCATTGTTTATTATTATCAGATGCATACTGTAGATGGTGGTCTTCGGTATCAAATTTTATTAGTCCTTTTATCCCGTCCCCTTGAGTTTTAATCTGGTCTTTATTTCGTCGAAAATTGTTTTGAAGTCTATAAAATAGACAAAAATCTTTTAATTTTTCTATTATCGATCTTTGTCCTTTATCGTCGGATAAAACATGTTTTTATTATATTATTTATTTCATGTCAATAAAGGTTTTCCCTGTCTAAATCTTAAAAAATTTCTTTTGTTATCTTATAAATAAACGTTATAAAAAATTTAAAAAATATATAATAATTAAACCCTAATAAATAAATTAAATGTTTTAAATTAAATATTCTAAAATTTTAATAATCAAAATAAATTATATAATAAAATTCAGTAATGATTTACTTAATTTATCCGAAACTATGGGTGGAGCCACGATGGGGTGTCAACAGAAACCCCAAATTTTTTTAAAATTATATTTTTATATAATTTATATATAAAAAAATTAAAAATATATATTATTTGACACCACTTTATAAATAATTTGACACCCTTTAAATATCGTTTAAGAAAATAACACCCTTAAATAAATTTCTCCCTCCGCCACTGCCCGAAACTTCCCACCTTTGACAAATAAAAACGCGAAACTTAACAACGAAGGATGGGCGTGTGACCAAGACCTGGCCAAGTCGTCGCAGGCTAAGCAGTCACCGGTCTAATTAAAACCATCGAGCTGCATCAATAAGGAGAAAGATCAAAACCTCTACCATTTTCATTTTTCCCGTCGAAGAAGAAAAAGGAAATGGATTTTACGATGATCTTGCCAAAAGAGTGCCAGAGTCTGATCATATCATTTACTTCGCCGGCGGATGCTTGTCGATCGGCGATGGTTTGTCAATCTTTGAGATCAGCTGTTGACTCCGATGTGGTATGGGAAAAGTTTCTTCCCTCTGATTACAAATCCATCATTCTCGGATCATCGTCTCCGTCGTCGTTGCTTTCGCTGGGAAAGAAAGAGCTTTATTTGCAGCTCTGTTTTCATCCCATTCTCCTTCAAAATGGCATCCACGCCATGGTAAGCCCAATATCTCCATTGATTTTTACTCTTATTAGCTTCACAGTTCACACCATCCAGTCATTTTCTAGCTTGTGTGAGATAGGATGAAAGGGAATTGTGGATTCGATCAAATTGTTGTTGATTTTTGTTCATTTATCTGCAAAACTGAAGATGGTGGTGTTTAAACTGTAAACAGAGCTTCCAGTTGGAGAAAGGGAGTGGGAAAATATGCTATATGCTGGGGGCAAGAGCAATCTATATATGGGGGGAGATACCTGGCTTAGGGAATTGGAATTGGATTTCCCAACCAGATTCTAGGTTTGATCTCTTTTAAAATTATATTCAATATTGTGAATCTAGGGTTGTTCAATCTTTGAGTATTTTGAAAAATTGAATATTTAAAATTTTTTAGGGTAAACTACATAAATAATCCCTTGATTATACCTCAATTATCTTTTACATCCTTTGACTATCAAATGTTTCAAATTGGTCAATTGATTAACTTTTTTTTATACAAAGTGGTTATGTCTCGTTAAAAAATTGACGGGAAACTGATGTGAACGTTAACATTCTGACTTGGATTATAGAGATTGGGGATGCCACATGATTATCCAAGTCAACATGTTAACGTCCACATCAATTTTTCGTCAAATTTTTAACAGCACAGGACAACTTTGTATAAAAAAAATTAGTCAATGGACCAATTTGAAACATTTGATAGTCAGAAGATATAAAAGATAATTGAGGGATAGTCAGGGACCATTTATGTAGTTTATCCAAAAATTTAATATTTATTTATCGGTCTGTATTTTAGTTTATTTAAGTCTAGTACTCATTATCATTTATTATTTAAATATAATAAACGCGTTTTCTTTATGTCGATATTTATAGTTTCTATATTATGTTTGTAATCATAATAAACCCGATACGGCTTATGATTAATGTTTTATTTTTATTTTTTATTTATCGATAGGTTTTCTGAAGTTGCTGAACTTGTTGAGGTATGGTGGCTTGCTGTGACAGGACAAATCGAGACTAAAATTTTATCTCCCAACACAAACTATTCCGTATACTTTGTGTTTAAGTTTAAAGATATAGATGTAACGGGGTTCAGACATAGAACTGTAAATTTACATGTCGATATCGATCGAGTTGTTTCAACAGAAGAACGAAGAGTATCATTAGACCCACTAGACAAACCTCGACATGTTCGAAAGAGACGAGATGGATGGATGGAGGTGAAAATGGGTGAGTTCTATAACGAACTTGGGTATGATAGAATTGTAGAATTTAGTCTTAAGAACTTTGACACAAGATATAAAAAACGAGGCCTCATTATTGAAGGAATTGAGGTTAGGCCTCAAGATAGTAGTAGCTAAGTAAACAATGAGCATTAGTGTCCATAATTTAGATTTTATCTCTCTATTGTATTATTTAAATAAAATTTACAGGTTAAGTCCATGTTGTTATCTTAATAAAGTTTAAAGTTAATTAAAAAATTATATAATATTTTTCGATTACTCTTTCATATTCGAATATGATATTATATTTATATCGTATAATCGTATAACGTATTGATTTATTATGTTCATTTTTCGATTAATCTAATATCAGCAAAGTAGGAAATTGAACATTTGAGACCAAATTTATTTATAAGTAGGGAATTAAATATGGAACGTACACAAAAATTAATTATATTTCATGTTAATAAAATTGATATAAAAATTATTAATTATCATATAAATATTTATATAATCATATAATGTGATATAAACGATAATTTAATAATAAAATTAAAACGTCAAAAGATTCAAACTAATTGACTTTAATTTTAAAATTTATTTGATTTTGGACTATAAGATTGTGACATGGGAAGAACGAATCAAAAACAAATGATCCTTATCCTCAATACGTCGAAATCTATATATTTCTTAATAATTTTGTTATTTAATAATTGATATCCAATTTATTTATCAATTATTTATATCAAATTTTATAATAATTGAAATAAAATAATTCTTTTAATTTAATTTTTTATTTGTAATATTATAATTTAATAATCTAATATTATTTAAAAAATTAAACATTCCATCTTGCTAAATCAACCCATATATTTGATCTTTTGTTGAAGCACCAATTTCCACAAACATAATAAAAATAATAGAAAATCCACGTTTCTCTCGCAGATCATGTTTATCCATTAATCTTGAAGCTGATATTTATATATATTTTTTAATTAGTACCTGATTTTACCTTTAAATTGTAAAATGTAAATAATCGCTAGCTTGGCCGTTAAGTAGAAATTTATGTATTAATTTAAACAAAAAAAAAAAGTTAAATAAAGTAAGAATCAATTTAAAATATATATAAATTTAGTTCTAGTTATAAAATAATTTATTAAATTCAATCTTTCGTATTTAAAAATTTAATATTACACTTTCTTAAAAAAAATATTTTTTTTATTTAGCTACAATGATTACAATAGTATTATTCAATCACTGTGCTGACAGTACTGATGCTCGAACCAATGACCTCTAGGAACAATAATCATTCTTTTAACCGATGAGGCTAAATGACTCGTACAAAAATTCTCCAATTACTTAACATATTATATGATTTATCTATCGATTCAATTACCGGAAAATATAATAATTTAATAGATACATTTAATTCAAAATTGAACTATTAATGAAAATGAGACAATGTCATTTTATGAATAAAATTTGTATATAATAAAATTAAATTTATTATTTTAAATCAATATTAAATTATAAAATATAAATATGTTAAAAATAAAATTGTTATTATATTAAGTTTTTCAATTTTAATAACATGTAATTTATTTGAAATAAATATTCATTTCAATAAAGTATTATTTTTAAAAAATACTACGAGTATATTTTACCAGTATTTTTATATGAACGATTGCAACCGGGATGCAGCTCTGCAAGGATAAAAGGGAAGACAGCCAATCTGTGCTGCAAAGAAGATCAAAAATTATGGATGAGCTTAAGCCAAAGTCCGCCAGTTGTTCCCCTTTCACCCCATTAGGATTCTTAGAAAGAGCGGCCACCGTGTACGGTGACTGCACTTCCATCATCCACAACGACGTTTCCTTCACATGGTCAGAAACCCATCGTCGATGCCTTCAGCTAGCTTCTTCCATCTCATCCATCGGCGTTGGCACGGGAAACGTCGTCTCCGTTTTGGCTCACAACATCCCCGCCATGTACGAACTCCACTTCGCTGTTCCCATGTCCGGTGCCGTCCTCAACAACATCAACACCCGTCTTGACGCCCGTACTGTCTCTGTACTCCTCCGCCACTGTGAACCGAAGGTCCTCTTCGTTGATTCCCTCTCTTGTTCACTCGCCCTAGAAGCAATATCCCTCTTTCCTCCTAACAAAACGCCGCCTCTTCTTGTCTATATCAACGATCATGGTGACGCCGCCGTTGATTCTCGATTCTGTTGCACATACGAGAGCCTGGTGGAGAAAGGGAACCCGGATTTCAAATGGGTTCGGCCTAAAACCGAGTGGGATCCGATTGTTTTGAACTATACGTCGGGTACCACTTCATCTCCCAAAGGAGTTGTTCATAGTCACAGAGGAATTTTCACTGTGACGCTCGATTCTTTAATCGATTGGGATGTTCCAAAACAACCCGTTTACTTATGGACACTCCCCATGTTTCATGCTAACGGGTGGAGTTTCACTTGGGGAATGGCGGCCGTCGGCGGCACCAATGTTTGTGTTGCTAAATTCGATGCGTCGATCATCTATAATCTGATCAAAAAACACGGCGTCAATCACATGTGTGGAGCGCCCGTTGTGCTCAACATGTTATCGAATTCCCCTGAAATCAAGTCACTTAAGAATCCTGTTAAAATCTTAACGGCCGGAGCTCCGCCACCAGCGGCCGTGCTATCAAGGACCGAGTCACTCGGATTCGTAGTGAGTCACGGGTACGGGTTAACCGAAACGGGAGGGCTGGTGGTATCTTGTGCTTGGAAAAGGGAGTGGAATAAGCTTCCGGCGGCGGAGCGAGCGAGGTTGAAAGCAAGGCAAGGAGTTAAGACTCTGGGGTTGACGGAAGCGGACGTGGTGGACCCTGAGTCAGGACTCGGTGTGAAACGCGACGGCTCAACTCTTGGGGAGATCGTTTTAAAGGGTGCTAGCGTTATGTTGGGTTACTTCAAAGACCCAGACGCCACCAACAAATGTATGAAAGAAAACGGCTGGTTTTACACCGGCGACGTCGGCGTTATGCACGCCGACGGGTACATGGAAATCAAAGACCGTTCAAAGGATGTTATAATCAGTGGCGGCGAGAATCTCAGCAGCGTGGAAGTCGAATCGGTTCTTTATACTCACCCGGCGATCAACGAAGCGGCGGTGGTGGCTCGACCGGATGAGTACTGGGGAGAAACTCCTTGCGCGTTCGTGAGTTTAAAAGGTGAGTTGACTCATAAACCAAGTGAGCAGGACATAATTCATTATTGCCGAGCTAAGCTGCCGCACTATATGGTGCCGAAAACGGTGGTTTTTAAGGAAGAATTGCCCAAGACGTCGACGGGGAAGATTCAGAAGTTTGTTCTTAGAGATATTGCAAAGGGGATGGGTCCTTCTTCGTCATCTTCTTCGCAGGCGAGTCGGGCTCGGACTCGGATGTAAGTTGAGCTGCTCAGTGGTCACCATCAACACGGTCAATGTTAAATTATTGTTTTCATGAAATACGAGTCAAACATGAATTTATGACTCAGTGAATGAATAAAAAAGTATTAATTAGATTATCGCAATGAATAGCAGGTTAAACTTTCTTTAAATGTAAACTAAAATTCTATGTTTATGTATTACCAAGTACGGCTCAACGTTAGAATGAGTTGAATTAAGCCGATTAAATAAATAAATATAAAAATGATTAATATTATTAATATTTATGTAATAATTCAATTAAATAGTGACATTTTTAAGAAAATTTAAAAGTTGAGGGACTTGATGAGCAATTTACCTATCGCTGAAAAAAGGTTGTTTGTTAGCCCACTTTATGACATTTAATTGGACGTGGGTTCTCTTGGGGACAAACATCCCATTAGTTATTACATAAAATCTCCATCTATCCCTTTCTTCATCCTTCCCAAAAATATTATTTTTATTTTAAATTTAAATTTAATCAATTTTCTTTCATCCAAAATTAATTTTTATTTTTGTTGAAAAACTAAATAAAAAATAAAAAATAAAAAAATAAATTTATATTATAAATAATTTAAATTATATATTTTAAGATAAATATCATTCACTTTTTTATTAATATACATAAATACTATTTTTTAAGATTATCTATAATAAACAATAATTATAATCAGCGTCATCCCTAAGTATGGATAAAAAGAATGTCTACCCAAGACTTATTTTTTATATTATTTAATATTATAATTTTAAATTTTCATATTTATTATTAAAAAATTATTTTTTTAACGCTTCTTATTAAAATTCAATTTTTCTCTACATTTATTTACATAACTATTTATTTATATATATTTTTAATTTATAATATTATATATTATAAATAAAATAATTTAAGTTCGTGTTTTTTAATATAAATATTGTTTTTATTTATAAAAATAATTAATTTATTAATATTTAAGTTCGAGTTGAATTTTTCAAATATACATATTGTATATATTATATATAAAAATATAAATATATATATCGTACATAAAATTCATTTAAATTATAATTAATTTATATTATAAAACTATAAATATTTATAATTATTTTTTATAATATAAATTTAAATAAAAACTTAAAAAATAAATTTAACTTAAATTTTATAAACTCAATTTAATTTAAATAAATAAATAAATAAAATATAAATTATATAATAAAATTCAAATTTTAAATAATAATAATTTTAATTAATAACCTTAATAATAATAAATGTCCATGTTTATGGTATCTGTCGATGTTTTCAGTTCCCAAAAAAATTGGGCACCATATTAATTATATGAAAATAAATGCATAAATTTTGATTTAATGGGTAATTGTATAATGATTTATAAATTTTAATTTAGTGTTATTATATATGTAAAATTTTAATTTAAGTTTATTTATACATATAAAATTTTTATTTTGGTCCGATTATATGTAATTAATTAAATAAATACATTTATTTTTTAATAACCTTATAAACCATTAATCTTAACATTATATAATATTTGTTGAAGTACAATAAATATTATTGGATTAAGTAAAATATTTTTTTTAGTTATTGAAGTTTCATGTTACAAAACCATCATTAATTTTTTTATCCATTATTAAATTATCACTGTATTTTTTAAAATGTCATAAAATTATTATTTAAATTTATCGAACTATTATAAAAATCTTTAAATTTATAAAAAATGTTACTAATAAAAATTATTTTATAAATAAATTAAAATTTAAAAATTATTTTATAATACTTATATAGATATTGAATAGAGGTGGGGATGATATGAACATGGGTTATATAGAGAGGATGGGGTTTAATTATTTTAGACTGTTAGACAAATAAAATAGATGAATGAGATTAATAATAAAAAATATATAAATAAAAAAATAATTTTTTTTTAAATCTTAAAAATCATATTAATAATAAAGGACGGGGTCAATTATATTAATTTTAGACTGTTATCAAATAAAATAGATGAATGAGATTAATAATAAAAAAATATATAAATAATTATTTTTAAAAAATCTTAATTATTTATTATCATTATTCAATGATCCAAAATTAGTTTAAAATTAATTAGTTTCACACTATGTAAGTGGATCTTAATCTTATATATATATATATATATATATATATATATATATATAAAAGATGAGATCTAGTTACATTGTATAAAAAATAATTTAATTTTATATGAATTTTAGACCGTTGGATAAATATAATAAAATTTTATATATTTTTTGGATCGTTAGATTAATATCAAATGATAGTCGAGATTAATAATATGTAATAAGAAGATTTATATATAAAAAATAAATGAATTATCTTTTATTTACAAATTTAATCTCAAACATTATATCCAATTAATCTAATGATTCAAAATGTATAAAGCTTTTAAATTTTAAGATACATAAATATTAAAATAAATGAAGAAAAAAATATAAAAAACTTAATTAAAAGTTATCTTAACGACGGCAGTTAACGGTGATAATAAAAAACGATGACTTGATTCTATTACAGAGGATGATAAAAATGAGTCATAAAAAGAGTTGAATTAATATAATTGTAAGATATTAATTATTATTTTTTAAAATTAAAATTAAATTAAAATATAAAATATAAAATTTTAGTACTAAATTTCTTTACGGATTTTATAAATCGTTGCGTCATCCGCAGTTATATAATTGTTCAATTTTATTATTTAAACATAAATAATTATTTTATAATTTGAAAAGTAAATAAAACACTAAATAATCATGAGATCCTTTGCATCCTTCTCCTTTATTATGGGCTTGGGCCTATACTTAGCAGTGTAATTGTTTTGCTTCAAGGCCGTTGGGAGTATTTTCTACTACTTTGGGGGTATAATTTTGGGTTTGGACCACAGTCACAAATTATTGAAGTTGTTTTGTTTAAACCCTAAAATTTAAATTTATAAACCCTAAAATAAATAAATTTATAAAAATTAAAATTTTAATATGTGAATAAAAAAATATTTATTTAAAATTAAAAGAGTGAGAACTAAGAATTTTTAGTCACCTGTTATAGAGATCGTTGACATACAAATTTAAATTTTAAAGTACAATAATAAGTAAAAACTTGATCATTTAATGATTCTCAAATACGACCTCTTTAAAATAAGTAAAATATTTTTCTCCCGTGGATGTCTAAAATTAGAAATTTTTTTATTAAATATATATCTGAATTTAAATATTTTATTTATTAAATTATAATTTTTTATTGAAATTTCAGATATATCATTATTATCTTTATCAAAAAATAAGATAACCAACAGGAGTTGGTCCAAGTAGTAAACAGTTTGGTTCCGCTTAAGCAAATCTCAGGTTCGAGACGTTGTGTACGCAAAAAATCCTTACTGAGAGACTCACTCACCAAAACTAGGTATGCGACCCGGGTCGATCTGAATTAATCAGGATTAAATCCTGAAATCAGAAGAGCAATAAAAAATAAGTAAGATAAAAACCAAAGAAAGCCATTGTAATTTAATGCCATTAAATGTTCCTTGTTGAGTGGAGTCTCAGGCATCATATTCACTTGAAGGAGAGCATTGATTCTCAACTCTTTTAAATACTATAATTGTATTCACTATATATGTATATATTACATATATATAACTTAAACTATATAATATAATAATTAAATGAAATAAATATTTTTTATGCAAGAAAAAAGGTATTTTTCAACCATTTATTTTTCAAATATATTCTAATTATGTGGCATGACCTAATATCAAATATTAAATAAATCTCATTTATTCTTTAATAAATATAGTATTTAGTTTTAAATCATTGCAAAGCTAAGTATGCTGACTCAAAGGTTGTGTTCCACATTGAACCCATTACAACCATGAAACTAGAATGAGAATCTTAATGTTGTGTTTCTCACAAAGAACATCTTGAGATATTTATTAGAGAATATATTTGTTGTTTATATTTATTTTTATTATAATATTCGGTTCGAAGATAATGTCGACAATGATGATGTAAGGTTGAAGTACGTGGCAAATTATTCTGGTATGATGATGTAAGGTTGGAGTAGGTGATGAATCGGTTTAGGTAAAAAAAAATAGTAAAAAAACAAAATTCGAGTTAAATTTTTTAAAGGGATCGAAATGAAAATTTTAACATAGTATTAATTTAAAAGATTTTGATTTTTTAAATAATCAGAGTATTCGAAAACCAAAATCATTGCCTCACCCTAACTCCATCCTAAAAAGATCCATAATGAGAGTGACTCTCTCAATTTAATCTGCTACATCACAACACTATATTTTAAACCTTAACTATGTTTAAAAGATATACTGCGATAGCTCACTAGATCAATTGATTTTTGGTGTTAAAGTGATTTTTGAACTATTTTTTTTTCAATTTATCCTAAAAATAAATAATATAACTTTTTTATAATACATAACAAACAGAGTCAATGGCAGATCATCTACCTTAAATATAGGATGGGTTCGTGCTTACCTTGAATTTTTTAAAATTTACATATTTATTCTTATTTTTTATAATTTTTATGAATTAATCCTTAAATTTTTATAATATTTAAGGTTTACGCCCGTTTTGAAATTTTGAAATTTTATGTGCTTAACCTCAAATAAATTTTTAGATCCGCCACCGAAAAAAATCATTTTTAATATGTATAGATAAACACAATTGTTATTAATGATTGGTAGTGCTTTTCTTTGTGTGTGCTTATTGACTTTTATTTCTTTGTTTTTTTTATACTTTTTAAGAGCATTGAAGAGAAAAGAAAAAAAAAAGGGATAAAGCAAGCTCTATGTTCCTTTAACCTATGCATTAAAGGTGTCCAAAAGAAAGATGTCAAATTTCGACAGCTACACTTTAAGAAAGAGAAGTGTTGGGGACCAGAAAAGAAGCCCTTCAGGCCTAATGGGTGACCAGTCTTTTTTTTTTTTTTTATTTCATTTCATTATTTAGGTTTTATTTAATTTTTTTATTGTGATTAAATTTGGCGGCGTCGTGATTGATCAAGATGTCGTTCTTTCGATTATCCGGTTAATTTCTTTGTTTTAGACTTTCAAACTAAATTTAGATAAAAGCTCACAATCATCACTCTTATTCACGAGTAAATTGTAATAATGACCGTGTTATCGACATGCCTTATTATTGTAATATATATTTTTTTAATGTTGTTGGTTATTGCTTTTATCTTTCATCTTCGAGCTTTAGTGATGTCTATATCTATTTTGTTTTGAGCTTTTAAATTAAATTTTTTATCTTTTCTAGGTTGGATTCTGTTTATGATTTATAATATATTAAGAATATATTTAGATCAAATTTATTTACCTTAATTATAAAATCTCATTATATTTTTAAATATTTTTTTTTCTAATAAAACTAACGTACTTATATTAAAAAAAACTAATTTAATTAAGTATTATATAAACCAATTTATAATGCTAGTTTCGAATCTTCAACTTATAATTGATATAATAATGCTAATAATTTTATGGCACGTAAGTACATTTTATTTTATTGCATTAATATAAATATAAAAAGTTATAGATAAAAGAAGTTTATTATTTACAAGAGATAAATTAATTAAAAATTAAGACTAGGCTATTATTTTATTAAAATTCATTTTTTTCGTGGGTGAAATTTTTTTGTCTAAATTTTTTCAATTATTAATTATGGTCATTAAATTAGAAAAGGGAAGTAGGCCCGGATCTAGAATATTTGTCGTTACGTTTCAACTTTGAAGAGCCCAAGTTGGATGGTCGGCTGCCTGCCATTATTTTCAGTTTAGTTTGGACAAAATCAAATTGGGAAAATTCTAAAACATGTGTCAACCACCGTTGAACATCATTAATATTAAATATTATTAAATTAACTAATAAAAATTTAAAATATTAAGGATTTAATATGTAATTAATAAAAGAGTGATAAACTCGATATGTAATTAATAATTGGGTAAACTACATAAATGGTCCCTTAAATATACCTAAATTATATTTTACATCCCCTGACTATCAAATGTTATAAATTGGTCTATTGACTAACTTTTTTTTTATACAAAGTGGTCCTGTGCCGTTAAAAATTTGACGAAAAACTGATATGAACGTTAACATACTGACTTAGCGTGATTATCCAAGTCAATATATTAACATCCACATTAGTTTTCTATCAAATTTTTAACGGTACAAGACCATTTTGTATCAAAAAAATTAATTAATGAATCAATTTGTAATATTTGATAGTCAGAGGATGTAAAAGATAATTGAGGTATAGTCAATGGACCATTTATATAGTTTACTTTTAATAATTATATGATTAGTCCTCTAGATTTTTATTCTTTATAAATTAATTTAATAATGTTCAACGGTGTTCAACATTAATGATGTTCAACAGTGTTCGATATCCATCATAGACTCATCCATCAAATTGGAACACTTTTTCGATAAAGTTCGATTTATAGTTTATGTTCGAGTTTTGTGGAATAAAACGTAATTTTGATATTTAATTAAGAAAATGATAAAAGTTAAGTACTGGTTCGATAAAAAAAAAGTACTTAATTCGGTATTTAATTAATAAAACGTAATTTTGATATTTAATTCGGTACTAATTCAGAAAATAAAAGTATAGTTTAAGAACTCGTGGTCCTTTATTTTATATCCTATAATATCTTGCGGTGTTTAATCGGTAGTTTAGTTAGTCGATCAAATAAGACTATAAAAAATTTATTAATTAAGTTCTTTTATTAATCATTAATCAAATTAAAAAATAAAAAATTTAACTCGGTTAATTCGATCGATTTTCAAATTAACTAAGATTTATTATAAAATTTTAAATAAATTACATATATGATCGTTAAACTATGTTAAAAATATCTTTTTAGCCAATAAATTTTCAAAAATTATAAAATAATCATTAAACTTATTGAATTATTATAAAATAATTATTGATTTATTATATACAATAAATTATCGATATAATTATTAATAATTTAATAAATTTAATAATAATTTTATGTTAATTTAATAAAATTTAATGACTATTTTATAATGTATAAAAAAATTTAATAATTATTTTATAATTCTTAAAAATTTAATTATAACTCAAAAAAATATATGTAATATACAAAATATAATATATATAAATTTTGATTAATTCAATTAATTAATCAATTTAAATCAAATTATATATAATCAATATTTTAAAAATATTAATCTGTTAATTAAAAAAATTATCAATTATAACTGAAAATATTTTTTTTTTTACTTCTACCGTGTCGATGTCCAAAAATATTTTCTGTGTTGAAAACTTTCTAGTGGTATAATTGGTACCAGCAGGCGATCAGAGAGACAGAGAGAGCGACCAAAAGGCTCTTCCTGGAGGAGACACGCCCACGCCACGGCTCCACCCATCTTCTCTTCAGATTTTCCTTTTCTCTTTCAAATTGTCTTTAAATCCAATTAAAGCACCATCAAAGCTTTTACGTTACTCTCTTTTTCCTTCTTTCATGAAAAATCTCAAGTCATCTCGAGATCTCTGATTGATTAAGCACTTCGTTTCATTCGTCAAATTTGCAAAAAACTAAGAAGATCTTTGCAGAATACGAGGCGGTTGCTTCCGAGTTGTTTGCGTTTTTTTTTTGTGATCGTATTCGTATGTGTTTGAGAGATTTATAGCTGAAAAGGAGAAAAATAACAGTAAATTATTGGACTGTAAATTGAAGTTTGATCAGTCGGCATGGTTACTAGCAATATATTTCATTGCAGAAAGAATTCATGGCCGCCTGAGGAATATATCAGCCGTCATACTTTACAATTGGTAAGCCTTTTTTTATCTTTGATCATTTTCTATGTAGATTTTATTCTGTTTGGTTCCTTGGAAGAAGAAAAAAAAGACGTGTAAAAGCAGAGGAAAGAAACTAGTGCCGGTGTAAAAATTAATAGGATCGAGGTTTGTTTTTCCACGGAATTTGCTCTATTTTGATTAGTAAGATTTGGAAATTATATATAGAGATTGACTGCAATCTTCATATAGGAAATAGATTTAGAAAAATTGGAAGGTTGACTGGCCTGATATAATTCCTATCTTTGCTAGGAGTGTTTGATTTTTGCAGCTGTTGTCTGATCAAAATCTTTAAAGGTTTAAAAAACGCTAGGAAAAACAAAGCAATTTTTTTTTTATCTTGATGAGCGATGTCACATAATGAAGTTTAAGTCTCAGATGTGGTAGAGACTGGCAATCATGTCTGGTAACATCTCGAATTAATAGGAGTTTGTTCTTCCAAATATTGTTTCAAATTGATGATTTTAGATCCAGTACATACATTACATCTTGATTTATTTGACAATTTGCCTTCAATGGCTTATTGATTCCATGTGTAACAAGTTTTTTGACATGATAGTTGTTGGCTTAGTTTCAGATGAACTTTTAATATTCTACTATACTAATTCACCTGATTTGGTACTCCTATATAGTTTGATTTTGATAGTGCTGGCCCGCCAAAACAAGCTTGGAGAAGGAGATTAAACAGTCATGCTAATCTTCTAAAAGAATTCAGTATTACATTTAAGGAAGCAATAAAGATGGTACGCGATCGAAATCCTTGTTTGACTGATTCAAGATAATGTTCCTGTGCTGGATACCTCTTCTAATTGGTCTTGGAATTTGAAACCTTAGGTCCGGTTAGGTATACGTCTATGGTCCTATGTCAGGGAAGAGGCATCTCATGGAAGGGTAATTCTCTTGTTTTATTCAGTTTGCAGTCATTTGCTTCATTTTCTTATTTCTAATTTATTTTGGAAGCATGCAATTATTTTCCTTGATAGTTCCAAGTAACTTTACATGTTGCGGCATGATTATGTGTAGAAAGCACCTATTGACCCTTTCACCCGAGAGAGCTGTAAGCCATCTGCATCTCAAGGAGTTCCATTGGGAGGAATGGGGTATTTAATGTGGTTTAGCTAAATGGTTCAGTTCGTAGTGCTGGAATGTTTTATGCATCTGACTGTGGCAACTTGTGTTGCAGGAGTGGGAGTATATCCAGGGGTTTCAGAGGCGAGTTCAGGCAGTGGCAAATCGTTCCTGGAACTTGTGACCCTTCACCTGTTATGGCTAATCAATTTTCTGTAATGCTTCGATCTTCAACTTGTTTACTTGTTTTACTCCCTATTCTTAGTATTATTTTAATAAATCTAATTCAAGGAATAATCCAAAAGTCTGCATGCAAAATAAGATTGCTGTATTTATTGTTTCAGGACTGTCATTTGAACATATGAAATATGTTTTGAACTTGAATTTGTGTTTCCGTAAGGCATTAAGTTTTCTGTAAGGCTCTGCTTGGTATTGAGGGATTGAACTGAGTATGGAAATTTTGTTAATATAATAGTTAAGCAAAATTCTAGGAAAGTGATTATGAATCTTAACCTTTTGATTAATGTATTTCTCATTCTCACTGTTTTCCATCCTAAATGCCAAGCTAAACCTAAAAGAGTTTTCAAGGCATCATTCAGAATTAATAATTAATATTCCTTTTTTTTTTCATTTTTAAATCTAGATGAACAACATGGTTTGGATTTTAGGTTCTTTTCCAAGCTATTTTTTCATGAACAAACAAAATAATCTTACCTCCGACACCCCAAAAACATCCCCACCTAGTGAGAAATCAAAAGAATACATCAGATGTTTAGAAACATTTAACCAACTTGTCTTTCTCATAATGGTTTGATTTCTTTTCCGAAATTGTAGATATTTATATCTCGTGATGGTGGGAATAAGAAGTATGCATCAGTTTTGGCTCCCGGACAGCATGAAGGATTAGGGTAAGATTAAGTTCTAATACAATCATTCTAAAAGATATTGATAATTCTTATGCTGCTCATCAACTGATTGATATTTGAGGTTTAACCTCAAATGGTATGCAACACTTATAACTATGAATTGGTTTGCATTTCATACATCCGTAACTTGTCAATTCATCATATCAAGTTTTGCTTTTAAATCATATCTAGGGCAGTAATTGATATCATCTCAACTGACTGCAGAATTTGGGTGCAATGATTTTAGTTTTTAATATTTCTACTAAGAAGCCACACATGCAGATTTTGATAAATTTGAATTTTCTGTGGCATGGAAAATTCAATTAAAACACGACAGATCAAATACTAAGTGTTTTTATTTGTCATGGTTCTTGCATTTTGTTTCTTACATTAAAACTGATATTTCTTGGTCAACTGTTGACTGAGAAATGAATCTTGGCTTGCTCCTTCTTTATTTATATATTCATTTAGTGACCAGGCTACTTCAATCTCTGATAGTTATTGCTAAATGCTTGATAAACATACTTTGTTGAGCTGGGACGATGTGCATAGAGGAATTTCGAGAACATGGATGGGGTTGGTTGTTTTTTAATAGAATACTGCATGCAGCTATTTTTTGTGTATCTGTGAAAGGTAGAGAGATTCCAGTTAACTTTTTGTTGCTTGTATAGATTAGAAAAAGAAAGATAAATCTGTCTTTGGCCATAATTTTGAATTTCAGTATGAAACTTTTCAATTGTCAATAGAGCTACTGTATATTGAAAGTCTAATGTCAGTTGCATGCTTTCACAGGAAAGCTAGTGATGAGGGTATTTCATCATGGGGTTGGAATCTGAGTGGCCAGCATTCTACATACCATGCTTTGTTTCCTAGAGCATGGACAATATATGATGGTACTATTCAAACTTTCTTTGTCATACAAGTCAGGTTATTTTTCTTCACGTCATGTTTTATAATGGTCTCTTTTTTCAGGCGAACCAGATCCTGACCTAAAAGTATCCTGTCGACAGATATCACCTTTCATACCACATAATTATAAGGATACCAGTCTCCCGACAGCTGTTTTTGTCTACACAGTATGTTCATTGAGAATCTAAATATAAAGAACTTAGTCACTTGTTAAACTCCCAGCCCTTTTTGGTTTCATGTGTTATTTCAGAACTATTTCGTAATTGGTTATTTGCAAAACTACTTTATGTATCTCTCTCTTTTTCTCTTCTTTCTTACAAGGCCATTACTTGTTCCATTGTAGTTGGTGAATACTGGAAAAGGAAGGGCAAAAGTCAGCCTACTCTTAACATGGGCGGTAAGATCATTTCTGGCTCCTGACTTGCTCAATTTTGCGTTTATTTTTCTCAACCAATAAAAAAACTGGTTCTTACATTTTCAGTAATTGATGTTTGCTTTTTGCAGAATTCAATTGGAGGAGTTTCACACTTATCAGGAGATCATGTCAATGAGCCATTCATGTGAGTATATTTAGTTTATGTTCTTCCTATTTGGACCATGTGCATTAGGAAATGTCTTAACTTTCTTCTCTTCTATTTTGATAGAGGCGAAGATGGAGTTTCTGGAGTACTTCTTCATCACAAGCAAGTCATCAAACCTTAATAGCTATATATGACGGTTGGTTTGCATGTTTCTCCTGCTTATTTCCCTTTTATAAGAGGTGAAAGGGAACATAATGTGATAAGCACCTTTATAGCTTTAAGTCTTTAACTAATCTTGAGCCCCTTTCTAAATACAAGCTCAAAAGTAAGCGGGAGAAAGAAATGGAAAGGGAGAAGCAAAAGATGATGTTGGACTGACATACGTATTTATGTTATAAGAAAGAAAGATGTTTTCCTTGTGGCACTCAGTTGCTTAATTAAAATACATCATTCACTTAAAAAAGAAAAGATTTGGCAATACATTATTTTTTGTTATTGGAACATACTTCTGTTGCTAGCAGAAGTTGTACAGTGTCAGGAGGGTATGTCATTCTCCTGAGGGATTTTCTTCTCTTTTCTGAATTAGTACAGAAATTTTCCTCTGGTCCATGAGTTTCCTGGACATTTACTTCAGTGCTGCCTTCATATTATTTGTTTGTTCCAACAAATTATTATCCTGCTAGCCTGCTTGCATTCTGCTTTGATGCATGAGTTACGTATATGTATATTGTTGACACTATTACTAGATTTCAAATGTTTCTAAGAATTGCTGTCATTCCACAGGACAGGCAAGCGTAACCCTCCTGTTACTTTCGCCATAGCTGCATGTGAAACCCAGAATGTCAACGTGACAGTCCTACCATGTTTTGGCCTTGCTGAAGGAAGGTCTGTAACAGCAAGGGAGATGTGGAGTAAAATGAGGCAGGTAAAGGATTCTTGTAAAGGGCAATCAGCCTTTCTTTTTAGTTATGGAACTTGCCAACCTCGGATATGTATTCATTTTCAAATTTGCATCTCTTACTGTATGAATTCCTAATAGTCCTACAATATTCTTTCCATGTTATTAATAAATTTTTGCCATGCTTTTCCTTTTCCTGACCCATTTGAGAATTAAATTCTTGTTTTTGTGTCTAGGATGGACAATTTGATCGTGAGAATTTCAATTGTGGCCCAAGCATGCCTTCATCACCGGGAGAAACACTTTGTGCTGCAGTCTCAGCCTCTGCCTGGGTGGAACCCCATGGAAAGTGTACCATTGCATTTTCTCTTGCTTGGTCTTCTCCAAAAATAAAATTTTTAAAAGGGAGCTCATATCATAGGTATATTTACCAATGCTCTCTCTTTTCCCCTTTTAGTCAGCATTTGCATGCCAACGTGTTCAATATGCTTCATTTACTACAAACCTTGGATTGAATGTAGATGGATAATATTTTGCTTATTTTGAAATCAAGAAATGTTGGTTTTACTTTTCTTTATTTGTTCTCCTGACATCTTTATGTCAGGGCGTTATGACTGGGGATTATTTCTGAAACATTTTTCTTTCTTACAGGAGATATACAAAATTTTATGGCACTTCTGAAAGAGCAGCTTTGAACTTGGCTCATGATGCACTGACAAGTATGCATGTGGTTTAAATATCTCTAATCTTATGGCATGTTCCCCCCTCCCCCCCCCCCCCCCCGAATGATCGACTGTGTAGAATCATGCTGTCCAATATGGCATTTTTCCAGAACTATTTTGCTTTAAGGTATTTCTATGAATGCCATAGTCTAAGACCGATAATATTCTGGTTATTCATAGATTACAAGCAGTGGGAAGAAGAGATTGAAAAATGGCAAAGTCCTATCCTCAACGATGAAAGGCTTCCAGAATGGTAACGTCCAATGTTACCTTTAACTTCTCCCATCAACCTTAACTTGTCTTTTGTTCTACATGTTCCTTTATTTTTTAGTTCTTGGTTTGACGCCCCAAAAGACTGAATTACCTAATCCTCTTTATGTATTTCAGGTATAAATTTACGCTGTTTAATGAACTCTACTTTTTAGTTGCTGGTGGAACTGTTTGGATAGGTACATGATCAATGTGCCGTACTTTTTTTTTTCTTTTCATTTTGCTTTAGATTAAATTTAGTTCCAGCATTCTATTGTAAAAACTGCATCATTTAAATATAGTATATTGTATACCAGCATTTTTGTCTTTAAAGCTAAATACAACCTGTGTAACCACTGTGCAGATTCTTCCTTGCCACCTACAAATGCGAAAAATGATCAAGATGTACCGATTAAAGTAGAAAGCATAGATGTGAAAGTAACTGAAGCTAAAGTGAACCCCAAGCAAAGTAATGTTTCTGAGCACAGTACTATCGGCGGTTGTAATGGTTCTACTGGTGTTGGTTCAAAAAATAATGGCGATCCAGCTATTCCCCCGAATAAAGGAAGTAGCAACCACTTATCACTTCACTTCAAATGGCAGGATCAACTAGATGACAGTGAGGATGTTGGTAGGTTTTTGTACTTGGAGGGAGTTGAGTATATCATGTGGTGCACTTATGATGTACACTTTTATGCATCTTTTGCCCTTCTCGAGCTTTTTCCTAAAATTGAACTCAACATTCAACGTGACTTCGCTAAGGCTGTCTTATCCGAGGATGGAAGGAAAGTAAAGTTTCTAGCAGAGGGTAACTACGGAATTCGCAAAGTTAGAGGAGCTGTTCCTCACGATCTAGGGACTCATGATCCTTGGAGTGAAATGAATGCATATAACATACATGATACGAGCAAATGGAAGGATCTGAATCCGAAGTTTGTGCTTCAAGTGTATAGAGATTTTGCTGCCACAGGGGATTTGTCATTTGGAATTGATGTTTGGCCCGCCGTTCGTACTGCAATGGAATACATGGAACAATTTGATAGAGACGATGATGGCCTAATCGAAAATGATGGATTTCCAGATCAAACGTATGATGCTTGGACTGTCCATGGTGTAAGTGCTTACTGTGGTTGCTTATGGCTTGCAGCGCTCCAAGCCGCTGCTGCAATGGCTGAGCAGATAGGCGACAAGTTCTTCGCTGAAACATGCAAAACCAAATTTTTTACTGCAAAATCAGCATTTGAAAATAAACTATGGAACGGCTCATATTTCAACTATGACAGCGGGTCAAGTAGTAATAGTAAGTCGATCCAAGCAGATCAACTGGCAGGGCAATGGTACACAGCATCTTCAGGCTTGGATCCACTTTTTGATGAATTCAAAACAAGAAGTGCTCTTCAGAAAATATATGATTTCAATGTGATGAAAGTTAAAGGTGGACGGATGGGTGCGGTAAACGGGATGCATCCCAACGGAAAGGTGGACGAGACTTGCATGCAGTCTCGTGAAATATGGACTGGTGTTACCTATGCTGTAGCGGCGAATATGATTCTTGCCGGAATGGAGAAAGAGGCATTCACTACAGCTGAAGGCATTTTCACTGCAGGCTGGTCGGAGGAGGGTTTCGGGTAAGTCTTCAATATGATTTTTAATCTCTCTTATATTGTTTTCTAATGATAAAAAGATACTTTAAGTTAGAATGCTTGATGTCCAAGTCATCGTTTTTAGGATTTTCCGGTGATCGCTGCAAATAAGGTTGAACAGTTATTAGATTGATATACTATCAGAAGTATATTACTCTTTAGAAGTATTGCCTGATTTTAATGATCCCATTGAGACCGATATCCGGACTCGTAATCCGTCACCGTGAATAGCCTTCGATAACATAGTTTCATTATCATATCACTATTAAATCTTAATGTTTTTCTTGTGCTATGTTCATTTTTTTCCCCAACAGATACTGGTTCCAGACTCCGGAAGCATGGACGATCGATGGTCATTTCCGATCTCTTATATATATGAGGCCTCTTGCCATATGGGGTATGCAATGGGCATTGTCGATACCCAAAGCAATCCTCGATGCTCCTAAAATAAACATGATGGATAGAATCCTCATATCTCCGGCAACGTTTTCGTTATCTCTAACCGAGAACGGAGTTAGAAAGATCGCTAACAAAGCGAAGTGCTTCGGGAATTCAATGACGCAATGTACATGCTGATCATCATCAACCACACATGGAAACACCCAACAGGTTAGTTAACTTCACTATATGCTTCCCTTTAACCCCGTTTCCAGCTGAATTCTAATAACCCCGTTCCCAATCTAATTTTAACCTCTAATTATGATTTTTAATCCATCCTTAAATTCTAAAATCTTGGATCTTTAAATACATCAAGACGCGATTCCTCTTCTGTATTTGTTATGGGTTTCGCCTTAGGAGTGGTTTCCAAAGTTTGAAAATCGGTGATCATCATATTTGTATACGAAATTAGTTTTTGGCATTAATTTGTTTGATATAATAATAGATAAATTGCCAATCATTAAGTTTTTGTCTCAACGGAACAAAACCTCATTCCCTTCAAAGAGAGCTTGAGATGAAGCTATGAAGTCTAAAATCCAAGATTCATCGGTTATATATATAAATAAGATGAGACAGATCATGACTTGTTTTTGATTCATTCAAAATTTAGTTAAAGCTCAATTCATTTAGATTTGAATTTAAATTCAACTTGAATTTTTAACAAGACGAGATAAAATATTTATAGCCAATAAATTACTAAAAATATAATATAATATTTTTTTTATTTTTTATAATTTAAAATTTAAATTAAAACCCTAAAATATAAACGTTAAATCTTAAATTCTACCTAAACCTCTAAATCTTAAACTAACACCATATACCTTAAAATTAACAAACTTGACTTTATACAGCTTGAATGAGCTGTACAGATGATGAACTATTCAAATCCAACACAATCAAAAATCGATCGATACATGATTCGATTGGATTTGAATCAAGTGCAAACTCAACTCAAGTTATTAATAAATCAAGTCAAACTCAGATTACTTAACTCGAAATCCTAACGAGTCTTATTTGGAATTTCTGAAAAAATTATAATAGTATCAGGAGTCAAAAACAAACATATGAAAACTGAACCAAAATCTGCATTAAATACAATCATCAAAGCTTCAATCTTCCTGTCTCCTGCATCCCTCGAAATATAGCCGAATTTATGTTTCATGCAGCTACATTAACCTACAAGAAAAATCAAGCATTTCGTTCGCCTATCTGACATCAACGAATAACAAAGGAATGAAATCGCTTCATTGAGTATAATATATATCCCTCGACTTCCTACTAATAAAAGATAATTCGTACCGGGGCTGCTTCCGACGATTCAAGCTTCGGTTATACTTCGCCTTATTTCAGATCAGTCTATCTTGACATTGGAGTACAAAAGTGTGTCCCTTGTCAGGGGCATATTGAGAAGGAAGTAAACCTGCAGGGATGAAAAAGAAATGTAAATCGGAAAAATGGATATATCGATAACACTGTTAAAAGAAACATTATCGATCTCGTAAACGACTCTTACAACCACGCCAAATAAATATAGTGAACAGAGTCGGTAAAACTTGTAAATCAGTAAACAATAAGGCGATGTTGATCTTATATGGACATTGGCCAATGATGGCATGGAGCATAGCCTTCAACACTAAAAACAGTATAAAAACAAGATCTGCAGATTTTAATCGACTTGAAAATACGAGGTTCAATTTGGCTGTAAGATGGAATGAAGAAATGTTTTACGAATTTCGGAAGCAAGAAAACACAAAATGCGCACATCTGGTCAAGATATCTGAATTTTTCGAAAACCTGAGGTAGAAGAGTTTCCAAAGTTCGTTAAAAGGCATATGGTTATTTGGTTTTATGAAATTGGATATGGAGCTCTATCATTACAGAAATGTTAACAAAAAAACCCGGGAGCTATGTAAAGTTGATTAATATTTAAAATAGATCTTACCCCCAAGAGAGTTGCAATGAGAAGAACGATTCCGGTTACCCAAGCAAGGGTTCTTCGGACCAAAACTTGTGCAGCAAGGGTGGTGTTAATTGGACTTTTTGTTTCTTCCAACCAACGCGGAGATGGACGTGAGGTAGTTATCATATTCATCAGTGCTTTTGATTCTGGATGTGATGCCTTAGTAAAGACAATAACTCCAACAATTTGACCTGAGTTTTCAAACAAATTGACAGACTGGGATTAAGGGAAGCGGAATAAAGGAAAAAGCAGCCAACAACTCAAGAGAAGAAAAACATTCACCCTAAATTTTGTGAATATGAATAATATCACCATCACATATGCACACACAGATTTCAACCTAAATTGGCATGTTATATATATATATGTGTGTGTGTGTGTGTGTGTCACTATTTATGTTTTTTGCATTCGTATATATGGAGTAAATTGAAGACCTTTTTCCTTCCACAATAGAGTGTTCAATATTTTACCAACCTTCATATGCTGTCTGCAACGAATCAAAAATCTTGGAAAGAGTGGTAAACAGAAGCTTCATTCCTTGCTTATCAAAACCATCAGCACTATGTTGCTCCTGCAAAGCCTGTATTTTTTTAGGGGGTGGAAATATTAAGAGGATTAGCAAGTGGGTAAATGATGAAGAAGAAAACATAAACGGAAGGAGGTACAGACATTACAAAAGCATGAAAATACATGACAAAATAGAAGAATGAATTAACCATTTTCTATGCTTAAAAGGATAACAAAAACCTACCACTTAAACAAGATATTCTCTGAATGCATTTATTCAACCAAAATACTATTAGCCAAATGAGGTCTGTATATTTTAGTACCTTAATTCCGTCAAAAGAACCCGTTATTAACTCTGCTCGTCTATGTAAAGTCTGTGACAAATCTTCATGTGTCTCAATTGCTTTCCTTATACTGAGGGACAGAGCAAACAGTTTTGATGCAAATTCCCTGTGCACTTTCTGTGAACAAACAAATCAAAAGCACTTGGTGAGGTAAATAAGAACTCAAGACAGCATATGTTGCTATTACGATTCAGTGTCAGACAAAAACAACTCGAAAAAGCAGACAAATATTAGTTCTTGAATAAGACCTTTGACAAATGAAGGTTCACATTGTCACCATTTTCCAAGGGAATTGTCAATACTCCATGCAGAGATTTACTAGCATCAGAGACATATGATCCACCCAACCAAGATGCCTAAACACATATATAACCTATGTCACATGTGTGAGCCAAACAAACAATCAAGCAGAAAATATATCAGCTAAATTCAGGAATAATTATAAGCTAACCAAGTCACTGATCTCTTCTTCAGTGTAATCTCTTAGAGGCTCGTCCAAAGAAATAATAGATACTTCCTCTTCATCTAAAAAAAAGATTTACACAGAGAACAAATACTATGGATATATACAAGGAAAAAAATCTAAAATACAATAAAAGTTATGACTACATCCACTAGTTTTACATTTTGACAAAAGATCAGGTACCTGGAAGCTCAATGTCCACTTGTGAACCAAGACCAACACTATTCTTCAAGGCTTTGCCGAAGAGACCATTCTGGAGGTCAACAGCAAGAGGATCTGAAGACCAAACAAAATTTATTCAACCAAAACACTGAAGAGGAGAATGGAGAGAAGAAAGCAGAGTAAAATGAACTTAGAGAACAAGTACAGGTACCTTCATCTCCAATAACTTCAAGCATAAAAACAGCACGAGGTCTATCAAATGGATTAGGAATGAGAACCTCATTCAGCTGCCAAAAACAAATGCATAGAATATCTTTGAATCTAAACTTCTAAGAAAACACATATGAAACCTAAAAAAATTATTACTCAGGATTGATAACACTAAAGATGACCTTAGATGAACCGGCAGCTGAAAGCGTAACAGGTGGAGGAAAACCAAGCAAGACTGACACGGTCGCACCAACTTCAGGTAACAGCATTGACTCGTACTGTTGAAATAGACATGAAAAACATAATAAGCATGAAGAAAAACATCAATTTATCAGTACAGTCGTTAACATTGAACAATTCAAATATAATAATAATACAAAGAAAAACATCAGCATTCAGTCGCTAAATCAAAATACTACAAAAGTTCAAGAAGCTATTATCCAATTTTACATATTCTTTCCAGATAAAATTATCCATCAACAATCTCCTAATACATAAAATTCATCACAAAACTATAATTCTCGAAATCTAATTACAGATGAACGAATTGAAACATATGAAAATTGAATCAATAAGTAAATACCTGCGAGACATCGTTTGTGGATCGAGTGCGAAGGAATTGATGAGTAGAACTATCGATGAAGAAAACAGATCCAGTGGATTCAGCCTGCGGTAAAAAAAAAAAAAACAGAATAAAAAAAGAAAAACTGAATCGATTAAAAGAAATTACTATAATCAGATATAAATGACATGAAAATAAGAGATGTAGAAGGAGCAAACCCTAATGATTGAGAAGAGAAGCGATGAAATCAGGGGGAAAATGACGATCTTCATTGTTAAGAGCGATGAATAATCGAAAGAACGAGAGCTCGATCTGTGTTGTATTTTCCAATTTAATCTGTGTGGATTGATGTACGTGTTTTAATTAACGGTGAACTACACCCATTTTCACATATTCTCAATTTGGTCACTAAAAATGAAAAAAATGTAAATTGGAGACCATCTGAAGACATTTTTTTTGCATTTTAGTCCCTCTTGTTAAATTTTATTTTCATTTTAGTTATTCATGGTAAACTTTAATGTCATTTTAGTCATTTAGGTTAAATTGGGTATAACAGGTCTTAGTGGAATTTTGTAAAATTAATTAGACACAATTTTTTATTAAAAAAGTCATTACGTTTTTAATTAAGCTCTAAACTATTTCATTAAGACCCAACTATGCCGCATTTTTTAAATTCGTTTATTTTTTATTGACATAATATTTTTTGAGACAATATATTTATTTTTATACGATATTTCTGTATTAACGTATACTATCATATAAATTTGTTACGCTTTTTTATTTACTGTTAATTGATTAATAATTTTTATTATAAAAAAACTATTTTATTATAAAATAAAAATATTAAAGATTGAATTATTTTAAAAAATATAAACTAAAATAACTATTAGAATGAACCTATTAACAACTTTACATGTATTATATTATTATTAATATCATACTAATTTTTTCGAATTGATCAATGTCACAAAATAAATAAAAAAATATATTTTAATTTTACGTTAATTAGATAATATTTTTTTTAAATGAACTAATATAAGTTAAAATATTTTATTTGAGTTTGAGTAATTTGTTTTTTCACAATGAGAGATTATATCATAAACCTTGTTTATCGTATTATTAGTGGTCCTTATAATTATGATTTAGAATGCTAAATTAGATATTTCGATTTTTATATTTTATAGCTTAAGAGGGATCGTATAATTTTTTTATATAATTTATATACAAATATATCTCTATATTTATAGATATAAATATTTAAACCCGAGATCGACACTTTTTTAATGGAACTAATTATTTTATTTTAAATCTATTTTTTAGATTAATAAATGTAAATGTATTTTAAAATAATGAAATATAGAATTTATAAAAATATTTTTTATCATTAAAATACAAAAAAAGAATCAGAAGTGTCTATTGGAAAATAATAAAATAAAAAATGTACTTTCCACGTGGCCACTCAGCAAAAGGTATTCAATGCTTCTTGTCCTTGACTCATATCGTGAGATGATGAGATTTTGGTTGTAATTTGTAACATAAAACGTGTAATCTCGGCATAATTTGTAATATTAAAAAAGTATTTTTTAATAAATTATGTTGGTAGATAAAATAAAATAAGTAAATATTTAATTAATCATTTAATATTTTTTTACTCTTATTTTGATCATCCACGCTAGTTTTTTTATTTAATATATAAATTTTAAACATTGAATATTTTTTATGATTTATAAATATTTTATTATTATTTTAATAAGATATCCTATTTATTATTATTATTTACTTTAAAAATAATTTTTAAAAATTTAAAATTTAAATCAAAGAGTCAGACGACCATTATTTATTGGATAGTATGCCAACGCTGATAATTATAGATTAAGGATGATAATATAATTCGAATTCGAAGAAAAAAAAATAATCTAAATCTGATTCAAAAAAGTTTGAATTTGAATTCGAAAAAAAAGTTTGAGTCCTTATAAGAGATGGCTCGGACATAATTATTGTCATGATCCGATCCGAATTCAATCTGAATTCATATTCGATATATGTCCGATCTATATATAAATTTAAATAAAAATATTTCAAATTCTTAGATTTAAATATATATATATATATTGAAATCCTAATTAAGTTTATATACGATTAATATTTTAACTAATATATTCTACAATTCTATTTATTGGATTATAATATTTGTTGAGATTTATTCGTGTTATTAATCTAAATATATTTGTTTGATAAAAATTATTTTTTAAAAATATTTGTTTGGATTGTTATTTTAAAAAAATAATTGGATTTGAATTTTAGGTATTTTATTGGATTAAACTTAAATTTATGTAATTGGACTTGAATTTTTTTGAAAGTCCGAATATTAATTGGATTGAACTTAAATTTTATAAAATTTAATCCAAGTTCGATCTATTATCATCCTTATTATAAATGATGAACGTTTGATCTTGTATTTTATCGATTGCTTTATTTCACTCTCGCGAGTGAAATTGACCTCCATTTTACCCAAAAGAATTCTGAAGGTCGTCTGTGGGCAGATTGCATATCAAATCCAAAGTGAGGGGCCAAATGGCAAATTAACCCAAATCTTTCATTATTATTAAAAAATCGAAATTAATAAAAATAATTTTATTTTTAAAATATCACGAGATACTGACGATAAAGGAAATTGAAAAGTGCATACTCGTAGCCACCTGAAAATCTCGCCATCCTTTCCAATCCAAATTGTCTTTCTCTCCCGTTCATACGAGAGCTTAAGCCTCGAGCTTTGTTTCTTCCAAAACCTCCCCAAATGGGAAAATACATTAAGAAGCCCAAAACGGCACCGGAAGTTGCCGTACCGGAACTCTCCCAGTCCCCCCTCGGGGTCCGGACTCGATCCAAAACACTCGCCCTTCAACGCCAAAAGAAGTCATCCACTTCTCCAGCCACCGTTGCTTCGGCACCGGCTAATGTGGACGGCTCGTATATCCAGCTGCGAAGTCGACGGTTAGAGAAGCCTCCGCTCGTGGTGCACCACCATGATTTGAAGAAACACCAGAGGCAACAGAAACAGAAACAGGGGAGTAAGAAGGGTAGCTGCGGACGAAATCCTAACCCTAATTTGGATTCTAGGGCTCGGGTGAGTTGCGGGTCAAACTCGGTTGTGGAAAAGAAAACGGGTGGAAAAAGTGGAAGAGAAGACTACACTAATATTAGCGTTGAAGCTTCTTTTGGAGAAAATATTTTGGAGATTGAAGCCAAGGAGAGGTTGGTTTGCTTCTTTCACTCATGATTTATTCCTATTTAGTTCATTCCAAGTTTGGGTTATTATTATTATCATTGATTATTCCTCTTAATGAGAAATTATTGTGAGGATTTGATGCTTTAATTTGGAAATAATTATGCTTAATTTTTCTTAAAACCCAAGAAAAAGTAGAAACTTTTACTGCAGCTGAGTTACTGAGTTTGAATGTTTTAGCAAGAACTTCAATTACCATTTCATCTATTTTTGTTAAACTAGTGATTGGAGCATGTCAGTGGCTGGGACGAAACAAAATTTTACGTTAAGAGCATGATTTAAAAAGCGTTTTAGGTCGCGTTTACGTTTTTACCGTTGCAAGTATAACGGTTGCTATTACGGTTGTTTATACAAAGTGTGTTCTTGTTATTTTTTGTTGCAGGGGAACTAGGGAATCGACTCCTTGCAGCTTGATACGGGACTCGGAGAGTATAAGAACCCCGGGTTCTACTACTAGGCCTACCAGCTCGGCTGATACTAACCGTAGAGTACAGGATTCGACATGGCGACACGTCCCGACATCACATGAAATGGATGAGTTCTTTTCTCCCACGGAAGTAGACCAGCAAAGACAATTCATTGAGAAGTACACCATGTTTATTTCACCCTGTTCCTCCATTTTATGATTAATGGTTATGATCTGATACAAGATGCGGGCTTGTTTGCAGGTACAACTTTGATCCCGCGAATGATAAGCCTCTCCCCGGACGTTATCAGTGGGAGAAAGTGGTACCCTAGGCATCATTAGTTGTCCATCAGGACTCGTGTTTCCTGCCGATATCTCGGTTGTGATGGTAACGGTGTTAGTTCCCTTTTCCACCACACCTTATTTTTACTTGTAAAGAAAGTAGTAGGACTGTTAATGTGTCGACTAACGATCTGTAACATAACAACAGTAACGGGTTACAAGAAAAAAAAAGATACGAATCGAAGTCCTTTGTCTAACAGATTTTCTGAGAAGGGAATGGAATGGATATGTAGGTTAGAGTTTGGTAACTTTAGGGTCAGTCAATTAAGTCAGTTGATCTGGTACAGAATTTCTTTGTATTATCCTCTTCTTTTCTATATAATCCTTCCAACTTTGGTCATTTCATGAACTCAAAGGTAATGATGATGCAGCTGGTCAGGATATTGTTTCATCGAGTCCCGATCGACTGCTTCCGATAACCCTCTCGTGTATGAGATGGATGGTGGCATTACAGTATTGGTGGAGATCAGCTTTTCTTGTTGGTAATGTGTATTGAAAGGAACTCTGATTATTCCAAATCTTGTTCTTGTGATTATGCTACCAAATTTAACATTACAAGATCCTTTAATCATGGGATGGACAAACACCTTCGTTACGCCGTATTTTCCGGTCATCGGAACACGACCTAGGACTGTTGTAAGATGATTTGGTGTAGAGGTGAACACCGACGGCTAAACCCAGGATGGCAAGGGGGAGATTAAGAACTGAGGGAGCTTAATTATAGTGAGGCTACTATAGTTGGAAATGTGATTAACTCCGGAGAGAATTCTTCCCAATCAAACATCGGTACGTGATTTCAAAAAATTAATCTCTTAATAATCATCTTTTTTACGAAGTAAATATTTTTTTTTTGAACAAGCTAATAGTGATTACAAGTAGTATCTGTTCTAGAATATAATCTCCATCATTTGACATTGATCGCTCAATCACTCTGCTGGTTGGTGCTCAAACCCATGACCTCTAGAAACATCAACCGTTTCTTTAACCACTTGGACTAGAGGGTTCGTGCTTACGAAGTAAATATCTTAAAGTACAGAATGAGATTATTTAAACTATAACCCTAACCATATTACTGTAAAATTAAATCATAACTATAACCTTAAAACTTAAATTCTAAACATAAACTACAAAATTTAAACATATACACTAAATTTTTATAATTGATATTTTAAGAAATTAAATTGGGTTAGGTTCAAATTTAAAATAATATTTTTTTTATCAAATTTAAATTGGGTTAGGTTCTAACAATCATCATCATTTTTTCTTTAAGAAATGATTAATATTCTTTGATTATGGATGAGGTAGAAAGTAACACTGAAGATGAATTATGGTCTTCACTAATCTTTTTATAGTTTCGAACAAAAGTCCTTTTATCTTCTGATCATGTTTTCTTTTATGTCTTATACTAAAAATTAAATTTTAACCTTATTTTTTACATTTTAAACTTTACATCTTAAAAAATCTACCCTACCCTTAGTTCCCTAAGTTCCAATTATAATCTTAAACCTTAAACCTACTATTTTAAAGTGAGAGTATCGATGGAGGCACAATATATGGACAAACGATTTATACCTTATAGCTCCGCCATTGATCAAAGTTGAGAAAATGTACCATATTTATTAGAGATGCATATTCGTTTGAGTTAATTTAAAAAAATTGAGTTGACGAATCTTATTTTATAACTCGAACTTCATTTTAAAAATTCAAATCAAATTGAGTTTCGGTTCAAATTTTCTTGTAAATATTTATAATGTTATTATATTAACTAATTCTAATTTAAATGATTTTCTAAAAGATATACATATATCCTTATTCTTATTTTTTATACTTAAGATAAAAAAATTGTATCAAGTAAAAAAAATCGATTTTTGAGTGCAATTGAATTTTATTGGCCCAATATTCATAGACTGAAGTTGTTTTATCCCTTTCTAAGGCATTAGGTCTGTCCAAGGAGTATTTGGGCCTTGTAAAGATGTCTTTTTTAAACCCAATTCTATCAAGATGAAGAAAAGCCGAACCCTAAAAACCCTAGTCAGGAATCGATATATCTTCGTTACAACTGCAGTTGCAGTAGCATCAGCAGGCGGCCTAAGCTATCAAGCAAAGAATACAAACAAGAAGAGATGGTTTCGGGGTCAGGGATCTGCGCCAAGAGGGTGGTGGTCGATGCAAGGCACCACATGCTTGGAAGGTTGGCTTCCATCTTAGCCAAGGAGTTGTTGAATGGCCAAAAGGTTGTCGTCGTTCGATGCGAAGAGATCTGTATGTCCGGTGGTCTGGTCCGGCAGAAGATGAAGTACATGAGGTTCTTGAGGAAGCGAATGAACACTAAGCCTTCCCATGGCCCCATCCACTTCCGTGCTCCTTCTAAGATCCTCTGGCGTACCATTCGTGGGTAATTTCTCTTTTTAGCTTCCTCTATCTCTTTCCTTCGATTTGATTTTTGTTGTTGCTGCTGTTGTTCTTCAATGTTTCCAATGAAAGGGGCTTTTTGGGTTTGTTGTTTAGAGTTTATTATTAACTTTTGGATGGATTTTAGGTTAGTTTTATTGCTCGGTTGTTGGATTTTCTGTTTCCTCATTGTTTGGTTCTCGGGAAAATATATTCAAGAAATGCGTAATGTTATTATCACTGAATTTAGTGAGTACCCATAACTATAAAGATGTATGAATCGTATACTGTAAAAGAAGGGTATTTTTCTTCATTGATATATGAAGTATGAGCTCTGCTTTGGTTTTGAATTGTAATGTACTTAATGTTCCTTATTGTTATTGATATCTGTTTTGATTGTAGGATGATTCCCCACAAGACCAAGCGCGGTGCAGCGGCTCTTGCTCGATTGAAGGTTTATGAGGGGGTTCCATCTCCTTATGATAAGACGAAGAGGATGGTTATTCCAGATGCTCTCAAGTGAGTTTCGAAACAGTCTACAACTTTTTGTTTTTTTCGGTGTACTTTAGATTTTGTTGCTTCATTGACTAGTTATGTTCAATGTTTTTGTTTCTTTTGTGTTTTAAATTAGGGTTTTGAGGCTTCAGAAGGGACACAAATACTGCTTGTTGGGCAAGCTCTCATCTGAGGTTGGGTGGAACCACTATGACACTATCAAGGTGAAGATTGGTTACCCTGTTCTTTTCACTCGACTCTTAGTTCGGAATTGTTTATACGTGTGTGTATATACATATTTGTGATCATAGTTCTTCCATACGTTATGTATTTCATGTCGTTGATCTATTTTGCTTAAAATTTATTGGTTCTTGCATTACTATAAACCAAAAAGGCTCACTATCTGAACACTTTAATCTGTTGATTAATTTAGTTGTACTATTTACTACTTTTTGTGCCTAGTAAAACGCCGTAAGGTTTTTGTGACTTTGTACTCGAGTATTGTTTCTGTGAATCTTTTTGTTATGCGTTTTTTAACCGGCTTTCACCCTTTTTTGTAATGCATTCTATCTACACTTTTGGATTTCAAGTTCATAACATCTTTTAACTTCCGGTTGCACCATTCTTCCAGGAGCTTGAGAAGAAGAGGAAGGAGAGAGCCCAAGTTGCATATGAGAGAAGGAAGCAACTTGCAAAACTTAGGGTTAAGGCTGAGAAGGTTGCCGAGGAGAAGCTTGGTGCTCAGTTGGAAGTCATTGCTCCTATCAAGTACTGATTCAAGGGCGGCAGTTGTTTCGATCGGGTTAAGTTTAATGCATTTTGATATATCGACTTTGTCCGCAGCTTAATCGTAATCTTTTCAAGGAGATGTTATGCTGTTTGTATACCTTAGTATCTTTGAGAAACATTTTCTAGTTTGTAGTTTGTAGTTTCCTTTTTTATGTTTAATGTTTTCAGGGTTTGATTCTTGATTACTAGAACTGGGATTTTACTAGTTTTCCAATTGAGGAAAAGACTTGGCCTTTTTGCTATTTTGCATATACCCTTATTCAGTTTGGTCGAGCTAAACTCGATTCGACTTTAAAAAACTGTTTTTTCCCTTTGAATTTTGAATCAAATTCTTTTGGTTTTAAAATTGAATATTTGGGCAAATTATCCATTTATTTTTCTTTAATTAAGTTGAATTTAAAATCATAAAGATTAAACTGAATGAAAATAAAATCTGATAGGGTTAACATGTAAATTATTTACTTTTATTAAAATCAATTAGATTTTTTTAACTAAAAGTGTTGCATGATATATTTTGATTGATTGTTTATTTTAATAATTTTAAAAAAATAACTATCATAATTTAAATTTTAAAAGATAAAAGCACCTCGATAAGAATATATACTTTAATGGACAAATAGGAAATCGATTTTAATATGAAATTCTTATATTATAAATTATTTAACATAGTAAACATAAATAATAAAAATTAGTGAATTTGATAATTTATGGTCTTAACTGGTGAATCTATTTTAATAATATAAATATCAAGAGAAAACTCTAGAAGATACGTAGAGTATGGTGAGCTAACGTAAACTTATAGAACCATGTAAGATCAAATATGAAGAAAAAATAAAATAAAATAAATAGCAAACAGAAATTGTTGGTTCGAAAAAGTTAGACTTGGTTACAGTAGTTGTGAAAAGGGAGAGATCAATTAATGACAGTAGGTGAAATTAGTATGAAAAACATATAATATATGATAATAGAAATAAATAATTATCAATATAAGAATTAATGGGTATTATTAAAATATCTTTTCCTTTTTATTCTTGGATTGAAATAATTTTATATTATTTTTTTTTACTTTATTTTCCTTATAGACATGCACAAGATTTTCTATGATTAATTGAATATAAATATATATTATTTAATTTGAAGAAATAATTCATGTACCGGTAATGATTTTTTTATAAACCTCCTAAATTAAGGGGATAGATATTTAATTTATGATTCACAATTCAGGGTTTAGAATTAAAATTTGTAATTAAAATTTAAGTTTATGGCTAAATTCTAGGATCCAATACAGAGTTAAAATTTTAAATACGTACATAAATGTAAATCCCTAAATCATGAACGAAAACTAAGATTTAACCCTAAAATTAAGATATTCATAATAAAAATAAAAATTATAATATTTCCCCCTCAAATACCTCTTAACTATTTTTTTATTGCTCTTCTAGTTTTAGGGTTTAAACTTGATTAATTCAGACCGACCCGAGTCGTACATCTAGTTTTAATGGATGAATCTCCCAGCAGGGATTTTCTGAGTACACAGCGTCTTGAACCTGAGACTTGCTTAAACGGAACTGAGCTGCTTATTACTTGGATCAACCCCTATTAGTTACCTCCTAACCAATTTTTGATATCATGGTTTTGTCCTAATTTTCTTTTGTACATTATTATATACTATTCTTTAATATAATAATGTAATATTAGTTTCAAAATGCATTAAAACTAAATAAAATCGAAAATGTTAAAATACAGAATCGAAATGGAACAAAATCATAAAAATTATTACTGATATCTTTCCTTAACAAAAAAGTTGACTTATCAGTCACCCTACAAGCAACGGTTTAATCTTTTCTTTCCTTCTGATTCCAACCTTAAATTACAAACATCGATTCCCTTTCTTCCCCACATCTTCTCTTTAGTATGGTTTTTTTCTTACACTACTGAAGATTGAAGATGTCGCCAATCCACTGGTTCAACACTCTTTCCATCGTTTTCCTGCTGAGTTTTGAACAAATATCGGCAAAATGTGAAACGGTGACGGTTGATCAGTCCGGCCGGGGAGATTTTTCCACTATTCAGGCAGCCATAGACTCCATTCCATCAGATAATGGATACTGGCATTGCATCAACGTTAGTCCGGGTACTTACAGGTAAATATAACGGTAACGATATCATCCGAAAAGTAATAAAACATCGTGATTGAAAACGTGACGACATATTTGATTTCGATTCCGGATATTTATATGAAATATTTTGTGTACAGGGAGAAAGTGGAAATCCCATATAATAAGCCCTATATAATCTTAAAAGGTTCTGGCCAAAAGAAAACTAAGGTGGTCTGGAATGAGCCATATTTGCAAGCACCAACTTTCAGTTCTTTAGCTGATAATATTATTGTCAGGTCCATGAGTTTTGTGGTAAGAAAATCAATCGTTTTATTTTCCCTTTGTTTCTGTACAATTTAATGTTCTTTAATTTTCTTACATGAAAATGGATATGGAAAATGAATAGAATTCTTACAACGGTCCGAGTAGCACGAACACCAGGGTTCCGGCCGTGGCGGCAATGGTTAACGGAGACAAGACTTACTTCTACCGGTGTGGGTTCTCAAGTGTTCAGGACACGCTGTGGGATGCCACCGGACACCATTACTTCAAGAAATGCCACATCGAAGGCGCCGTGGATTTTATTTTCGGTAATGGACAGTCGATCTACGAGGTAATTTTATCTGTTATCGGATATAAATAACGATCGTAACACGATGTGAAAACACTTTAGTAATTGTTAATTACGTTTTTTAGGATTGTTCTATACGTTTTCTTGGGGAACTGTTAGAGCCAGGGCTTGCCGGTTTCATCACAGCACAAGGAAGGGACAACCCTGACGAATCGAATGGTTTTGTTTTCAAGAACTGCAATATCTACGGCCGAGGGACGACGTTCCTCGGCCGGCCTTGGAGAGAATTCTCCAGGGTCTTGTTCTATAATTGCAGATTTTCGAAAGTTGTTCACCCTAGTGGTTGGGATGCTTGGAACTACGTCGGCAAAGAGTACGTGTCCCGATTTTTTTACTAGAGTTTAAATCTCAACATCTACAACTTTTCTCTTGTACTAAAACATAGTTTCATTCCTTTCCTGGTGTAGGCAACATTTGACTTTTTCCGAGTACCGGAACTACGGTCCCGGTGCGAATATGTCGAAGAGGGTGAAATGGGTGAAGAAGCTGGGTGCTCGAACGTTGTCGAAGTTGACGAGCTTGTCGTTCATCGACAATGATGGGTGGTTCCAAAGCCTGCCGGTTCAGTATTTTTAGGGTTTCTTTTCTTTGTCTTTGTGTTTGCTTGTTGGTGATGTTTTGTAATATCAAAATTTTTAGCATCTTCACTTGATTCTCTCTTTATATTCTAAATGTTTTTGCTTTGTTGATTTTGATGCGAATCCATAAGTTATGGTTGAGCTACAATAGTTTAAAGACGAATTTAGAATAATAACCATAGTTTGAGGTAAAAATCAATTTAGAATAAGCAGTGACAGTGTCTTGTATAGGGAGGGTGGGGCCGTAACCCTTTCCAAATTTTTTGATATAATTATATTTTTAATTTTTTTAATTTAAATGTTAATTAAATAATATTTTTGCCCCTCCTAATTTTTAAATTTAGAAATTTGATAAACTCTTGTCCCTTTTAACATTCCCCGATAATAAGATCATGGTTTGAAGATACCATAGAACTTTTAAAAATTTAAAAATTAATATAAAATAAATATTATAATTTATGATACAATTAACTTAAATATAAAAAATAATCGAATTACTTCAACTCATGTAATAAAATATAGCACTTGTTTTTATATAGAATTTGTATCATTGTATTTTCATGTCAATCCATGATTTTGGGACCACTTCTATAAGAATAACATAAAGGGTTTGAACCAGATATTTGTTTTTAAAGCCTTTCACCAAGTTTGGAAGGATTGGTGGACCGTCGTTAGAAAATAAAAAATTAAACAATTAAAATAAGCTACATCAACTTTATTTAAATTAGTACGAATCATTTTATCTCAATAGTCAAAAGAAGAGAGTATATTTTAAAACAGATATTATTTGTATCCATTGTAGTTGATTAAAAAAATTATCCAAATTAATTTTCCAAGTGTTTTTCTTCGATACATTTTTTTATTTTTTTAATTAACCAAAAAGATATTTAGTGTTTAAGATCAATTTAGATATAAAATTTCCCGATAATTCATGAATAAAACTCATGGATAAATTTATAATATTTAAAAAAATTGATGATTAATTTAGAATAAAAATTTTAGTTTGGGATGAACTTAAACAATTCAAAAGTTTGAGGTTAATTCAGAATAAAATTTGTAATAAAAGGATGAAATTAGAATATTGTACAAATTTAGAGATTGATTTAAAACAATTCCTAATTTTAGGACATCTGATTAAATTAACCAAAGAATTGAAAGTGAAAGACAGACACAACAAGACATCGCTGTCTTAAGTTTTAACCTCTGCAGTCTGCAATGCTTCTGAATTCACTCGCTCCGTGCCCCGACCCGAAAAACGAAGAAAACCCAACACTCATTTGCTCCTTATTGATTCTTCCCCGTGCATTTTCCATCACTTTCCTGGGAAACAAAAGGGAAGCGTTTCAGAAGAAATATACTCTGGTATTCGGTCGTTACCGTTGAGTGGAAGTGTGGAAGATTATCAAGTGTCGTTTGATGCCACCACTTACCCGGCGACCCTTGTTTGGTCCTAAAAACGGATCCGAAGCCTCGAATCCGATGGACGGCTGAGCTCCACGAACGCTTCGTCGATGCTGTTACTCAACTTGGCGGCCCGGACAGTGAGCTTTTCTTTTCTGGGTTATTTAAATATTGAGCTTATTTTCACCTTATTGGATAATAATGAATTGTTTCAATGTTAATTGAGGTTTTCTAAGGGATTTTAGTGAGATTTTGAATGATGGGTCGATTTCACCTTATTTTCACTAATGCCTTGATTTCTGACATACATACATACATACATACATACATACATACATACATACATAGAAGATGATCAGCACCACATCGTCTTCAACATCGGATTGAAGCACAAAGCAAATACCTACAGTCAATACTCGAGAAAGCCTGTAAAGCTCTGGATGATCAGGCTGCCGCTTCTGCCAGTCTCGATGATGCCAGAGAAGAGCTTTCCGAACTAGTGATCAAGGTTTCCAACGATTATCAAGGGATGGTCCCTCTCGATAACATAAAATTGCCTTCCTTTCCCGAACTTGCTGCAGCTTTAGAGAACAAAGCTATGGTTTCCAATACTCTGGCCCGACTCGACGATATCTGCTTGAATTCGACCGGTGATACGAAGAAGAGGCAAAGAGCCAAAGACCCGTGCCTGGTAATGGTGACCCTTTACCTTTGGATAGCCATTTAAAGCCAGAAATAGAGTGGGTGATGATGCCTGATAGTTATATTAGTTAATTTGAACAACATTTCCATCTTAGAAATGGGACCCTTTTTTCTCTATTATTTTATTTTGTAAATCTTGATGTATTTATTTAAAGATGAACTGTTCTAATTGTTTGAACCATAGATGACGTAATAAATAAGATTCATTTAATAATCTCTCGTCAGTATGAACCACGTGTATAATGATATAATTTGGGATAACACTCGCATATTAGAGAAATTATATCATGGGTCAGTCCTACCACGTCATCTATAGGACCAACCACTAGAAACTACTCACCTCATCAATTTTTAAAAGATTCACTTGGTAAAAAAATATGACGGATAACTTTTAGTGGTTGATCTCATTGACACGTGATTGAACTGACCCATGATATAATTTTTCCGCATGTTAAGTTTAGGGAGGATTATAATTGTTCACACCCATGTAAAGGTTCACACCCATGTAAAGGTTCGTTTCATATATGAGTTTAGTTGTTTCATTTTAAAATAATTCAAAATAAAAATTTCATAAATTTGAGATTCAAATCTAAACATATGCAACTTTCATCGTATTTTGAATCGAATAGATTTCATTGTATAAAACAAATTTTTGAAACAACCATACCTGATGATATATGAAAAATATTAGTTTTTTTTGTTTTTCCATTCAAATGAATGGAAAATCAAGGTGAAAAATGTCATGAATCAGAGACCAACAGAGCATCCCATATCATATCCATGTCCCAGGAAGGCAACCTACTCAATTGTACATCATCAACATCCGACGACAAAACCTCCATACTTTTCGACGAATTCCGGTCCAAACCCGAAACTTCCTCCGCCACAGCCGATTGCTTTGATATCGTCGTTGACGGATCGAGACCGGACTTTTGAGATATCGCTTGCAACTTAGCTTCAAGAAGTGCAGCAGTGTGACCATTCAAAGCATTGGCCATCACTTGATCCTTAAGGTCCGGAAAATTCAACTGTGCATATTCTCCACGCAATATGTAAGCCGCCGTATCGTAAGCGATGGCGGCTTCTTCAGCGGTCTCGAAAGTTCCTAACCAAACCCGAGTTCGGTTTCTCGGTAGCCGTATTTCGGCCACCCATTTCCCCCAATGCCTTTGCCTTACACCTCGGAATAGTTTCCCTGGCGATGAATAGACCTTTTGGTGCTGAGTTTGAGATTTCCGACCCGCTCCACCGTGTTTCATGGGGTGTGTCTTGGTTGTGCTGAGCCAATAGTCACTGAATTGATGACTTGTGAACCTTTGATTGATTCCAAGCCATCGTTGAGTCACCTGCAATGGTTGGTTTTCGATAACCGAGTTGATGTCTGGTTTCGAATGACCGAACAGAGTCGGTTCCGGTGAAAACAACACCGTCGCCATCGACGGAGAAGCTTTGTTAACATCAGAAACTGGAACTAAAGGCGACGACGACGATGACCATGAACCCCAAATGATTGGATTGTTCAAAAATGGCGAATCTGTTGGGATTCCATAACTAGAAGATGGCCATTCCTTGTTCATGAAGGTTTCCATTTTAGGAAACTGATAAAAAAAACTTGATTTAGGCCAGAAATCACAATAAATGAAGGAGATTAGAAATGATGTAAATGAAAGAACTATGGTTTTTATATAGGTAGGAATAGGATCGGCTTAATTTGATTATTTTTAAACACTTCTGTAAATTATTGTTCGGATAATATTTTAATAATTCAACCATTAAAGAGATATATTTATTCGAGGGGTTACAAATATAATAATAACGATAAGTAAAAATAATGTAAAAGTTGAATAATTATATCAACTATTACAAACATGGTTGGTGGAATCAAGCTATATCAATCAATAAAACTAAAAGAATAACATGATAAATTATTTTTTATATCTTAAATTATAACATAATTAAATTATAATTAAAATATATTTAAATTAAAAATAAATTTATATTCGATGAGATTTGAATATATATATTTATATCCAAGTTTAAAATTGCTTTTATTATAAATTATCTTTACTTATAAGTAAGATCTGGCTTGTTGAAATTCAATATATATATATATATATATATTCTTTTTGATAAACTGTTGAAATTCAATATATAACTGAGAATTATTAACAAAGGTTGGTTTAAATGGTAAGTGGTTTAATTTAGTTTAAGTAAATTTTAAATTCCAGATACTATGTAGATAAAAATCTCTATTAAGAAACTCATCTATCAAAACTAAATAGTTTTTATATTAATCGGTTTAAATTAATTAAGACAAAATAATTAAAACCGAAAAACAATAAAAAAAATATATACGTCAGGAATTCGTGCAAGCCAATAAAACAACTTAGGGATTAGGTTAGGTTTCTTATCTTACCTATCACCTAGGGGTGTGTTTTATGCCTCGAATTTGACCACAACAATTTCAAACAAACCTTTATTTTCCATGCCATATTTAGAGTCTATTTGATTCTAAAATATCTGGATTTATTTTTATTTTTTTGAAAATTGAAAATAAAAAAATATTTGGTTAAAAAACTAAAAAATGTTTTTTAAAAAATTTAGAACATAAAAAAGTTCGAAAATGTTATAGGAAATATATTTAATTATTTTTTTTATTTTTGTTTTGAAAAGTTAGATATCAAACATATTTTTAATTACTATTTTATTTTTTAAAATTAAGGTTCCTTCCCTATTAACCAAACATATTTTTTTAAGTTTTAGAAAACTAAAACTAAAAATTATTTTTTAAAGATAAAAAAATATTTTCTAAAGTCAAACGGACCCAATACTTTTACAAAATTATAGTTATTAGTTATATTTAAAATACCAAAACTAAAGTCAATCAAGTATCATGAATGGAATAGTTCAATAAGCATTGTCATGTTCAGTGGCAGAATTTTGAGTAAAAATTTGAGAGAGACGTTTTTTTATTCTTAAACAAAAAATTGTTAAAAATTTAAGAAATTAACTAAAATTCTTAATAATTTTGAAAAAATTAAAAAAAAAGAGGCAATTCAATTAAAAATATTCAAAAATTTAAAACTTAATATAAATTTTTAAAAAATTAAAGGAACCAAATTAAAATTTTAAAAAATTTAAAAAAAATCTTAAAATTTTGAGGGTTATATCCCACTAATCTCTTAAAAGATAATCATGCCTCACAAAAATATTAAAAATATATGATAAAATTATTCTTGAAACCCTAAAAATATATCTCATTTCTAATTTTTAAAAATTCTAAAAAAATAAATATTTTTATAAATAAACAATATTAAATCTCGTCAACAACATGATCCAATAATAATTTCTCATATATTATTTAATCAGTTATAGTAATATCTATTTTAAAATATAATTTAATATACTGTATTATTGATATTTAAATCCGTAATTCTTAAAATAAAAATTATTTTTTAAAACACTAAAATAAGGTGATTGGTATTAATTTTCCACCTATAACTTTTAGCAACCGGTCATATAAAACCTAATCTTGTACCACTAATTGTACGAACCAATCACATGATTATATATATAAGACAAAAGTAATTACATATGGTTCTGTGGGGACCACAACGGAATCGATGAGGCTGAGGTATATTGTTGGAAAGAACGTGCTGAAACGTGCAAGCGACAGACCAATTATGATCTGCCACGTGTTGAGATGTTTGTGGCCGTGAAATAATAACCACAAATTAATTTTAGTTTATAAAACGTGAGGTTAATTATGATGTTAGGTAAAAGATTAATTGGGAGACCACTTTCCTGCCTATTTTATATGTCACAATAACAATATTTACTATATTATTAATAAAATATAAATAATTGATAAAATAAGAAAAAAATATTAATATACGTAATAAAATATAAAAACACAAAAACTCATTTATTTTTAGATAAATGATAATTATTATTCATCCAAAAAACTTTATTTTAGACAAACGAGGCTGATTAGATAGGCGAAAAGGATTTGTTGAAAAGTGTAAGCGTCAGACCAATTAGACTCTTCCACGTTTCACGATTTTGTGGTTATGGGTTGTTGACCACAGTTTTATTTTATAAATATGAGATTTAACATAATGTTATCTCAGGTTAACGAAAAATTATATCTTGAGTCTGGTTCTCATTCAATTAATCATTAAATTTCAACTAATTTTTTTTTCAATCAATGAATCTTCACTCAGTTTTTTCATGTCATTTTAAAAATATAATTTCTGGAAATTATATTAATGATTGATTAGTTGTGAAATGAGTGATTTTCATTGGTTAAGGACAACGACTGACGTGGTGAGCCGGACCCATGGGTGGAGCCATGTAGAGAATTAGGGTGTCTGTCGGCACCCAAAATTTTTTAAAAAATTATATTTGTCTATATAATTTATATATAAAAAATTAAAAATATAAGTAATTGATTCCCCTCTATAAATAATTTGACATCCTTTTATAAATAATTAATTATTTTTAAATACTGTTCAAGAAAATGACATCTTTAAATAAATTCTTGGCTCCACCCCTGGTCGAACCTATGATATAATTTCTCCAGATTGACGGTAATTGTACACTAAAAATCTATTAAACAAGTTTAAGAGTAAAGTTTTTAACTGTGAATAGAGTAATTATGTTAAAAAAAATTATTTTTATAATATTTATAATATTTAATTTGAATTAATTATTTAATATATTTTTTCTTGAATAAAATTAAACGCTTATATTTTAGATTATTATCTCATGATAAGTTTATACAATACTAAATTTGAATAAGTTGACTAATGAATGTGATATTAATAGTTATAGAAAAGCTTAGTTGTAATGATTCTTTAGGGGGAAATGATTTTATTTTTGGATTAATTAATCATCATTAACCTATATAATATAGTTTTTATGTTATTTAAGGGTCATGTTTTAAGGATTGAATAAATTATTTAATGAATGAGATATTAATAATTTGTTCATCGTATATTCTATTCGTAATATTTCGTTTGTTGATTTATATTTCTATAGATCCGTCAGTTCATTTGTAAGTCAATAGTTTTATCGTTCACTTAAAATAATATAATTAAAGATTTAATTTTTAACTTATAAATCATAAACTTAAAATTATATCTACAATTCAAAAATTCATAACTGAGCTTTTAAATCCTAAAACTAAATAAAATTCCCAAACATGAAATAATTACCCAATTAAATTAAATGTATTATGAAATAATTACCCAATGAAATGTCATTTTATTAACATTTATGTATTTTTATAATTAAATTTAAAACAATTCATTCCAAATTTATACTTGCACTCTCGATCCAATCGGTTCAACCGACCATCGGATTTTCCGATCATCGTAATTTTCCGGTCCGGATACACTTGCAAGACAAAGTATCCTCCGGTACTAAATTTAGTACCTAAATTGTTATGCTGGTGTATGGATCAATAATGTCCATCAAAATGGAACATCTGTTTTCTTATAGTTTGTAAGATAATCAAAGATCCAAAGGCTGATCCAAGATGCATAAAACGTCGACCATTAAATCCTAAACGCTAAACAAAAGATTTCGGCTACATAAGTTCGAGACCGATAACAAGAATGATCGCACGATCATCATCGGTCGCCAACTAGAACAATAAGATGAGAAAGTTTAGTAGTTTTCGGCTTAAAAGCCGCCTCCCATCTGATGAAGCATGCAACTGATTTCAACTTCGTCCTCCAGATTTAGCTTGAGAGGAAAAAAAATTGAAAGTTAGAAACCATGAAATCATCACTTTGAAAACAATTAAGCATGAGGGTAGTTCAGGGTGAAAAGAGCGGCTAAACTCGAATGTAAATATCGGATATGAATATAGTTAAGAAGTATTATAAATTCTAAAACGTTTAATATCGATACCATTCCGCTAACATCGATACCATCCTACGCAATTTTTCCGACACATGGTATGGTAAAACTTAGAGAAATCTGACCACATCTGTTTCAAACGTATACACTTGTATCCATCACTTGCATACACATCCGAGAACAAAGCTTTGAGCCATCAAGAGGTAAAATTCAAATGAAACATATGGAAGAGAAGCAAAAAGGGTACCTGATCAGATGAATATCTCCCTAAAACACGACGACCTTCATGGAAAAACCGAGCAGTCCGATAGTCGTATTGCTTCCTTTTACAGTACTCATGAAACAATACGCTTAACTTTTGCTTGCGCGGAACAGAAACTGTCCAACAAGTCTCATCCTACATAAACATAAACATAAACACAAGCAGTTTAAAGTGTTGCACATCATGCTCACAATTCAATGTTTTATGTGAGATAATGATGTGATAATTCAATCTTTTTCCCTGTAGAACATACCAATAGATATAAAATGAAACTATAGAACTCACAAGTGCTTCTAACTAGTTGACAAGCATCAAAGAATCATTCAATGTTGCTTGAATTTTTCATTTTACTTCAAGTATCCATGTCCGACACAAAGATATGGGGATATGACCACCAACTCCGAGGATCCTCTGCTCATGCCGGATACATATTTTTAGCCGACACTCGTACCCGAGTCCAAGTAACATAGAATCATTTTATTCAACTTACTAAAAGACATCAATAACATGAAAAGAAGCAGAGTACATATTATTCCAACATTTTAGGCACCTTTTTCTAAATGAAGTATTAATGAAACCAGTTCACTTTGTAGGGTATTTTATGAATGAAAACAACACAACTATTTTGACCTCAAAAGTTGTTTCTACTCCATGGACCAAAATTCTAGGGACGGAGTTAAGGACGAAGTTAGGATTTAAGACAAATTCATAAATAAATTAAAATTTTAAAAAAATTAAATAAAGACAAAATATTCATGATGGGCCCACCTCACCCACTCCCATTGGGTGTAAATCTTCTTCCCCTAATCATACTCCCATTAGTGCTCCACTTTCTAGGGTTTAAAGTTAGGGGTTATTGTTTAAGGAATTATGGGTAGGGTGATTTTTTAGGTGTAAAATTTAGAATTTAGGACGTAAAAATTTAAGTTTAAGGTTTAGAATTCAAAATTTTAAAAAATTTTAACAGGTGTATGGAACGAGGCACAATTAGGAGAGAGGATTTCTACTCACCCTATTTGGCTTCGTCCCTCTTGACTCAAATATATGGGTGCAAATTATCTACCCCTAATCATGTCCCCACTTTAAATCAGTGGATTTAGTGTTAAAGGTTAGGGGTTACGGTTAAGATTTAAGAAATTAGGAGTAGATTGTATTTTTAAGGTATAGGGTTTAGAATTTAAACGTAAAAAATTAGGATTATGAGTTAAAATTCAATTTTTAAAGATTTTTTAACAAGTACATGATTAGTAACAGATGATTTCTACTTTAAATACATTTAATATCTAACTATGATTAATAACATTAAGAAAGACAATGGCAATTGTTTGTACATTTTTTAAGGTTTGAAAGCCAAGATCTTCTCTTTTGTTTGCACATGCAGTGTGTTAGTTCTTCAGACATGTAAACTTTTTTTTTTCATTTTCCATTTTTTTACATGCAAATATTACAAACAAACACAGATTTTTAACACTCTGAACAGCTAAACTAATCACAAATTAGCTCCTATAAACCTTTTTTGAAATGAACAATCACTAAAACCTCCCACATATTCATCATACTAAGCCATTAAACCCTGATTTTTCATCAACATTTCAACAATCACTTGGAATGCAGGAAAAAGCAAGAAAAAGAACAGGGTTTCAACTTTCAAGGGTCAGATATGATGCATATTTCATCTATCAAAAGCCAATTCTACAAGAAAACACATAATGTAAATAGTAGAAACAAGAAATTTTAAGCACTTAATCCATCAGAAAAACAAAAGAAAAAAACATGCAGAAAGGAGGAGGAAAAAAAAACAACCTGACCCATCAAATGAATGGTGATTCTCTTCTCACGCCGGTCGACACGGTTAATGTGTAGACCACTTCCACCAGCACCACCAGCACCACCATTGATGCCGGTTTGTGACATTTTCGTAGGACACTCAGATGTTTAGATGCAGAAGAGAGAGAGAGAGTATGGAGGTGGAAAGAAGCAAAAAATGGGAGCTTTGGGTTTCTATACAAAGTGGCTTGAAAGAAGACGACGACGAAAGACAGATCATAGTATATTTTTTCAGAGAAGAACAAAGATATGGTGGATTCTGTAGTAATACTATTGTTTGACACGCAAAGCTGGAAAGGGAAACTGTATAAAAAAATCCTGCAGTCAACATAAATTCTTAAAAAAGTAAAAAATTATATAAAACTATACTAATTAAGTAAAAATTAGTATTAATTAAACACAAAAAATTGTGTAAATTATGCTTAGGTAATAATTTGTGCATTTAAAATCACCTACTTTCTAACTGTGTCTCTATTGTTGACTTCACTTTAAATTAGTGAGTTTATAATTTAGAATTTAAGATTAAAGGTTGTGATTAGAGTTTAGAGAAATAAGGATGAAGTGTATTTTTAAAGTATATAATTTAAGATTTCGGATGTAAAAAAAATTAAGTTTAAGATTTAAAATATAAATTATAAGTTTTTTTTAATGAAAGGCGAAAAAAGATAAGATTAGGAAGCAAAAAAATTTCTAAATCATATTTTATATAATTGTAAAATTTTTATATTATAATTTAAGTAAAAAATTATGATTTAAATTTTCTATATTTTCACAAACTTACTAATTAATTACCGAACTTAATAGAAAAGAGAATATTATTACATTAAAATTTAGATTTCCTTTAAACATAGTTAAAAAAAATTTACCTTGAATCTGTTTATGATCCTTTCATAAAGATTACAAGGGAGAGAATTTATTGTTTTCTCACCATTCCCTGAATATGGTTTTACAGTAACTTTAAAAACCAAACACTAACCAAAATGTTATGTTTTGAAGTGTGCTTGGACAAAACTTTACACTGCCAGGAGCTTATAATCACAAGGTATCTATGAATTCTGACGATTGGACAAGCCTTAGAAGCTCCTTCAAATTAGCTAGAATGTGTCGCGGTCCTAAACTATCGATGCCGATGAAGTTCAAAAGCTGCTCGATATCCTGGAAACACAAGCAAGAAAAAATATGAATACAATGAGAGTAAAGTAGTAACATGAATATCATCATGTTTTTCTTAATAACTTAATAATCCTACATCTAAGTTTTAAGAGGAAGGTAAGTTCATGATGTACCAGAACTAGGTTTTATCTCTGGGAAAAGGTAAACCACCCAGTGAAAGTGAGGAAGCAGTGTAAACTTATTAGGATGATGTAAAGAAGACAAGAAAGATAAGTTCTTTCACTACATCCGATTTAGGTTTTTAGTTTAGATATGAAGAATGTGATTTCAGTGCCACACTTCCTTTCGAGGATGAAAGGTGGGGTGGTCATCACATTCTTTGAATCTATTGAGTATCCTTAATAGGGGCTCACACGATGCTCTGATTCGGACGGTGAAGTTTATAGAGAGTCTCAAGAGTCTACCCCATGAAATTGGAAGATTATACATCTAAAACTGTTATATATTTCAACCATGATGATGACGATGATGATGAACCGTGATTAGCAGGTACCAGAGATATGATACTGAGGTATGGGGGAAAGTAATCGCCGTAAAGAAATGGTACTGAGTGAAAATTTACCTTGCTTAACAAGAATGCAGCGTACGCAGCTCTTGTTGTGTCTTGACCGTCTAAAAACAGGGGAAATTCTACAGGCTTTACAGCTACAGAAAGCGTTGTATTCCAAGATGAATCTGAAGCTGTAGGCTCTACTGGTGGTACATTGTCAATAACATACGAGCGGGAGCCACCCAAGCGCAAAGGATAACGCAAGGGGACTTGTAAGCATGAAGCAATTAGTGAAACAGCCTGCAAACAAGGGAACGACTAATCACCTTCGCAAGAAAAGCAAGCCATATAAAACAACAGCCCAAGATAATTTTGATCCTAGCAATATGAAATAATTATATAATTAGTTCTTTTGAGCAACAAAGGATTGCAGCTTGATGCTATCATAAAATATTTTCAGTAATAAAGGATGATTTTATATTCAGCAAAGAAACAAACACACATGTGCAACATATCCCAAGGCAGTTGCAGATTTCTGAACCTCCTTTTTGTCTGTAAAAAAACTCATTTTCGTAAAAGGAAGCATGGTGAGATGCAGACCCAATATCGTCAAGGTTCCGCGATTAATGGGCTTAGATACAGAAGAATTCCCTGCTGAAGACAAAAACAAAAGGAACTTGAAATCAACACCCGGCACTACCATTTTGGAAGTCAAAATCATAATCAAATGTGTAGCCATGAAAGTTAAATCACGCCAAAAAAATCCATTAACTCAAATGCAAAGAGAAAACTACATTTAATACAAGAGAATTAAGTGAGGATTGCTATAAAGGAACCATTGTGATTCTCAATGATATATGAGGAAGGATAAACATAACTCGAGAATATGTTAGTCTTTATCGAAAATGGTGCAGTAGCCCAAAACTGCTGACAAATTACCTAGTTTACTACTGCTTGGATACGATTCAAGTTCTTGCGCTTGCGAGGGTCCAACCCAGATCTTTACAGGATAGAGCAAAGAAACTTGTGATATCTTATATTGTTGCCTTGCTCGAAGCTTCCTCTGCATATTTTTGAGCTTAATGTAATCCCTTTCTTCATTGAGAATTCTATTTGATTCCTGGAATATAACATAAGATGATTGATCATGCCATTATCAGATACCATTAGACAACCACATGAAAAAAGGAAAGAAACAGGAGAGCAAGAAGGGGATAATCAACAACTATTCAAAGGAATTTATAGAATGAGAATCCTTCCCATGTAAACCACTCATCTACGGATGGGGAGAGAGAGGAGTTTCTTGCATTTGAGTAAGAAAAAAAACTTCACCTGCAATCGCTTCCTTGCTACAGAAAGAGAGGTACCAGCAACCACTAATGACCTCACTTCAGTACTAAGCATTTCCTCCTGTCTTTTTGCATCCTCTGTTGCAATCTTGCAATGCATTGACATGTTTTCCATCATCGCTTTTCTAGCCACAAGTCTCTCACGCATTTCCTCAAGCTCATTCATTCGATTCAATGACTCCGTTTTAACCTGCACAGTATGTTCACACCCGCTAATCAGTGAGTTAATTAACTAGGTCCAAGATATCCCACACATCCATGCACAGGAAACTATCAAATTTTCATCAGGTACTTCAAGAGTGATATGGCTGTGTTTCTATGGATATGTCTAAATTCCAATACAAATATATTTTAAGGGATCTAGAGGAACAAAATAGTGGAAAGAAAAAGATACAAGGCCAGAGAAGGAATTCAATAGAAACAATAAATCTATCAGGTACAACAAACAAGAAATCCTGAAATAGCACAGCTTTGGTACAATTAAGAGAGCATCCCGTCAAAAAAAGATGGCTGCCATTTCAACTTTTTGACACCGAAGAAAAGAACTAGTAAGCAAACATTGTACATAATGTCTCACCATATAGAAGAGCAACTAGAAAGAAAATGGAACATAAAGGAACCAACATCATCATTTTGGTCCTCAGAAAATACGGATTTAGTATTTAAGAGTTTCGCAAGGAAGATCGGTTCATTCACCCTTTTTCCCACAAAAGCTTAACAAACAACTCTTCTTTCTTATCTTCTGAAGCATTTGAACATGCCAATATAATTATAAATTCCAAACTAATAAAATAGCTAATAATATTTCAATGGGAGAATATTACAAAGTCCGACTGTTACATCGGCGGTGGAAACATTTTAACTCTAAAGCCCGATTAAAGGGTCGCCTCTCATTTAACTAGACTAAGTGTACGAGATAATTGCTTGAATTATGTTATACATCAGAAGAGGAAATTATAACATCATCATCTTATTCCTACTATATTTCAAAATAACAACATTGAGCATACAATTAGAATATGTTGTATATTACAGTCTTTAAGAACACCTTATAGTATTTATTGAACATCACTGAATCTAGAATCCTTAAAAACCCTAACTGGATCACAATTATAAATTTCTAAACCAAAAAAAAGAAACCCCATATTTCTTTTCCCATCAAATCCCCTTTTACTGAACCAAAAAGCAATTTTTAACCTTAATCTAATCAGAAAAATCCCTACCTGAATAAAAGACCGGAGCTTTTCTTGAAGACTTTGTTTCCTTCCATTAGCTTCTTTAAGGGCAGAAGTTAAACTCCACAATCTAGCAAGCTCATGCTCGAAATCTTCCCATTCGATTATTTGTACATTCTCTTGTGTTAAATTGGTTTGCCTCGAGTCGACGATCAGGGTTTTGTCTCGGTCTTGTTGATCTCGATTCTCCATGGATGAATTGAAGAGGAAAGCTTCTGATTTTGTGAATTTAAGAAGAGGTCATAGGTCGACCTCATCGTCCTGGGTCTTGCCCGGGAGTAGTTTTGCGGTCTTTGTTCCCGATGATCGAATTGTTTTCTCGGGAAAATTTGTTTGGGACGGGGAAATTTTCTCGGGAACCGCAAAGGGATATATGAAGGGAAAATGAATATGTATTTTCGCACGTTTTATATTTTAAATTTTTAATCAAGTTAAAATTTTAATTCAATATTATATACATGTAGTTACAAAAATAGAAAAGTTATAAAGATAATTTTTACCTTTAATGTTTATAATTTTTGTCATTTTGGTTTTTATTCTTTTTTTAGATAAATTTAATCCTTAACTTATGTCTTTTTAACAAATAACTTATTTTTTAACTGATAACTGAACCGTTAAAAATTTAATAATGACGACATGTCATATATATGTAATAATATATTTTAAATGACTTAACATCTAATATATCAAATACATACACACGAAATATAGTTTTATTCCAATCAAAAAATATAAAACAATTAAAATTCAAATAAAATATTAAAAAATAATTTTTTATTCATTAAAAATTAATTAAATCTAAAAACTACTAAATATTCTCAACCTTAACTATAGTAAAATCAAAATTTTATCTAAAAATGTATGAACATAATTTAAAAAGAAAAAGTTTTGTATAGTTTGTTATCGGTGAATCAAAGATAAAGGATTTTGATAATAATCAATTGGATTTTTATTATTTTAGTTTAGAATTTAGGTATTTTAGTTTTAATCTAAATCGGAGTTTTAGGGCTTTATAAAAATATTTTAGTTTAGTTAGGGTTGAGAATATTTAGTAAATTTTTGTTTTGGATTTAATTAATTTTTAATATTTTATTTATTTTTAATTGTTTTATATTTTATACTAGAATAAAATTATATTCTATATATATGCATATATTTAATAGGTTAGATTCTATGTCATTTAAAATATATTATCACATATATATATATATGACATGTTATCATTATTAAATTTTTAACGGATCAGTTATCATGATAGTTAAAAAAATGAGTTATTTGTTAAAAAAGACATAGGTCAATGGTTAAATTTATCCAAAAAAGAATAAAGACCAAAATGACAAAAATTATAAACGGTGAAAATTATCTTTATGCCAATAAAAAATACTAATAATCCGTTGAATAGGAGATACTAGATTTTTAAGTAATATTAGAATTTTGATATTATGGGAGTAAATTAAATTATGATGACGGTTCAAGTTATCGGTCACAATAAACATGTAGCTTTTAAATGGTAAATTTTTTGTTACTAATTATGTCTCGTCTTGAAAAATTATTAAAAATATTTTTAAATTTTAACTCTGATTTATATATTTTAAATTTAAAACCTTAAAAAATATATCATATTTTTAATTCTATAAAAGGCATCCTAACTTTAAAACTTAAACTCACTAATTAGAATAATGATTTAATTAGAGACAGACAATTTACACTCGATTTAAGACACAACATTAAAATTATTATATAGATTTTTTTTAAGTCTCTATAATATTCGATCTGGATTAGTGAACGAATGAAGTGGGTACTTAGTTAAACTAAAGAAAATAAACAAAAATGAGATAATTGCATAAAAGGTTCAAAATTATAACTCACATTCTAAATTAATTCCTAAACTTCAAAATATTTTATATTACTCAAATATGTATGAATAAGATAATAGCATTATTAGTTTATCCTGTGAATCCAAACCCAAATATATTTATTATTTGGTTATTTTTTAATATTTTTACAAATTTGTTTGAATCTACTTTTAAAAGTTGGAGGTTAGTTTTTCTTATAATTTAAATAATTTAGGTATTAAAATTATTATTTTCTCATTTTAACACTAACATAAACATTTCTTTTAATTTAAATTGGTGTTGTCTCCATAATCAGTATTCCTCCAAATATTCAAAAAATAAAATTACAAAAAATATTAAACGAACATATAGTTATCGATCTTTAAAAATAAATCATAGCAAAGAAGATCATATCTGATTTGCATATTTTTCTATTAAACAATAAGCAATTGATGTCATATATGATTTTAATGTAACAATTTTATATTATTAGATATTTTTTAATCATCTAAAATGTATTATTTTTTTAAAGTAATTATGTTTGATTTCGATGAACATAAGATATGGTATTCCTCCAAATATTCGAGAAAGAAAATTACGAAAGATATTGAACGAATATGATAATTACCGATCTTTAAAAATAGATCATAGCAAAAACCATCCTATCTTTTTTGCATATTTTTCTATTAAATAACAAGCAATTAATGCCATATCTGATCTTAATATAATAATTTTATATTATTAGATTTTTTTAATTATCTAAAATGTATTATTTTTTTAAAGTAATTATGTTTGATTTCGATGAACACATGATATGGTTTTTGATAAAAAAATCCAATACAAAATTGCATGTATCGTGCGGTTTTAGTCGATGTTCTTAGACAAACGACTAAGTCAATCTGAAAACTCGCGGATTTTTAGAGTGAATGTCTTGATTATTCAAGGATGAGATGATACAAATGAAGCTGAGAAGACCTCTATTTATAATTGATTCTCCTTACATCCGACGTTTTTTTACTGATTTACATCGATGGTTAGGATCAATTCTTACCAATCACAATGACATAACTCTAAAAATATTCTCTGTTAACTAAACAAACAAATTCTAATATATAAGAAAAAATTTGTATGGCCAAAATAATTATCTTCTAGAATTCTCTATGAATCAGATTTGGTCTGGTGCCTTTAAGCCCAAAATATCTCTAAAGACCTATGTACTTTCTTTTCTTTCTATTTTAATTTACATTTGATTCCTGCAAAATAAATCAATTAAACTAAACATCAAAATAACAAAAGGTCAACTTGCATTTAGTAAAGCCTACATTTTATATTGCCATTTATTCTATTATTGACATTTCTTTTCTATTTGTTGTAAAACTGTACTCCACTGCCTCTTTCTCCGAGATCGTTTCTATCTCCTTTTTCTTGAAACTCAACAAGAATTTTTAACAGAGTAACAAAGAAGAAATAGAAATTCAGAGGAAAGAGATGAAGATAAGAGAGAAAACTCTCATTAAACTTCTGATAAAGGAACCCTCTAGGGTTATAGACTCTCTTAAACTCTTCCCAAGCAAAACGGTCACGTTTTGGACTATTCCTACTTGCCGAAATTCACCGTATCATTAAAAACCCCAACGGTCTAAAGCAAAAAACTAAACAAGATTAAAATCAAACTCTTACAATTAATTTACCATCTATTTCTTCTTTTCTTTTCATAGTTATCTTTCTTTGTTCACTTTGTCATCTTCGATTGATGTTATAGCTTTCAATAATATTATTTTACTTTATTTTGTTGTTTAAGATTTTGTTTTGAATCTCAATTGCATGATTTGAGGGTACTAAAATCCTGATTTTTAATAGATTTGTTTCATAGTCCCCTCAATGTATGTTCTTTGGTAAAATTCTAAAACAAAAACTTTTACATCTAAGCAGAGAATATTTCAATATTTTGCAAACTTCTTAAAATGTCATCAATTCATTTAGAAGAATAATAAGTGATTCCTTACTTTAGAAAGAACAAAAAAAATTGATGAGATGATCTTTGTAAGGGACCACCTCTTAGCGATAAACAACAGAGAGCAAACTGGTTTAATTATATATAAAAAATATTTAAGATATTTTTCAAGAAACCGCAAGAATTTGGTGCAACTTTATGAATGTCCCAAATTACAGAAGCAAATACATGTGTTTTGTAGAAAAGTGTTTGTGTATGTGAAGAAAGAAGTGTTAAAAAATAATTTTTTTACTAAATTTAAACAATTCTGTACAAGGACATAATGAGATTGATGAATTTAGAAAGTTTATGATAAGAATTATCACTTTATCTTTTAATGGTGATGATTACCTTATCAACAAAGATTGGTATAATATATCCATTGACGATGAATCTTTATTCTACTTTCTTAAAAGACATAATCTGTAAGTTAATTTTTTTTATCTCAAATATTTATTTTATTCCCTATATGCATGAATTAATCTATGTAAGCTATTTTCATTTTACAGGGCTTATGTTGGACCAAAATTTTTATTGAGAAATCATACATTTACTTGGATTTTTTTCTCAAAAATCAAATTTTATGATAAATTTGTGGGAGATGATCAAAAAGAATGAGATTTACGGTCCATGAAATTTTTGTAGCTAAACATAATCCAAATCCTTTGTGGACTGCCCCTAATTTTTTGAAAGATAAATATCTTATAGCCATGTATAATTATGGTTCATATGGTGTTGGTTATATCATAAGATTCTGTGCTAACGTATATTGCCACATCAGTGATAACATAGTGGATGACACTGTGGATAATACGGTTGAAAAGTTGATAAATTTTTAATATATTTATATAATTTATTAAATTATATTATTAAAATCTAATTATTTTTATTCTATAGGGATTTGACATAATTCAAATTGAGAACAAACTTATAAAGAAAATTCCAAATATGTACTTATCAGTCTTCGAAGCATTAGTCAGTTATGGCCATATTTGGAGTTTGTGCTAGTTGTTCTGATGTTTTGTTAATTTTTCTTGTATTTTGTCGAACGTAGGGTTAGAGGCGCACAATCATGTGAATTTGAATGATTCTCGTTATGTATGATATGGGTTCATATTTAAATTTGAATGATTATTATAGATAATATGGATTCATATTTTTTGATCTTCTGGGAGCTCTGATTTTGCAGGTCAAATTAGATTTTTTGTTCTAATGATGCCAATTCCTTTTCTTATGGGTTATTTTCTCAATCTAAAAACCCTAATGACTTGGGTATTCCGCACATAGATACCATCGAGATTTTTTTCCAGAGTAAGTTGTTTTGCTCCATTTCTTCTTTATTTATTCACCCAATTGTTGTTTCAGTGTTTCTATTTGCGCATTTTCTCACATACTTTGTTGTTGAATGAGTTCAATCCGATAATAATGACTGGTGAGAATTTGAGCTTATAAGAATATTTGTGGAGCGAAGAAAATAAAACTTTTAGAACATGCAAAAACACTAGGGAGTATATATGTAAGAAACAATGTTCTGCTAGTTGTTCTGGTTCTTCATTTTTCTATAATTTTTTTTGTCATACATGGTCTGGTACGAGTTTTGGATATAACCCTCCAAATACATAGAAATTGAACATACAACATATGTATATCTGAAACTCACAGTTGAATCCGTGTAAGATTAGTAGCTTGGTTATATGTTTTTATGGATATTAAAGTAATTTAAAAGATGTAACTTGTAAGTTAAATGTGCATGGTTGTGTTTTGTTGAATACAATTTTCTCCCAATTTATAGTTACTATGCTGGACCGACTTCCACTTCATGTGAGTCGAAACACAAAATTCCGAAAAACGATACCTATTGTTCATTTAGAATCTTGAAAATTGTGTTACCCACAACACTACCCTCACCAACATCTAAGTCACCTAGCAACCATACTACATTGATGAGTGTTCAAAAGTACTCTTTTTATTACCTTTTTTACTCTAGTCTTTGTGCATTAAAGAATCACTAGAGGTGCCCGAAACTGGCTCTAGTCGACAAAATTAAAAAAAAATTGCTTAATTGCTAGAGGTGCCCGAAACTGGCTCTAGTCGACAAAATTAAAAAAAAATTGCTTAATTGCTAGAGGTGCCCGAAACTGGCTCTAGTAAAATTGAACATAAATGCCCAGGAAATTAATTTGATAATGACCTATTGTTCATTTAAAATATTGAAAATTGACTTGTATACAACTACGCACACACATTTTCACAAGTATGGTAGTGAACATTTAAGTAATTTTTTATGTCTTCCTAAAATCGAAAGGTAATCCAACTCTTTTTGTCACGGTTCTGAGAATTGATGTCAAATTGAAAGCATGTTCTTGATGGTAAATGTCCTGGCAAGTGATTGTTAGTGTTTTGCATTGCTTGAGGACAAGAAATAGTTCGAGTTTGGGGGTGTGATGAGTGTCCAAAAGTACTCTTTTTATTACCTTTTTACTCTTATTATTGTTAGAATTAAGCATAATATTAGTTGCATTATTAGTCATCCATACATATTTACATAATTTGGAGAGGATCAATTTGGGTTTATTCTTTATATATCTTTAGGACCCAATTATTAATTCATGTAATTGGTTGATTATTTTGTTTTGTGGTTGTGAGATACGATTTGAATTTTATCTAAGTATTTAAGTTGTTCTTAATTAAGGTTTGTCTATTCTTGATGCTTATTTGGTTTACGAGAGAATTGAGAAAGGACCTTGATAAACAACTCATTTATCTAGATTCGGGAGAATTAGATTCACGAAACGGATAGGCATGATTCGATCCAAGTGCGTGAGAACTAATCCGGCTTAGGGATATGTGCAAGATTTCAACGGCTAATAGAAGCGCAAGATAGTTGTTGTATACTTTTGATTATCGCAGGGATGTATCATCAAAGGTTGTGCAATTAACAGAGTCTTGTGTTAGGGATAACAAGGACCACTGAAGAACGTTTTTTCGAACCTTGAGGATAGTTGCCCAAATTACCCGAGCAATTCCCTCATCACAATTGCCCAAGCATTCAAAGAACTAACTAGGCAATCCGACTGAGCCTAATTGTCGGAACGAGTTGAGCGGTGCGAACACTTATTTACGAAGAAGAATTCAATTCAGACGTCACTCTATAATTCAGGATAATCCAACCTCTTCTCTCACCTATTTGATTTCATCTATTTTTTCTTTTATTATTTATTTTACTTATTAAATTAAACTTCAATTATCAACTTGTGTTTTTATTTTACAATGTGGTAACTTAAACAAAGTGGCCCAAACCAATCCCTGTGGAGACGATATCTAATATATACTATTACTTGCGATGTGTACACTTGCACCGTTTGCGTTGTACTAAAATCACGCAACATACACCTATACCCACACCTATTCCGATAAAGGGCCAACTTGAAAGTAAACCACTTAATGTTTATTCAAGAAGAAAAAAGATCATCCAAAAAGCTATTACTCAACCTAGTACTTGCCGAGAACTGGACCTTAGTCCTGTTGTTATGGAAAAAGAGACAAGTAATGATCATATCCAAGATACTGCTAATAATATAGATGATCTACCGATTGCTCAAAGAAAAGGAGTGAGAAAGTGTACTAATCATCCTATTGAAAGATTTGTTGCTTATGAGAAATTAATGTCTGGTTTCAAGGCTTTTACAGAAAATATTGATAGTGTGAAGATTCCAAAGACAGTGAAGAAGGCATTTGAGAGCCCTAAATGGAGGAAAGTTGTTGAGGAAGAAATTTCAGCACTACAGAAGAATAATACTTGGAATCTAACTACATTACCAGAAGAAAAGAAGGTTGTCGGGTGTAAATGGATGTTCACTGTCAAATACCACTCAGATGGAAGCATAGAGAGGTTTAAAGCAAGGTTAGTGGCAAAAAGGTTTACTCAATCCTATGGAGTTGACTATCAAGAGACTTTCGCACCTGTAGCAAAACTAAACACCATTAGAGTGTTGCTTTCACTAACTGCAAATCAAGACTAGAAGCTGCATCAGATAGACATTAAAAATGCCTTTCTGAATGGAGATCTTATAAAGGAAGTATACATGCTAATTCCTCCCGAATTGGAAAGTCAACAAACAGATCAAAAGGTATGTAAATTAAATAAGCCTTTGTATGGGTTAAAACAGTCCCCAAGAGCATGGTTCGATAGGTTTGCCAAAGCTATGATGATGAACGGCTATAAACAAAGCTAGGTAGATCATACTCTCTTCAAGAAAGTTGCCTCAGATGGAAGAAAGACCTTGTTGATTGTTTATGTGGACGACATGATCATTACAGGTGACAATACTGAGTAAATAGAAAAGTTAAAGGTTGGTCTAGCTAAGGAATTTAAAACAAAAGACTTGGGGAAGTATGAGATATTTTTTGGGGATGGAGGTGGCTAGACCTTCTGAAGGGATAGTCATAAATCAGAGAAAGTACACTTTGGATCTACTTTCGGAAACAAGAATGCTTGGGTGTAAACCTGTAGATACTTCAATGGATCCAAATTTGAAGCTCAACAAAGAAGAAGGTGATAATCCTGTCAATAAAGAATCCTACCAAAGACTAGTGGGTAAATTGATTTATTTGTCACTTACAAGACCTGATATTGCTTATTCAGTAAGCATAGTGAGCTAATATATGAATGATCCTAAGGAAAAAAACTTGGAGGCAGTCTATAGAATATTGAGGTACTTGAAGTACACTCTTGGTTTTGGGCTTATCTTCAAGAAAAGTCAAGACATATCGGTAAAAATCTACACAGACTCAAGTTGGGCAGGAGAATTAATTGACAGAAAATCAGTTAGTGCTATTGTTCATTCGTGTGGGGAAATTTGGTCACATTGAGATCCAAGAAGCAGACAGTGGTGTCTAAAAGCAATGTTGAATCAGAATATAAAGCTATGACACTAGGAATTTGTGAAGGCATATGGTTAAAAAAAACTTCTTATCGAGCTGAATCTGAATATTGACGATGGCTTTGAAGTCTTGAGTGATAGTCAATCAGCTATAAGTATAGCTAAAAATTCAGTTCAACACGATCACATTAAACATATCGAAATTGACAGACAATTTATCTACGAGAAAGTCAATGACGGTACAGTAAAGCTACATTATGTGCCAACAAAGAGCCAGCTTGCAGACGTGTTAACCAATGCTCTACCAAAAGTGACCTTCGAGGAGTTTGCATCCAAACTGGGAGTATACAATATATACTCACCGTTTGAGGGAGAGTGTTGGTTATCTCTTTCCTTATTAGATGCTTTTTGTACTTCTAGAAATATATATTATTTTTATCTCTATTTTGTATAAACATATTTTGTATATATAAAGATGTACCTTTATTCTTTGAATTAATATACAGAGTTTCTCTGTTTTTCTACTGTTTTCTACTGTAATCATTGTGCTCTTGTCATTAATGAGAGTAATTCCCTTCCATGAGTTCCACCTGGTAGTAGTGGAGAAGGATTACCTTATGCACCTATACATTGGCCACATGTTGGTGATATTTGGAGTTGGAGAGTGGGGAGGAAGGTCGACACTTATGGCTTCTATAGCGATAGATTTATCAAAGTTTCAGAAAGCGTTCGAAAGCCAAATATTCCAAAAAAATTTCAAGCAAGCCAGCATTTGAACGTTTTCTCCGGTCGAATTTCCCGGATATAGATGTTAATGTGTTCTTATGATCAAGGGTGTAGCACAAAGATGATTGGCCTTGCTATTTTCTATTGTGACTCGTAGTAAATGTGAATGAAACCATGATTTTATCTACATTTCAGCTGGAACTTTCATTGCTCTACCACTTGTTACAGTAATCTTCAGTGAAAAATTGCCTTTGTACAAGCAATTTTTTGCTAATAATATCATATTGTTCAAAGTATCGCTCATGGAAGATGTTAATTTGGTATGTGTGGTGGGCTCAAAATAATCTTCACCATCAACTAGAAGGCATCTGAGGCCAAAAAATATCTATTGAAATCAAAATTTGAAACATTTCTGTATATTACTTTTCTATAAAATATCATCAGTGTGTAAACATTATGATCCATAATCATAACACACACATATATCCATCAGCAAACCATGTTCATCAGTATGGCTTTTTACTTTCCTTGTCCTCAAAAATATCATGATTCGGCAACACGATCTTCAAATGTAAGAAACCATTAAGAAAATTACATGTTCTTTACCATAAACAAAGCTTACCATTTTTCATTCTAAACATTCCAAGGTGCTTCGGCAGTGGAAGCAAGGAAAAAGAACTACAGACATGGGTGTAATTCCCAAAACTTGTTAGATTCTAAGTAAATATCAAAAAATAGGATGAACAATAATTTCAAAGTACCTCTTTTATTCCCTACTAAAAAGGTTTGTTTTTCAGTAGACTTTCAATCCTCTGGTTAAATTTAATCTGATCCCATCCTACTATCCTAGTTGTTGTACTTGAACCAAGTCACTCTGCCTCATTAGAAACCAGTATCTCTTGTTTCAATAAGCTTAACTATCTCCCATCAAATTCATATAAAATCTTGATTAATTTTATTTACAAAGAAAACTAGCCATTTCTAGTCAAATTAGTCTAATGGAATAACTGTGTCCTTCTTTACTAATTATATCCAAATGGAGTCATTCTGATCATAAGGGGAAACTAACCTTCATTTAGAGCACAGCAATCTGACCCATCTGGCCCTCAAATGGAACAGAGATGATAGATCCAGGCTCCGGTTTTGCATAATACTCTCCAGATTTGAACTCCATACGGAATTTTTCGAACATAAAACAATGAGTTTCCCAAGCAAAACACATTATACCATTCCCTAAATGTAACAGATCAGGAGAGGAGACTGAAAAGGCTAATGGAGGTTTAGATGACCAATGGACGAGGAACCACTTCTTATAAACCAAGTGATACGCCCGCAAATATTTTTTACGTTCAGCAAACCAACCCCCACCTATAGAGAAGAGGAAATAGGTCGTCCACGATTACAGACATAGAGGACCACTTGACAAAGTCTGGATCCAGGCATTCCCACGATCCATCATCAGGGTGGAGAGCATAAAGAGAACGATTGGAACTGAAATGCACCAGAATTCGAGAACGGGAGGAATCAAAGAGAACACGTTCAGATACATAATAAGGATCCAAATCAGAAGCAGCGGAAGGGGGCGGCAATTCATCCCAACGATTTAGTTGTATATTGAAAACCTCCGCAAAAGGACCTTCATCAGATATACATGACCCGAAGACGTAGATCTTTTGTCCAATACCTAAAGCCGAGGGTGAATCCCGCGGGGTCAACATAGGAGGACCTTCACTCCATACACAATCATCGCGTGCAGAATCTAAATAGAAAACACAGTTATGCCGGTGTCCCCCATCGAATATTTTATCGGGACAATGGGCATCCCCACCGCAGAGTCCTCCAAGGACGTAAATGCGACTGTCACAGGAAACGGCAGTTCCAAATTTACGAGCACCGGTTGGCATCGTGCTCAGAATCTCGCTGCTTTTTTGACTTTTTAGATTCAAAGTGTGCCACCGAACATCGAAAACATATCCCTCTGCATCCGGATTTTTAACCGGATTTACATCAATATACGGTCGATCTGTCCAACTGCGGTAAGGCAAGACCTCCAGCAATCCATCTCGGCCTCGAACGGGAAAGTGATTCCTGGAATTACTAGTTTTCCGGCTCATATTTCTCCTCCTCATCCTCACAGCTTACCCTAAATCTGATAAACGGCAGCAGCAGAACAAAGATGAATTCAGATCGTTTGCTTTTGTTTTAGGTTTTTTCTAACCTATCGGGATAAAAGTTTTTTGACCTTGCTATTTTTCCGGAAGCAGATCAAAATGTATCAAATTGCATACACTGATATTTTGTGCGGGCATAAAAGTAATAAATGTATTACCTTGCTGCAGTTGGAGTATATTTCTGATTTCAAATTTAGTGCTGATTGCCATAAATGAACTGTCTCTGCAACTTACGTGCTCAGGCTGTAGGCTGTAGGCTGTAGCTTAACTTTGTGCATTGGCATGCATTATCAGTAACCTATGATTTGCTGTAGCATGGTTCCGAGCGCCCAGAAAAATGAACTATTTTAGCTGCAGTATCTAGGGATGATAATGAGCCCGAGCTATTCGGGCTTGGCTTAATTCGAGTGAACTCGATTCGGATTCAGGTTCGACTCGAGATCTTAACGAGCCAAACTAAGTCGATTCAAGCTCGGTTCGAAAAATTCGTGAACAAGTTCGGAATAATAATATTATTATATATATATGTTACATATACACTAAAAATAATATCTTTAGCAAAAGAAAAATAATAAAATAAAATATGAGGAATCTACTAAAAATAAATTAACTAAAATAAATTAGACACTTTTTTTATTTTGAGTCGAGCTGAACCTGACGAGCCCAAACTGAGTTCGACGAGCTTCGAGCCCGAACTGAACCCAATAATATTATTTTCGAACCGAATCCGAACCTAAAATTTTAAACTCGTCAAGCTTCGAATCTGAACCGAGCCTAATAATACTATTTCCTAGGTGAAATTATCACCCAATGTATGTACATAGACACTATAAAGTGTAGACGCAATTTACTTGTATTTATGGGGACTTAAGCTGACAACTTTTAAGATTGCAGAAAGGACCTAATGTTGCTGACACAGTCATTGGGGAGGGGAACACGACAGCATGGAAATTTAACTTTATTAATAATAATGACTTAAAAAGAAGAAAATGATATATGGTATTTTTAAATAGAGATTATAAAAATATGTGAATTAAATATGAAATTCCAATTCATTTAGATCTTGATTTCGTTCTTGTTAACCAAAATAAAATAAAATTTTCAATACTTAAATGGAGATTATAAATTTATTTCTATTTTCTAATGTTTATGTTGTTTTTTATTTTAGATCTTGATTTCAATCTTGTCAATAAAATATTATTCAATACAAGTTTTTAATTTAAGGAACATCGTTATAATTTCAGTTTTATAGTTAAAATTTATGGTTTATCAGTCGTAACTTAAATCCCAAATTATATTATTTTAGATTTAAACTTCAACCTTTAAACCTTAAATCTTAAATTTAAATTATAAACACAAATATTTTTTAATCCTAAACCCTAAAATAAATTTATAATTTTTTTCTTCTTAATGATTACTTGTATTATACCTAAAATTTTACTCGAAGTTTTAATACAGAACTATAAATAATTCACATTACTTATACTCTTAATATAAAGTTTATATTACTAAAAATTGTGAATATGGAATTATATAAATTTAATTTCCAATTAAAAAATCGTAGTGTTTTATCCAAATAAAAAATGAAAGAACAAATTATTATACTCTCGTCTCTCTTCGTACATCCCCGCCGCCTAAAAAGCCTCTCACCACCGCCCCTCGCTCTCTCTTGAGTCTTGATCTTCAAGTTTACGACAGATCGGTAAATTGGACTAAGGTAATTTTCGAAACCTAAACTTAACTTGAAGATTGATTTCTAATTGATTCACGAGATTTTATATCATCTGCTCAAAACAGCGGTGGCGGACGGCGGGGCCACCGCGAAATAGCGGCTATGACCCTGCTACGCCACCTCTATTTGGATTCCTGTGTCTATCCGTGTCAAAATGACGAAATTTTTAGGAAATCTGGTCTTAGTTCTACCTTTGTTGAAATGCCATGTAGTTTTACCCTTAGAAATTGTATCTTTCGATTCGTTTGTTATCTGTGAATCTGTCTTTTCCCTGTCATTGCTGTTGTTACATCTAAGATCCGCTGACAATTGCTCTGGTTTTTGCTTGGCTGCCTTTGCAACTGCTCAAGAGTGCAATCGGTCTTAGGCGCTTAGCTCAAGCTATAAGAAGATTAAGTTTGGCTCAAATTTTGCATGTTGAAGCTTTCTGCTCGAGTTCAATCTGAGTTGCATTTTTATAGCTCGAGCTTGTTCTATTAGACTTGATTTATCTTTTGCTTACATAGTAAAATATGTGTCTGATTACTTCTTATTTGATTATTTTTCCTTGAACTCGAATTTAGTCTTGAATTGTGATTTGTCAATACTGATACAAAATTTAAAATAAGACTGATTAGATTTGCAAGCAATTCGAGTCAAGTATTAGGGTATTCAAATTCGGTTTATTCCACAACTTAGCTCCACCTGATAATGATCGAGTCCAATTTGATTCTTTTCGAATCAAACTCGAGTAGGTTGTGATAGTTGGTGTCTAATTTACACCGTACTTTAAATACATCTTAAAATCCTTAGACAACTATTTCTTGCTTGAATTCTATTTCAATTTGGATTTAGGTGAAGATTAGAGAACCCCTTAATTTAGCCAAAATTATTAGGGTAGGGAGAGGGTTCAAGAGTTTTAACAGTTAACCATGTATTTATCAGATTTGGATAGTATGAAAACTAACCGGGTTAGGGTACCGACTACCGATGTCCTACTTGTTGGCATTCGGCCATTCCTACATTCACTTCCTTTGAATGGATATTTGTTTGTTTGTTTTCCTTTCCTTTCCTTTCAGTGGTTTTTAAAATGACTATCACTTATTCAGGTGGTTGTTTTCGGTCATCATGGAAGCTAAATTCTTTCGGTTTCTTAAAATTGTCGGAGTTGGTTACAAAGCCAGAGCTGAAGCAGAGGGAAGACTCTTATTTCTGAAACTAGGATACAGTCATGAGGTTGAACTTACAGTTCCTCCAGCTGTCCGTGTTTTCTGCTTCAAAAACAATTACGTTTGCTGCACCGGACTTGACAAGCAGAGGGTGCATCAGTTTGCCGCTACGGTTCGAAGTTGCAAGCCTCCAGAAGTATACAAAGGCAAAGGTATAATGTACATTGATGAAGTTATCAAGAAGAAACAAGGTAAAAAATCAAAATGATTTGTTGGAAGTGCTTGGTTTTACTTGGTGGAATTGCATTGCTTTAACTTGGAAAACTTGGTTGAATATCTAAACAAATTGTTGTAGGCATGTAGGAATCCTTGAAATCTATTCAACAGTTTTTAGAGATTTTCAATAAATCACTTCGTCTTGATGTGTTCGATCGATGTTTTGTAATTCAGAATTAGATGGCATGTAACTCTAAGTTCATCATATATCGGTATTCGAAACCTAAATTTTAGAGAGGTAGAGGTAGGTAATTATAGACCCAAGTTTCTCGTTTATTGGTGATTAAAGCGATATAAGAATTGGTACGTAAGTTTTATGCATAGTCTTGCAAGAAATGGGCATTAGAAACTTGAAAAACCATACCGAGAATGGGACACTAACCCTAGATAATGAAAACCTTATAGGGAAATGGAAGCAATGACTTCATCATTTTCCCCTTGTTTTTCCTCTCATTGGAAAATATTAGAGGCAAATTTCCTTAAGATCAAGGTGCATATAATAAGGCTTCGTTCGGCGGAACTGTTGAAACTTCGTTCTGAAGAGAAGTTGGACAAAAATAGAGAAAAATCGGGTGTTAGATAGAAAAACAACGCCGAATAAAGCCGGCAACGTTATCCTTATATTTTAATTTAAATACTTAATAAATTCTTATATATTTTTTTAAAATTTAATAATTTAACCATTTTTAATATTTAATTTTAATTTCGTCTCTAATACGAATCAAACACCCCTAGATGAGTTATTGGTATGTGTACCTACTCCATGGGTACATCAATTTGGTATGGGACAATGTTAGCTTAGATGTCTAGAATCTGTCACTAAAAATGGGTTTGGTAAAACAATTGAAACCGTAAGCATAAACCCATCGTTCTCAAATTTTGGTGGCTCATATGGTGATGCTCCGTCGGTTCAAACACCACCAACCCCCGCCGGAAACCCCACATATTTCCTTTTCCCTTACAATCACACACATTTTCAGAGTTGGTGGCATGGCACAAGCACCTTTCAAGTTTCAATTATTCTTTGAAACTTTTTTATTTTCCGAATAATAATAACGGATCAATATTTATCGAATCTACATAACTATTTTAAAATTTTTAATAAGTTTATTATTCAATTCAAACCTGTAAAAAATATATATTTGAATACAAACTGTCCATTACCATTCTTAATTTTCTTTAAAAAAATATTCACGAGTTAGGTTATATTAATATTATATATTTTATAATTAAATTTAAATAAATATCTTTAGTTAAATATCCAAGTATATCTATACCTTGGAGTGCTAAAGAATTAAATATAAGACCCATATTTATTGTCTATCATTCTAATTGGTCCATACCAAACTAGAATTGAATGAAGATGCAGCTGAATTCTAGAGAAAATATACACATGAAACATGAAATAAAAATTGTCGACATTACTGTCTCATGTTAACTTATAATGATGAGATGGTGAGTGTGGTAAAATTTGATTAGATTAAAAAAATAATTTTTTAATTTAATTTAAAAATAAATTATAAAATAAAATTTTATAAAAAAATAATTTAAAAAATTAAATAAGAGGACAAAAGTGAAAAAAAAAATCAAAAGTCACTCCCCACTCTCAGTAGTTCCGTCCCTCTATAAAAAACTATGCATATGTTGATACGATATAATATTATAAAAAACATATGCATAGTTTTTGTCCTCTTACTTCTAAATATTTATGTTTTGCCCCCTCAACCCCAAATCTTGACTTCGTCCCTGTTCTCATATATATATATATGAAGGTTAGGGGTGCTTAAGGAATTGAGCAACTCGTGAGCAACTCGAACTCGATTCGATCAAAACTCGATAAATACTCGACTCGGATTGCTCGACTCGAACTCGACTCGATACCTTAACAAGTTGAATCGAGTAAAATCTAACTCGACTCGATAAGTTCGTGAGCAACTCGTTAATTTTTTAAAATAGTTTTTAGTAATTACTTTACAATAATTTCATTCAAAAAATAAATCTAAATAATAATTATTAATGTATGAATTGTTACTCTAATTTTAATATGTTAGTTTGTTGTGTTTATGAATTGTTACTTTTGAATTTAGACTTTAAAAATATTTTATATACTCTTTTAGTATTTTTGGTTAAATTTATTAATTTATGATAATATTAAGCCTCATATGGTATTATTAAATTTTATCTTTAATTAAAAATAAGGTAAGTTTTTTAATGAGCTTAATGAGTAACAAGTCGAGCTTAATGAGCAACGAGTCGAGTTGAGCAATAAAATTTTTTAACGAGCACGAGTTAAACAATGCCCAACTCGCAATCGACTCGCCCGATAAGCACCCGATCGCTATATAATGATTTTAAACTCCTTTTACTTTAAAATAAACAAAATACGATATGAAGCCAAATTATAACATATTTTTTGTTTTCATATCATTATGATTTGATCGTACAAAAATAAATAATATATGAAATAAAAGAAAATAATTAATATTGAAAGGACAAAAATATAATTATATTAATAAAATAATGTTTAATGATTATTTTCTCTAAATTAAAAATTAACTCATAAAAATACACAATTTAGAGGATAATGGAGTCATTAAATCATAAACTAAACTGATAAATTAAAATTTAATTTTTTAATATTAATAGATTTTTGTTTATAATAAAAGGATTGCTTATGTATTTTACCCTAAATTCTATTTGTATTCCCATTTTGATTTATGAGTGAGATCCACCAACCCCACCAACACAATCCTGACCGTCCATTTCAATATCTTTACTCTATTTATAACACCCTCACTTCTGCCCAATTCCCTCGCCGCTTCCCACTCCAATCCTTCACTGATTTTTTCTTCCCTATTGTGCTTCATTTCTCTCCGTCATGGCTTTATCCGTCGAGAAGACCGCCGCCGGCCGTGAGTACAAGGTCAAGGACATGTCTCAGGCTGACTTTGGCAGACTCGAGATTGAGTTAGCCGAAGTTGAAATGCCCGGTCTCATGGCCTGTAGGACAGAGTTCGGCCCATCCCAGCCTTTCAAGGGAGCTAAGATCACTGGTTCTCTCCACATGACCATCCAGACCGCTGTCCTCATCGAGACCCTCACCGCCCTTGGTGCTGAAGTCCGTTGGTGCTCGTGCAACATTTTCTCCACCCAAGACCACGCCGCCGCGGCTATCGCACGTGATTCGGCAGCTGTTTTCGCCTGGAAAGGTGAGACCCTCCAGGAGTATTGGTGGTGTACCGAGAGAGCACTCGATTGGGGTCCCACCGGTGGACCTGATCTGATCGTCGACGATGGTGGTGATGCTACTCTTTTGATCCACGAAGGTGTTAAAGCCGAAGAGGTTTTCGAGAAAACCAGACAACTCCCAGATCCGGCTTCAACCGATAACGCCGAGTTTCAGATTGTTTTGACCATTATCAGAGATGGCCTGAAATCCGATCCCAAGAAGTATAGGAGGATGAAGGAGAGATTGGTCGGTGTTTCCGAGGAAACTACGACTGGTGTTAAGAGGCTTTATCAAATGCAAGCCAATGGAACCCTGTTGTTCTCCGCCATTAATGTCAATGACTCTGTCACCAAGAGCAAGGTAATTATTTCTCAGCTTACTTATAGTGTAGATCTCTCGTTTCTTTTTCAGATCTGATGAAATGGGTTTCTTATTTTGTGTAATTTACTTCAGATCTTGTGTTTGATTGTTTAATATTCGATTCACCATGTTTGTTAGAATGTAAGATTATAAGGTTAATTTGAATATTCTGGGGGTGAGAAATTAGATTATCGATTTGAAATTCAAGTAGTATAGACTCTAATATGATTCGATTTCTCGCAACAGTTCGATAACTTGTATGGATGCCGTCACTCTCTTCCTGATGGCTTGATGAGAGCTACCGATGTGATGATTGCCGGCAAGGTCGCTGTGGTCTGTGGTTATGGTGATGTTGGCAAGGGCTGTGCTGCTGCCTTGAAACAAGCTGGTGCTCGTGTCATTGTCACCGAGATTGATCCCATCTGTGCACTTCAGGCTCTTATGGAAGGATTCCAGGTTTTGACCCTTGAAGATGTTGTCTCTGAGGCTGATATCTTTGTCACCACAACTGGTAACAAGGACATCATCATGGTTGACCACATGAGGAAGATGAAGAACAATGCTATTGTTTGCAACATTGGTCACTTTGACAACGAAATCGATATGCACGGTCTGGAGACATACCCTGGTGTCCAGCGCATCACTATCAAGCCTCAAACAGATAGGTGGGTCTTCCCCGAAACCAAAAGAGGCATCATTGTGTTGGCCGAAGGGCGTTTGATGAACTTGGGATGTGCCACTGGACACCCTAGCTTTGTCATGTCTTGCTCGTTCACCAACCAGGTGATTGCCCAGCTTGAGCTATGGAAGGAGAAGGCAACCGGCAAATATGAGAAGAAGGTATACGTTTTGCCAAAGCACCTTGACGAGAAGGTTGCTGCACTTCACCTCGGGAAGCTCGGAGCTAAGCTCACAAAGCTCACCAAGGATCAAGCTGATTACATTAGCGTGCCTGTTGAGGGTCCTTACAAGCCTCCTCATTACAGGTACTGAGGAAAGAGTTTATGAAGAGGGAAGAAAAACATATCCAGATGGTTCGATTGTTTTCTGAAATTTCTTAATGGGTTTAGGTTTTGATTATTAAGGGTTTTTTTGTGTGTTTGGGTGCTGTGAAAGTGATGTGGGATTCAGTCATCAGTTGAAGAAGGTGACTGAGTGGATTTGAATAAGGTTTTGTCGGATGTGTGTGTAAGATTATAGTAGTATTTGCCATTAATGCAGTCATGTTTCTGTTCCTTTGGGTTGATAAATGATAAACAATTTTAGTTTTTACGATAAAAGCTATAATAACTTATAATATATTATCTATATGTCTTATATCTTAAAACAGGATATTAATTAGGATTAAATCAGTCTAGATTAGCTGAATAACCTCATTAAGTGGTGTATTATAAACACATAATCTAATCGGTTTACTTTTCATCATCTCAGCAAGACAATCTGCAATCATGTTCAATTGTCGACACATCCGCCTCACATGAGCCTCCTATACACCAAATCCACAATCGGTTTACCTTGTGAGGCCTTGATTTGTTTCTTTGACACTCAATTGGTATTTAGTGCTTTTAAGGTAATTCAATTATATACTAAGAACCAAACAAAATGGAGTTGTTGTGGTTGGATGATTAGAGAAACAAACATGATTTAATTCCATAAAATCATGTGAAAATTGATGTTTTTTAACACATATTTTAATGATATTTTATTTATAATGATTTATGGATGGTGGAGGTGGTTGGTTTTATTTTATGATATTATTTTTTAATTTTATATATTCAGATATTTCCCATGGTTGCGGTTAGTAGCTAATATTTTCTATAGAAAATGGAGTGGGAATAAATAATGAGTGGGTTTTCTTTCCACGAGATTTAATTTTGTCTTTTTTAATCATTAAATTAGAATATTATTTTTAAATTATATATTATAAATTTTAAAATCTTAAATCAAAGTTGATCTATGCTTACGCATTCAAATAATATTATTTAAGGATTCTTTAAATGTGACACTCGCTATTGAGTACATAAAAAAAATATAAAATCTACAATAGAAAAGTAGGGATGGCAATATAATCCGAATTCGATCCGAATCTGATTCAATCCGGAAAAAAAAATTCGATCCAAATCCGATTAAAAAAAGTCCGAATCCGAATCTAAAAATAATCTCTGAGTCCTAATAGGAGGTGGATCGGATATGGATATTGCCATGATCTGATCCGAATTCAATCCGAATCCATATCCGATATGAATCCGATCCATTTATAAACCCGAATAAAAATATTTAAAAATTTTATATTTAAAAAGTTTGAGTTGTTACTTTAATTTGTTTTATATTGGATTATAATATTTGTTGAGATTTGTTTGTGCTATAAATTTAAAATATTTATTTGATAAAACATATATTTTTTTATTTAAAGATATTTATTTAAGTTATTACTCTAAAAAATAATTGGATTTGGACTTTTGGATTTGGATTTTAGATATTTTATTGGATTGGATTTGGATTTATGTAAATGGATTTAGATTCGGACTTGGATTTCTTTGAAAGTCCGATTATTAATTGGATCGGACTTGGATTTTATAAAATCCGATCCAAGTCCGATCCATTGCCATCCCTACAGAGAAGATTCTTAAATATAAAAAATCATTCAAAATAAAAAATTAAAAATAAAATGTATTTTTTTGTTTAAAGTTTATATTTTAAAATTTAAAAACTTAAATTTAAAATTAAAAAATTAAGTTTTTAATATTAAATATTTTATAATTTTGCAATAAAATGATTTTTTTCCTGTTTTTTTCTTCAAAAAATAAAATGAAAACGGATTTTATTCCCTAAAATCAAACATAACTTCAATATTTTAAAAGAAAATAAGATTCAAAAATACTGTTTTTTTAATATAATAATCATAAACATTAAATATAAAACAACAGATAAATCAAAGTAAAAAAATGTAAAATTGCAAATAATCAAAGAGACATAACACATTATTATTGGCAAAAAGTCTGAAATATTTACAATACAAGACAGAGGTACAATTCAGGGACTAAATCGAATAAAGTCAAACTAGAAAGCCTCTAGGCGCCATTTTGGTATAAGTTGGAGATGGTCGGCTCTAGGACAAACAAATCCAAAGTCCTCGGTCATGTCCAATTCAGTAGGCAACATGTTGTCCGGAAGCTCCCAATCAAAGCAATGAACCAATTGTGCCACCACGAGGCGAACGATTGTGAGAGCCAATTGCATTCCAGGGCAGCCTCGGCGACCGGCACCGAATGGGATCAGTTGAAAGTTATGTCCACGAACATCAATGTCGGTTCCGACGAATCTCTCCGGATAAAACTTGTCTACATTGGTCCAAACCCTCTGGTCTCGAGCTATGGCCCATGCGTTGATCAAGACGTGTGCATCCTTGGGTATGTGGAAGCCGGTCACCGTGCAATCCTCCCTAGCGGCATGTGGGGCGAGCAACGGTAGCACCGGATGAAGCCTGAAGCTCTCTTTGATAACCATGTCTAGGTACTCCAATTTCTCCAAGTCCGATTCCTCGACCATCCTGTTCATGCCTACTATGCTTCCGAGTTCCGTTTGGAGCTTCTTCGTCACCCGTGGATGTCTAACGAGTTCGGTCAGTGTCCAATCGATCGTAGCAGCCGAACTATCCATTGCAGCTACCAGCATGTCCTGTATGAACCATGACTAAATTTCAATTCCTTCCGCAGGAAAACTTGTTAATCAAGGAACACATATTGACATGCAAAAGAGTACCAAGATGATCGCTTTAATCATGTCACGTTCGACACGATACTCGTGAGTTTCTTCCGATCCGACGAATCCCAACATGACATCGACCAAGTCCTTGACTCTGTTCTCGTCTCTAGATTGAACATGTTCTTCAATTATCTTCTCAAAGAAATCATCAAAATCCTTAGCAATAGCTTTCATACGCTTGGTTAGTCTCTGGAGATCGAGTCCTTTGATCTGAGGAATGTAATCAGCTAAATTAAAAGCAGCTCCGATTTTCATACCCTCTCGGAGTGTAGCCGCGAACCCTTTCTTGCTGAAATCATCTCGATTATACTTCTTTCCAATGACCATCCTATACGAAACATCGGTACTAAACGACGTGACCATAGATGTAACACTCTTGAAAAGAAAAAATAAATAAATAAAAATAAAAATAAAATAAAAATATAAGTATATATAAAAAAAAGATATATATATATAATAATAATATTATATCTTTTTGAACCATATTAGATTCAGAAACTCAAAAATAAACCTTTATTCTCTCAAACCCCGACCACCGCCGCTCTCTCTCATCGTCGCGCCGTGGTGCTCACCGCCGCCGCCGTTGTGTCCGTCTCCTTGCCCCGACCAAAACCCCCCAAACCACGCGCCCGCCGGCCGCCGCGAATGTCCAGGATCGAGGTTGGAAGACTCGTCGGACTTAGGGTTTAAACCCCTACTGTTTTCGCTCGATCCGGCCACCATCGATTCCGAAACCGGCGTGTCACTTGCTCCGTTGTGCTCGTCGTCGGAGGCCGAGCAGAAACCCTCCCTCAACGCCTCCGATCGTGACCGGTAACACCCTCGTCGGAGTTGTCTCGGTTTTAAGGCAAGGTTCTCCCCCTTTCGTTTTCTTTTTCCTATATGTTGGGTAGAAATTAATATTTTGGTGAAATTGGTATAAGATCCGGTTTCTGTGAGTGTTTTCCGGCCGCATAGGGGCGCGCGTGGCCTTCACGCGCCGCCGGAAACGGTTTCCGGTCACCAGGGACGGTTACCGGCCCAAACCCGGTCCAAACCGACCTTGAACCGGCCCTCCCAAACCGAGCCAATCCAACCGAACCGAACCGGTCCAACCCAGTCAACCGTTGACCCGTTGACCGACCCGACCCGTTGACCGACCCGTTGACCGTTGACCGTGACGTCAGCGCTGACCGTTGACCTTGACTGCTGACGTCAGCGTTGACTTTGACTGCTGATGTCAGCGTTGACTTTGACCCAAAAAGTCAAAATTTTCAAAAACTCCTATTTTATGTTTTTCGACGTCCTGAGTCCATCCGTGAAGTCCGTTTTTCGAAATTCGAACCCGAAAGCCTCCAAATTGGACTTTAAAGTCTCGAGTCAAACTTTTCTTCCAAGTTAAGTTAAGTCCAGAGTTTTATTTAAGGTCTAAAATTCATATCTGTTTGTTTGTAGGACCCCATAATTCTCCCGATCGTGCACTGACCCAACCCAGTTCCTCCCGCTTTTGACCGATCCCGAGATCCGATCGTGACCCGTATGTTTTTAATACCCGTGAATAATCAATTCAATATTTAGCTCCAGTATTAATGAAAATTATATCTTATATTTTTAGGGTCCAGTACAGCTACAGAGCGAGGCTCGAACGCCCAGTAGATCACCTGACTATTTTCTGCCATTGAGGTGTGTTCCTTGTGTGCTAAATAACTGTATTTTACCGTTTTGTGTTTTAAACAAATCAAGTATGTGCACATAACTATTTTCTGGGTTTTTGTAAATACTTGCTTTGAATTTTTAAGATATAACATTTAACGATTTACTGTATATCTGATATGTCTTGATTTATGTATACATGTTGCTTGTTTAACTTCTGTTACCATCATCATAATTCCTGTTATTACTATATGCCTGCTATCTTAGGGTTGGGGTGACGAGTAGTATTTAATATCCGGTTCAGCCTTGATCCAGCTGGTAATTCCACCTGTTTACGGTTCCTAACCTCAGTTAGGGTAATTCCGCCTGTTATCGGTTCCTGTGCATTAGCCGGGGTAATTCCACCTGTTCCCTAAGGTAATCCCTTAGGTCGGTACCTTTGCTTTAAGGGCTTAGGTTAATGCCAGTATCAGATACTGTTCGGGGGAACTGTATCCAGGAGTTCGGTTGGAGGGTAGCTTGTCATGCATATACATGATTTGATTTTCTGTATTACTATTTAATCAATTTATCTGTATTTTGTTGCACTGTTGGAACACACTGGGCTTTATAGCTCATACCTGCTTTCTTCCCCTTTCAGATACTCGTAGATAGACATCCCGGACTTGGCATTGGAGGATCTATACACTATCTGGTTACACATTGATGTAACATACTTTAACTTTTTCTCAGTTTACGTTAAAGTGACATGTGCCAATATATATTATATTACTGGTGTTATAAAAGTATTATTTTTGCTATTAGTTTTATAAATTATTTGTGAACATTATTTCTAGCTACCCTGTTTTTGGTGATGCATACATAATTTAAATTGTTAGACAATGTTTATCTTTATTCGCTCAGTTAAATATGTATTTTCATGCAATATGGTTTATAAATAAAAACAATATGATCTCTCTGGTCGGGCTTTCCGCATAGGCCGATTTAGGGGGTTACAATAGAGCTAAGATCAACAGCGACACCACCACCACCATTACCATCAGCAGCCTCTCGAATGCGTCGAACTAATAGATCAAGCTCTTGTTTCCTCATCGACTCGAAAGAATTGATTTTATGGTTACTAAGTAACTCCAAGGTGCACATCTTACGCATGTTGCGCCAGTACGAGCCATAGGGTGAGAAGGCCAAATTCTGCTGATTGTAACAAATACACTTGGAAGCTTCATGTGTCGGCCTGCTTGCAAACAGAAGTCATGCGTCTTGAGGAATAGCTTGGCGGCATCCGTGATGAGACGACAATCACGGGCACGAAACCGAAGCGTAGGTGCATGATGGGGCCATACTTTTGGGATAATCGTTGAAGATCCTTGTGTGGTTTGCTCCCGATCATCAAAAGGTTTCCGATAATCGGAAACCCTCTCGGACCGGGCGGTAATCTCTTACTTTTGTCTTTCTCCTGCATGCCAACAGTTGACATAAAAGGCTGAGTGCCACCACTGCAAGAATTGCACCGGTCCAGTCCATGGTGGTAATGAAGAGGTGAAGCTTAAAACTATGATATACTTATAACCATGGTCATAATATTTGTCTACATAGGAATTTACATCAAACCTTGGGTCATTTAACACAGATCCAAAGAATTACGAAAATAATTATATTAATTTATAATAGTATATTGTACTTATATTTTAATATATAAATTATATAAAAAATATATTTTTTTTTACTTAACCAATAAAAATTCTAAATCTTTAGTATTAAAATCTTAAAGTAAATACTAAAATTTAAATTATTAAATTTTAAATAAATAAATTTTAATTTATACAATAGTATATATCAAATAATTTTTATATTATTCCACAGGGAACGAACCTATGTGAATTTTAGGAGGGACTCTTGTTTTCACAAACGATGCAATATTTATCTTTATTATAATTAATTAGTTCTAAATTTAATTTTATTTTTTAATATTTATATTTTATCATTTAATTCTTAATCTTGATTTCATTTTCCTGATCCCTTAATCTATTTTTAAAAAATGAATTTATTTTTAATTCAAAAAAAATATCTTAAAAAATAATTCTTAAACGAATATTTTTAATTTTTTTGATAATATATATGTTATAAATAAAATATCGAATTCAAGTTTCTTAAAAAGCAATTAATTTCGTGTATTTAGGCGCCATGTTGGTATAGCTACAAGATGGTCGGCTCTAGGACAAACAAGTCCAAAGTCCTCGGTCATGTCCAATTCAGTTGGCAACATATTATCCGGAAGCTCCCAATCAAAGCAATGAACCAATTGTGCCACCACAAGCCGAACAATAGTGAGAGCCAATTGCATTCCGGGGCAGCCTCTGCGACCGGAACCGAACGGGATCAGCTGAAAGTTTTGTCCTCGGACATCAATGTCGGTTCCGACGAATCTCTCCGGACAAAACTTTTCTGCGTCGGTCCAAACCCTTCGGTCCCGACCTATGGCCCATGCGTTGATCAAGATGCGCGCGTCCTTTGGTATGTGAAAGCCATTCACCGTGCAATCTTCCCTAGCTGCATGCGGGGCCAGCAAGGGTCCTACTGGATGAAGCCTAAAGCTTTCTTTCATGACCATGTCCAAGTACTCCAATTTCTCCAGGTCCGATTCTTCGACCATCCGTTTCTCGCCTACTACGCTTTCAAGTTCCTTTCGGAGTTTCTTCGTCACCCGTGGATGTCTGATGAGTTCCGCTAGTGTCCAATCAATTGTAGCTGCTGAAGTATCCATCGACGCGGCGAGCATGTCCTACAAGAATCAAACAATTTTCGAATCGAAAAGGCATACGAGACTAATTTGAAGAGGGACATATGTTCAGATATAGAAAAGTACCAAGATGATTGCTTTGATCGTGTCTCGTCCGACACGGTATTCATCAGTTTCTTCCGATCCAACGAATCCCAACATGACATCGACGAAGTCCTCGACTCTGTTTTCGTCTTTAGATCGAACATGCTCTTCAATTACCTTCTCTAAGAAATCATCACAATCCTTGGCAACAACTTTCATTCTCTTTGTTAGTCCTTGAAGATCAAGTCCTCTAATTTGAGGAATATAATCAGCTAGATTAAAGGCAGCTCCTATTTTCATACCCTCTCGAATTGTTGCATCGAACCCTTTTTCTCCGAAATCGTCCCTGTTATATTTCTTTCCGACGATCATTCTACAAGCAACATCGGTACTAAAAGACGTGACCTCCGTACTGAGATCAACAGCAACACCGGCAGAAGCAGCCTCTCGAATACGTCGAACCAAGAGATCGAGTTCCTGTTTCCTCATCGACCCGAAGGAAGCAATTTTGTGGTTACTAAGTAACTCCAAAGTGCACATCTTGCGCATGTTACGCCAGTATGAGCCGTATGGGGAGAAGACCAAGTTCTGTTGATTGTAACTAATGTGCTTGGAAGACTCATGAGGCGGCCTGCTAGCGAAAACAAGGTCATGTGTCTTGAGGAATAGCTCGGCGGCTTCGGGGGATGAGATGACGATCACGGGCACGAAGCCGAAGCGTAGGTGCATGATGGGGCCGTACTTGTTGGCTAGTCGTTGAAGATCTTGGTGCGGTTTGGTCCCGATCGAAAAAAGGTTTCCGAGAATCGGAAGCCCTCTCGGACCGGGAGGGAATCTCTTCTTCCTATCCCTTCTCGTCCATGTCAACACTTGAAACAGAAGGATAAGTGCAGCAACGGCAAGAATTGTATCCGTCAAGTCCATGGCGAGAATGAGGGGAGGAGGTCCAATTGAAGGGATTTTATAATTGCTAGGTGAGGGTGATAAAAGGAGCATAATATTTCTCGATAAAAATTTTAAGTTCGAATCTTATAAATTGAATTTAAATTCAATTAAAATTTTTACAAGTGCATCAAACAGGGTTGAGCATTCGTTCGAGTTGAGTCAAGAAATTTTGAGAAATTCGAGTTGACGAGTCATATTCTACGACTCAAACTTTATTTTTAAATTTTTTCAAGTCAAATTTATAAAATTTTAAATCGAATTAAGACAAATTACGCATTTATACCTTGAATCGAATCAAATTATTTAATTTTTTCAAATCAAATTTTATTCACATCTAATACCAAAATATTTTTGTCTGCTGATCAATATTTGTTTATATTAATTATGTTTAACTTATGTGTTAGCCGCCGGTAACATTACTTGAATTTTATATCCTAATGGCATCATACTATTTGTCTATATATGAATTTATGTCAACTCTTAGGTTATTTTATACATATCCAAAGAGTTAATTAAATAATTGCATTATTTAACATGTATAATATATATGGTGAGGACGTGATCATATTAATTATGAATAATGATATTTTTACTGAATTATTATTTTTTAAGTCTGATAAAATATTGTTCGATTTATGGAGTAGTGGGCTAATCCATTTACTGAATTATTAAAATAAAATCAATAAAAAATAAACAACAATGAAAAAACATTTTTTTTAAGAAAGAGCTTGGCAAAGGCTTGTTGATAACAAGCGCACATGGGGTACAGGATAAAGCCATTATCACCATGAATAGTTAAAGGAGTTCATCACTTACCGTACATCCCCTCCTCTGAGCTAATATTGACCCACCACAACCATTGAAGCTGACAAACTGCAGCACTAAAGTTAAAATCTTTAATTAAAAAACCCTTTTGGCGTTTTCTTTTCTTTACTCAAATGAAACCCTTTAGCTTTTTTAACACCAGTAATATCTAACTTCAGACACACACTTCATTCAAGGTTGTCTGTTGCCTGTTGCCTGTTTGGTCTCAGTTTCTTCATCTTTTCACACTTGTTTATTGTTCTTAGTCCTTCTAGTAATGGACATTCAAAACCAGGAGAAAAGTCATTCCTCAGGTATTTTTTTTCTTGTATATATATATATATGTATGTATGTATAGTATTTTCATATTGTGAAGGTTGGTTAATGGAATAAACTTGATTTTTTTTCAGGGCAAGAGAGCCATGGAGTCCATTTCTGTAACAAATGTGGGTGGCCATTTCCTAACCCGCATCCGAGTGCAAAACATAGACGTTCTCACAGGAAGATCTGTGGAACCATTGAAGGTTACAGACTATTTAGTTCAAGGGACACCACTCTTTCAGCTGCTTCAGATGAGGAACCACTTTCAGAAGAGTTTCACAAAACACCCTGTAAGTGATTTTTTCCCCCAATTTTGACACATGTAAATGGATGGTTTGGGGAAATTTGTTGAATTAATGGACCAAATGTGTTGATATTGGTGAATCTAGTTGCTCAAGTTTCGAGGAAGTTTTTCTTGAACTAATGATATGAACCAAATGTGTGGATTTTGGTGAATCTAGTTGCTCAAGTTCCTAAAGTTATGGAAAGTTTTAATTTGGAGAAGAATATTGGTGGAATTGGAGCAATGTCCAACAGATCTGAAGATGAAGTATTTTCGGATGCTGCTATGGAATTTCAAGATGCTGGATTTGGTCTGGGAAGGCTTGACAGTTTGGATAATGCTAGCAAATTGGATGGTGTTGCTGACAAGGATCTTACATCCACCATTTCTTTCAAAGATTGTGAAGATACATGTAAGTTTTCTTTATGAGACTTGATGATAGATTGTTGTCAGGTATTTCGAGTTATGTGACCTTATCTAATCTGCTACCATCCTGCATGAATCTAGGATTTTGTCCGGTTAGTTAATGCAATCATTCTTAAGACGTGGCATACGACACATTTAGTGTTTGAACTTCAAATCCAACATCTCGTAGTCATGAGTGTAAGAGAATCGTGTGTTTAAAATATGATGATGTTTTCTATGCTTCATCTCTTTGGAAAGTTTTGCTTTGTTTAAGAAGTTCACGTCAGATGTATGCACCATCACATATTAATTTTTGGGTCATTTAACAGGTGACATGATCCCAATCGAGACAGAACCAGTAATGGACGTCCCGGACGAGAGTAGAGAACACGGTGGTGGCTATAAGGTGGCAGAAGGTTTGGTTAGGCAGGATGTCTCAGAAGAGAGTAGGAAAGTTGGTGGTGGAGATAAGGTGGTCGAATGCTCTGATCGGCAGGAGATTGGTACTGAAGAAAACAATGTAGACAATTTAAAGAAAGACCTATCGGGTAACTTGATTCTGACTGGTGAACATGCTGGTGAAATATCTGAAACCGTGTCTATGTCCGAAACAAGACTCGGTGGAACTTCAGATATGGTTTTGAAGGACGTAATGGTTCTATTGGAGGAAGAGGTTAGTGACAGTTCGGCTTCTAAAACGTCCATTAATGAAAATGCTGAGCAAGAGATTGATGGAATTGGAAACACAGGTATTACTTCAGAAAACAAACTAATGAATGTTGTAGAATCGAACTCTGAGCACGCAAGTGTAACATCGAAAAAGACGCATGATTTAACTTCAAATACTCGGCTGGCTGATAAATTGGCTCCCAACATGGTTATTGATGATCTTTCCCTCAAAGCTGAATCTGCAAAACATGTCGATGCTTCTATGTACACCTTGACTGATGCAGTGCAAGGTACAGTGTCTGATACTTCTTTCAGTTCAAATGAGGTCTACGACAAAACAGAAAACGAAAAGGAAAGTGTTTATGCACTTTCGGTTCCTGAAGATAATCCCGTTGTAGAGAAGGCTGAAATCACACACGAGGGTTTTAAAGATCGTGACACGGTGAGATTGCCGGAATTGGATGCCTTAGCTTATGAAGTGATAATCATTGACAAGGAAGTTGAAGTTAGCGACCGTGTTTCCCATGAGAAATCTGATACTTTCCCATTGAATCAGCTGAATGAAGACACCAAAGCAGATGCTTCATTTACTCATGTTGCTGAAGATAGCTATAGACTCGGCGGAAATAATGCTGCTATTGTTAAAGAAAAGCTTGTTGAAGGGAAAGCTGATGTGATTCAGCTCGGTAAAGGGTCTGATACTTTAGGGTCTTTTGAGAACGAGGGTCCAAACAGCTGCTCTCTTGAAGAAAAGCTGCCTGTTAATGTTTCTGATGATTTATATAAGACGAGTTTCTCAGCAAGCATGATAAATGCTTTACCGAATTCGAATCCCACAGTTTCTCATGCCGATGTTGAGACCGGAAAGTTGAATAATGTATTTGGCAGTGATGACATGGATATTCCTGCATCTGCTAGAACCGGGGTAATTGATTTAGCTGAAAATGACAACACAAGAAGAATTGATGATGAAAATTATGCGAAAAATATGTTAACGTATGTTTCTTCTCTGTCTCAAACCATCCCAGCACCGAACTTACTTGAAGTCGAAGATTCCACATCTGAATCCGTTATCCCTCGTCATCAATCCCCAGTTGTCACCATGCGAGGTAATAATGAATATACGAGAAGCTTACCTGAGACTGCAGGCTCGCACTTGAATAGAGTTTCGAACAGTTCAGATGACATAAGGGAATCCAAAATAAGTAGGGATAACAATGACCATGGAGTTTGTGCAGGTGATCTTATGGCTTCTGCAGCAGAGAACAATGGAGACAATGAGTCTGATAAAACTTCACCAGACCAGTCGAACAAGGAGTCGATGATACGTTCACCTTCAGATCCCGAGCCTACCACTCAAAGTTCTGGTGGTGCTGCTGATAGCCATACTGGAGAGTCCGGAGTGGACATTTCAGGGACTAGCACGGTTAACCCCGCTGCAACCAACACTGAAAAGTTACCATCAACTGCCCCACACCTGTTGTTGGAACCAGAGAAAGCCAACACAAAGAAACCAACAGTTGCATCAAGAGAACAACGACTCGACAAATCTGAAGAATTCGAGCCCCAATCTTTCATGACACTGGTTGAACCCGGAGGCAGTAGCCAAACCACAGCCTGCTTTCCTTCTCTTAACCATGCTGCTAACGAGTCACAATCAATCAAGAAGAATGAAACAATCATAGCCAAGGTAACTAACGGGAACACGAAGCAGCACACTCCACTGAAAAGCCTACTGGATGATGCCATTAACGAAACCAAGCCAAAGTCCTCTAACTCCAAGGAACCTCCAATAGAGGAAAAAGTAGCCAAAGCTAATGCAGCCATGGTTACTAAAGTTAGCTCAATTCTAGGACCTGAATCACCTGATGCGGAGCCAACCGATGTAGAAACATTCAAAGAATGGGATTCTCCGGCAAGGTATCAAGCTGATATTAAAAGAGATAAGAGGAGAGTGAAGGGTAGGCCACTCTGGGTACAGTTTGTATGTTGTTCTTATGTAAATTAGGATCATAATTGTTCCCATGACTAAAATTTGATTTATGTTAGACATTTCTCAATAGCAACATTTTCCTTTTGTTTAATTGTGTTTTAGTCCGTGTATTATAGCTAAATTATCAATTTAGTACCTGCACAATTTATTTTTATCAGTTTAGCCTTTGTACTATTATTTTGTCCATCAGTTTATCTTGTAAAAAATGGCATGAAGAATCAGAAACTGCATGTAAAAATATTTTTAAAAAATACTAAAATGCAGAAAATTAAAACAAAAATGATAATAATCTTCAAATTATTGTAATAATTTTCTATATATACTTTATATGTTATAATATTTTTTAGTTAATGATATAAGAATTTTATTCCCATTATTTATCAAATTTTTATTAAGGTGAAAAAGTGGATAGTATATAAAACTCTTCAAATTCGAAAGAAAAAGAAGATGTTCAGAGAATTTATATGTTATTAGATGGAGAATGCAATAACCCTAAATTCAGACTGCAAAGTTACGTTGAGATGGCAATTTTCCCTTAACAATTCCAACAAAAAATCGATTTTCATCAAAACCCAGTTCCCAAAACGAACCAGGAATTGTAATTCTTGTTGTCTGTCCTCTCTCCGCCCATCGCCGCCGCCGCCGGATGGTGACTCTTCCAAAACCCATACCACGCTTCTTGTTGAGAGTTATCATCATCACCGGAGGCTCAGGGCTTTACTTGAAAAGCTGGAGAAGGAGGGCTCTTGCCCTTCGCAAATTCTTCACGATGATGGAGATTGGAGCAAAAATGATTTCTGGGCTGCCATTAGATTTCTCAGGCATGCTTCCAGATCCAATGAAATCCTCCAGGTTCCTTTCTTTTTGCTTTTTCTCTGTCCTTTGCAAATTATGCAATACTTAAAGAGTTCAGATTTTTACTTAATTTTGAACCTGGGTCTGGATTTAATGATTTATTATGATTCTCTGTTTGAACTGAATGAAGATGGCATAGTGTTTGGCATCTGAGAAAGGGATGGAAAATATAATGGGTTGAGTTTGAAAATGGATTGGGAAATACAGTGTGTACACTGTACAGTCCTTCAAGTTCAGATTTTTACTAAATTCTGAATTTGGGTTTTAAGAATGCAATGATTGTTATGATGCTTTTCTTTTTAGCTGAATTAAAGTGGTTCACCGAGAAAGCGATGGAAAATGAAAGTTTGAGTTAGAAAATGTGTGGGAAAATACACAGTGAATACTGCAGAATATGTGATGTTTTCTAGTTTTCCAATTCGATTACCCTTTGAAATTCTAAAAGTTGTGCATTTGTGGGCAGGTTTTTCAAATGTGGAAGAACATAGAGAAATCAAGAATCAATGAATTGAACTATGAAAAGATTATTGGATTGTTATGTGAAGAGACAATGGCCGAAGCAGCGGTTGCGGCACTGCAAGAAATGGAGGATTACGGTCTTCGACCTTCTTTACGGATTTACAACTCGATAATCCATGCTTATGCCGAGAATGGGAAGTTCGATGATGCTATGTTCTTTCTCGATGAGATGAAAGAAATCGGCTTGGAACCCAGAACCAGCACATACGATGGGCTGATCAAAGCATATGGAAAATATAAAATGTACGATGACATCAGTATGTGCTTGAAGATGATGGAATCGAATGGGTGCCCACCTGACCATCTTACCTATAACTTGCTTATCCGTGAGTTTTCACACGGCGGGTTGCTTTGGAAGATGGAACGGGTTTATCGTATCGTGATCTCGAAACAGATGAATTTGCAGTCGTCTTCTTTGGTTGCAATGCTTGAGGCATATGCGAACTTCGGGATTCTAGATAAGATGGAGAAGGCTTATCGAAAGGTTGTGACCTCGGCTTCTTTAAAGGAGGATATCATTCGGAAATTAGCCGAAGTTTATATCAAGAACTATATGTTTTCAAGATTAGACGATCTGGGTATCGATCTTTCTTCAAGAACCGGTAGAAATGATCTTGTATGGTGTTTGCGCCTCCTTTCTCATGCTTGTGGTTTGAGTCGAAAAGGGATGGATTCTGTTATCGGAGAAATGGATGAAGCAAAAGCTCCATGGAATGTTACCATAGCGAATATCATCTTGCTAGCTTATTTGAAGATGAAAGATTTCAACCATTTGAGAAGTTTACTTTTCCGATTGTGGAGCCATCGAGTAAAACCCGATATAACCACTATCGGAATCTTATTCGACGCTATCGAGAGTGGGTTTGATGGGGCTGCAACTTTACAGACTTGGAGAAAGATGGGGCTTCTCTATAGAGCTGTAGAATTGAACACTGATCCACTAGTTCTCGCTGCATTCGGAAAGGGGCATTTTCTTAGAGATTGTGAAGAGATGTTCACCTCTCTTGAACCAGAAACCAGGGACAAGAAAAGATGGACATATCAGAACCTTATTGATTTAGTAACTAAATACAAAGCAATGCAATAGTAGAGCAAGAGTGTTAGATTCGAACTTCCTCGTCAGACTTAGTGTACAAACTCGGATCATTACTTCATCATCTGTTTTATGCTTACGTTTATTATTAGCAAGGCTATTATATGATCATGCCATCAGTCTAGCACCACAAAAGAAAATGAGTCATGCCATTACAATTTCCAAGTTCATATAAACTACTCAACCAAAAGGGGTTGTCTTTAAACTCCCCAATACACACTGTATATGACCTTTAAATTCAGTACACAAAATACACATCCACTCTCAGCTGATTCAATATCCCAAGAAGAAACAAAAAAAATGTTCTATCAAAATATGTTCCTATTTGAATACATTCTCACCAACACTTTCCCTATAAATCTAAAAAGAAAAACAACTCAACTGACCTCTTTGATGCTACCTTATTCGCTCGATGACTTCTCGGCAAACCATCAAAGAAACAATATGGTGCTGTCTTTATCATTTTTTCAAATAACATGGCATTCGATGTCTCTCTTTATAAATTTGATGGAAAGAAATGGTAAAAACTGATTGAAGAGTGGATCATGATACAGAACTCACATTGTACATCCAATGGTAAAATAACCCGTTGTTTCATACCAATCTGGAAATCGCTGTCTTTCAACTATTTTCTACGATTGTACAGCCAATTTCTGGAGATGCTCGAAGAAGACCTGTAAACTTACATCATCCGTAAAGATTACATCTGATCCAGCAGCCATTTCATTGGCATTATTGTAGGTTGCTGATGGGTTCAACTTTGCCAACAAAAATCTTGCCTGCTCAAGGAAACAAAAAATAAGCTCCTTGATAATGTAAAGAAAACCGATTTACAATCACCATATACATCAATTAAAGGTAATGAGAGCTAAAACTCTAAGGTAAACTTGCACAGTTGCACCCATGCATTTAACAACTATAAAAAGCTTACTTAATTTGAGCGTATTTAAACTGTTTGGTCAAACTTTCTTTTTAAAGATTGTGTCACAAAATTTAAGAATGATTCAGACTGAATTGACACTTCATAATAGATATATTTAAAAAGGAATTGAAGTCTTTACTGAAATTTACTGACCTGGGATCCATGTTGATCACAAACAACCAATCTAGGAACAGGGAAGCGTTCCCGAATAATCATTTGTGCATCTGTCTGGGGTGCTTGCAAAAGCTGTGCAAATGCCTGTAGAAAGGGGGTAAATGAAGCTTTAGACAACAGAATCATGGACTATGAGCATACAAAATGGTTTATAAAAATGAAACTTAAGCACAATAGAAACTTCATTATATTCTATATTGCAATGAGGTAGCAGATCATAGTGATTAATTACATAGTTTAAATTTCAGAGCTGCAAGGTGGTGTGGAACAAGGGAATGTTTCTGTCAATCTTAAGATATGCCTAAAGGGACCTCGTGATTAGTATGACTTTAGCTTCAGGAAATTTACACATTATAAACATGCTGCTTCTAAAATAAATATACATTAAGCTCTAGATTCAGGAGGAAAGAACGAAATTAACATACTTGATGTTCAGGCTGGTTCTGGTAACCCATGTTGCGCCACTGTGCTATTGTCATGCCATGGAAAATTACAATACTAAAATATGAATCCAGCAAGAGAATACGATCAGCCGAAATGGAAGCCACGTCCAATAATGCTGGTTGGGGTAGCGAGTTAAATGAATATGATATTAACGATGGTTGAATCATGACGGCAGCATTTGTAATATTTTCCCTGTTTAATAACATGCGAAAATAGGCAGTTTCATCTGGGCTATTGTTAAAAACCTGCGACAAAAAAAGGGGGGAAAGGCCATTGGTCAAGTAAATATTATTTTAAAATGCAGCATATTAGGAAAAAGAATCTATTACCTGTACGAATTGTGAACGCCGCAGATTAAACATGAACTGAGGAAACAAAGAGAAACAAGGGTTTAGTGTAAAAGATGATGGATCATCCTTTCGGTAGTCACCAAATTTGGAACAAAGTCGAATGAGATTCCGGTCTAGCCACCTCGTAGCATCAAACCCCTCCTAAAAGAAAAGAAAAAACCATGAACAATCAAGGGATTAGGTAACAAATAAAGTAATTACAATCAACTGAGAAACATGTTGATTGTTACTGTTTGGTAAGGTGCCAAAATAAATATATAGAAATTATAACAAAAGGGGGGGGGGGGGGGGGTTGAAAGAATCGCTAAAAATCATATCCAATGACAAGAATAAAGAATAAGATTGGAACTTAATCAATAAAAAAATAGCATAATGAAATAAGCAGAGCACATATCAGCTAAGTAAATCAGAAGTTAACAATGAAAGCATAAAAATGAGATAACAATTGGTGGACAGTAGAATAAAAGACTTCCTAAATTACCTCCATCTCCATTTTTAGGGAAGTAATTCTTGCCATTACAACAGCCGCAGTCTCTTGATCAAAACCTTGTATTAGTTCCTAGAAAGGAGATATTTTTCACTGTTAGCATAAATTAATTCCAACAATTAATTCCAACAAACATAACCAATCGTTACACTGTCGAAACCAATACATGTATGGCAGTGAGACTTATGCAGAACAGCTAATCTAGCAACATTGAAAGTTAGCAAAACGTAAGCGGGACGAAAAGGTAAAAATGAAACGATACTATTAGGTGCTACTTAAACAATTCAAACAATCAAAACCTAAACTAACCTCTGAACTAACAGCACTGTCTACCCATTGTCTAGTCACAGTTGTAACTCGAAGCATTGTTTTACCCTCAGGGTCTTGATAGCTGCAATAAAAGCATCACAATCAAATTATTAAAAGAGCAAATTAAAAGACAAATTGAACATATAGTTGCAAGTAAATAAAGAAGGCCCTTTTGATAGTTCATGCAGTAAACCTTGTAAGGAACTGCAAATAGAGCTGCGGATTGGCAACTCCAGGAGCATTTGGTCGGTCTGTTGATGAAAGATCAAACAAAACTGTCAAGCAAGTACTCTTGTCAAGACCACACAATTTCCATGCTGTCGTGTTCCCCTCCCCAATGACTGTGTCAGCAACATTAGGACCTTTCTGCAATCCTCAAAGTTGTCAGCTTAAGTCCCCAAAAAATACAAGTAAATTGCATCTACACTTAGTGCCTGTGTACATATATTGGAAGATGTAACCAAATTTCTAAATTTTCCAACCTTCTCCAAAGATGTGCAAGGCCCAATAACCCCCTGAATCTTGATGTCTTTAGAACAGTTGATCTCAAGGGTGCCACTAGGAAAAAGAAAAAAGGCATACAATGAGTTTCAAATGTATACTGCAGCTAAAATAGTTCATATTTCTGGGTGCTTCAAACCATGCTAGAGCAAATCATAGGTTACTGATAATGCATGCCAATACACAAACTTAAGTTACAGCATGAGCACCTAAGTTACAGAGACAGTTCATTTATGGCAATCAGCACTAAATTTGAAATCAGAAATTATACTCCAACTGCAGCAAGGTAATACATTTATTACTTTTATGCCCACACAAAATATCAGCGTATGCAATTTGATACATTTTGCGCTGTTTCCAGAAAAATAGCAAGGTCAAACGAACTTTTATGTCAAAAGTTTACACTCTCTTGAAGCAGCATCACCTAGTGCCGAGTGATATCAGAACTTAATAGCATTCTGGGTGGTCGGCACATTTAGAACTCGATAAAACATGCACACACACACACAAGGTTGATTGGAACTTTTATGGGAACGTACATGTGATAAGGCGCTGTTTTGACACAAACATGCACATTTTAAGAAAGCTGATAGTGATATAGCCATTTACCAGCAATCAGGGAAAAGTATAATAAAAGAGTTGAATAAGAAAGTGTGAAAAGAAAAACTAACTTAAAACATAGGCCAAGAGACTGTTCCCCATCCTCAAACACACGCTTGAAAGAGTCTTTGAATACAGAATGACCAAAGCTTTCTGCTAGAACAACAAGGCCACCTGTTCTTTCAACTGCAGCTTTCATTTCAGCAACCCCAACCTGAGAACACAAACAACAATTACATATTTATCTGCGGTTAACAATGTCAGGATTACCGACGTCTGAAGTCATTGGCATTCATTTAATATAAAAGTTTTGCACCCATGTTAAACAGAATAATTATTAGCATCCACAATTTCTTACATATAAACCATTTACATTACAAGCTAACAAGCAAATAAGCAAGGGGGAAATCATCAATGTGGTCATATTTCGACTGCATCATATATGCACTGAAAATTAATGAGTAAAATCCAAATGCAAGATAGAAGAAAGTTCTGCAAAGTAAGAATCACATATTGGGTTGTTTAGGTTTCAAATAAAATTGTGGTCCTTATATCTTATCCGCTTCAGGAGGTTTATCATTGTTTAAATTCAATCCATAGGACCAGTTAAAAGACACAAAAATACAAAACAAAAAACTTGTCAAGTGAATCCATCCGTAAGAAGAGAGTCAACTAGTTTGGAAGGAACATTAACAACAGAAATATTAGATATATTTAAGAACAATAGTTGGAGAACTTAATGTGTTGCTGAGACACACCTGGTCAAGTGCTGATGCAAAAAGATCAAGAACATGACCCTGGCTAACCAACTGTTTAGCAAGACCATCGTAGAATTTGACGGCTTTCTTAAAATAAGGTGCAGCATCCTTATCAAGATCTTTATGGGAACGTACAGGCTCCGACAAATCTTTTGATACAATCTGCAAAAATCATATAAATCGTCGGACACAATACTTCATGAAAAATGAGAAGTCCAAGCTACATAGCAACCACTATACTATAGAAATGAAATTATATCCATGTAAAAAGCACCAATATACAAGTGATGCAACATTGAATAGAACTTTCACATGTACTTCAAGAAAAGTGAGGAATTGAAACAATATAGGGCAGATTTATTATGTATAAAATCCATAAGCTTCTTAGAACTCATGATAAAACAAATAACATATACTTTACTATGACCTATATAAAATTTGATTTGTATCATTTAATTGTTTTATATGTTAGAATTCAGCATCTAAACCAAGAGTTTAATGGCATTACCGTCCCAGGACCTTCAGTACATGGACCACCAACCAAAGCAACAATTCTAGCACCAGTACCGGGCAAACAAGCTCCAAGCAATCCAGCTGCAACACTCAAGGCCACTCCGGTGCACCTTGATGCTCTCTGCCCCGCTTTTACAGGCCATTGATCCGTTTGTAACTCATCCAACAACTACAGTAAAATCAACCAACCACTTAATAAAAAGTTCATCAAGCTAAAAGATGAAATCCCACAAAACTTGACAATTAAACGCACCGAATTCAGTGTGAATTCGCAATCAGAAGCAGGCAATAAGAACCTGTTAACCCCAGTATCTGTGTACCCATTTTGTAGGCCTTTCGGATACCCGGGAGTTGGTCGCCGCCCCGCAGCGCCGAGGCCCAACTGCTCCAACACCTGCTCCTTGGAAATCTCCTTACTACCCCTGAAAACATAGACCTTCGACATATCCGAGAACCCCAATTCATGGACATGAGCTTGAGTCCCAAACGAAACGAACCCAACAAGCGCGTTTTCCGGCAACAACCCAATTGCCTGCTGCATCGCCGATTTGACAAACCCAAGCTCTTCCTCGATCATGCAAGTATCCAACACGAATACAAACACCGGCGGTAATTGAGGAGCACTGGCAGGATTGTTGGGATCGGGATAGAGCGTGTACTGCACGGTCGTGTATTGCGGGTACAGTTCGCCCGGGAGGTTCGTCTCGGAGATCATGGCGTAATGAGGCGGGAAATGGTTGCGCTGGTAACAGAAAGGACAGATCCAGATCTTGGCGGTGAAGTCAACGCGCGCGAAGGCATTGAGAACAGCTGAACACGTCTTACACCGTAGAGGCGCGTAAGGGAGCGTGGGGATATCCGGGTGCGAGCGGATCGGAGCGATGGTAGCCGCCAACGGGATCACGCACTTACTGGCTTCAACTTTGGTACGCGGCCAAACGTTCCACGTCATCCGCACGGCATCGATTCCTTCCGCATCGGTGTTGGCCATTTCCGACATGGTCGCAAAAATCTATTCAAAAATCTCGGGAAAAAAAATACTATTCGGATCAAAATTGACTAATAATTTAGAAAATCAAAGAGAATGTTAGGGTTTTTTTCTCAAAATTTTTAATTTTTTTGTGATTTTGGGCGACCCCAAACAGAAACCGAAGAGAAAGGGGTCACCTGGAGATAAAACAGAGAAAGGGGAAAAAACAGAAGATTTCGAAAATGAAACTGATTTGATCTGAACTGGGTATTTAAAGGGCAAGATTTGTAATTTGTAATTAGTAATTACGGAAGGTTAGGAATTCTTAATTAGTTATTAACTAATTAAATTTTCTTTTAATTTTTCATAAATATTTCATGTTCAATAAAAAGGGGATTTCTTCACTTCATTATCATAAATTGGAATTATCATTTTTTGTGAAGAATTTTAATAAATAATAAATTAGCTTAATTTGAATATTCAAATATTCTATTTTACTTTTTATTAAATATTTGATTATTTTATTAAATTAAACGAAATAAAAGAAATATGATCAAATTATAATATAAAAGTCTTTCAGTTTTATATGCATTTTAGATGATTAAAATAGATAACTTAAATTTCTTATTTTTTAAATGATAATTCTTATATAATCAACTCTTAATCTAACTCATCCGTTTCGATCATCTAACAATACCAAAAACGTATAAAATATATATATATATATTATATAAATTAATCCTATAAAAAAAATTGGGTTAAAATAAATATTCAATTACATTTAAGCGTAATAAAGCGAGTATCATAAAAAATTACGAGTTAATGGTTCACTTAAAATATCACTAAAATTTATTGATTTATATAATATTATTTTTATTAGATAATCGAATTTAAACATTCTAATTTTTACGGAATATACATTTTTTAAAAAGTAAAAGTAGATAATAAATATTACTCTACATCAATATATTAAAAATATCAATAACATAAAAAATTGTAAAATTATAAATTTTAAGAATTTTCAAATATATAAATTTGTATATAAAGAATTACAATGAATGTTGCATTTTAAAATATTTTATTACTTAATTTATATGAAAATTAAATTTTAAAATCGAAATTCGCTATTACTTTGATAACTTGTGTGCACTCGAAAATGTGAATCTATATTAATATTAACTTATAATTGAATTACTATAATAGATCGCGATATAAATTGTGAGTTTTATTAGAAAGAATAAATATTCAAAACTATAATGAAACTTTATAATTAAATAAACTAAACCTATAATTCAAATAGTTTTTTTTTATAATTATTAAAATAAAAATTAGTCATTTAATATCATAAAAGGCTCATATAAATAAAAAAAATTAAAAATTCAATAATGATAATTTATAAAATTTTAAAAAATTAACCATTTAATATCATAAATGCATTTTTATGCATTTAACATTACAGATTTCTGTAAATTTATAAATTTTCACCATATTTTCATAAATCTATAATCGAAATACCCCAGAAACATTTGCCTCCCATATCCCATCCGCTTTCCATTTGTTGAAGCTTCTAGGATTATTTTTAAAAATTTGAAAAATGCTCGTAAATCATAATGTTGAGTTTAGTATTCGACAAATGCTCGAGCGTAAGTGAAAAGTGACGATTAACTATGTTCAGCGTGGGGCAAATGAAATCGTTAATATTTTGACGTGTATGAATCGAGGAATACCAATTGGATTATTGCGGTTTGATGAACCTTCTGCAGAAACAACCTTGTTGAAGAATTTAATGATGTAACTTAATGTCTCTTTCTTCAGTATTATCAAGGTGAAAATGTTGTGTTCACTATACTTTTCGAGTTATATGTTCTCACTCGATTTGGGAAAAATACTCTACGATATCAAATTTGGTATTGAAATTTGTTCCCCTGCAGACTATTTTTGTCCCGGTGTCGACGAAGAGCCGAAAACGAAGAAGAAAAAAGACAAGAGTCTTCTAAATAGTATCTTTCATATAACATTCGTTTCTTGAAAGAATTTTATAATTTACGGTGTACTAATAACATTAATGAATTATAACTTTTAAGTTCGAGTTCGTGTTTTCGTCTCTAAGAGCATATATAAATGTGTGATTATACCTTTATTCATTACTAATTTACTACATATTAAACGTTCCAATACCAATAATAAAGCAAATATCGATCCTTACATGCATGCATGCATCATATAATAAAATGTAAATGATGATCTTAATGTTTAACTGCAGAGAAGCTAATCATCTCCTTCTCTTGCGACGGTTTAATCAAAACCTCTGCATTAAACATCTTCTTCTCCCCCTTGTCCGACGCCTCGATCTTTAGAAGGTATTTGGTTCCTGCAACTACTTGTTTGGTGGCCTGCAACACCTGAGAGAACTCTAATGGATTACCTTCGCTTCCCTTCTGCTTGTTATATTCATCCACTGCGAATTTTCCCAGTTCTTGAGTCTCTTTGTCCGATGTCGCGTCGCTGATCCCTCCTACTATTGTTCCCTGCACGTTAACCGCCATGAATAAGGCCGAGAACATCGAAAACAGGGCGAGGAATGCTAGCTCGGTTCTTGCAATTTTATTGTATTGTATTGTATTGTGTAGTCTGAATTCTGAATGATAATGATGATATATAAATGTGTATATAGATATGGTGAGAGGGAGAAAAAATCTGAAAATAAAGAAAAAAGAGTGGTGCGTAGTGAAATACGTTACGAAAAGTAAGGCTAGCCGATAGCCGGTTGCTAATAGAATCGAATCGAATTAAATCGGTTCGATCTTAGTTGGACTGATTATATTATGCCAAAGGAAAACGCTGTGTTGCAGTAGAATTGAGTGGATGCGTGTTAAAGTTTAGAAAAGAAACATGTTTATATTTGACTTAAAGTTATACACTTGCTACTGAATTTTAAGTTTAGTATTATATTATTAAAATAAAAATCGCTATTATCGACCGTAAGCATTTTAAGAAAAACGAAGAATCAAAACAACACGGTTTTATATCGGATCAAATCTCATTTCAACAAAATAAGTACAAACCTAGTTAGATTGTTAAAACAGATGACTCTCACCTTAAGGCAACTGGTGCAAGAATATCACGAGCCATTACCAGACTGCATCTTGAACGTTTACCAGGACCAAACTTTTGCACTTGTTCGACGAGATTCAAGATTCATTTACCAAAGTATGTAATTGCTGTCGGAAAGAGGAAATGTCTTCTTCTTTGACAGCCATGACAATCCCATTTAACTGGTAAAATCACTTCTTCTGACTTAAGAACATTAATCTTAGATCGAAAACGAAAAATGAAAATTTTCTCGGGCCATGCTATAGTACTACAGATCATATACCATATGGAAGGTATATACATACTGTAGTAGATTGTCTTCTTTTATTACAGTAGTTTTGTCTTGTATTTCTCTGTAATAGATGAATTTGGAAGAACAGCCATGGATTTTTAACTCAAGGTGGTGTGAGACACATTACAGATGTGATGTTTCAAACGAAGAAAACTTATAGATTGAAAAGTTTAATGACCAAACAGTAATGCAGTAAAAGTTGACTGACTAAAAACATAGTTTACCCAATAGATAAGTACTCCAAAAATATCTTCCCTTTCTTCCTTCCTGGAAATGGCCAGTCTTTTTCACGTAGTTATAGTTTTCAAATTCCCAGTACAATTCCATTAAAAAATTATGAACAAATTTTCATTAAAATCCAATACCCCGTGAAAAGGGTAAAAAGAAAACCTGCTTTTCATCTCTCCCAAACATGCCTTCTTCCTTCTTCCTTCTTCTTCAACTCAATCAGCACAGGTAATATAATTCATCCTTGTAATACCATTTCTTTCTCAAAAAAAAAAAAAAAATCAACCCAAAGCTCCATTTCTGTAGCTGTTGCTGTTTCTGGTGCTGATTTGAGGTTCTGAGCTATAGGTTCAGAGAATTAGAGGAGAAAAAAATATAGGTATGGAGGAGGAAACTGAGAAACCAATAGAGGTACGAGCTATTCAAGCTTTGGGGAAAGGGTTTGATATAAGTGGAGATTTCAGGCTGAAATATGCTAAAGGAAGGAGATTGATTGAGCTTGATGAAACCAATAAAAGAGACATTGTGTTCCCAGGTGCTTTTACTGTTAGAGATGTGCCTCAGGATGTTCGTCTAGATAAAGGAGATCGAATTCGTTTCAAATCCGATGTTCTTGAATTCAATCAGGTAGGTTTTGTTGTTGTTCTTTCTCCTCTTTGTTGGGTTTCTTGTGTTTATGAAGTATTATTCGAAAAAAAAATTATGAAACTTTGATTTGTATCAGTTTCCTGATTGATCCATGGATTAGTTTTTGTTCTGTTTTTTCATATGGTTCAGAGTGACTTGTGACAGGGTCAAGCTGGGATGGTAAAATGGTTAAATTGTGCATAAGCATCTATAAAATCATAAAATTATAAGTTAATATGTGGGAAAATTGCATTATGCCCCCTAGAATGATAACAATATGATTTAGTCCTTCTAAAAAGGTGTAAATGAAAATTCAGCCCTAAACTATAGCCTTTTTTGCTTTTAACCCTTAAACTATTTTTAGTCAAAATAAGTACCTAAACTGTTGTTTTTAGTCACTTTAAGTCCAATAGTTACCTAAGTTAAAAAGATTATTCCGTCCAGTGAGATGTTGGCATGTCACAATGATTTTTTGACCGAAAGATAGTTTAGGGACTAAAAGCAAAAAAATGGCATCATTTAGGTACTTATCTTGACAAAAAATAGTTTAGGTACTTTAAAGTGACCATAAATTATAGTTTAGATACTTATTTTGACCAAAAAATAATTTAGGTTCTAAAAGCTAAAAAAACTTAGTTTAAGTGGTGATTTTTCATTTAAGCCTTCTAAAAATTATATTTTGACTCTCATGGAATTTTATAATTCAATTTCGTCCCTTGCATTTTTGATGAGTCGAAAGATGTGAGCTAAATGTAGCCTTGAATGGTTAACTTGTACCACAAACTATTCCAAGTTTACTGTAACTTGTGGGGTTGAAGAAAGTTAAAGAAATAAAATTTGACTAAGCATGCTAATAATTAATGCCTAGTGTGGTTTGTAAAGGTGCTATTCATGGAAATCTTCTTCCATTGAATTTAATATATGTTATCCATTTGAGCTCAGCATGAAGTTTCTGGATTTGACAGAACTTAATTGAATACAATGTCTTTTTCTATGTAAATAAGGGGTTGAACAGGTAAGTTATATTATTAAATTTCATAGGCATTACTTTTTGGTGAATCAGCTTTGAAAATTGTGGGATGAAAGGATACCCTTATGTCATCAGGATAAACTTGCAACTTCATAGTTTAGAGCTGGAAAACAAGCTAGATTACTTGCATAATCGGATTTGTATTCAATGATATTTGTTTAATTTGGAAGGGATATTGGGTTGGTTTTGCATGGATTGGATGTGTGTTTAAAAATTATTGATGATTATGCACTCTGTTAAATGCTGTAGTGATTCAGATCCTTATATCAGTTCGAATAAATATGTTTGATGCTGTATCGGTGTCATACCTTATATCTACTTCCAAATCTTACTTCTCTTGTAGATGTCTGAGTTACTTAATCAGAAGTCTATGATACAAGGAAAAGTTCCTTCTGGCTACCTTAACTCTATTTTCGGTTTAAGAGGAGATTGGCTTCATGATGCTGAAGATACCAGAAATCTAGCTTTTGATGGTTACTTTATTTCGTTATATCATTTACACCTTACGGCGGCGTCACTTGTTCTACATGACAGAGTTAAGAAGTCTGTTCCACCCCATTGGGATCCAGCAGCATTGTCTAGGTAGGTTTCTGATGTATTGTTTTCTGCAATTTCTTGGCATTAAGATCATTATATCAATGAAAGGTTATAAGGATTATTTTTGGTTCGAATATCACTTTCTAACGAATATAAAGGGGGTTGGCCGAGTGTGGAATCCTGAGACATACACATGCATGCATAAATGTAGAATTGTCCTCTAACTTGTATTGGTAATGTATCTAAACTTGGAAATTTGGATGCTGGTAAAACAAGAATCATTTTGGTTAATTGGCATCTGTTAATGTCGTTATTTCCGGTTTCTTGCAGCACATATCTAATATATTGTATTAGGCAGGTTCATACAGACATATGGGACACACATAATAGTTGGCATGGCTATCGGAGGTCAAGATTTAATATGTGTCAAACAGAACTATTCCTCTACAATTCCTCCTTCTGAGCTCCAAGGGTATTTGGAGGAACTCGGAGATGTTATGTTTTCAGATCGGAATAGCCCTTCATTATTGCAGAGAAAAACGGGAGACGGCAAACAAAAAGTACTAGCAATTCATCAAGATTTAAAGGCTCTTGATTTCGGTAAACACCGATATCGTTTCTAAATTCCATTTGTTTATGTAGGTGCCTGAGGTCTTCAACCGCATCTTACAGTCGAACACCTTGCAGTTGGCCAGCATTGTAGAAACATCAAGCAAAGATGTATGTCTAGAACTCTTTTTTCTAAGAATCATTTGAACCTATGAATTAACTTTTTTTCTTCTGTTTTCAACTTGAATAGGGACTCACTGTCATTTGTTCGAAAAGAGGAGGAAATGTAGTCTTGCAGGGTCATTCCAACTGGCTCCAGACAGTACCTGCTAAACCGGAGGGAATTTCGTTCAAGTTTGTACCGATTACTTCTCTTCTGACCGGGATTCCGGGAAGTGGATATCTCAGTCATGCAATCAACTTGTATCTTCGTTGTAAGGATTATACCGACGAACTAATGAAATAACTTCAGTTCTTTGATTGCTTCAAATATGATCTTGACTAGTGCAACAGTTGGGTGGTGAGACTAGGGGATGTTTATAGGCTTTTTTTATGATTGCAAAGTACATTAACTTGCTGAAACTGTGTGTAGACAAGCCTGCTCCGGAGGATTTACGATATTTCTTGGAGTTTCAAGTTCCGCGACAGTGGGCTCCTACGTTCTGTGAGCTGCCTCTGAGGCATCATAGGAAAAAAGCTTCTTGCCCTTCCCTGCAATTCGCCTTCATGGGTCCTAAGATACAAGTCAGCTCTACTCAGGTACTCAAACAGCATGCAAAGCTTTATTTTCGGTAGTCGGCTTATCAGTACGCCAAGTATTACTTGTACATGTATAGTACACTAACTTATGTTACTCGTACTCGAGTGTGAAGAGAAAATCTTTTAAATATGAACTTTTGATGAAATCTGTACAAGTTGGTTAATATATTTGTCCATTGTTTTACCTTTATAGACCATGTATATATGCATACATATACATGTATGGATGAATGTGAAGATCTATTAAATGTGTAATACAGGGTTAAATTTCATAACTCCGAAGAGTCCGTATCAAGTTTTATTCGACGTTTATGTTTTTCAGATAGATTTCGGAATTTGCAGCCATATTTCAGTCATATTTTGCTGTTACAATTCAGTGAAATTTCAGGTTTCAAGTGATCTAAAACCTGTGGTTGGCCTCCGACTTTACTTGGAAGGAAAGAAATGCAACTGTTTGGCCTTACACGTGCAGCATCTGTCTAGTCTTCCGAATATGATGACGGTCGCATCGAGCCTACCGTGCCGATGGCGAGGTTCAGATGACTATAAATCGAGCGATCAATTTTTAGAGCCGGTCCAGTGGAAGAGATACTCAAATGTATGCACCTCTGTTGTTAAACATGACCCTAATTGGTTTCAAGACGTCTCCAATGGTGTTTTTATTGTAACTGGTGCACAACTCCTTAGCAAAGGGAAGTGGCCAAACACAGTTCTGCATCTTCGTCTGCTTTACACGCATATACCAAACTGCACGATCCGAAAGACCGAGTGGGGTGCTGCACCGGAATCTTATCGTAAGGCCAGTTTCCTCGCAAATCTTAGCACAACTTTCACGTTCACTCAACGTACAGTCACCGGACAACAAAAACTGGCTGCAACCTCACTAAATTCAGGTGTGTTTCCCGATGGTCCACCGGCACCGATTCGTGCCAAAAAATTGCTAAAATATGTAGACGTATCGGAGGTCGTCCGCAGTCCGCACGATGCTCCGGGACATTGGCTGGTAACGGCAGCCAAGCTAATGAATGAAGGTGGTAAGATTAGCATGCAAGTGAAGTTTGCGTTGTTGGATTATCAATGACTTTCTGGATTCAGTTTCAGTCTTTTGTACATATAAAGTGATATATATAAGTAAAACAGGGTTAATATTTGATGCATAATTCTTAAATAAATTTTATTTCTGTAACTAAAATTTACACCGATAATATATTAAATAATTTTTAAATATAAGCATTAATTTTATTAAATTAATTCAATTTAGTACCAAATTATGAGTTTTGCAGCGAAAATCTGTATCCCCTAAAAATTTTTAATTTTACACTCTTAAACTTTTAATATAATATTTTAAAAACTTGCAGTCTTAATATAAAATCATGTGTTCGTCTATGTTTAGATCTTTTTTAATTTTTTTTCTCAAGAGTTAACATTTGATAGTCGATACGAGTTTTATCATTTGAGTTTGAGCCTACAATTAAATGTAATGTTCGATATTTTTTTATATCGAGATTCAAATTAAATACGATTCTTAAAGATGTAATTATTAAAAATGTCTAAAAAAGTAATATTACAATTTTGTACTATTTTCCATGTGAATGCACCTTGATAGACAATCACATAGCAACAAAATTATGATTTTATTTTCCTAGAAAATTGTCTTTCTAGTCACTTGATATTTGAATTTTGATTTAGGCTACATCGTTGGATTATTTGCCCCGTGACTTGAGTTGATTTATTCAAGTAAAATATATTTTATATCATATTATTATATTCATAATATACTTATTTGTAAAATATTTTTTTATCGAACCGATAAATGATTTTAATAAAGAAAATATTTTTATAAAGATTCAAGTTCATATAATTTTATTATAAGATGTATTCAATTAAGGGTTATTTCTAGGTGTTTGAATTTTTCTCTTAGATTTTTTTGTTATTTCTATTAAAAAAAAAGTTATTCAATAAAATAAAATGATAAAATAGATATCTGAACCAAAAATATATAAATTTAAACATTAATTTTTCAATTAATCCTTTTATGATATTGACCATATTTTTATTAAGTTTAAAACATTTAAAAGTCGTAGTACTTATCAGTAATACCAGTAGAATAATTGAGCAATAAATGTTAAATGGTGGAGATTATATTTTAGAACAGATATTACTGTAATGATTATTAATTAATTTTAAGAAAATGCTTATTAAATTTTCCATCACATTTTTTAAAATTATATAAATATTAATTTGATGTCAATAAATTCAAAAAAAAAAAAAACATGTGATTTCTTAAGCTTATGTCCGAATCTTTCACTAAACAAGACAAATTTTTGTGTTATTTAATTTTTAAACAATTTATGTCATTTCTTAATGAAGTTTCAAACGAATCCAAGCCTAATACTAAACAAATACGATTTGGCAAAAAAACAAATAATTAGAAGACAAAACATGAAAAAGACACAAATTGGGACTGAGGAATTAAAAAAAATAAAACATCTTATTTTAGTGGTTAAAGAAATAATTGTTATTTCTGGAGGTCACGAGTTTAAGCATCAATAATACAGCACAGTGATCGAGTGATCAATTTAATGATTGAAAATATATTATACAACAGATATTATTGTAACCACTGTAATTTATTCAAAAGAATAAAAAAAACATCGTATGAACATATAAATAAATTATTAAAAAGAAAACTATGTTGATATTCATTAAGATTTTACTGCGATCACATAAAAATTTTCATTACGGTCATTAAATTTTAATTCGTTTTAATAATTATCGATATTAGTTTCAATAAAAATATTAACTTGATATCAATTCCTTTAAAAAGAGTTATAATTTTTAAATTTATAATAGTTATCAAGGTTTAAACTTTTGATAAATGATGTAATCGTCGATTAATCTTAAGAAAGTTTAAGTTGATCCGACAATTAATAATGATATTCATAACTAAAAGGTTTATTTTAAACTAAAAGTTTAAAAAATTTTATTTGTTATTGTTAACCGTTGGATCAATTTAAAATCAAACTATATTTTTTTTGGCCAAACATATTTTTTTTCACTATTGAGATTGATCAACGAGTGTTCGTTAAAATTTTGGCTTTGGTGTCAACTATCAATTTAAAAATATTATGCTTTTCGAACCTAAACCGAACCTAATAATATTATTTTTGAACCGAGTTTACCGAACTTCGAACTCGAACCGAACTCAATAACATTATTTCCGAACCTGACCAAACTCGGACCGGCTCAACTTGTTATCCCCTATGTAAGATTATGGTTAATCTACGTATTACTATATGGTTATATATATTAAAACTCGCAATCTATCGAATATATCAATCAAGTTAAGACTCGATAAGAATAAATAAATATATATATATATATATATATATATATATATATATATATAACAGGGACATGGACAAAATGCTAAAGGTTGTGAACCCAAAAATTGTCCACACATATTTTTGTAAATATTAAAAAAAAATTGTCCCCACGTCTTTGTAAGGCTACTGTCTGCAACCCGTGACCCTGGTTTGGATCTCGTGAACACTGGGACCATCTAGACGCATCCTATTTAAAATCGATAATTTAAATCGAATATTATAATTATAATTTAAAATTCTAATATTATTTAAAAATAATATTTTATCTCATTATATTAACCGATAATTTATATATTATTTTTTTTTATTATTACGAATCTGAGATTATATAAAAAAATCTGACATCAATAATTCTTCAAATAATTTATAAAAAAGTATGTGAATATATTGATAATAAGTAAAAATAATTGACAATTCAAAAAAGAGAAAGTGAGAAGAGTGCCTCAAAAGAGGAAAAATTATTAGGCGAAAATTGTTCATGTAATTCGTAGTCTCGATCGATCAATATCGTTTATTTTAATTTTTTTTAAATGAATATTTTTTTTATATATAATTAATGGATAAATAATTATTAAGTGGTTATTTAAAGATAAATGATCATAATTATTTAAATTATGGATGACGTAATAAACGAGATTCACCTAATAATCTTTCGTACTATGAGAGAGGTGACAGATCAGAATTTTTAACTTTAAGCTTGCAAACAAAGAACAATGCGTTGGAAAAAATAATGCCATTTTTGGACCATTTCTTTGCCTTTTGCATGAAACCATCATTTGAATTTTGGGTAAACTATAACGAGAATCACTCAATTATAAATAAAGTTATATTTAAGTCAGCTAATTATTAAAAATTATATTTGAATCATTTATTTATGAACAAGGTTATATTGGGTCACCCAATTATTAAATGTTATATGTAGATCATTCAGTTATAAATAAGATTATATTTGGGTCACCCTTCTTATTTTAAAAAATAAATTAATTTAGTCATTTTTTTCTAAATCACTTGTATACTCTCATTAATACTAGAGTATTTTATTTAAAATCGTTAATTAATTTAATACACAAATAAACGTATATATTTTTAAAATATGAAGAATGATTTAAATATAACATTACTCATAATTGAGTAATTCAAATATAACTTTTAATGATTAGGTGATCCAAATATAATTTTACTCATAATTAAGTGACTCAAATAGAACTTTTAATAACCGAGTGATCTCCGTTATAGTTTACCCTTGAATTTTATAATATTTAATATTTATTTATATTCGTGTATCATTTTAACAAACAGACATAAATATATACGAATAAAAAATATATTTATTTAATTGTGCTCATTCATTTATTTGTTAAAATTAAACATAAACATATCATCTTTAGTGAATCTTTTAGACACAAACAAGGTGTTTACAAGTATATAATATTGGTATTAGAAAAAGTTAAAATTTGTGACTAGTCCTTAGGTTTTGAAAAGTTTAAGATTTAGTCTTTTAAACTTTGGATTATTATTATATTTCCTTTATTTAATTTAAGGATTAAATTACAAAATTTGTCAAAGTACGGTACAGATAGCTTATTTGACCAATAAAGAAACTGTAAAACCCAGGTTCAAACTCCCCGTTGTTCTGCATTGTTTGCATGGATGAACTAAATTTAAATTCTCGAATTCATTTTCACCTTGATTCACTGTTTTTCTTCTTCTCGATTTCCCAAGTTTTTACTTTTCTTTTTAAAACCAAGAACTAAAGGACGAAACCAGAAGAATCCTTATCAGAAAACTCAGAAAAACACTCCCGTGATCACTGACAAAAATCTGCATGTTCTTTAGCAAAAAACCATGCATGTTTCCATTGTTTCCATGGCAGTGAAAGCTTGAATTCAGGGGGGATTTCAGGCAACAAACTGAAAACAATGGGGATATTAACAAAGGGTTATCTTCATTTCCTGATTTGGTTGCTTCTTTCTATGGATTTCTGCACTGGAGATGATGAAGCTTCTTCTATTCAACTCAACGACGATGTTCTTGGCTTGATCGTGTTCAAATCGGATATCGAAGACCCTTCCTCTTATCTCGAATCTTGGAACGAAGATGATAACTCTCCTTGTTCATGGAGATTCATCAAATGCAATCCAATCAACGGTCGGGTTTCGGAGATTTCTCTTGATGGATTGGGTTTATCGGGAAAGATCGGCAAAGGGATTCAAAAGTTGGAGTATTTGAAGGTATTATCACTGTCTCGTAACAATTTCAGTGGGACAATTGGTCGAACATTTGGTGTGCTTCATCGTCTTGAAAGGCTTAATCTTAGTTATAATAATCTCTCAGGGTCGATTCCCAGCTCTTTTGGTAACATGAATTCCATTAGATTTCTCGATCTTTCTGGGAATTCTTTTTCAGGTTCACTCCCTGATGATTTGTTTCAATCCTGTTCATCTATGAGATCTCTGTCTTTAGCTGTGAATTCATTTGAAGGCCAACTTCCAAGCACACTATATAGATGTTCATATTTGAACAATCTTAATCTTTCCAGAAACCATTTCTCAGGTAACATAGATTTTGTTTCTGGGATTTGGTCGATGAATCGGCTTCGAGCTTTGGATCTTTCGTATAATTTATTTTCTGGGTCAGTTCCTGGAGGTGTTTTAGCATTACATTTCTTGAAAAAGCTCCATTTACAGTCTAATGGCTTCTCAGGACCAATGCCTGCAGATATTGGACTTTGTCCACATCTAAATTCATTGGATTTCAGCCATAATCTTTTCAAGGGAAAGCTTCCAGATTCTCTCCAGAGGCTAAATTCATTGGTGTTCTTCGGTTTATCGAACAATATGTTTACAAGCGAGTTTCCTCCATGGATTGGTAAGTTGAGCAGCTTGGAGTATCTGGATTTCTCCAGCAACAGTTTTACTGGAAGCTTGGATTCATCTCTTGGTAATCTCAAAGCTCTAAAATATTTGAGATTGTCAAATAATAAGCTCATCGGTAGCATACCAGCTGGTTTATTTGATCTGGGATTGGAAGATATGGATCTTTCCAATAATCGGTTCAATGGTTCGATTCCGAGAGGTTCGAGTAGTCTCTTCGAGGCTCTTCGAAACTTGGATCTGTCTAGAAACGATCTCGAAGGAACGATTCCTGCAGAAATGGGGCTTTATGCCAACATGAGGTACTTGAACTTGTCATGGAACAAGCTGCAGTCAAGGATACCACCAGAGCTCGGATTATTTCCGAACCTAACCGTGCTTGATCTTAGAGACAATACTTTATCCGGTGATGTTCCGGGGGATATATGTGAATCTGGGAGTTTGGTTATTCTTCAATTGGATGGAAATTCATTGAGTGGGTCAATTCCTGATGAGATTGGAAACTGTTCATCATTGTACTCATTGTAAGTTTCATCAATCTGTTTTTGTTTATCATATGCTAAGTTAGGATGTCTTGGACTAATGTTATTCGAAATTATATCTTGTTCTGTAGGACGTTGTCTCACAACAATCTAACCGGTTCAATTCCGAAAACGATTTCGGAATTGAAGGAGCTTAAGATTCTGAAACTCGAGTTCAATGAGCTAAGAGGAGAAATACCAAAAGAGCTCGGATTGTTGGAAAATCTTCTTGCTGTAAATGTATCATATAATCAACTTATAGGCAGGCTTCCTGTAGGAGGCATATTTCCAAGCTTGGATCGAAGTGCTTTGCAGGGAAATCTGGGAATTTGTTCACCGTTGTTGAAAGGACCATGCAAGTTGAATGTGCCGAAACCTTTAGTTCTCGATCCAGATGCTTACAATGGTCAAATGGGTGGCCACAGGCGAAGAAACGAATCCGCGAATCCAATAAGATTCCATCACCGTATCTCCCTTAGTATTTCTGCAATGGTTGCGATTTCAGCAGCTGTTCTGATTGTAATTGGGGTGATAATTATAAGCCTCTTAAATGTTTCGGTCCGAAGGAGACTCGAATTTGTGGAGACTGCATTGGAAAGCATGTGTTCAGGTTCGACAAGATCCGGAAGTCCACCCGCTGGCAAACTCATTCTGTTTGATTCAAAGCTATCAACTAATGGGTTTGGCAATCCTGAGATACTCCTTAACAAAGCTGCAGAGATCGGTGAAGGCGTATTCGGGACTGTTTACAAGGTTCCATTGAGTACTCAAGGAAGATTTATGGCAATCAAAAAGCTTGCAACATCGAACTTGATCCAGTATCTGGATGATTTCGATCGAGAAGTTCGAGTTCTCGGAAAAGCAAGGCACCCAAATTTGATATCACTGGAAGGATACTACTGGACACCTCAAACTCAGCTTCTGATAACAGAGTATGCAACTAGTGGGAACTTGCAAACAAAACTCCATGAAAGATCTGGCTCAGTCCCACCACTTTCTTGGTCCAACCGGTTCAAAATAATCCTCGGAACAGCTAAGGGACTGGCTCACTTGCACCATTCCTTCAGGCCACCAATCATTCATTACAATATAAAACCGAACAACATCCTCCTGGACGACGACTACAATCCGAAGATCTCGGATTTTGGATTAGCAAGGCTCTTAACAAAGCTCGAAAAGCATGTGATCAGCAACAGGTTTCAGAGTGCAGCAGGATACGTAGCACCAGAACTAGCATGTCAAAGCTTGAGGGTCAATGAGAAGTGTGACGTATTCGGTTTCGGGATGTTGATCTTGGAGCTTGTGACTGGACGAAGGCCGGTCGAGTACGGAGAGGATAGTGTGGTGATACTGAGCGATCATGTCCGGGTTTCGGTCGAGCAAGGGAACGTGTTGGACTGTGTTGATCTAAGCATGGGTGATTATCTGGAAGATGAAGTGTTTCCGGTACTGAAACTGGCCCTGGTTTGCACCTCTCAGATACCTTCTAGTAGGCCTTCCATGGCGGAAGTGGTGCAAATACTTCAAGTTATCAAAACCCCAGTTCCACAAAGAATGGAAACATTGTGAAGAAGTTTGTTTGTATCAATTTTTGTTGTAAGACAAACTTTGTAGGTTTGAGATACGATCGAATTTCAAACAAATTAAAATTCTAGTTACATAACTTCTTCACTTATCTTCATACAATCCGTTTGGTCTGTGTTAAATGAGAGATTATTAGGTGAACCCTATTCATTACGTTATCCATGATCTAAATAATCAGGATCATTAATTTTTAAATAACCACCTAATAATTATCCACCCACTAAGTATATATAGAAAAGAGGTGATGATTCACTTTAAAAAAATTTAAGATCAACGATCCTGATTAATTAAGACAATAAATGACATGATGAACAAAATTCATCTAATAATTTTTTTGTGTTAAAAAGTTAAAAAAATAAGTCAAGCAGATCAAATGAAAAAAAATTTAAATTGAGTTATATATCATAATTTAAACATTATTTGATTTTTTAAAATCAAATTCATAAAATTCAAATCAACTTTGTATGAATTTTTATTTAAATTTAATTATAAATATTTATAATATTATTAGTTCTAATTTAAACAACTATGAAAATCTATACCCTTACTTATTATCTACTTTACTTTTAAAAAAAAGTTAATAAATTAATTTAAGGAATTATACTTTAAAAGTTGAGTTCATAGGATAGAACTTTAGGGGTTAAAGATTTAGATTTTAAAAATTGTAAATTTGTGTAAAATATTTTATATCAAAAACTTACTAAGAAAATTGATAGAAAACTAAAGCAAAAATACCATGATTAGCACAAGAACCGTCAGGCCTTCGGGTTAAACGTAAAACATTACAGCAAAAAAATCAATCTTCAAATAAAAAATTTGCAAAAACTTTTTATCTTAATCTAGACAATGCATATTTTATACCTGCAAAAATTGCAGGTGAGTTTCCTGGTTCAGTTATTGTGCAACGCCTTCATTAAATACAATCTGTTGAAGCTCTGACCAGCAACCCTGAAAAAAATGATTTCAATAATGGTAAGGTATTGAAGATATTAAGATCGAAGTGCATTTCTTGACATCTTCAACTAGTTTCTGAATGTGTGACCCCTCTTCACAGACATCAGTTCAATTTGTTCATGCAGCAAGAAGAATTGGGGTTTGAATCCCAGTATTTAAAACCTTTTCTATGGCCTTGTAGAACAAAATAGTATGAACAAAGTAGTATTCATCTTCAGTGATATGATTACAACACGATTACGGCGGACAGATATGGTTGAAGTCTTGAAGAAGCAAATCAAAACGAAAATGCATAATTTAAACATCAAGGACACTCTCAGTAAATGAAGGGGGTAATCAACATAGGGAGGGAATCTTTTTGTTTATGTTTACGCTAAGCGCTAAGCAGCGATTCAGGTTCAAATGGGAGGAATTACAAGTGAAGACAAAAACCAGAAATACAAGTTGAAAAGATACATTAGAACCCCCATAGATTTCAAAATGTCAAATTGTAGGATATTTTGTTATGTCAGGCTATACACACAAAAAATGGAAAGATCGAGAAGAGAATGTACCCGTTGATTTGGTTGCAGTAATTAGAAATTTGGTTTGTTATGAGAAAGCTCTCCAATCGAGATGGCTCAGGGATTGGCTTGAAGATGGGATTTGTGGGGTCCTCCTCAGGCAACGGTTCCTCCCCAGCCACCTTTCGTGCCATGTTTTCAGCCCTACAGTTAAAAAAGAGACAAATGCATAAAGCTAGGTGAACTAAGAAAACAATAGCACAATTATGTTGTGCCCCAGAATTTCTAGAACATAACAGGAAAACAATTTTGTTTACTCTTCTTTTTCTTTTTGTTCCTCTTCCTAGGGATATACTTTTTCTAAGTTTTCCATGTAATTGGAAGGTCCTAGATAGTATTTCAACTTTCAAGGAAAATAAAGAGTCGAGTAGAATAGAGATCAAGAACACTACCTTCTCTTCTGAAGCCATGCTTGTTGCTGGGCTTGTTGACGTGATAAGTTCCTGTAGTGATATTGGAACTGCAAAAACAAAATAGAGAGCGGCAATTTATGTTAAACATAAAATAGCAGCAATGATAGCAGACTAGCAGTGCAATATCGGATAATCGGGAATACATACCTTCTGTTGTTCCATTGACAAATCATCCATGCATTCAATCAAAAATTCCATATTCCTCTCCATGTAAGGATTACTTGACAACTGCAGACGGTCATAATCACGCTAAAATGGAAAATTATAGTTAGAAGGCAAATTTCACAGAAACAAATCTCCTACCACGGTGTTACTATAAAACAGGACCAACAATTTATACTTCACCTGTGTGACTGGAGTATCAGATTCCAGCTCAGTCATAAAGGCACTAATGAGAGCAGAATTCGAGACTTTAATCTGCATTACAACAGCACCACAAACATTAACATGAAAGTGGGGCCCATGGTTTACATTGAAAATACACTATCTTATTAGTGATATTTCAAGTATTACAGGAGAAAAGCTATGGCAAATCCTCAATATTCCACACTACCTTGTAGGTTTGTTTCTATATCACATTCTAAAACTGCTGGAATAATTGGCTACTCATCACGTGTAGAGGATCTACTGGACTAATGTTTATTTAATTATTTCATACGGGACAATTATAAAGGTAAATGCAGACACAACAATGGATTATATTACTTCATCAAAATAGTAAACAGTCAAGGCCGTAGAAACTTACAGGAATTTCCTCAAAAATATCCACCCATGACAAGTTTTTCTCCCTCAACCTATAAAAGTGAAAGAGACGATCAATATGAGAGTACACGAAATTCATATTCATAAAAATTTGACAGCAAGAAGAAATCATACTTCTCTCCGGTAAAGTTATTAGCCCGATAAAGTTCCATAAAAGAATCAGATAGCTTCAAAGCCTTGAGAGCCAAGACACCTTGATTAGACCTTGAAGGATCATAGATAATGCACACACACCTCCTTATATTCTCCTGCACATTTTAACAATTAAACAGGTAAATAACTGAAGAACTAAACTTTTGACAATTGAATTTAAATGTGTCCCTTACCTGATAATTCATAAAGGTCTCAATGAGCTCAACTGTCTGATAGGAACCCAAAATCGTTGACTGGTACCTGATAGTATGCAAAGCAAAGATCAGGACATGAAAAAAGAAGTATAGAGTACATAACCATTAACCGAAGTATGAATCACTTGAATAAATATAACAATTAAGATACTATGCATACAGCAAGATGGGTTTCACCATTGGTTATCAACAGTACCATCAGAATTATTAAGAACTCGGAACCTTTCTATATGCAAAAAAAAAAAAAAAGAAAAAAAGTCAAGACATTACCATCCCACAGTGTTGTTATCAACATTAACCTCCCTCAGACATCTCATCATCTCGAGCTGATAATTGGCTCCATCAGCTTCAATCTCCTCGTCCTCCTCGCGGATCTACCCCAATAATTAAAACATAAAACAGCCCAATTTAAAACAGAAACATATCAACAAAATTCAAAAAAGGGGGACGTTATAAGGAGAATTGCGAGACTACCGGGAAAGGGAAACAGTTAGTAACTTCAAGAACACTGCCAACATCTAAACCGAGAAGCTGGCCGGTAACCAACGCCGGTGAAAACTCCTTGCAGTGCTTGATAATTTTTAATATAACCTAAAAATCCAAATTCCATCTATAAGAAAAAAAAAACATAAATCAAGAAAGAAGATAATGAATTGGAGGGAGCGGATGAATACCAGCCCTTCGATCTGTACAACTCGGAGAGGCGAAACGACCTCTTCCGTTGCTGCAACTTGAAGGAAAGACCTTGCCGTTGAACTGGCTGCCATTGTTGAATGCTCTGTTAGCAAAATAAGCAAAGGGAAAACAACGACGACGACAATAGCACAGAAGAGAAACCCTAGCTTTTGTTTCGTTTTTTACTTTTTATTTTGAGGACTTAAAAGTGGTATTGGGCTGTCCGAGTTTTGGATAAATAGGATCATCGTAATTGAGTTGTACTTCTTTTATAACTACTGATATCCCAACTAATATAAATAAAGTATATTTTAAATATTTATTTTATAAAATTTAATTATTTAAAATATTTAATATATTTATAATAAAAATTAAAAAAAAAACTTTTAAAAAGTTAAAAAAATAATTATTCGTAAGACGGAAAGAGTAATATATAGTATACTAATATACGTACATATCATTTTTATATTAAAGTGAATAAATTAGTATTTTATTTTTATTAATTTTATATTTTTAAAAAAAATATGTGAAAAATAAAAATATATTAAATCATGTTGGATCAAACTTTGAGTTTAATTTACCAATAGGGTTGGTTCAAGTGGTAAGCAACTTGGTTCTGCTTAAGCAAATCTTAGATTAGAGACGTTGTTTACGCAAAAATCCTCGTTGGGAGACTCATCGACTAAAACTAAGTGTGCGACCCAGGTCAGTCTAGATTAATCAGGTTTAAAACCAACATAACTTAAGTTTCGATTTGAGCTCCGTTAGTTTCGATTCGGATCGATAAAAATCTAACCCGACATAACTTGTCGTCACTCACGTTGATGATTAGATGGTCTAAATTGTTCACTTGACCTCATACCTTCGTTTCGAGCTTTCCTTAGAACTCTTAAGTTTTGAAGAACATGTTGGAACAAATACAAACTGATCAAACCACAGTTTAACATCAAAATAAGGCATGAAATTTACAAGTATAGCTTGTGGTGTTTGATGCAATTATTGTATTATACAGCAATGAATTTCGACTTTCTACGACATCTATAATTCAGAAAAACTAAACTAAAACTAACTATGAAGATCAAACACATCAATATTTAATGAAATTCAAGAACTTTGTACTCTTTACATACAGTTTCTTACATACTTATTTGGCTTTCTTACATACTTCAGCATAACAACTGCAACAAGTTGGTTGACAACATATTGCTGGAACAGAGTTTATGAAAAACTGGTTATTGTATGTAACCACTCAACTATATAACATTGAGGACACAAATTTGAATGAATCTGTGTTTGAAGTTTGAACCCGGGAATGGGAAGAAGCAGGATGGAATGATGCATATAACTTAAATATTCAAGACCAACTTTTGCTGGAATTAGTTTACAAAAGGGAATGTGTATGTGAAATGAGTAAACCTGGATGGATTCTCAACTAGGAGTGTCCTCTCCTTTGGGTTGATGGGTGGCTTCTAAGCACTCCTTGGCTCGATGAACCTTTGACTGAAGGTAGAAGCTCCCAACCTTGGCATTCTTCTCGAATAAATGGCCGTACTTCTGCAATATAGCAATGGAAGATGTTTTAAAGGTCATTCGAGATTAACGCTAAAGCTAATGAAAGGAAAAAGAAAAGAGACGCTTGAAATACTAGCCTTAATTATCTCCTCCCAAGCAGCATCCTCACTTACACCAAGAATCTGCCTAGCTTCTTGCTGCGTCATGACTTTACCAGCTCTACGGGCAGCATTTTGTAGTGTCTCGTGAGTAACACCAGATTTAGCAGCATCTGTGATACACTAACTGTTCAGAAGATTGATACATATGAAGCAAACACAATAGCTGCCACTATAAATATACTACTAATCAGTAATCACCTCGTTGATTCTCACAGTAAGTTTAGAAATAGAAAGAGGAAATAGTCGAGTTGCAGATGCCAACAAAATAAAATTGTCGTGCATTGATCTCTCAAGTAAATTAGTAAAAGCACATCACTGCTGATTTTGAAACTAAACCATTTTTCTTCATGAGACATTTCATGAAGATTTCATCAAGAGTAAATTAAAAAAAAAAACAGCTTTATATATTTTGATAAAATTTAGGTGTTACATGTCAATATACGTCAAAAAGGAAAATAAGAATGGGTTTAGTTCATCGCATAAAATTCCTAATAAGTAGCATCTGCTACAGTGATTATATCGCACAATTGTACTATTTTTAAGATAATATCTTCATAGCAATCAATAAAAACAAGTTCCTACTTTCAAAGCAAAGTAAAAACACGATATAACAATAATGTAATGCTGAACTAACTTGCAAGTGCTTGACGGTATGCCTGAACAACAGCCCGAGCCAATATACCCGAGCCCATTACAATTAAGTTGGCAAGAATCCTGGCAGCCTGCATAAAAGGACATATGGATAAATAAAGGCTAATGATAATACCATCACAGCAAAAGGGTATGATAATAATTATAAATCTACACTCATCTACAGCGACCATATCTATCTTAGATCTATGTTCTTATCAGGAAGAAGACAGTATTTCAAATCTGAGAATTCTTGAAAATCAGAGTCAATACAAAAGGGAAATGAAGGCAGCTCCTGCAAAGCTGACAGCAAACTTCATAGCTCTTGCAAACAATTTAATGTTATCTCGAATCACAAAACCGATAAGAACCGTAAAGTTACTGATACGAATTTAAACTCATTAACTTAAAATATATCATAACCACATATAAGCTATAAAAAACCAATATTCCATAAACATACAACCGAAATTCAATAAAGTTAAAACCATCCTTATATACAATTTCAATTCTTAACAACATTAAAAATCGATATGAAACAACATAGTTAAAGACATGAATTTAGAATCATTTCCCTCCAATCTAATCACAACCAAAAATATGCCAAAGAAGTCAAGATTGAATAACAAAAAGGTTAAAAAAAACTGCAAATAACAGAAGGATTTAATCCCTCTAACATCAAACTTGAGATAAAAACATTAAGAAATAAAGGTATTGAACCATGATCCAACATAAACCAACTTCACAAACCGATTCAGATTTCATAAAGAACAAGAATCCAAAATCAAATAAAACCACATCAGCCGCTTGAAAAATCAAAATCTCATATTTAAATTGATCCTAAAAAGAAAGTAAAAAAGCAGAACCAGATCAAGTTAACCTAAAATTTCAAAGATTGTGTCTAAAGATTTGTAACAAAGTATTAACCAATAAATAGCAGCCGACTACCAAAGCCCTAATTACCTAAAAATTCACCAAGAAACCTAAACCACCCAAATTAGCATTGAGAAACAATTCCCCAATTTTATTCAAATTTAATAATAATCCATCGTAATCCATGCAGCTGAATTGGGAAAATTGATTAGAGAAGGGTAAAGAAAGGACGTACCATGGCGGATAATTCGATTTAATCAATGCTTTAGATCACAAAAGACGCTCTTCCTTTTCACCCCGCGAAGAAACAACAAGAAAATTTCGATTTTGAACGGAACAAAATCATAAACCTAAAAGGAAAAGAAAATTCGAGAAAATGAAGGAAAAAAAGGAATTACTGTTCTTAAACTTTTACTATATTATACATAATGACCTTTATGTCCCACAACTTGACCAGTTTAATCAATTTATCCCTTAAATTCTTATGGTATTTCTTTTAGACTTATATCATAAATAAATATCTAAAATATATCATTTTTATCGTTTAATTATTTAAAATATTTTTTAATTAAAATAAATATTTAAAATATACTTTCAATTAAAATAAATACTTATAATATTTTTTAGTTAAAATAGATATTTAAAATACATTTTTATCTAGTTATTATAAAGTTAACACGTGATATTAATGGTTGCTATTTACAACTCTACTGTCAATAAAATACGAAACAAATAAATAAATTCGTTCGATGAGGCCATTCAGCGTTTGTAGTCCAACGGTTAGGATAATTGCTTTCCAAGCAATAGACCCGGGTTCGACTCCCGGCAAACGCATGAATTTTTTTTACCAATCTTACGTTGTTGCCTTAAAATTTTGTTTCAGTACATCGCTTGTAAGTTGGAATCTGCCTATCCAGTAATTTATTACTTTTACTAATTGACATCTCATCATTAAATTAAAATAAAATAAATGATATAATTCATATAGATGATTCAAATTTGGATATTATGTGTGTTATTAATTTTTTTAAAAAAAATAGATAAGAATTAACTTAATAATAGGTGCCTAAAGTATACATCTTTTCTGAAATAGGTGTCTAATGTTTTTTTTTCTAAAATAAGTACCTAAACTATATATTTTTTCTGAGATAGGTACCTAATGTATTTTTTGGCTGAAATAGGTGCCTAAAGTTTTATTCCCTTAGTGTTTTAAGGTAACAGTGTTAAGAGAAAATTGTTTAATTTATAAATAAGTACCTAAACTATATATTTTTAAAAATAGGTGCCTAATGTAGTTTTTATTAAAATAAATACCTAATTTTTTCTTATAAGTAATTTATATTTCTTATAAAATATAAAATTAGTTATATCTTAAATTAATCATTTAACCTTTTAAATTATGAGAAAAAATTATTTTTTAACAACACTAAAATAAAAAATAATTAAAATTTATATAATTTTATATTAATATTTTTTATATTTTTCACAACAATCATCAACGAGACAAATCGATTCACTTGCAAGGACATGCCGTCGGTTCACATGGGAAATATATACAAAAATTCTTATATTCCTATTACATTTATAATTGTATCAAGAAAGAATTGAAAATATTAATATAAAATTATATAAATTTTAATTATTTTTTATTTTAGTGTTGTTAAAAAATATTTTTTTCTCATAATTTCAGCTACTAATCAAATTTAAATAAATTATTAATCAATTATAATAAATAATTTAATAGATTAAAACGATGATATATAAATAATTTTACATCTTATAAGAAATATAAATTACTTATAAGAAAAAAATTAGGCATTTATTTCAATAAAAATTAAATTAGGAACCTATTTTAAAATATATATATATAGTTTAGGTACTTATTTATAAATTAACAATTTTCTTTTAACAGTGTTACCTTAAAATACTAAGGGAATAAAACTTTAGGCACCTATTTCAGCCAAAAAATACATTAGGCACTTATCTCAGAAAAAATATATAATTTAGGCACTTATTTCAGCCAAAAAAAAATTAGACGCCTATTTTAAAAAAAGTGTATACTTTAGGCACTTGTTACTGAGTTAAGCCAATAGATAATATTAATTTATGATCATAACAATATATTTAAAAAAATTAAGCCGTTTCAAGTTTATTTATTTATTTTTGTTGGATAACTGAGAAAATTTATTCACCCAAAAAAAATTTGTGCACTTGTCGGGAGTCCAACCCAAGTCTATTGCTTGTAAAGTAATTATCCTAACCGTTAGACAACAAACACTAGATAAATAGTAAGTATTATTTATAAGTAAGTTGGTATTATTGGTGTTCGAACTCGTGATTTCTAAGAACAATAATTGTTTTTCTAATCATCGCAGCTAGACGATTTGTACTTAAAACAATGATTTATAATTTTACTGTGTTGAGATAGAAATAAAAGGTCTCCTTTTATAGTGTTCAGGCGATGGAAAAATTTTATAAGTTTCAAGTTTGTTTTATTAGATCCATTAATGAAAGTAACTGCAGATGCAGTTTTAGTACAGTGGACTGGAAATCACAAACGAAAAAAAACAAAACAACCGCTCCCCAATGGCCTGTAAAAGGATAAGAAAAGTCATGATCTCTCCCCACCATGGAAACTGATTGGGAGATGATATGCACCTTATTTGAACATAAGACAAACATGCATGAAAACCCTAAAAAACATTAAAAAGATGAGGACGAAGCAATGCGCTGAGTGTTCCATATCTGCTACCATTAGCAAAGCTTAGTGCAGAAGCAGCGGCGCCTGAACCCTCGACATCTGCCGCCAGAGAAGCCTTCGTTTCTGCACACCAACGCGCAGTTGTGGCTACCCATGCACGCACCCTTGAACTTATGGCTCTGGGATTGGCAAACCCTAGCATCTGCTGGCACAGACCAGTCTGCATACACAACATTCAGACACAATCACATACATATACATCTACATATAATCTCTCAAAGTTTATATATATACTTACGTGAGGCTAAGACAATGAGTAGCAGAAAGAAGACCCCCACCGATCTTTTCATCATCTTCTTCAGCTATGAGCTACCTAGATCTCTTGTTTAAACCTTGGCTAGTTTTGGCTTGGAAAGCTCTTGTTTCACCCACCACATATATATATACACGCACACATGCAAGAAGGGAATAATGTAAGAGTTGTAGAGAGTTGAATAATCTACTAGGATTAGCATCACCGAAAGGATTCATTTAGTTTTAAACAAATCTAAGTGGGGAACTCATGAGTCTGGAACAAGATCAGACTGTGTCGGATCAGAGACAGCTCGGAATGCCAGACTGAAAGCAAATCAGAGAATCTGTTCACGTGTTTTGTTGCAGATATCTGTGTACCGCCCATCTCGTACACATAAAATCTGTGTCGTATCGTATCATATCTGTTTGGTCTTTTATCTGTAACCATTGCTTCCGTCTCGAGACTGATTTCCATAGTCTCGTTTTCGGTGGTTGAGGGTCACCAGATACATGCACGGATCATACTGTAAAGATACAGAGATATAGGTTTAAGTGAAGTATGGGAGGATTGGGGGAGCACGTATAATAAAAAATTATCAGATGGACTCGATTCAGTATATCATACATAATTTTGACATATTTGAGTAGAAAATTTTTACCTCTAATGTACTTCTTTTCGTATTTTCTGTTGAAAATTTATGAAAAAGTTAATTTTAAAACTTAACCCTATTTTTTCTATATTTTAAATAAAAAACTCTACACCTAAAAATATAATTTATCCCTACTTTCCTAAACCCTAATTATAACCCTAACATTGAACCTTAAACATCAAACCCTAAATCTAGGGCACTAATAGAAGCACGATTAGAGGTAGACGATTTGCACCCATAAATTAATTAGTGTAGGAGATTATATTGTAAAGATACAGTGCATGGTAGAATAAAAATCATTTACTTTTGATCGTGCTTCCTTCTATATCTTCTGTTGAATTTAAAAAAAATAAAAATAAAACCCAACTATTGCAGAAGATTACTTTTTTTATAAACCGTAAAAATATGATTAATAGATAATCTATAAATTAAACATTGTTCAATTATTTATATATATTGTTCTCGACCAAAGTCTTTTGTTCTGATTTAAGTGATAAACAGTTTAATTTTGTTTAAATATATTCAAATCTGGGTCACTGTATATATAAAAAATTCTTCCTGATAGATTCATCTATCAAAACTAAATATGTGATGCAGATTAATTAAAATAAAATTTTAATCGTAAATATTTATAATTTTATAATATTAATTAATTTTAATTTAAATGATTTTTAATAATTATATATTTTTACTTGCGATATATATAAGATAAAATTGAAAGATTTAATTCAAACTTAATAATTAATCTACTAATTACTTTCAATTTTGATTATATAGATTTTTATTTTATAACTTAAATTTTATTTATTTCTTTTTAAATTTTAAAACGATTCAAAATTTTGTGTTTTTAATAGTCTTAAGGTGATTATAAGTTAATATATTTTTGGTTCCTAGTCGTTGCGTTCTATGTTCTGCTGTTGTTTTATATCTTTATTCTGGGAGTGTGGCATTGTGGCAGGAGTGTGTTGTTTCAAAACGTATTTTTAGTTTAAACTTAAATTCGATTCGACTCAAATTTTTTTATTAAAATCTCAGAAAAAAGTTTAAGAATGTTCATGTAAAATTTGACATTTACACTCGAGTTTGAATAACATAGTCAATTAATCTGTAATACGTTCTTTTGCATGGTGTTTGCGGTGCTTACAAAGTTGGTAATGTCCAAAGCCTATAGTCTCTCTTCCTTGAGGGAATGCACGCTATTGCAGAGAAGGAAGTAGAGTTTTACTACAGACATGTCGCATTCTCCGGTGATCCACCAAATAGCCGGAATCCGATTTCGATCTTGGATTGTCCAATAATCAAGGAAATACACTTGGTTGGAAGAGATGACCATGATTATTTCACTGAGTATTTCAGATAAAGAAGCTGATCCCATATATGAAGATGACTCAGAAAACGAAAACTTCTAGACGAGAGGATTGAATTCTAAATACCAAGTTTCATATCTTGATGAAGACGGTGAAGGAAGCCCTTCTGGGTTCGTGGGAGTGAGAGGTAGAAAACTTTCGTCTCTTTTTTATATTTTTATTCATGATTTCGTTTTAAATTAAAAGGTTTAGGGTTTAAGTTTAAAGACTGTGATTAGATTTTAAAAAATTAGATATAAAATGTATTTTTTAGAATTTAGAATATAAAAAATTAAAATTAAAATTTAAAAAAATATTTTTTAAATTTTTTAACAAGAAACAAATAGAAATTTAATAAATGACATAGGATTTTTACCGGCGAGGAGGAGGATCTGTCTTTAATTGACTCATGTTGGGAACATGTTTCTAGGTAGGATGAAGATTGGGGAATAAACTTCTTGGGGTTCAGATATAAGTTGTTATTTATATGGTTATGTAGCGTAAAACTCTTTAAGTTTTATATGTTTTTTGGATTGTTAGATAATTGAAATAGGAGAAATTATTACATGAACCCGTTTTACCACTTAGAATATGGTCCCAACTAATTAAATTAAGGTACATTATATATTTTTTTTATATCATATTCACACATAAGCATCATCTAACTCATCTATTTTAATGCCTTTGATTTTAAAAAAATAATATTACAAAAGATTTTTAATTATTTTTCTAAACCTAAACCCTAAACTCTAAAGCTTAAATCCTAAACCCTAAACTCTAAATCCTAAACCTTAAACCTTAAATCTATAAAAAAAAATTAATTAAGAAAAATTTTAAAGAACAAAAAGAAAGATGACACAAGAAATCTTTGGTAATATTTTTTTTAATCAAAGACATTAAATTAAATGATTCGGACAATACTTATGTAAAATATGATATGGAAAAAAATATATGATGTGTCTTAATTTAATTCGTTAAAAGCCATATCCTAGGTGGTGAAACGAGTTCATGTAATAATTTCTTCTGAAATAGATATTTTAAATTAACTCTTTCTTTTTTAAAATAATAATCTTTACATAATTAATTATTAATTTAGTTATCCATTTTAATCCTATTCTTATGCAATTATTTTTTATTGTCCGACACAAACATTTCTTATCATATAAAATGTAGATTTTTTTTTTTAGAAAATTAAGTTTTATTAAGATAAATCCTTGTGAGAATGTCAATAAGAACCAATAAGAAATATTTTTTAATAAATTGAACTTTATTCATCCAATAAATCATTATACAATAATTCTATAAAATATATATCCTCAATCTTCTATATAAATATATTCTTTAACAAAATCCTCATTTAAAAGCTATAGTCTAGAATTTTTAAGCTATTATATCTAGTGATACTAGTACGAATATCATTTTTTATACGAGTATAAACATTCTAGGTTATCCTCGGTTGTCTCTCATGACTCCTAAAATTTATTAAAATTTTATTAATATTTATTTTAATAAAATTTATTAAAATATAATTTAATTATATATTTAAAAAATATATTTTATTTTAAAATATTTAGTGTAATTAAAACTTAAACTCTAAAATTTAAAACTTTTAAATCCTAAAATTATAAAATTTTAACTCTAAAGATTTAGAGGTTAATCATATTAAACGCCTTACATTAATAAAATACAACTTTTTAAAAATATAATTAATCATATCATAATAAATTTATTAAAATAATAAAATAAACTGTTCTTAGGGCTAACTATAAAAAATAATTAAAAATTATATTTATCAATATCTAAAAATTATTAAATTCTATTTTTTCTATAATCAATCATGGATCCATAAATTTATTTAAGGTCGTACACATATAAAATTGTAAAATTTTAGGATGAACACAAATTTTAAATATTACAAAAACTTAAAGATTAATTCATAAAAATTAAAAATAAATATGTAAAATTTAAAAAATTCAAAATGAATCCATGTTCACCCTACGTCTTTTATGGATCCGCCACTGTTTATAATTTAATATTTCAAATCATATATTTCTCGTTGATTATTTTTTTTTGAACAAGTTAATAGTGATTACAGGAATATCTGTTCTAGAATATAATCTTTACCATTTGATATTAATCGCTCAATCACTGCTGACATCGCTGGTGCTCGAACCGTGACCTCTAAGAACAACAACCGTTCTTTTAACCACTTAATAATAAATTATTATCTATATATTGTTTTCATCGGAGTTTATCCCACCGTTTAAAACGTTGGCCCTTCCAACCCTTTAAGGTAGAGGTTGGATCTCAACGGCCGAGAGGAATTAAAGTGCTCATCTTTCCTTTAAAACGTACGGTAAGGTGTCATAATCCATAACCTATACAGAAACTTAAAGAAAAATTTAGTAGGACAAATCCATTTAGATATTGCAACTTAAAAAAAATAATAAAAATATATTTTAAAAATATAATCAATATTTTTAGGAAATATTTCAAAATATTATTATTTATTTTCAAATAAAGGTATATTTAAGAAATTTATAAGTGAATCTCATCCATTACGTTATTTATAGTTCATTTAATAATATTTACTCATTTTAGTTTAACTTTCAAATAACTATCAATTTTTTAGTTAACGTAAGAAAGAGATGAAAACTTATCTAAAGAGAAAATAACATAAAATATATTATTGGCTGAGATCGTTAATGACGTGGTGAGTTAGATCCATCTAATAATTTTTTTATTATATTTTAATTAACATTATACAAGTTGTATAAATTTTTTCACGTAAACTTTCTTTAAAATCTACGATTTAAATTCATAATCCTAAATTTTAAACTACCTAAACTTTTAAACCTAAATTATAAATTAAACTTCAAACCTCTAAATTTAACAAGCATGTGTAAATTAAAGTATAAACAGGTTTAAATATCAAAATTTTTCTCTTCGAGTAAAAGCCAATTAAAAATATTTATATACATATTACGAAAAAATCGCAATCATGTATATTTTCTCTTTAAAGTCTAAAATCTAAAGTATTAACCTTAAATCTTAAATTTTAATTATAAATCATAACACTTAAATTTTAAACGTGTATTAATATTTTATATTATGAGTAATTATTACATACACCGACAATGAGAAAAAGTTTTTACGACTGTTTTAATTCTAATGATTATGGATTTAGTTTAGGAATTTATGTTTGTGTTTTTATAATTTAGGTATTAGGATTTATAATTTAGGGTTTGAGATTAAATTTTAAAGTTTATAGTTAAAATCTAAATTTTTAATTATATTATCTTAAATTTCAAAATTCTAAACTTAAACTCTAAAATTTATCTAATAAATCATAAATTTTAAACTTTTAAATTCTAAATTAAATCCACCCGCCTATAAAATATAATTGTTTTAAACCGTAAACCCGCTAATTTTATATTTATATATATAAACTTAAATTAATTATAAATTCACTACCTTTTAACATGGTTCTGTCTCTTATGCCATCTACATGTCTTTACCTGCACAAACATATCAATAAGCTTTATAAAAATTAATACATAAATTTGTATAAATTTTAATTAATATTAAAAAATTAAAATTTAGAGTTATTATTTAAATTTTAGGATTTAAATTTAAAGAAATATTATATAATATTTTTTTACGTAACAGTAAAAAACATAAGAGTTCAACATCAATACCATTAAGGACTTGGAAATAACGAATTCAGAGTAAACACTACTTAAGAGTTAATTTCATAATTAGTACTGATAAAATAATTTTATTTTGATTATAATTGTAAGTTATAATTTAAAAAATACATTAAAATATATTATTATATTAATTTAAAAGTATTTATTACAAAACAAGAAATAAATTTTATTATAAATAATATTAGATTTAAATAAAACCCGATGCCACCTCAGCTTATCTATAGATTATAATTTATGGATCGGTCCGAATAATTAGATTGTAAAAAAAATAATCTTAGATTTAATTACAAAATAAATAAATAAAAATCAAATTTCCGGTATTTTCTTCATTATTTTTACCTATATAAACCCCTTCGTTCATCTTCGTCTGCTACCAGTTATATTGTATTCTCAGTCTCTTGATTCTCTGTTTCAAATCAAATTCTCTGTTTATCCGATATGGCGGCCAATGGCGTTGTTTCAGGTTCCAGTTTGATCGTCAGCTTCGGCGAGATGCTGATCGACTTTGTCCCCACTGTCTCCGGCGTTTCATTAGCTGAGGCTCCCGGCTTCCTCAAAGCTCCCGGTGGAGCCCCTGCCAACGTCGCCATCGCGGTATCTAGACTCGGAGGGAAAGCGTCCTTCGTCGGGAAACTCGGCGACGACGAGTTCGGTCGTATGCTGGCCGATATTCTCAAACAAAACGGAGTCTCCGATGACGGGATCTTGTTTGACCAGGGCGCTAGGACTGCTCTCGCGTTCGTTACGTTACGCGCAGACGGAGAACGGGAGTTCATGTTCTACAGGAATCCCAGCGCCGATATGCTGTTGAGACCGGAGGAATTGAACCTTGATCTCATCAGATCTGTAAGTGACATTATCGTTTTTTTAATTCAAATCAACGAATCTGTCAATTTCTTCTTTTCTCTGATCTTTCCTTTGCTTTACTGCGTTTTTCTTTTGTTCTTTCCTCGATGTTGACTTTAAAACACCAGTGTTTCTCACGCGCCATACTGTGAGCGTATCCTTATGTTCTTTAGGACGCCCACGTACAGTATCTAAGCTCTAAATTATTTCTCTTTTTTTTTCTCTCTTTAGGGCGCCCACGTAGAGTATCTAAGCTCCAAATCACGTTCTCCACTTCGTCCACAATTATCCTAAAATCGGGGTAAACTTAGTTTCTTTAATTAAGGTTAATTACTTAAATTTTAGGGGGTTAACTCTTATTAAAATTTTGCAATATTTGAATTAATTTAATACATTAAATAGGTCACATTTTGGTGATTATGCCAAACAATAAACTCTAGAGATTTTGGTTCATTTTTCATTTTTTTATTAATATTCTTTGAATTATATGTTGATAAAGGGTTGATTTAGTGGTTCCTTCATTATAATTATAGTTTTAGACATAATTGCTATTATTTTTGGAAATTATATAGTTATTATAATGCTGTCGGTAGATGTGATTTGGTGGGTGAAGAGTGGAGTACAAGTGAAGAAATACATTTAGTTTATTTTTTATTTTTATAATATTCGATTTAAATTATTTCCTTAGTAAATTTATATAATTGTTTACATGTATTTAAGATGTAAAGAGTCACATGTGTGTGACATTTGAACTGTTTTTTTTTTCAAATTTAAATTCAATTAGCCGATTAAATATCATAAAGGGTAATTTTATATATTTTTTTTTTCTTGCAGGCCAAAGTGTTTCACTATGGATCGATAAGTTTGATCGTGGAGCCATGCAGGTCAGCTCATTTGAAGGCAATGGAAGTGGCCAAAGAAGCAGGTGCATTGCTCTCGTACGATCCGAACCTTCGCCTGCCACTTTGGCCTTCAGCCGACGAGGCTCGGAAGCAGATCTTGTCCATCTGGGACAAGGCTGATATCGTCAAGGTCAGCGATGTCGAACTCGAGTTCCTCACCGGTAGCGACAAAGTCGACGATGAAACTGCCATGAAACTCTGGCGCCCCAATTTCACCCTGCTCTTGGTCACCCTTGGTGAAAAGGGTAGCCGATACTATACCAAGGTATGCTTAGTTTCATCGGAATTGATGTCCTTTGAGTAAATACCAACTGCTAAAAACAATTTACATAATTTAGCATTGGAGGGTTATTTGTTTATTAATTTTATTATAATGGGTTGGTGTGTATTTGGTTATATCTGATTTCAGAAAATAAATGGTCCCCAGACCCCAGTTGTCATATTTTCGATATTTTTTAGGTAGTTGGTTGATTTCTTGTCTGTTTTATAAATGCCAGAAATTCCATGGGGCAGTGGATGCGTTCCATGTAAATACTGTGGACACAACCGGCGCCGGTGACTCCTTTGTTGGTGCATTGCTGTGCAAGATCGTCGATGACCCGTCCATTCTCGAGGATGAATCGAAATTAAGAGAAGTATTGAAGTTTGCAAATGCATGCGGCGCCATCACCACCACCAAGAAGGGAGCCATCCCGGCGCTTCCGACCGAAGCCGATGCCCTTGCCTTAATCAATGGAGCTTAGAGGCGCCTCCAAGATATGCACCTTCACATTGTTTTTCTCTTATTTTTTTCACCATATTTCAGTGAGTTCTGATGTTGTTTCCCTTTCATATGCAACCTTTGTTTTCCCCTGTTTGCTTAGGGTGTAATGGTGGAAACACTTTTGTGATAATAAATTAGGATAAAGTTATTCGAATCGTATTCGAAAGGTTAAATCTTTATTCGAAAGGTTAAGTCTTTATGTGAACAATGTCTACAAAATATTCATTAAAATGATGTTTGTTTACTGAGAAAGTTCAATAATTGTGTTTATCTTAGAATGGTTGCAGTAATTTAAGTGTAAACAAATTTGTAAGATCTAAAACTATAGAGAGGATTAGATTGTTCTTTTTCTTACCGTTTATTTCATCTTCTCATCACTGTTTTAATCACTGGTTACCAATTTCACCGATGCAAGCCGAAGCAGGCCTCTGCCCTCCGCCGCAAATCGGGATTGTCACTGGGCAACTCAGGCAATTATTTCCAAGATTTCCGCTGATCCTGGAACTGCTGGTGTTGAACTGCCGTGGTATCCGTCCCGACAAGAAGTTGTCGTCTAGGAACAAGCTTCTCCATGGCCTCCCCAACCGTTGTCCGTATGCCAATGGGATCCGGCCTGTCAATCCATTGTAGGCCAAGTTAATCACCTGCAAGTTCTCAAAGTTCACCAGGCTCGCTGGCAAATGACCCTGCAACCGGTTCCTTTGTGCGTTCAGGACTTGAAGCGGCGAACCGCTTCCGAGATGAGTGTTCACTTCGATCGAAGTAAGTTGATTGAAGGAGACATTGAGTTGATTCAAAGAAGGCAATGAGAGAATCGATCGACTAATGGAACCTGTAAACTTGTTGTCACTTAGATCAATATGTCTGAGTTCTTTAAGTGATCCCAGTTCTGTAATATGTCCGGCAAGTTGATTATGGGACAGTGTTAAAGATCTCAGTTTTGTCGGAAGTTTTGGTAAGCTTCCGACAAACATGTTTGATCCAAGGTCTAATGTATCCAAGTTCCATAGTCCATTGATGTCCGGAATCCTCCCCGAGAATTCATTGTTCGCTAAGCTTATTTGTGTCAATCTTCTTAACTCAGAAACTCTTGCCGGTATCGGACCGGAGAGAAGATTTTCTGATAAGTCGATCGATTCGATATTCTTCAATCCATTGATCCACCCCGCAATACCGCCAGTAAAGAAATTCCCTGAAAGAGAAAGCGTGGTTAGTTTCTTGAGATTCCTTAAAGTTTCTGGCAACGGTCCTCTAAACTGGTTCCTACTGAGATCAAGCAAGGTTAACTCGGTGAGGTTCCCGATATTATGTGTCAAAAAACCGTCATATCCTGCATTATCGAGCTCGATCGATACAATCCGATTCGTCACATTGTCTCCGGGGTTTGAACACAAAATCCCCATGAATTTTGCGCCAGTACTATCACAAGGATCCACTGAGAAATCCCACGAACTGATGTAGGACAATGGCGGAATCATGTTTGGATCAATGGAATGTCTCAGTGCTTGAAGAGCTTCAGTGTCCGATCTCAACGTTACCGAATGAACAAGCACAAAGATGGAAGCTAAAACCGTTGCAACAACAACGGAACTTGAAGAAGACAATGAGATCGAGTCCATGTCTTTGAAGATTTCGATCGATAGTAATGTAAGCAAATCGGAATACGGTATAAATAGTTATATTAGATGGTAAAAGTAAAGAAGCTGAACATCAGGTAGAAAGATAGTGAACTGGTTTCTTTAAATTAGGCAGAGATTTGACCTACTGTCCAACAACAAATATGATACAAAAAATTTATAGATGGATGAAAGAAGCATGCCTAAACTAGTGGGACTGTCACTAGATTTGTGTATGGTCGAATGAAAGAAGTTCGGTTATTCGAACTCGAATGTGAGTGTCGAAAACAAATATGTTATATATCAGATCATATATGCATGTTCATGTTCGAATACGCATCGTATATTTAAAGAAAAACAAAGGCGACATGATCGTCAAGCATGATAAGATGCATACAGGCTTTAATTATGCGTACACATGAAACAATAAACATATAGTTTGATGAAGCTCAACTATCGACATGGATGAGCATAATTAGACCAACTCATCCTAGATCAGGGACTGTGAAGTACTCGTCATCGTCATCAGGGATCTCGATTCTAGGCTTCTTAAGAGGCATGGAATATTTGGTAGGTCGGTACAAGTTCAGATTACTCGCCTGTGGTATCGGAAGTTGAGGAACTTCGGCCGGTGCTAAAGCCTCCTGAGGCAATTGATCACCGAAAAGACCAATGTCTGCTAGCCATTCAAGCTCTCCTAGCTCAGACTGCTCTTTCTGCAACAAAAGAAAGAAAAACATTATAGGAAGACCAAATTAATTTCAAGTAACAGTGTTTATATCTGTATCATTCGAACTCAAATACGAGTGTTAGATATCGGGATAAATAACAGTTTCTCGCCTTGTTTAGAGATTGAATATCCGAAAGTTCTAACAGATCATCAACAGCCCATGAAGAAGCAAAGCTTGAGTGTTGATGTGGATGCATTTTCATTGAAGTCTGAGGTGCACTCTTGTTGGGTGGCTCCAACACATTGTTTTCAGTCTTTTTATTGCAACTCGAACTCAAGGCGACTCGGATTCCGGTGGCGAGGAACCTTTGATGATTCGCGGCAAGGCTGCCGGCCGGATGGATCGGTTCGTCGCAATCACGGCAAAAGAGAGCTCTATCTTCAACACAAAAGATGAAAGCTGCTTTTTCCTGTATGACATATATGCTCAAGATAAAACAGCAGACAAAACAGACATTACCCCCAATATTCAGCCTATGTTACAACATTCGAATTCGAGTGTGAGTATCAGATAACGAATACATTCGATAAGGATTTGGATCTATTAATGCTAGTGATATATAAGATTACCAGATACTATATGAAAATAAATAGATGAAATAAACCAGAAAATTGAATTTCCACCTGGCAAATATCACAAGGAGGAAGCTTGTTAGAAAGGCACTGAAGGAGAAGCCTTTGGTGTTTGCTTGCAAGCTTGTTAGCTGCATGAACTTCAATATCACATTTAGCACAGAGTGCAGCCTCATCTGCACAACATATCACTGTTGCTGGTGCTCTCTCACAAACATCACACTGGATTTTCATTTTTTTAGTAAAACTTGGAACTTTTGATTCAAATCACTCTCAAAACCTAAAATTTTCCTTTGTTTCAGAAATTTAAGAGAACCCCATAGTTCAAAACCTTGAGAAAATGATGAAAAACTTAAGCCCCAAGTAAAAAAGTTCCTTTTTTTCCCTGAGAAACAAACACCCAAGTAATAGAACAGAAGTTATTCAGAAAGTCAAGAGAAACCCAGAAGCCAATAAGTGAACAAGATCTGGGTAAACCTTAAAAGAAGTTTCCTTTCTACTTTTTTCCTGAGAAAATAGGGGAGGAAAAAAATAATCTGAGGACAATATGGCTTTAAGAGAAGATATGAAGAGAGAAAACAATGGATGATACAAGAATGGCAGTATGAATGGTGGAGAATCAATGGAAGAGAGAGAATTGAAATTGAGATAAGAGGATTAGAGATTTTGTGAAATCAAAATCAAGGAATTTAGTGATGACAACGATGCAATTGGTGGGGTCACTGAATCCCCCATGTTCATGGATTTGTGTGGCTAAAAACACTGCAATGTGTTCATGCTACCAACTGAAAACATGTTTTGTGGTCACCATTTTTGTTGGATATTTTATTGGTGTTCTGATTCTGTGGTATTCTTTTGCAATAGGTATTATTCTGCATTCAGTCCCTGTATACTTAATATTTTTAAAATTTAGTCCCATTCTTTATTCCAAGAATTTAATCCCTCATACAATTTGAAAACTACAGTTGAATTCATGACAATGTCAATTGGATTCTATTAAGTTTGAATTTGTATTATAAACTGCATTCTATTAAGTTTAAATATGTATTATTAATTACATTCTAATTATTAAATCGAGTTACTAAAATGTTTTAAGATTAGGGATTTCAATTCATAACAACGTTAATCTATTTGTAGTGTATGAATTATTATTTGGTATATTAAAGTAAAAATATTTTCACAAATAATCTAAAGATGATCACTGCCTCTTCAATACTTGGGAAAGTTTTGGCTTGTTCTTATAACATCTTTTGGATTTTCATGTTTTTATTTTTGGGTAAACTACATAAATCGTCCCTTGACTATACATCAATTATCTTTTATATCTCTTGACTATCAAATATTACAAATTTATCTATTGATTAATTTTTTTATACAAAGTGGTCGTTAAAAATTTGACGAAAAACTAATGTGAACGTAAAATTTGGATAACCATGTGACATCCTCAATCTCTATAATCCAAGCAAGTTAGCATGTTAACATCTATTTTGTATCAAAAAAGTTAGTCAATAAACCAATTTGTAAAATTTGATAACTAAAAAATATAAAAGATAATTGAGGTATAATCAAAGGACCATTTATGTAATTTACCCTTTATTTTTTCTTGTTTTGTTTGAGATTTCTTGGTGAACATAATTGTCAAGCTTTTCTCTCATGTTAGAAAAATACCATCCAAAAGTGCACAGATCATCCTCTAAACACCAAATATAAATCCATTACAGAAATTTGATGAGTTTGGGAGTCAAATGACACCAAATAGTACAATAAACTAAAGATCAAAAATATAGCTTTCCAAGCCAAATAGTAGAATGATAGACTTGGTGCAGCACTTTCACAGGTCTTGGACACTCAAACCTGCAACATCAAAAGAATGATCAGTAATGGGAAAAACACTCATGTCTGAGAATATTTGGATGATACCAACATGACATAACAACACAAGGATCAATTGTGATGCTGCTGATATACAGAACAGCAATGGAAACTACAGTTACACAATAAGAAAGAACAAAAAAGATCTATTGTAATGTTGCTGGCAATGGAAACAATAATTCATTTTATCTACAACTCTATATCACGCTGGCTCATTCGAAACAAAGAAAACAAGAGGCAACTCCATTCATGCATATCAATCTACCTGGAGGAAGGGACTGCTTCAACTTGTTAGCCTTCTCGGCATCAGACACACAAAGTGTGTACAAGTACTTAGAGCAACGGACCTTGAACTTAACTACATCTCTGCTCTTCTTGATCTTCACGGAGCGAGCATCTTTCCTTCTGGCGGTGAGAAGGAAGTCTTTGATCTCATGAATTTGCTTAGGCTGTGCATCATAAAATGTAAATCAGAGTCCAGAGATCATAAACCCAAGTCCAATCATGTGCATGGACATATAACTCTGTACATACATAAAATCTGGGAATTTTTAATATATCCATGCCAGGAAAAAACCCTGTGTTCAACTTACAACTGAGTCCAAGTAAAACATTAGGTGATGCTAACAAGCAAATAAACTACTCGGAGAAGAATGCAAAAAACACAAATTGATACAAAATATTAGAAAATTTAACACATTTTTTTAACAACAACATGACCAAATATTTTACAAGGTAGATGATCCCAACTTGAGTAATGATTATTGAAGTTTTCCACTACAAAAAGCTACCCATCACAGTCAGAATCTTGAATCAATGGGGACTTGTAACACACAAACATCTTAATTTTCATATTAATCACCTGCATTTCACTCCAACTGAACGAAACATCTAACTAATGACACTAAATATTTCACATATATTAAGCAAACCAAACAAATGTTCCTAAACAAGAAAAACCCATCAATTGAAAGCACTAACTATCATAACTAGAAGTAACCCAGTGCTTATCTGATAAACTTAAGGAAGCCACATACATATATAAAATCCGCGTTAAACGTAAAAAAGGAGGAAATGAACATCAAATCAATATTAGGTTCAGAAATCTACAGAGATAATTGAAGATAGAAATGGGTTTTAAGATTTTTACCATTTTGGATTGAAGCTACTTGAAATCCGGACAACAGAGCACGCTCCAAACCCTAGTTTTCGTTCTATTGAATAGTTTATATACGCTCGCGACAAAACCCTAGGGAGAAACTTTCACTTGTATTGCCGGTTTTAGCCTTGGTCAATCATTATTTAATAATAAAAGCATTTTAATTTAATTTATTCATGAAAAGTATTTGTATTATTGTTTTAGCCACGAACTTTTCAAAAATTATAAAATGATAATTAAATTTATTAAATTATTATAAAATAATTATTAAATGAACCAAATTGTTACATTATTGTACAACATTCAGTGATCATTTTATTAGATTTTGACAAATGTAATGAGTATTTTGTAATTTTTGAAAAGTTAATGACCGAAACGACCATTTTTTATAGTTTAGTGACTTTTGATGTATTTATTACACACGCAATATAAAAAACAATAAAAACTATATTTAAAGCAGAGAATTAAGATTACTGTTTTAAGTCATGCTTTTTATGCCTAAAACACCCCTGTGCAGGCCCTTAAGCCATCTACTGCATGAAACTAAGAAACAGACTATTGAGAGTTCAGAAGCAAAATAAAAACATGGCACTAAGCCTTATAAATTTCTTAAACGCTAACGGCGAGACGGCCTCGACGGGCAATCATTGTCCCGTTCAGCAGAGCCGGACACCGCATTGTCTTTAAGGGAAATCAATAGAAGCACATAAGGATCCTGCAAATGGAAATCAATAGAAGCACATAAGGATCCTCCCGATACTCATGTTCGGATATATTTCGAGTGCAGTGATGAGCAAGGGTAGTTTTAAAGAACTCGATTCTTCTTTTATAACAAATGAATTAAGAATTCGATTACTATAGAAAGAGACGATTAACAAAAAACTGGAACTTACTCATCCATGAGTTTGAGAAGGTTGTCACGAGTTTGGCTGAGGAGACCGATATTTTCCTGTATCTGGAAAAGGGTAAAGGAGACGAGTTCGATTAGAGACCCGCCAAGGCTGAACAGAACGGAAATTTGGGTTCATCCACGCCATCGAACATAAATTCTATTTGCTTTTACATTTTTTGTATTGCGACTACACTAAAATGCCAACTTAAAACATTACCGTCCGGGTAATGGCAGCTATTAAGAGGAGAATTCGAATATTTGTTATAATAATAGACAGAATTAAGGCTATACTCATAGCATGACTACTTTACCCGAAAAGAAGCAAGATTTTCAGATATTTGATTCAAGGCTCGAGCGTTCTGCTCCAGAAGTTCTCCTGTCACCCCACCGATGGCTGTGAAACGGCATCAATGTAAATTTTTCGATTATATTTTTCAATAAGAACAACATAGAAAAGATCAAGTTTTTTTTTTTTCATGCTTAGAGAACTTCAGCAACCCAAAACTAAATTCACTTCATTGCTAGCAAAACCAATAATCGAGAACAGAAAAGGCATTTGATAAATATAGAGAAAGCACCAAAAATTCAGAGCAACTACTATTAAAGCAACGAAATATGGAACACTAAAACTCAATCTCTACTTCGAGACTATGTACATAAAACTTCTTTTAATATAATACTAAATATATCTTGATGAAAAAGTAAACAACTGATCAATTTAATTCAAACTGCATGCTAATTGGTGTAGTTTAATAAAGTATAAAGCTTGCAAGTAAGAATCAACAAAGACTTAACTATTACGACTTACGAGAGACATAAAAATTGTCAAAGAGAAAATCTAACCTCCGAATGGAATACCATCATTAGGGTCCGTAGGAATCATTGGAGTCGGACATGGGGTAGTACTAGATTGACCGGGAAAATGAGTAGGCTTTGTTGAAGGATCAACAACTCTTTCCTAAAAGAAAAAACGAAAATTATTGCTAAGTTTCTATTGGTCCAAAAAATTATCATAAAATAAAAATATTTCCTTATTTCTCATCATATCAACAAAATATTATCATGAACTGGAAACTTTGAATTAAACTTTCTGGTTATGTCCAATAAATTCCAAGTCTAAATATCAACTAAAGTAGTGAAATTCTCAGCAGACCAATGACCATTCCGAAGAGGCGCGCCTGAAGTGATGTGAATGACTGTGGATAATAATGCACCCATAACATGTTATCAAGGATAAGCGGTGCTTATGAAGCCAAGGTAATCGAGCAAAATTCCACCAAAGAAATTGCTGCTTAGCAGCAGGAACAAATTCAATCTCCATCCAACGTCTCTACTAAGAAAAACATAAACTATTACTCAATAAATCTCCTGAGGTCGAGGAGTTCCTCTCCACTACATCATATGTATAAGAAAGTTTCGAGTATGAACGAAAGCAATCATTCACCTCTCTTCAGATGTGTCTGGTTGGATGAGGAGTTAGATGTATAAACAGAGAACTTCTGCATGTCAGCTTCACAGAGATAATTTACTTTTAGTTTGTCTAATTTTAAGAATTCTAAGAAGTAACCACTAACCAACTAAAGAAGGCTCTTAGGAGCAATCAGACCACAAACTAGGGCAACTTTTCGACAAAAAATCATACCTTTTTGTCTTTGTTTTTCCTGGCATGACTGTGCTCTTCCTTCCTTCTCTTGCTAGTTTCCTTCTGCATAAAGCATAAAGCATAAATCAAATCATGCTCTTATGATACAGAAACACATGCATAAACAACATTTTACTCTGTAAAAGCGGAGTAAATATCCTCTTGAACAATCATAAATGCCTTCATCTTCTAAAGTAGATTTAATATGAATTGAGTGCAATGATTACATCCTGTATCATTGAAGCAGCATGCGATTCTGGCAAAAATAACTGTTGGGTTTAAAAAGAGACGAGAAGAAAAACTTACATTCATCCATCTGCAACGCAAAGCCACATCCCGTACTGTCTTGTCATTTAACTGCATGGCTATCTTCGCGTAACGAGTTACAGCTAGATCTGATGCAAATCTGCAAGAAATACCAAGACGCCACAGTGAAACTTAAATTGATGAACTCAATTCAAGGGGGCTAAAGAAAAACAGTTCAGTTTGTTAACCCTGAAAGCAAAATAGCTCAATTAATTGGCATAAAAGAAAAAGAATAAAAGGCAAATCGTTTAACAGAAGAAAAAAAATGTTCATCCAGTATTAGTTAATAGAAACCAAATATGAAAAAATGAAAGGGAAGGGAAGAAAGGGACTATTTTCTCTCCATCTGTTTTTGGCCCTCCAGAAACTTAGATATATCCATCTCACCAGTAATACCTCCTCCAGGCATGGCCATTTGAAAAACTCGGTAAAAATGTTTCTTTGATTCTATAATTAACCAAAGTTAAGGAACATAATCAACTTATTCATGAAAAAAACAGAAAAGGGAAATGATCAAAATATAATGAATACAGTTTGTAAAATGAAAACATCAGTAACATCGAAACATGTTAAATCACCGATTTCTGTCTAATAATTGACTCAAAGAAACCCTGCCATTTATTGTATTGCTACCAATCCTAGTGACTTACCAGACTAGAAAAACAATCGGAGACTCCAAGGATGGAATAGAACAACTACATGTATATGAACAAGGAACTCATTGCATTTCTCAACACCAAATACCAGCATTTTATAGTGCCCAAATGAAACGGTTGAAGGAGAGAATCAGTTCTTTCCAGTCATTGCCTAACACGCGCAACAAACTGGATGGGCAATTGCCAATTACCTAACTAAGAACTTCAGTAGGTGCCTTAATGCGTGACACCCCCTCTTAACCGTTACTTAAGAAATAAATGTTCTTTGCAGCAACAAACTTCAGGCATATAAATAAAACAACAAAATTCAATTTTCCCTATCAAGCGATACCCCTTCTTATGCATTACTAAAACAATAAATGTTCTCTCCAGCAACAAAATACCTGGATTAAGAGTTTTATGTCGACTGGACCACAAGTGAAGTGGCAAAAGACTTGTTATCAAGTCTTCAATAGACACCAGCCCCGGCTTCAATGCTTGGAACCCCTATGCCCTTCTTATGAACTTCAGAAGAAGTCTTAATGCATGCTACCCTTATGCGTTACATAAAGTAAACGTTTTTTGTTGCAACAAACTACGCGCATTTTAATAAGGAATCCAATTTCAATTTCCTCACAACTGTAAAGAACCGGATGGACATTTTCCTAACAAGAAACGCATAAGAGGGGTCCAATCAAGTCTGCAATCATTTCCTAACAAGTGTAATGAACTGGATGGACATTTTCCAACTACTTAAGTAAGAACTTCAGCAGATGATTGAAGGTGAGGTACCCCTTCGTATGTGTTACTTGAGAAATAAACGTTCTTTGCAGCAAAAGTGTCTAGAATTTATTACTGATAAAATGGGTAGAAGGCTTCACTTTGGACCCATTCCAGTTATTGTTTAAGCTTCCAGATGCATATTTGCAATTTCTATCTCTCTTTTATTACTACATAAAGCATGAAGTATTGAAGTTATAACCCACCAACTCCGACACTACCCTTATAAAAGGCAAGTCCCAAGAGCATTATCCTCTGCCTCCTTATATATATCTAAAGAAATATCTTTTATTATTCTTTCTTTACATTTATGAACTGCACTTCTTGTTCTTGTTCACCTCATTAGTTTTCTACCAAATTATTAAGAAACATTTCTATAGATGATCTCTTCAGTTTCTTTTCTTTTTGTTTTAGACGAATCTAATTTTTTTTCTCAACTAATTAGATATTTGATTAAGGAAAATCAATCAATAAAACTTCTCACACTATTGTGGCTTAGAGGAAAGAACGAGTTTCCCTCAATAAACAGATTAATCTAGTCTGGAGTCCCCCCACCCCCCCACCCCCTCAAAGGCCAGTTTGAAGAGAATAAAAAGATCATGGTATCATTTATCTAGTTTTCTGAGAGATAAAATACTGAATAAAATAAGCCTTAATAAGGAAACCATTCATTCTCTTTCCATATAGAGGTACATAGTGATATGTCGAAATTCATTCAGAAATGAAACGTAAACTTCTACCTCACAAACCTACCAGCTAGGGACATAACTCTCGGTCACCACTGAATTAAGCATGATACATAAGGAAAATTAGAAATAAACCAATAAATTAGAGCATGTGAATCATCCATTACATGTAGTGAATCAAACATTTAGATTACTTACCAAGTCACATGATGTTTCATTTACTTCTTCTGACACGAAAGAAATGACATATTATATTGCACGAAACCATACTTATCTACAAATCAGGGGGAAGCTTACCCACATAAAGATTTTATCCACAAAAAAGACTAAACAAAACCATATCGAGTAAACACAAAAACATATAAAGAAATAATTAATGGTTCAAACATGAGCAGCACTAGTAAAATTCAGTCTCGAAACTTCAATATAGGAAAAGAACACAAAATAAAAAGGAGACATGATAAGCAAAATGAATGGAAATTGAAAAGGATATCAAATCACAAGAAAAAAATTTGATTTTATGATATTTATATAAAAAAAATCTAAATTTGTGTAGTAAAGTTTTTGGCCTTGCTAATTGTAACTAAACATCCATAATTTCGAAGAAAAATCCCACTTTGAGCATATGACTGTAATAAAAATTTTGCACTATTAAGAAAAGAAATGCAGAAAAAATGGAAGTTTAAGAGAACCACATTCATATGAGCAGATCAGAAAAAGTTTGAATAACATGATTACCAAATTCAAGAACAATAGTTAGAGGAAGTAAGAAGCTTTAGATATGTAAGCCACTTGATTAGATGTCCAGACACTAAGATGCAAAACGATACATAAAAATGATATATTTTGAATTATGGAACCAACCCATTGCAAGTTTCAAAGACAGGTGATTCAATAAGTTTTGATATAATTGAAGCCAAAAGTTAACCCAAATGTTAGGGAATAGAAATGATTCCAATGCTTCCGGATAGAAATATACAATAAGAAGCATAAGATATTTAAACAGCATTTAAAACACCTCACTTACAGCCTATGTTGCTCAGGCTCTTACATATTTTGAAGTACTCATTGTCCGGTACTTGTGTCGGATACATAGATATGGGAAATGACCTCCAAGAGTCCTCCAAATACATGACAAACCATAGAAAAAAAAATCTAACCATAACCATGTTGGATACAGACACTTACACTCTAGTCCAAGTAAATTAGCTTACATCCATTTGAATACTAAAATTGCAACTATGATAAACAAGTTGGGAATAGAAAAAACATATCAGATCATTGAATGGAAATGACATTCTGTGAAGGAACAGTGGTAGATACAAATACGCTGCTCCCATGCATATCGGCTACTAACTTTCCCCTGGCCTTTATAAAACTTAAACACTGTAATATTTACAGACTACTGGCTTTATTTATCATTTGCAATTAGTTCTAAGAAACTACAATTCAAACAAGAACCCAACAACGAAATTCGCATCTTATTATTTAAAAGTTCAAAATCTACATTAAATACTTCAAAGATTTACAAAGGAGATTTCCAGCAAACCCCCAAAATTCTATGCAACTAAAAGAAAGAAAAAAGACTCACGTTTTTAACCCGTCTTCGAGTATAGCTTGTTCCTCTAATGTCCAATCCACTGTAACGCCAGGGTTATGCTTCAAACCCAAACCCAAGGTGTCGGATGCAGGATTCCCTTTGTTCAAGTGTAATCCATTGAAAGAAGATGACGGGTGATTCGCTGCTCGGTGATAATTCCCCGGTGGATTCGCCATCAAATTTAGCTTCAAAAAAGAACCCCCGATTTTCACCCTCCCCCTTTTCTAGGTTTTACATAGATTAGAATGGTAATCAAACGTTACAAATCAAAACCCAGAATTGTGACAAATGTCAGAGATAAGAGAATCGGTTTCTTCCCGCCAGCTGAAGCGTTCCCGCCAATAAAACAAAAACACACCCAGGTTAGAAAACATAAAGGAAAGAACTTTCAAAGATTATGAACAATAAAACAGAATTCAAAGATGGGGATTTTAGATTGAAGGGAGCTGTTCTGATATGAAATTTTCTCTGCACATAAAAGAGCAAAAAAAAACAGGAGATTGAGAGAGAAAGGGATTCAAGAGAGACAAATAGAGATTCTGATATGGGAACAGAGTAGAAATCAAATCATATTCGAATTTGATTTGTGAATCAAAGGTTGCTTTCTGATTTGAAGTTACATAGTTCAAAAGTTCAAATATTTATTTTTTTCTTCAAATTTTATATATTTTTTTCAATTCTTATTTTATATCCATTTGCAAGCTTTTTGGGTGATTCTAAGACCTTAAAAAAAAAAAAGCTAAAAAACGGCGGTACCGTTTTTCTTACAAAAGTTATAAGAAATTCGATACACACTTTTCGTATATACTAAAACTCTTACAACTTTTATAAAAAAACGGTATATACCGAATTTCTTACAAAAACTGTAAGAATTTCGGTTTATAAACCGAATTTCTTACAAAAAGTATAAGGATTTCGGTATATATCGTTTTTCTTATAAAAATTATAAGAATTTCGGTATATACCAAAAAGTGTGTACCGAATTTCTTGCAACTTTTGTAAGAAAAACAGTACCGCCGTTTTTTAGCCTTTTTTTAAAGCTGCCGTTTCTTAAAATTTCCCAAGCTTTTTGATGTTTTTATATTAGCCGACTTTTGATGTTTAAATTTATGAAATTTTTACTATAATAAAAAAAACTCATAAATATTATTGTTAAATTTTTTAAAATATAATATAAGATATTTTATTTTTAAAATATTATATTTTAAACAATATTAATAAATTTCATATTATTTAGAATTAAAGTTTTTTATTATCGATTTTAATTTTTTATTTTCTTCATTATTTAAAGTCAAAATTTTTTGTTTTCGAGTTTAATTTTAATTAAAAAATTATTATTTAAAGTCAAATTTTAATGGATCTGATTTTATTTTTATTGTAAAAATAATAATATTTTAAAAAGTTAAATTTTCAAATATAATATTATAAAAAATTTAAACAATAATATTTATTAGATTTTTCAAATAAATATCTAAATATGGAAATTAAATTAATGAATGACCATTTATAAATTTTCCATTTTAGTAATAAAAATATTAAATTTGTTTGTTTTCTTAATTAAATTTTTAGGTTTTTATATTCACGTCTTTTCCGCTTATGAATTTTTATAAAAATAAATAAATAAATAATTTAATTCATAAATAGATACTTAAATTATACATTTATTTTAAATAATAAATTATACATTTATTTTCATCTAAAAAAATAATAACATTTGAATATTCAATTTATTAAAGAATTTGGATATTTGTAATTGCTCTAAAATCCTAGTATCGTATGCAAAGATTAAGGATGGTAAAACTACACAAATACCATTAAATTTTAAATTTTGTATTAATCATATTATTAAATTAAAAAATAACATCATTTCACTATTAAATTTTAATTTAGGTATTATTAAAATTGATAATATAGATAAATTTTAACGATATGTGTATAATGATATAAAAGAAATTTTACAATTCAATAATATAATTGAAACCTAAACTAACATAGAATTTTAAAATAATATGGACTTTTAGTTTAATAGTACAACCGATATTTAGAAATAATTTTAAAAATTAATTTTCAATTTTTTTAAAGTAAATCTTCACGTATTTTTTACTAGTGACAGAGTCAAGATCGAACATTAAGAGGAACAAAGGTCTATTAAACCTTTAAATTTAAAATTTGAGAGCGACAAAAACTTTATTTTATTACTATTTAAATTAAAAAAGACCTTGAATATAATTATAAAAAAATTTGGGAAAGACAAGAACCACTTTCACAGACAACAAGGTTTCGTCCTTGTTTTTTACATGTCATTAAATAAATAAATCTTATTAAATAAGACCATAAATAGTACTAGGGGTGTAAACGAGCCGAGTCGAGCTTGAGTAGTGCTAAGCTCGGCTCGTTAAGATTTCGAGTCGAGTTCGAGCTTGAGTAATTTTAAACGAGCTTGAAAAATCTGAGCTCGGCTCGACTCGTTAAGAACTCGAGTCGAGTTCAAGCTTTTTTCGAGCCAAGTATTGACCGATGTTTGATTGTGTTAGACTCGAATAACTCTTATCTCTCAAGTCTCATTTAAAGTCTAATGGAAAAAAAACTTTGATACACATGTTATGTAAACTCAAGCTTGTTAATTTTAGACTTTAGTATGTTAATTTAGGGTTTAAGACTTATGTTTAGAGTTTTAAGTTTAGAAATTTATATTTTAAATTTAAAAAATACTATATTTATGTTTTCGAGTAACTCATGAGCTTTTTGAGTCGGGTATCATGTAGCTCGGCTCATCAAGAACTCGAGTCGAGTTCGAGTTCGAGCCGAGTACAGTTGAGTTTTGACCGAACTTTGATCAAGTCGAGCTTGAATAGCTCGCGATCTGTCTCGTCTCATTTACAGCCCTAAATAGTAGGATGAATCGAAACCATGTAATAATTTTTCTTTAAACACTAATAATATGACATAACAAATTTACTTGAAATTGATCTTTTACATGCATAATAGCTTTCAGAAAGTACCTTTCTTTTACACTTTACTTTTAAAAAGCATCTTTTGCTTCCTTCTTTTTTCTTTCCTTTTTCCTCTCTTGAAGGGAAAGTGGTGTCCAAAGAAACAGTTCTCAAGAAGGATAAAAGAATCAAGAAAAGTTGGAAATAAATTTGATTTTTTTTAATATTTTGGTTGATTTTCTATTTTAATTTGAAAATTGGAAGTGAGAATGGATTACCTGCTATACAAGGCTGCTGAAGCAAAAGCCTACTGAAAACATACAATGTGAGTAGAATCTACAGTCTTATATATATATATATATATATATATATATATATATATATATATATGTATAACAGCTCAACCTGCAAACTACAAACTCTCTTCAGTACATAAATGTCCTGAAAACAAAAAATGAAAAAATGGGTAACAGCATTTCCAGTGTGCATCCATGGCAGCCTGCATTAACAAAATCGAATTCCTCGAGAATTTCAGATAGATATACATATATGTTACTTAAACCAAACCTATCGATCTATGTTCCATGATAGATACGAACAAGAACTGTTACGCACCAGGACTTTTCAGTGTCTCGGATGTTGGTAAGGCGGGCAGTGACATTTCTGCAACATCAGGCAATAGCCATTAGGATATAAGATGAAGCACACAAGGAAATTATGCTCCTCTATTGAATCCACTCTTCAGTAGTTCAATTCTCTTCTAAGAGAAAACCGAATAATTACCTGGAGCACACAGAGACAAGGATGACATTGACGATGATGAAGGCCACGGAGCACCGATGTTGTCAGTCAAGTCGCATGTAAAGCTGAAACCAGTCGAATTGTCAAATACCACATCTGCTGGCAAGCTTCGTAGTAGGCATCCTAGATATGTAGAGAATATAAAAATTTTCAGTCTGTATGGTACGTTTTAATTTCTTTCAAGTGTTAGTGCACAATCATCTAACTAATTAAGACCTATGCCACTAGGACTCGAGTGTGTGTTGGATACGTGTATGCATCGACTTGGGTACAAACAAGATCCTCAAGTACAAATTTAAACACTTAAATAGTGGTCCATGAAGACTTAACCGATATGCATATAACACATCAGAACGACTTAACCGGTGTGCATATAACACATCAAAACGACTTAACCGGTGTGCATATAACACATCAAACTTTGTTGTCCATACACCACAAAAATACACTGGACCACCGGCATACATAAAACACACACGGTCATACATACACCATTTACATTTTTAACCAATAATTGTGCAAATGTCGTGGATTGAAAGAGAATAGGAAACATGACAAACCTTGTTGTCCATATGCTGCTGTGGCAACCGCCCATAAAAATTCAACAGGCAGAAAGAAAAGAAGAAAACCCCAATATCAGATAAAAACAGCAATGCAAAATGGGAAATGTTTTAGAAGAACAACATCGAACAGAACACTACCTTCAGTACCTTGGATACTAAAATCTTTTAAGTCGACATCACAAAGTTCATAAACATTTGTGAGAACTCCGCCTTTTCTTAATATTGACCCAAACATTGTTGCACAAACAATGGCTTGCTTGTTTGTAATTAACATTTGCTTCTGTATCCCTGTAATGTATGTATTTAAAGAGCTACAACAGAAAGGACTTGGAGCAGCTACATTACGACATCCCTTAATTACTTCTGACGGCTGGCTAAATTCCAAAGGGCAAACTGCATTTTCAAAAAAAAAATTCCATTGCAGCAAAACATAAAACTCAAAAAGTAATTGAAACAAATACTACAGGATCTTGTAATAAAAATGGAAAGCAACTATGTGAAATGACAGTGAGAATTAAAAAGACGGATAATAACTAATGAACCTCAAGCTCGTTAGAAAACTCAGCATTTACTTGACCTTATCCTGTTATGGAAGTCTGAGAAGCTCAAATTAAGATATTTAAAATCTACCTATGTCTTGGCCAAGAAAGCCTCGGTCTAATATTGGAAACTGAAGTTGTAATTTGACCACGTCTTACATATTTAAAATCTACATTACTTTTTTAATAAATACAAACAAAATGTGGGGGGGGGGGGGGGGGATAAAAATGAACCAACATCAAAGAAGAAAAAGATATAACATGTAAGAAACAAATAATTTAAACATAAATCCTGTGTTACTTGTACTTGAGCGTGCATGTCGTAAAAAATTATTCGTCTGACACAGATATGTTCAATTTTCTATGTATTTGGAGGCCATAATCCCATATGCAATGTCCAGATGTCAAATACATTTAATTTAAGAAAAATGATGTCAGAGTGGCGTATCATAATCTACCATCCATTCAGACTACCCATCACCTCCATTTTCATTCTTTGACCAAATGATGGACCATGCGTATACAATATCATCTTAACTTGAACCTTACCAATGTTAGATACATGCCCAAGCAAGTTCGCAACAGAGACTTAGGTAACATGTAAACAGCCAGAAATGTAAAGTAAAATACTGAAAACCATCATGAAAAAAGAAATATAGAATCAGTACCCTTGTTGACTTTGCAGGCAGATAGTATTCTGAATGCAGTGTCGGCCACATCTGGCGAGAGTTTCCTTGAAAGATATGAATATACCACCCCTTTACAGTCACTGATGGCATCGATATGATTAGACTCCCCGACAACATTTTTATCATCATTGAGCATCATTTGTGTTCCAGAAATCTGAAAAGCAGCTTCCATAATTGCAGGTTGGCAAACTGGCCTGCAGCACTCTTTTAAAGGATCGACAGTGCTGCAAGCCTCCAATAGCTTGCTCGTATTCACTGTTTTCTCAAAGGTGTTAACATCCTTCACCGGACAAGCACCACCTGTGAGGTTTGATGATTTTACAGAACATACAGTGGGTATGGTACTGTTGGCCCCTCTGCTAGCTAAGATATTAATGATATCTGAAAAGCAATCATTAGCAACAGCATTTCGCAAGACCAACTTATCAGAATCAACATTGTAGTAACCCCGGAAGATGTGAAGTAAACTACCAAGCTGTGGACAACATATTACATTTCCTACAAGTGCTGCCAGAGGTAGAATCGGATGCAGTTTTCCCTATGATATTCGACATAGCAGAAAAATTTACAGGGCACCTTCCGGTTAAATTTGGTTCATATGTTGAAGGGAAACTTGGATACAAGGGTGGTGAAGATTTGTCAGGATAAGGGTAACGAGGAATGACAGCAGGGGATATTTCTATAGGTTCAACTGATGCAGTACTCGGTGGATTAGCTAGCTCAGATGTAGAAGAAATATAACTAGGATCATGCAGTGTCTGCAATGTAGCAACATCTTGGAAACTCGATAACCAAAAAATGAATAATAACAACTGTTGGCATAAGGAACCTGCAACCAAACACAAGCCATATTCTGCCATAAGTGGATAAATACTTAAAATATAGAGTAATATCTAGAATGAATGGTAAAGTTTAAATCTACAGCCTCGAGTATGTTTTTTTTTTTTTTTTTTTGCTAGTAAGGTAAACGCAAAGAACAAAACTAAGATATCTAGGGCAAAACTCTAATAAAATATAATGATGGCTAACCATTAATTGAGGAGAATGCTATCATATAAACTATAATAATTATTTCTACATAGTGACTCCCCTAAGATTCCCTTTAAGGGTGAAGTTCAAGTAAAAATTTATCATCCCAAGCAAATTTAGAAATACAAGATCCAAACTAACAATAAAAAAAACTTGCCCAATATGCACAGAAATATTGACTTTCAACCGTAAAATAATATCAACAGCAAATCAGAGCCAGCGTCTCTTAAAATAAATAAATAAAAGCTCAAAACCTTTATAAATTATAACATCAAATTTATGGAGACCTCTGCCACTTTTTTAACAGCACAATGCCATGTCTAAAGCTAAAATTAAGTAGATCCGATTAGTCAATTCAAACAACTTACCTTTAACACGGCTAACACTCTGAAAGCAGTCCATAGCTCTTCTAGCCTTTTGCCAACATTGAATCATGCAACTGAAATCCCTCTTCAAGCTCCTTAACAATGATTGCAGTGATGCAGTAAAGCCTATATCAGCTTCAAGTGTTAAGAGCAAATTTGTGAAAGAAGAATCAATTCATCATAAAAAACTAATGTAAAACAAAACATAACTCTTTATCCTTGAAACAAAATTAGCACCACATGCGTCAAATTTTTATTTCATCATAGATTAGGCGCCTGTTCAGTTTAGGCTGTCTGATTGTGGGTAAAACAGCTAGTTCCTCTCATCACCCGTGCATTACCCAAGTTAAAAAAAAAAATATGGACTTAGAGAGCATCATTTTACCTCCAACTCTTTATGCACCACAAAATCATAAGTACGGTTGAGCAAGCTTCAAAGACTAAACTCGTACTACAATTTAATGCAGATAATAAACATTCCCTCTAAAGCCTGAAATTAAAACAAGGACTCTTAACTCAACAATCAAGCCATTCAGTAAAGTTTTAGCTACAACACTCTTAACAGAAGAATCCTACTCAAAATAGCACCACAACTGTAGTAAATCACCATCTTTGTTTTCTGAAGATAGACTTCAGATTAGACAATATCTTTTAGCAGAAGCTCTAGCTCTAGCTCAACTCAATCAAGCAATTGATTAAGCTTAATTTAGAACACCAGAAGCAATATTTCATTTCTTCCATCACATCAGCTAACACAAAAAGATGCAAATCTAAGTAAAAAATGGATAGAAATAGTTTAACCTAGGCAGTGATCATCTAAACTTCAACTTCCTTCTCCACTTTTTAACAGGATTTTGCTAAGGAACCCTAAATCTAAGGGATACATTAAGCATAAACAACAAAATTAAACCATATACTGGCATCAATCTTAGAAACCAACAATTTTTCCTGAGAACAAACTAAAACATGAATCAAACTATCACAACCTTCAAATCTTACCATCTGTACAAAGAAGAAATCACAAATTAACTCAAATAAAATAAAAATTATAACTAAAGCAAACCAAGCCACCAGATTAAGCGTCCAAAAAAGGGAACAAAAACAGAAGGAGAAAAAAAATCTGAGCTTGAACTTCTAGTTTACTCTTCTCTTACCAAACAAAGAAGAGTTAGCTCAAAACACTCAAAAGAAGGAGAAAAAAGACGAAACCAAACGCACCCAAATTTCCTTACTTCTTAGTAAGCTCAAAACCCCGAAAAACAACAAAAAGTCAAACATCAACCAAAATTTCCTTTCTTTTCCTGCATTTTCTCAGCTATCAAACACTTGAAACAAAAAGAAGTAAAAAGTTACCTGAAGATGTAGAACACATAACATATCCTGGTGAAAATTGAGAGGAAAAGTTATCAAATCAAAAGGAGGGTTGAATCCGTGGGTGAAAAAAGATCAAATTTTATGATTATTATTATTATTTATTTATTTTCTTTTAAAATTTTGGGGAAGGATTTCTTTTACTGAGTGACTGAGTGAGCAAGCGAGTCAGAAATGGGGTCGCTGCTGAGAGGGGACTGTCTAACTTTACCTTTTTCTTTTGGGAGAAACTATATAATGGTCACCAACTATGCTATAATTATCTTTTATATCCTCCAATTATGAAAAGTTATAAAGATATCTCTCAACTTAAAAAATAATAATAAATTGGTCAAACACATTTAAAAATTTAGCATGAATGATGTGTCCGTTAATATAAATTAATATAATTATATAATTAGCTCTTAAATTTTATATTTATTTTAATTTGAATTTAATTTTAAAATTTAACCTACGTATATTACGTTATTCCGACTGTTTGTTTTTCTACTTGACTAATTCAGTGTCCTTCCTCTGTACATGGAGTAAAAATCGTTTATCTCTTTCTCATGTCTCTATTTGTTTTTCTTGTTGAAATTTGCTAAAAAATTAAATTTTAAACCCTAACTCTAATTTTCTATATCTTAAACCCTAAACCATACACCCTAAAAATACACCCTACTCCTAATTCCATAAACCCTAACCACACCCTCTAACCTTGAACCCTAAACCCTCTAATTTAAAGTGGAGACACGAATAAAAACATGAGAAAGAAGTAGACGATTTGCACCCCTGTTCATCGGCTCTTTTAACACCTGTTTTCATTCTTTGTTACCATACTCTTAAAATTTAAAATTTTCGGCTTATTGTTAAGGTCTTACTCTTAAATTTTTTCAATACATGTGTTATCACAGGTTTTACTCTTAAAATTTATTTTTTTTCAATACTTGGACTCAATTTTTTATAATTTTTTATAAAATATGTACTCTTAAATTTTAATATTTTTCTAATACGTATTATTATAACTTTATTTTTCTAATACTTGATATTTTATATGATTAAACTTAAAAATTTAAATTTTATAATATAAATATATAAATTTATATAAAATTAATTTTACATGATTTACGTATCAAAATTTACTCGATATAAAAAATCGAAAATGAAATATGGAATCCAAATACAACTAAGCTAGTTGAAGTTGGTAGCACATTGAGTGAGAAAGTGACCAACCCATCTCTATTTCTTATTAATTATAATATCATTAATCATAATCATGATGAATTTTTCCTCTTTATCGATCTAAAAAAACCCAGAAACAATTCTAAATTCTACAAAAGGTAAAAGTCCAGACACAACACAAACGAGAACTAAGAAATCAGTTTGATTTAGTACGACAAATATGAAGTCCTGCAAGAAGCTAGCTGTTCTCATCGTTGCCATGGCGATGATTCTTCAAGCCACGGTGCCTCCCACAGCGTTTGCCGCTCGTAATGATATTATGACATTTTCCGGTGAAGAGATGAATAATGAAGCGAGTAAAGTCGTCAAGGCTTTGGATGGTGATCTCCCTGGCAACTGCATCGCTAAAGGTGTTCAGTGTTTCACCGACCCCCGCGGTTGCTGTAGGCGTTGGCGATGCCCGCCGTGCTGGTTTTTGCCTCTGAACTACGAGTTCTAGGCTCAATGTTAATAATGAGCCTCGAGTTGTGTCCCTGTCTGGTTCATCTGTGTCTGTCATGGCTGTAACTTGTAAGAGTCCTGTGTTTGTAATGCTACTGCAATGTTTAAATATGAATGACAACAATATTTATGCTTGTTTTAGCATATACCCCTTTTTCTTTCTGGGCACTTACTTTTGTCTTATTTTCAAACATGTTTCACTTTTAGTTATTGATATTGAAAATATTATATTTTTATAGTTTATATTATTGATTTATTACATTTTATTCTTTCTCGATTAATTATATTTTATTCCGATCAAAAATCATCTATTAATAAAATTTATTTTTGAAATACGGTCCGGAACTTCTATAATGTCGGATAAAAATATTTACGGGAATTTAGGTTAATAAAATTGTTAAAAAAAATATTAGGTTATTCAGTGATATAAAAAAATATTTAGAGAATAAATAATTTTTTGAGTCTCGTCAATGATAAGGTATATGGTAATCGTTGAAATAGTAAAAGAATAATAACGTTTTCAGTTCAATTCAATAACTTAAACACATCCTTCGTGCACAAAGAGAATTCACACCAAGAGAAAATTTCTTTTTTTTTTGTCATATTTATATTAAAAAAATATTTACAGTTTAAAGTTATAATATATATTTTAGAATTTAAGTTTTATAATTTATGATTTGAAATTCAAGGTTAAAATTTAAATTTTATTTTTTAAATTTTAAGATATAAAAAAGATTATTTTTTCTCTAAATCCAAAATTTTTAGTATAAAAATACTTTCGTTTATTCTATATCAACTCGATTTTATTATACTATTAGATTGAAATAGGGAATTTAAAGAAAAGAAAAAGGTTAGACAATTTATTTAAATTTTTTAATATTTTTAGTATTAGGACATATGAATGATCCTTTAAATACGATCATGGGCAAGCCCATCTCTAAGGGTGAGCAATAAGAGCTACAATCTACGGCCCACTAATCATAATTAATAATAGTTTATTTTAATAATAGTTTATTTTTATATTTATTTTTTTAATTTTTAAATATTTATTATTAAAAATTTTCTTTTAAAATTTATTTTTTAATACTGATTACTATGTATTTAATTTATTATTATTTATTATTAAGAGTTTATTTTTTCGATAATTATTATTAGAATCTAATTTTTCTAATACTTATTATTAGTACATATATTAAACTTTAATATTTTTCTATTAAATCGTCAATTTTGTTCTAATCGGGATCAATTTTAATATTTATTCTTTCATTATTTATTATTATGGTTTATTTTTCAATATTTATATTAAATAGGGATGGCAATGCAATCCGAATTCGATCCGAATCCGATTCGATTCGAAGAAAAAAATTCGATCTAAACCCGATTAAAATAAGTCCGAATCTGAATTCAAAAATAATGTCCGAGTCCTAATAGGAGGTGGATCGGATATGGATATTACCATGATCCGAATTCAGTCCGAATCCATATCCGATACGAATCCGATCCATATATAAACCCGAATAAAAATATTTAAAATTTTTATATTTAAAAAGTTTGAGTTGTTACTTTAATTTGTTTTATATTGGATTGTAATATTTGTTGAGATTTGTTTGTGCTATAAATTTAAAAATATTTGTTTGATAAAAATTATTTTTTATTTAAAGATATTATTTGAGTTGCTACTTTAAAAAATAATTAGATTTGGACTTTTTGGATTTGGATTTTAGATATTTTATTGGATTGGATTTGTATTTATGTAAATGGATTTGGACTTGGACTTGGACTTGAATTTTTTTGTAAGTCCGATTATTAATTGGATTGGACTTGGATTTTATTAAATTTGATCCAAGTCCGATCCATTGTCATCCTAATATTAAATATATACTCTTAAAATTTAATATTTTCTATTGTTTGTTGTTAAGGTCTTACTCTTAATTTTTCAATACATATTATCAGAGGTTGTACTCTTAAAATTTATTTTTTCAATACATGGACTCAATTTTTCTATTATGTAATCTTAAATTTTAATATTTTTCTGATACTTATTATTATAGCCTATTTTTTTCTTTTAATACTCGATATTATAAGCCTACTCTTAAAATTAATTTTTTAACACTTGTTATTAGTAACATATTCTTAAAACTTATTTTTTTCAATACTTATGATTATGAGTTTAATTTTTAGATTCATCCTTAGGCCACTAAAATTTTAAGAACGAACATGATAGAAGGCAGGGACGAAGGAAAGTGGGGTGAGGAAGGGCAATCGCCCTCCACCAAAGAAGAACTTTTATCACTTTTATTCCTCTATTTAAAATTTTTAAAAATTTAGTTTATTTATAAATTTACCCCACCTTTAATTATTTATATTTTGCCCTTCAGCCCAAATTTTAGTTTAATCCCTAATAGGTCCAAATTTTAATATTGTAAATAGAATAAGTTAAGAAAACATTAATGATATATTTTTATAATACTATTTAATATTAATTAATAAATTAAATACATATAATTATAAAAAAATATTTTTATTTATTCACCAACATAATAAATGCATTATCTACTATATGATATGATAAAAATAACACCCACAAGCCTAATTTATTAGTCTTACATTGGACTGGACTGCTTCTATGGAGTTGGGATACAATCCGTATAAACATGTATTTTAACTTTTTAACATAATATTATTTTAAAAAATATATATTTAAAATTATAACTTTTAATTTTGATATACAATCTGTATAAACATGTTTTTTAATTTTGAAGGTTAAGATTTTAGTTTAAGGGTTGAAGTTATAAGGTTTAGAACATAAAGTTAGTATTTAAAAATTATAATATATGATTTAAGATTTAATTTTATATGATTAAATTTAAATATTTATAATATAAATATATAAATTTATATAAAATTAATTTTACCCAAAATGAAATATGGAATCCAAATAATCATCCTATACAAGTAAGCGAGTTGAAGTTGCAAGCACATTGAGTGAGAAAGTGGCCAACCCATCTCTATTTCTTCTTAATTATGATATCATTAACCATAATCATGATTAGCCTGATGAATTTTTCTTCTTCATTTATCTAGGAAAACCCAGCAACAATTCCTAATTCAACAAAAGGTGAAAGGTGGCAAAAGAAAAGTAGTACAATTTCATAGCATCCAATGCTACAAAGAAAAGCAAGGGACAACACTAAAGTTTTAGAGACAGAGAAGCTGGGACACCCAACACAATTTCCCCAGTTCTTTTGGTTTTGGTTTTTAGTAAAAATAGAAAACCCCATGAAACAAAAAACATAGAATGATTATTTAATTGAGAAGAAAAGAGGGTCTTCCGTGGCTGTCTGCTACAACCTTTCTTTATTTTCTCTAGCTTCTCAGAACTCAGCTTTTTGAAGGGTTTGTTGCAGAATTTGGGATTTGGAAGCTCTTTATTTTAGGTACCATACATGATATATGTATGATTTCTTTTGAAGTTTCTTTTTTTTTTTGAATTTTTTTTAAGTTTATTTGTGTGTTTAAGGTTTTGGGTTTTTGTTAATTATGTTGTTCATGATGAAGATAGGGCTTCCTGTGGGATGTGTGTTAATTATGTTCTTGGGGAAGGGGTAGGTTACTATAATTCTCAAAAAGTAAGCTTTTATTACTAATTTGTTTTAAAATTTTGAAGTATTAACCTGTCTTTGGATCTCTTTTATCTAAGTGTCAGATATTTTCTTGGAAAATCTCTTTTTTATTTGTTCTGCTAGGGGAAGTTTCTTCTGCAAAAGTTATTTTAAGGAGGTTTATGCTGATTGTGAGGCTTCATACATAATTCTTTAGTTATATGAAAAAAAGACAGATGTATGTTTCTTGGTGTTTAACAAAAACATTTTTTGTTTGGAATTTTCTGCCTGCCTGCCTGGATGTTTGTATATATGTATGTATGTATGTATGCATAGTTCTTCAATTTGGACTGATGTGTTAGTCTTGATCATAGCTTGGAACCAGAAACAATATAGTGGGTTAAAACTATTCCATTAATGATGTAAGGTAAGATATTAGAAGCTGTTTTTCGTGCAACATCGAAGTTGGTTTGGTTATGAGGATTCCCCTGTTTCTTCTTTGTACCCTTTGTTCTTCATTTGTTGCTGGTAGTGATGAGAACTACAGGCCTGTTATTGGTATGAAACTAGGGATTCTGAGTTCCTGAGATTTTCTTGTGTTTATGGAAGTTTCCAAGGCCTAAAAAGTCCCATGTCATGATTCTTATCAAGGAAATTAATCTGATTCCATGGCCGTGAATTTGAATTCTCGAGTCCGCATGAAACATTCTTTACCGGAAAATATATGATTCGATAACTTATTCTTCTACATCCATATTGTTCATGTTAGAAACAATCTTATGCATGCCTTTATGTCTGTAGATAGAAGGATCAACAAGGCTGCCGGTATCTCATTATTCTAGTTCTTCCCATGCTTAGTTTGGCATGCTAATGCCGGCGGTATGGGAAAGAAGGGAAGTTGGTTTTCTGCAATTAAAAGAGTTTTCTTACCACACTCCAAGGAAAAGCTAAACAATGTAAGCTGTTATTTTATGTCCTAGATGGTATAATTAGTTGCCTTTTGATGAACCATAGATGTATCTGATTGGAGTGATACATTTCAGATTGAAGTCAGTTTTGTTTTATGGTGAGCTATCGATTTGTATGTATTTGTTTCTGATCTCATTGCATTAGCAAATTCTACTCCATATCCCGTACATACGGACGGAACAGGATCATATATTTCTTCTGCCCCTTCATAGACATGGTTTAGCATTATTGGCTTGGAAAACATGAATCTTCTCTAAATTTTACTGATAGGATTCCTTCTGTTTAGTGTTTACCATGGTTAAATTGTTTCAGGAATCAGATACAAGAAGTGAGAAAGAAAAGAAAGGCCTTGGAAGATTTAGGAATGGAGATACCAACTCCTTCTTTCCACTCTTCAGAAAGCCCAGCAGTATCGAGAAAATCCTGGGGGAGGCAGAACGAGAGCATAACTTGATATTCATGGCTCCCTCTCCGCAGCAGCAGCCAAGATCACCACCTTTTGTGCCTCATAGACCTGCTTCTCCACTGGTTACTTCTCCAAGGGTTGCCTCTCCTAGGGTCGCTTTCACGAGGGCTGCTTCCTCTCCACAAGCTGCATCTCCACCTCCACCTCGACCTCCACTCCCTCGAGGTGCTTCACCACGAGTTGCATCTCCGAGAACTGCTTCTCCAAAAGCTGTTCCTCCTAGGATTATTCGACCTCGACCAGAACCAACTCTAAAGAACCAAAACACTTCAGCAACCCAAATTCAAGCAGCATATAAAGGTTATAAGGTAACTCCTTTACTAAATTACTAATCACAGAACATTAATAATTGCAAATGAACATAGTTCCCATGGAATCATTATAAGCAAAAATGTAAAAATCCTTTTTGATATCAATGGCCGCTCAAGATATCATCGAAATTTGATTCCGAACTTGATTTTCTTGAAACTTCTAATACAGGCAAGAAAAAGTTTTAGAGCTTTGAAAGGCCTAGTTAGGCTTCAAGGAGTTGTGAGAGGCCATAATGCGAGACGCCAAACTACAAACGCCATGAAACATATGCAGCTTTTGGTGCGAGTTCAGTTTCAGATTCAGTCACACAGGATCCAGATATTTGAAAACCAAGCACAGGATCGGTTTAAGAACAATAAGGAAGCAGAGAGTACATTGGACAAATGGATAAGTCAGGCAGTACGTTGTTGGTTATTCAATGTTTTATTTCTTTTAAGTTGCTATCAATCAACACAATTCTTTACCTATGACATCTGGTTTATAAGAAGCTTATCAAACTGAATGAAACCGGAAATCATATATGTTTGGTCTCATTAACACCGTTGAATGTTGGATCAGTCCGATGCAGGCAACAGAAACTGGGATGATAGCGTGATAACAAAAGAGGAAAGAGAAGCAAGAAAACATAGGAAAGCAGAGGCGGCCATCAAGAGAAAAAGGGCCATGGCATATGCGTATTCAAACCAGGTAGTCTTATTTTTTTTACCAGCCTACTTTGGTTTCAACTGTACCATATGGGTTAACATGAAATATTTTCTTTTCTGCCAACTTTTTCTTAACACAGCTATGGAGAGCTACTCCGGAATCAACTAACACAGGAATTTCCAGCTTGTCCAGTGGATATCAATGGAGGTGGAACCGGTTAGATCGGCATATACCTAGAGGCATTGGTCCAGAAAGCCAAGGCATGAAGAGTTTCAAACTAACACCATCAAGACCAAATTCTGAATTGAAGCATAGTTCAAGGCCACAGTCGAGCAGCAGCAGGCACAGACAGTTCACCTATGACAACAATATTGAAACTCCAACACCAAAATCGACAAGGTCCACAATTCTCCCTGCAACAAGGCTGATGCAAACACCTCCTTCAAGTTCGAGTAAAAAACAGTATCCAAGATCAAGGGCTAGCAGAGAAGCTTCACCCTTCAACACGCAAATAAAAGACACCGATAGCCTCGTTAGCTGCCCACCATTTTCAGTTCCAAACTACATGAATCAAACAGTTTCAACCAAAGCCAAAACGAGAGCTAGCAGTAATCCAAAAGAGAGATATGTCGAGACACCCCGAAGTGAGTCAAACCGGAGGCTTTCATACCCATTTACACAAGGGATCGGATCATTCAGGTCGAACAAAGGGTCCATAAGCAACATGAGTGTTGATTCAACAACTTCAACCCCTACAAATGCCCTCACCACTTAGTCCTTTTTTCTCCCTGTTTTTTAACCTTTGATTACTTATTTATTATTGTGAGTGTGTTTCTTAATTGTCTGGTTATATGTATGTTTGAGTTACAAAATTACTGGTCTAAACTCAGTATTAAATTATAGGAGACAATGGTTTGTATGTAATTAAATCTCGGGTTTGTTGATATACTATGATTTCTGTTTCTTTGTAACAAGTCTAATCCTTCTGCTACTAAACTGAAGTAATGTTCTTCAGAATTAAAATCTACTTGTTTTCCATCTTCAAGAATTGAATTATAATACCATCTGCTTTCCATTTTAAACAAACATAAACCCAAGATCAAAACTTCAAATTCAACTCAAATTGGGCATTTTGAAATGAAAATAATGACAACCCAAAATCAATTATTTGCTTTATTTTCATAAAAATGAAGGGGTAAAAAGATTTGAACTTTGTTCTGAAAACGAAAACCATTAAAAGAGCAAATTAGAATTAAAGATATAAAAGAGATGTAGCGACTTGTTCGAGGCCACGATCTAAACGAAATATTGAGATTTGATGGGCACGGAGAATCGCTTAATGATTTCGCCAACCTTCAATGCAAATCACGCCATTTAACAAAAGATTCGACGCCTTTGCTCTGCAAATTGGCTTCCTTTTAATTGAATTAAAAAGAAATACACCAGTTAAGAAAAGAATTAAAAATAAAACTTGAAACAGATTAAAAAGAGGAAGGTCACATATGAGACTGAAGAAGAATAGAGATGAAGGGATGATTATATAGGGGATGGAACGTGAGGAAACCAAAACCCTAACCCTAAGATTCGGATAGATACATTGACTTGAGTTATGACTAAATTACCCTTGTATAGTTTCTTATTTTAAGAAAAAAATATTTAGGTATATTATAAAAATAAGTGACCAATAAGATAATATTATTAAGAAAATAACGTTCAATTATAATTTAATATATATTATATTTTTTTATTTTATTATTTTTTGAAAAAAATAAAAATTAAATTTTTTAAAAAATCTTAAATTTTATGTTCATTGTTGTTCGTCCGATTACCCTCTTTTTAAAAAACATGTCTGATAAGATATACAGCGCCACCGTTTATATACCCCAAGACCTCCTTTTCCTTTTCAATATGAGATTAATGCTCCTTGCCTATTTTCAGGCGTTACACATGCCTAAAAAAATTTAAATTTTTTAAGAGTACGATTGCCTCCGTCAGCGTCAGTTCATCTTGTATATGCGTATGTGTGTATAAAGAAGGCTCTGCACAATTTTCATACCAGAATGCACGAACAGAATTAACATAAATGCCAGAAATTTTCATTTGCAAGAATCCAATACAAGATTCATGTCATGTCTGGTTGCAAATTTGTTAGTAGGGAAACTTTCTGAGACAATGTTTAAACACTAGCAACAGCATAAAGGACATCGAATCGGTCAACAGCTAACGGAATTTTCATATGGATCGAACAAATTTATACATCAATGACAGTATAAGCAAAGATTGCAGTTCAAGTTCACATCAAAAAGATGCAGATACAATGGCTAATTCCTTGTGCAGACAAGTTTACCAGCAAATGAATGCATGTGCAGCAGTTAATGCGGTATCGGTTTCGGTAGAATGTAGATTACTCGAAATTGCTAAGCTTTCACTTCGACTTGCTTCGGCCCCTGCTCTGGTATCAACAATCCAAGCCCTTCTCTAGTTCTAGTGTTCTACAATCTGCAAAAGATTGATTCTTGTTCATATGCACCAGCTAATGAATACATGTGCAGAAGTTAATGAGGTATCGGATTATGTAGAATTTAGATTACCCGAAATTGCTAAGCTTTCACTTCGACTTGCTTCGGTCCCTGCTCTGGTATCAACAATCCAAGCCCTTCTCTAGTTCTACCATCTGCAAAAGATTGATTCTTGTTCATATACACCGGATTCGAAGTCAATATCCTCAACCCTGAGTCCTTACTAATCTCCAGAACTTCAGGCAATCCGTTGCCACAGCCTTTCGACATTCCCACATCGATCCTTATAGCTCTATGATCACAAACACCATTAATCCCAGTCTCTTGAATTGTATGCCCCATTATCATCCTTTTCGCACCGGGGATCGTTGCGAGGACGTGTTCGAGAAGTGAACAATCACAGTTCTTGGCTAACTCATCAGAAAACTTCCTCAACCAAACCACTGCATTCCGCCCTCTACAATACTCCGGTGCTCGGCCTCCCATCGATCCATTAATCCAATCCCTCACCTCTTCATTGATCCTCTGCAACCCATAGTCCACATGTTTCACCAAAAGGCCGCCGTGCACGAAAAGGGAGTCGCCGACGATCAAAACAGTCAAGTTATTAGCTAAGAATCTACGGGAAATCGGACCATCAGGTCTCAATGCAGCAATTCGAGCTCTAATACTATGAGAAAATTCTTCAGGGACTTGATTAAAAGATAAAGGAATTCCATGAAAAGGGTTCTTAGGGATTTCTAAACCATGGCATAAATTCTTCATTTTGTTCCCAATTTCAAACCAATAAGCCCAAACATCAAATTCCTCTAAAGCTTTTTCAGTCACAAACCTGAAATCACCTTCAATGTTCATAATCTCGTGATTTCCATTCAAAGTTATCAACTGCCCACCACTTTTAACAGCTTCACGCTTCAATTTCTCCAGGAAATAAAGGATCTTGAGCTCTTCCCCGCCGCGGTCAAGCACGTCGCCAATCTGAACAACAGTGGTAGACCCACCGGACCAACGATCAGACCCATCGATGAGACCGGCGAGACGGAAAGCTTGCTTTGATTTCTCGAGATCTCCATGTAGGTCGCCGATGGCTACGAGACGGTCAGGGGAAGGGTAATCGGTTTGAAGAGGTTTTTGATGGATTTGTTGTTGTTGGGGCAGGAAAAGGCCACTGACTGAGAAGTCTACGAAGGTGTCGACGAATGAAGATAGGACTGAAGGAAGGTTTTGGCATGTTAATGGCGGTGATTGGTCTTTTTCTTCCATTTTTTTAATGATTTGTGCCTCGTTTGATACAATGGGGGATCTGTAAATTTATTGACCAAAAATGGGGAAAGTCTGCCAAACATGAAAGCAGACAAGGAAGGCCATGGGATATGAACTACCCGGTTTTATAGGGTCTGATTTTATATATATATATATAACAAAAATTTAATATTAACATTATTTTGTTTTTTTAGATATTATTAGACTCGGCTCGGCCTCGAAGCTCATCAGACTCGGTTCGACTTAACTGAAAATAGACAATTTTGTTATATTTTTGTATAAAAATAGGATCTCGTTAAAAATCATTTTTATAACCAACACCGAAACAAAATTTAATATTGAGAGAAAAAATATCCAATTTATTTTATTAATTTATTTTTAGTGGATTTATTTTTTTATTTTATTGTTTTTCTTTTGTTAAATATATTACTTTTAGTGTATATGTAGCATATATAATATAATTATTTCGATTATGTTCACGAGCTTTTCGAGTTGAGTTTGGATAGGCTCGATTCGGTTCGTTAAAATCTCGAATCAAACTCGAGCCCGAATTAAACTCACTTGAGCGAAGCTTTGACCGATCCGAGCCTGAGTAGCTCCCGAGCCGGTCAAACTTATTATCACCTCTAAATCATGAAAGTGATTTTTAATTTTTTCTATTATAATTTTATCATGTTTTATCTAATAATTGAAATTATCTATATCGATTTGACCTATTTTCATTATAATATCTCATGTTTTTAATTTAATTTGATATAATAAAAATATAACTCATTCTTTATTTAATCTAAATATTTTAATAAAAAATTAATTAAAATTATTCACCTAAAAATAATAAAAATATTAAAAATAATATATAAAAATATAATAAATATATAACAATATATTGGACCAGGTGAGTGACTTTTTACTATGGACACAAATTCACTTTACCCATTCGAACTTGATTTTTTAATTAAAAAATATTAATAAAATAATTTAAAAGGATTAATGTAAAAGTAATTCAAAATATAATTATTAAATTAAAATTTTAAAATTTTTATTGATGAAAACAAGAATTATAATATAGTTGAGTGAGGAAATGGAGATTTAAGCCTTAAATAAACCCCTTTGAACTGCAACCAGAAAACCCCATAAACCCTAAAATCTATTTCTCTGTGTCCCCCTCTGGAATCAGATTGACGGGAAGAAGAAGAAGAAAAGGGAGACAAGAGATGGATCACATAGCAGCAGTAGAACAGCAAATGGTTTCAGAAAGAATGAGGAGGAAACTTAATGAAGTAAATACAGCAGCTCAAGCTCAACTTGCTCCTGTCCAAGACCACATCAATTTCACTCTTCAGGTTTCCCTCTAATTGATATAGTCACCATGAAACTATGATTTCTTTGGGCTATTTGATTGCTTCTGTTAAATGGGTTATGTTTAATTCTTGCTTAGGAATTGTTGGAACTAGAGTGGTTATTAGATTGTAAAGTTTTGAACTTGCTGGTTTCTTTAGATGTTAAAGATTTTACATTCTCTTGGGATATAATCTGATGCAAAGTTTGTTTATTTTTTCTGGCCAGTTATGATAATGACTTGAGCTTCTTGGTTGTGTTGGTTTTATTTGTTTTGTTTCAATTTGTTGTGATGATTGGTTGCAGCAAGCGTATTTCAAGTGTGCATATCAATGCTTTGATAGGTCAAGGAAACAAGAGGAGATAAGCAATTGTGTAGAACATTGCAGTGTCCCTGTTGTTAATGCACAACAGCATTTCGAAAATGAAATGGCCAGGTTTCAGGTAAGTTTCGTATGTTTTCCGATTTTCCTTTCGAGGAAGCTACTTAGGTTTTGGTGTTCATTTGATTGAACAGCTTTAACTTTTCTATGGTTAAGATTTTCTTCAATTTTCGCCATTTTCTTACTTTCACTCTACCGTTTCTGTTTCTTTCCTAACAAATTTAGGGACCTTTTGTTTACATGATCATATTAAGATCGAGCTGCTCTTAGTCTATCTGTTTCATGCATCTTTTGGAATAAAATTTGTTAATATGTGGAGTGGATGTGATCGAATGGCCGGACACTGTCCATCTCTTTTAATCATCTAGTAGGCTTCCCATGATTGTGAATAATGTTTGAGAAATGTTCACATCAAGCATCATTGCACTGATGTCCCACCCCTTTTGTTAAGTCAAGATAGAAATCGATCACAAGTTACTGGCATTTCGTGCTCATTAGAAAAAGCTCAAAGACGGCATATGGCGTCTTAAGGTTAGTTTGTAAGTGCTGAAGGATATGCAAATGACAGATAGTTACATTAGTGGAAAGCAATTTGTAGTTTACACCTGTTGAATGTGATTAATGATTCCATAGTAACTCAACTTAATATCTACCTTAGCATTTTGTTCGTATGATGGTATCTTCGAATGTTAAATTGGGACATTAGTCATCCGATAAATTTATTTCACCATATAGTCAATTGCATGTCCAATGTTAGAGAAATCTCGGTTTATGATTCTTCAGCTTTTATTATGGAGAAAACAACGTTCTAAGGATTGTCCATGTTTAGATTCTGTTGTTCTATTGACCTTTCATCCAGTTATCATACCATAACAATACATTGATGGATAATTGTTGTAGGAAAGGTTAAATCGATCCTTGATGGTCTGCCAAGATAAGTTTGAATCAGCTAAACTTCAACAAAATAAAACCGATGCAGTCAATGAGCTGGAGTCTTGTGTCAACCAGTCGATTGAGGATAACATGAAGACGATGCCACACCTTGTTGGGAGAATGAAGTCTTCTTTCAACATCGGCGTTTGAGAGATGAGTATTAGAGTAGTGGTTGTGACCCATTTCTATTTACAGATTCTTAACTCAAAGCTTGAGATTATATGTTAGGCATCTGCCCACAAATGCATCAAGTTTCTTCTTAGCAGTTGGTTTTGCTTTGAAGTAATGTTTGAGAAACCTCCTCTTGATTTCATGCGTTTATTAATAAACCTTGTTCGAAGTTTTTTTTTTTAATGATATTATGATATTATCCTCGAACTTGATCAAAAATTTACCAGACGTTGAGCAACCTTACATAATACTTAAACAAATGTAGAACAAAACCCAGTAGTAAGGGATTGTCACTAGCAGTTAGATTTTAGAAAGGAAGCAAAATTCCAGTCAATTTTATTGTTGCCATAACTCCTAGTTGAAGAATCTCAAGGAAATGCCCTTCTCAATGATTTACATAACATTACCAAAATGGCCCAACATCTCCATGGAGGAAAAACTGTTTTTATTCATTGAAAAATACAAGACACTTCATGGTTCAGGCTGCATTTTCTCACATTCATCCCGAATAGATTGGAAAAGTACCGAGGAGAGGTATCGCTCACCAAAGCTAGGAAACACGACCTGAAAGTATTCAGATTCACGAGTTATATCATATTGCATGTTTGAAAATGGTTGTATAGCTACAAAAAATAGATAAAGAATTAAGCATGCAATAGTTGTTCAAACAATCATTTGATAATCCATGCACAAGTATGTGTGTACGGTGAGAGATGACCAGGATTGTCAATGACCAAAGGCAAGATGATAACTGCACTTCAAGTTCTTAGTATATGCAAAAATATACTTACAGCAATCAGCTTCCCAGCATTCTCCGGTCTTTTCCCAACTTTTATTGCAGCAGCAGCAGCTGCGCCGGAGGATATGCCAACCTGATATTACATAGTATAATGAATCAAATCAGCAATGAAGGAATAATATACCACATTAAGAAAACGATATACGAACAGAATTCAATTTTCTGTTCACTCAATTTTTATTTCCCTAGGTTTCGAAAATCTTCAACAAACTCAAACCACATGTACTTCCTGAATGTGCCAAGTCCAAGAACCATCAGATTGTTTAAACTTAGATCAAGCTTTTTTTGAGTTACTAAGGTCATATGTATAAAGAGAAATTACTTCTTCCCATTTGTATTAACGTCCTATTGCTAGGATTAACATGACGGTAACAAATTATTGCCGGTGAAGGATCATTCATTTTTGCTTTCAGTCCAAACTTTGAAGTCACTTTAAAGTTGAAAAAAAATTACCATCAAGCCTTCTTGTAGGGCTAATTGCTTTGCAGTTTCAACAGCTTCATCACTAGATATCTGCCAATTCAAATCCATCAGAAGGGACTTCATGAACCAAAGGCAATAGAAAAAATTAATAAAGAAAACCTAAACTACCAGTTCCGTGACACCAAGGCCACATAAAAGTCGACTTGCAGAAATTTCAAAAATTTAGCCAGGAAGGAAAACAGAACTCAAACCTCAATAACTTCATCCATCACACCCTGGTCCAAATTCCCAGGTATAAAACCTGCTCCAATCCCTTGAATCTTGTGAGGACCTGTAATTGATAACAGGAAGGTAGGGTGTCAATATAAGATGCACATTCCTAAAAATTGACACATGAAGATAATCATATTAAAAATAAGTTAGTTATCTCCTCTTACCAGGCTTTCCACCGGAAAGTATGTTGCTCTCTGTAGGTTCAACGCCAATAACCTGATACATCCAAAGTCATAAACAAACAGTCAACTATTCAGTTACAAATAAGGCAAGGCCCTTATTGAAAAATAAAATAAAAAGAATTCCTTAAAGAAAATCGAGTTTTAGTAGATACTAAAAAGATGGTTTTCTTTGATCATAAATTTTCTAAAAGAATCCTCCAAAAATAAATGTGATAATGTTCAGAAATCAGAAGGGTATGTGCTATAAATGCCACCCAGGATCTGTTAAAAGCGGATGATCACCTTTATGTTGGGATTCTTTTCTTTAAGGTACCGACCAACTCCAGATATAGTTCCACCAGTTCCAATCCCTCCAACAAAAATATCCACTTTGCCTCTAGTGTCCTCCCAGATCTCTGGGCCAGTTGTCTCATAGTGAATCTGCAAAAGGAAATATGAATTTTTACCTAAGGGCATAAAACTCCGCAAGGTATAAACAAGGAGTTGTAAAACAGACTTTGGGATTTGCTGGATTATCAAACTGTTGAAGCATGTAGGCATTGGGTGTGCTTTTCACAATCTCTTCGGCTTTCTGAACAGCCCCCTTCATGCCTTTAGCTGGATCAGTTAAAATAAGCTCAGCTCCAAATGCTTTCAGAAGAACTCTTCTTTCCAAACTCATGGATGATGGCATTGTCAAGATAAGTTTGTATCCTTTTGAGGCAGCAATGAATGCAAGGCCGATGCCTGTGTTTCCACTTGTAGGTTCCACAAGAATACTCTAAAGATGTTTAAGAGTAAATGGTGAACAACAGCACATAAGTACCAAAATTTATTAAAAAGCATGTAACATGTAGCAATCACACATGAGTTTAACAGTAGTAGAGACTAAGAAATGATCTAGAAAGGACCTTTTTAAATTTAAATCATGATCTCCAAAATGTAAGTATAAAAATAGAAAAAGAATTATATCATATTTTCCCATTATCGGAGCACAGGCTCTATTTCACCAGCGATAGAGATTGCAAATTTGTTGTTGTACATACATACACCAAACATGGACAGAAGTCCTCTCATTACCTTTCCAGCTGTTATAAGTCCTTTTTGTTCAGCATCAGAAATCATACTGTACCCTATCCTGAAACCAATTTAAAATATGCTGTTAATTGTTTGGTCTTCCTTGTATTAAAAGTTTAATGACAGAACAGATTGCATCGAGCCTCATCGAAGAGACTCAGGAATTTAAATAAGGATAACTGAATGAACTTTGCTTGAGAAGAATTTAAATATCCATGAACATATAAGACTTCCGGATTTAACTCCCCTTAAAAGATATCCTCATCAAAACTTCAGCAGAGGTTTCAGCAAAAATAACATCCATTTTCTCCTAGATCTCAAGGCAACAACTTTTAACTAATAGCAAACAACGAGCTTGCTAACTAATGCATACAAGCTACATGATGCTTATGAAAACTTTTAGCTACCTGTCCTTCACACTGCAACATGGCTCCATAATCTCAAGCTTGGCTGCAATATTTGCGACCGAGCCTTTCACAATATTGTTCAAGTACACCATTGGTGTTTTTCCAATAAGCTGTGTTACAAAACAACCAATAGAACTAAATAAATAACGCAGCAAAACAAAAATTCAAAGGTGCATTGGTTAATAAATTTATACAAGTTCGGTTCTTTCTACATTGTGATGGCATATGCTAGGAGCAGGGGAGGATGGTGAATAGAGTTAGCAGGGGCCTTGCACGGTTGCACCCCCAATTTTTTTGGAAAAATTCTACTATACCCTTGAAATATTTCTAAAATTTTAATTAGGTCCCCTCAAAATTTATAAGAATTCTCATAAAGTTTTTCAATTATTTTGCGATTCTTTTCTTCAATAATTATCACAGCCTTGACAAAATTTAATCCACAACAACAAAATATACAAAAAAAAAACATGTAGTATCACCAAAATTAAGAACCCTAAACAGCAAAACTTGAAATTTTCCAAGAAACAATCCACCCCACTTCATAAATCTATGCAAACAAAACACTGAAAGCCCAATTCTCCGAAAATAAAAGCAACCCATTTTTCAATCCCGATCAAATTCAATAAACAAGCATAAACCAAAGCATTGAAATGATACCTGAGTAACGTCATCAGCAATGTTAAGCCCTTCGATCTCGGTGTCAGGCTTAACGGAAACAGCTTTACACACAACAGAGAAACCATAAGACGATCCTTTCCCACAATTCAGCTTCCTGAATCTCAAAGATGCAGCGGCAGTGTTAGCGGTGGATCCCAAAAATCCAAGCTTCTTGGAGTTGCAGGGTTGAGAAGTAAAGGGATTGAAGAAGATAGAGGAAGAAGAAGCTGCAGCCATGTTTTCTTTTCCTCTTTTTGTTCTTTTCCACAACCCCAACTTGTTATCGAACAATATATATACGATGAGCAGAAATTAGTGTCTACGTTCAATGAATGTAGACAACAAAATACAGCCAATCAGCCATTGGAGGTTCTCAGAGGTCAGTTTCACCACAACCCAAGTTAGACTGCAAAGCCCTTTAATTTTTCATATAAATCAAATTGATTTCTTCTTAATTTGCACTAAAAAAAATATTAAAATTACATTAAATATAAATCATTTGATTACTATAATCAGTTTTTTAAATATTGTAATATTTTTGTGATATTTAATTTTATGTATAGTATATAATGATATTATTTTTAACTATTAATAATATATATTATTTGAATTTAAATTTTTTAAAACTAATATAATTTTTTTATTGGATTACACATTGGACCACCCTATCCAATTATTAGTCTTACCTTAAACAATTTATGGTCATTATTTTTTTTGGAAAAATATATAATATTTAATTGATTAGTCGATTAATTTAAATAAAGTATTGTATAAATTTATTGTAGATATAATTATCTAAATGTAATTATTTAATTTATGATGTACTTAAACCAACAATCACATGATTTAATTATAAGTACTGATTATGTAAATGTTATTGACCTATAAATTTATTATAGATATAATTATCATAAAATTTTATTATGTCACCCTGTAAATTTAATTTTTTTTATGGATTATCTATTTTAATAAGCAATCCATATTAAAATCTTATTTATATCTATTTACGTATAAAAAATTTTATGTTGTTAATACTTAATATTATGTGTGTCTACCCTTAAAATAATTTTTAGATATATAACTAATTATAAATATATAAGTATGTGTGATGTTATATTAACATAATTTTTTATAATCTTTTATTTTTACACTTTTTAAGACATTAAATATATTTAAATATACTTTTATTTTATCTTGTTTTATCTTATATTTTAAAAATTATATTTTTTATTTCCGTATTCACTCGTATCGTATCCGTGCAATACCAATATAGGCATAAACTAATGGGTTAATTTTCATTTTTTTGGGCTTTGTTTATCAGAAGATCTTTTGAATCAACAATGGATTTTAGGGTCCGAAAGCCCAATTTCTGCAACCAACTGGAACTTTCTTTTTCTTTCCATCCAAACAGCGACAAAGTATCAAAATCAAAACCAACGTTGCCAGAGAATTCCAGAAGTATCCACGTGTCACCACCCAACTCACTAAAAGACCACACTTTGCTCTCGTTTCTTCTAAAAACCTTCCCATGTCTCAGATCATCTTCAACCTAAGCTCAGACTAAAGACTTTGCTTGCTCCACACTCTATTTTCTGCAGGAATTCTGGGTTTTCTTTGTTTCTCAGACTCTCAATCCAGAAAAAGAAATAAAAAAAACTTCTTTATCCGCTCTCAATTCATTGTTAGTATAATTGTTATTGTTGCCACCTTTATCACGTACGTTGGCGAAAATGGCGTCTTCTACCGCTCAAATCCACGTCCTTGGAGCTATGGGTTTCGTTTCTTCTAGAAAACCCAACCACCATTCCTCCAGGACGGTTTTCTTCGGGCAGAGACTCGGCAAAACGTCGCCGTTGAACGCCGCCTTCTTACGACTCTCGAAAACCAAAAACAGCAACGGTAAACGACACACTGTCGGGCCGGTGAGAGTTGTAAACGAGAAAGTGGTGGGGATCGATCTCGGGACTACTAACTCCGCCGTGGCGGCCATGGAAGGAGGGAAGCCGACGATAGTTACGAATGCGGAAGGGCAGAGAACGACGCCGTCCGTGGTGGCGTATACGAAGAGTGGTGATAGGTTGGTTGGACAGATTGCGAAACGACAAGCCGTTGTGAACCCTGAGAATACGTTCTTCTCGGTGAAGAGGTTCATCGGAAGGAAGATGGTGGAAGTTGACGAGGAAGCCAAACAGGTTTCTTACAAGGTTATCAGAGATGAAAATGGAAATGTTAAGCTCGAGTGTCCTGCCATCGGTAAACAATTCGCCGCCGAGGAGATTTCAGCTCAGGTATATTATATTGCCGGTCTTCTTACTTCCGTTGTTATAGTTTGTTATGAACTATAGCTTCGAGTCGAGTTTTACTCACACATATAGCTTCGAGTTCAATTCAAGATTTTTCTTAGCTGAAATCAAATAGATTGTGAATTTAGAAAATTTCGTTGGTAAAGTGTTGTTTTTTACTTTTGGATATAGGTTTTGAGAAAGCTTGTTGATGATGCCTCGAAGTTTTTGAACGATAATGTGACCAAAGCTGTTGTTACTGTCCCTGCTTACTTCAATGATTCCCAAAGGACAGCAACAAAGGATGCTGGTCGCATTGCTGGCTTAGAAGTTCTCCGGATTATCAATGAACCTACTGCCGCTTCTTTGGCATACGGTTTTGAGAAGAAGAACAACGAAACCATCCTTGTTTTTGATCTTGGAGGTGGTACTTTTGACGTTTCGGGTATGTTGGCAACTCGAGAAACTATTTATCTGCTAAGTTCTATGTTAGAATGAGTGACTTAATTCATCTCTTACCGGAAAATGCTTTATTGTGTTATTTGTTAATATGTTACAGTGCTTGAGGTTGGTGATGGAGTGTTTGAAGTGCTCTCTACATCCGGAGACACGCATTTGGGTGGCGATGACTTTGATAAGGTATATGGCCGGACAATGAACGGACATTATCAATTGTGCTACCTATTGTTCTAGTGCTGAAGCATGTCCTTGTTGCTTGTTTCACTTGCAGAGAATCGTTGATTGGCTTGCTGAAAACTTTAGGAGAGATGAAGGCATAGATCTTTTGAAAGACAAACAAGCTCTTCAGCGGTTAACCGAGGCAGCTGAGAAAGCTAAAATGGAGTTATCAACTTTGACTCAGACTAATATAAGGCACTGCTCGCCCTCTATTCTTTTGTGATCTTGTTTTCATTTGTGCAGATTCTTTGTTGTGTTTAGTAACAGAGCATTTTTCTTTTTCCTTTCCAGTTTGCCTTTCATCACTGCCACTGCAGATGGGCCTAAACACATTGAGACCACACTTACCAGAGTTAAATTTGAGGAATTGTGCTCGGACCTACTAGACAGGTAGTTTTTATCGTTTCAATCTGTTTGTTCCAACAAAGAGTGGGGGAAAATTATATGGTTCCTTAATTTTGGGTCTAATTGCTTGTGATTTTAAGTTCCTCGTCTATTTCATATATTCTGTAGGCTCAAGACACCAGTGGAGAATGCCCTGGGGGATGCAAAGCTTTCCATTAAGGACATAGATGAGGTGATTCTTGTTGGTGGGTCAACACGTATCCCGGCTGTTCAGGAACTTGTAAAGAAGATGACTGGCAAGGAACCTAATGTGACGGTCAATCCGGATGAAGTTGTCGCTTTAGGGGCTGCAGTTCAGGTGGGTTTAGTCTTTATTAAGTTCTGCAGTTGAATGTGGTAGGGTTAGTTATAGATTTTGCTATGAGTAGTCCTATTATTCGATGAAGTTCCATTTTAACATTCTTTTCCTGTCACCCAATTGTTGCAGGCCGGTGTTTTAGCCGGAGATGTCAGTGATATTGTGCTTTTGGATGTGACACCGCTGTCACTTGGTCTAGAAACTCTTGGTGGTGTTATGACCAAAATTATCCCGAGAAACACTACACTTCCAACCTCCAAATCAGAAGTGTTTTCAACCGCAGCCGATGGCCAAACAAGTGTTGAGATTAATGTACTTCAGGGGGAAAGAGAGTTTGTTAGGGATAACAAATCTCTCGGCAGCTTCCGACTTGATGGGATCCCACCAGCACCACGGGGAGTTCCGCAGATCGAAGTCAAATTTGACATCGATGCCAACGGTATCCTCTCAGTCACTGCTGTTGATAAGGGAACTGGGAAGAAGCAGGACATCACTATTACCGGTGCCAGTACCTTGCCCAATGATGAGGTATGGAAATTCGATATTTCAATTGTTGCTCATTTGAATTGCTCTCAAGTCTTGAGCTGTTCTGCAAATTATATTGGAGAAATGCTTTCATTTGATGAACCGTTTCCGAATTCCATTGTAAAATACAGGTTGATAGAATGGTAAAGGAAGCTGAAAAGTTTGCAAAGGAGGATAAGGAGAAAAGAGATGCTATAGACACAAAGAACCAGGCAGATTCTGTTGTATACCAGACAGAGAAGCAGCTGAAAGAACTTGGAGACAAGGTCCCTGGTCCAGTCAAAGAGAAGGTAGAGGCAAAACTGCAAGAGCTCAAGGACGCAATCTCGGGGGGCTCGACACAAGGAATAAAGGATGCCATGGCTGCACTCAACCAAGAAGTAATGCAGCTTGGTCAGTCAGTCTATAGCCAACCCGGCGCAGGCAGTGCCACCGGCCCTGCACCTGGTGGTGAAACTGGACCTTCAGATTCAACAAACAAGGGGTCTGATGGGGATGTAATCGATGCAGATTTCTCCGACAGCCAATGAAAACAGGTTTTGACCATGTATGAGGACTCGCTTTTGAGTTCTAATGTGGGGTTGGGATATAATTTCCTGTCATTTTTGTTCCGATGTAACTTTCCTTGGGTGATAAGCCTGTATATGTATATATAACAAATTAAGGTTAATGAATTCTGTATCTACCACTGCATGTTCTGTATGTTTTAACGAAAGCAGGTTGGGGTTGATTCATGCTATAGGATTGATCCGATTTCTGTAGACAAATGCACTACACCTATGCTTCAGAGAGGTCGACATTCTGGTTCATCAGAACCATTGCATCGGGATCTTCTGAATCAGATGGTTTAGATTCATGCTTCGCAAGCAGCACTCGGCTTCGAACATCTGATGATGAGGGTGAGGTTGGAAGTCCAATGCCATTGGTTTCTAGCTTCCCAGGAGTCCATGAAAATACCTGAGCTCCAAATCTGAGAGAAGCTACGCCTTAGGGATACAATGGATCTTGGACCTGACCCGATGGATCTGAATCTTAAAATTTTAGACTTGATAGATCTCGGTCGGATCTGGATCTTTTATTAAAGTATAAATCTGTAATTGAATTTGATAGTAAAACCCGAACTTAAACCCGGACTCGTTTACTTATTAAAAAATTTATCTTTGATCTTAAAATATAAATAAATATATAATAATAAGTTTTATATTTCATGTTATTCTCTAACGTAATTTTTATTCATTACAACAAAAAGACTCTTTGAAGGAATATTTATTTTATCCATGATATAAAATTGAATTTGAATCTGGATCCAGTTGAATCCAATTTAAGAATAAAATATTACTTTAATAAAAAAAATCCTTTGTTTATACTAGATTGAGTGGGTCTAAGTTCGAACTAAAGTAAAAAATCTAAAATTATACAAATTCATACGAATTTGATCTAAAAAGCCCGATACGACCCCAAACCAAAATGTACTTATATAAACAATCCAAAAATTTAAAATTTGAAATAATTCAATTCGAATTATATATATTCTTATATATAAAATGAGGGTTAGGGTTTGCTGTTGAAGAAAATAAAAACCTTTCCGAGTTTGAAGAATCTGCGTTTCATGATCCACGATTGATAGCTTTTCAGTTTCCAGGGTGAGTGTCTTTTATTTATTATTGTCTCTTTCTCTGAGTATATAAGCGTGGAATTCAATCTGATTCATAGGCCGTCGCTTTAAACTATTATCGCGGATGCGAATGCGAATGCAGGGTCGATGTGTGATTACAGATATTACGACGATCTTTAAATTATTATAATACGACTGTGATGTTGCATTAGGTAAATTTTGATATAAAGTAAGATGGCCATTTCCGCCGTATTTTCCTTCCTCCGTGTCCCCGGTTGGGTGCATTTTCCGAGCAAGACGTTCGATTTTCCCTCCGCCGCAAGTCGCGATTTCAGGCTACCGGCCAAGCCGAAACGAATAACCATCACTTTGGAATGCACCGGTTGTGTTCAAGGCGGTTTTAAGGTTACTAAGGGATCTCGAGGCGTTTCCAGGTACATTACTGAGAAGAATCGAATCAACAAGAGTGGTTGTGGACTTGCCGATCCATTGAAATTGAAGAAATTCTGTCCTTATTGCCACAAACATACAATTCACGGGGAGATAAACAACCCGCATAAGAAAAGGAAATAAATGGCAAAGGGTGAAATTCTTAAGAAATATTGTTAAGATTAGGATTTGATTTCAGGAAAAAGCTTTGATTTATATATAGTTTAAGTTTGGTTCAGGTTTCAATTCTGTGTAGGACGGATCTAAGCAAGGCAGAGCCAGAATTTTTTTGGAAGGGGTGTCATTTTCTTAAATGATATTTAAAAAAATTAATTATTTATAAAAGGGTGTTATTTTCTTGAACGATAATTAAAAAGAATTAATTATTTATAAAGGTGTGTCAAACTATTTATAAAAGGGTGTCAATTATATATATTTTTAATTTTTTATTTATAAATTATATAGAAAAATATGATTTTTTAAAAATTTTGGGGTGTCAACAGACATCCCATTTAAAAGTTTGGCTCCGCCCATGGATCTAAGATTATTAGGGTACACCGTATCCTTTGTATATTTTATATATATTTTTTATTTATAATGTAATTATGCATCCTTAAATTTTTAAAATTTTGTGTTCTTGTATTTTTAAAGTGTTCCATTATTAAAAAGGATCGAAATGTAATAAAAATTAAATTAGTAATGCTGATTTATAATTTTCCCATTTCTGTGCATGTTCCATAATGTAAAGCTTTTTCACCCATCATATAAGGAACTATTCCAGCACCTTGAGAGAAGAAAGACAGGGAAGATCAGTTATTCTCTGGTTTGTGTTGATGAAGGTAATTCATTCCCCTGTTATCAAGAAACTGATGGTCACCATAAAGAACCATGGGTACAGGCAAATACTCTTCAAGTACGATAAACCAGCAGGCAGCACATGCCTGGCGATGTCGAGAGCAAAGTTCAAAGCTTTATGTGGCGATAAACGCCCTTTCTTGTGAAGGTAGCACCCCAGGTCACCCTGAAATATTTAATTTAAATATTATGATCTTTTTTCTATTTTAATTTTTACTTAACGTCTTAATCCTTTTTTCATCTCTATACAACATGAGTGAAAAAGAATTTGACTTTGGGTTTAATTGGTCCGAGTCTCTCCCTGTATTAATATTTAATTAATAATAAATTCAGACACGTAACATCCCAACTTGAGCAGCAAAAGCTTTTGTTTTTTTTGTAAGGCAGCCAAAGTTACGACACAAATAAGGATGAATATTCCTCGGCGTCGCCTGCTTGAATGGACAACGCCGCCAAAACCTTTGAGCTGGTAAACAAAAGCTACCTCTTTACTGGTATATGGAACCGGTCCAAATCTTACAACAAATCCATGCAGGCTGCAGCTCTCTGGCTATAAATATCGACACCCAACACCCCCGACAGTCGCAACAAAACCTCAAAGTTATCGAAAAAGAAGCAAATCTAAGCCTACTGCTACCATACTTCTGCTCATGGCTTCCCGTACTAACTTCCTTGTCCATGCATTCATTTGGCTGTGTCTAGCAGCAACTGCTTTGTCATTATCCCCCAGATTTTATGACAAAGTTTGTCCACAAGCTTTACCCGCCATCAAGAAAGTAGTTGAGGCTGCCGTCCACCGCGAGCGGCGGATGGGAGCTTCATTACTCCGTCTGCACTTCCACGACTGCTTCGTTAACGTAAGTTCATCGGTTTCAGTTTCACACGCTTTTTATGTTAGTCTATACCATTATTTTCTAAGTTCATTCATTGTATTGTATTATTACAGGGCTGCGACGGTTCACTTCTTCTAGATTCGACACCTGCTTTCGAAACTGAGAAAAATGCTCGTGGGAATCTGAATTCTGTAAGAGGATTTGAAGTAGTTGACCAAATTAAGGCGGAAGTGGATAGAATTTGCGGACGACCGGTGGTCTCCTGTGCTGATATCTTAGCCGTGGCGGCTCGGGATTCTGTAGTAGCGGTAAAGTCCCAAGTCCCAACCCCGAACCATTGATTTTCGTTCTCAAAATAGTTATCAGTTCAATTTCTAAACTAAAACCACCATTGTTGCAGCTCGGGGGTCCAACATGGAACGTTCGTTTAGGTCGGAGAGACTCAACCACCGCTAGAAGAGCCTTAGCAGACAGTGTGCTTCCATCAGCTTCCATGGATCTTCCTGCATTGATCGAAAACTTCAAGAACCAGGGCTTGAACCAGAGAGATCTTGTAGCTCTCTCCGGTGGCCACACTCTTGGATTATCACAGTGTGTTATCTTCAGGAACAGAATTTACAATGCAACCAACATTGACCCTACCTTTGCCAAAGAGCGTAGAGCCACATGCCCACGCACCGGTGGAAACACTAACCTGGCTCCTTTTGATCCAACTCCGGCCAAGTTTGACACTGCATACTTCAAGAACTTGGTGAAGCAAAGGGGACTGCTCACCTCAGATCAAGCACTCTTCAATGGTGGATCCACTGACAAACTTGTAAAGACTTATAGTTCAAATCCTGATGCTTTCTGGAGTGATTTTGCAAAGTCTATGATTAAGATGGGAAACATTAAGCCATTAACAGGAACTCAAGGTCAGATTCGTGTCAACTGCAGGATGACAAATTGATGAAAGCTACAAGTAATTGCTTCTGTAGTTGTATTATTTGTATTGATCAAAGTGTCTTATACATTGTTTGATTCATTTGATTCTTTGTAATCATTTCAAGTGTCTGGAATAAGTAATAATAAAACATTTTCTTTCAGTATTTTCGTTTTTTATATCCGAAATTTATAATTATTCTTTTTGATAATATTATCTTTAAAGTTTAAATTTATATTCTTTCTCTAATATAGTTAAATTATATCAATCAGGCACCTATACAATTTCGTTATCAGTTTGGCCGTTTGCAGTAAAAATCCACTACTAATAAAATATTTTAAAAAATCCAAAAATGCAGAAATTAAAAAATCATAAAAAAACAATCTTAAGAATATTACAAATTCAGAATTTATGCTTTGAATTTTACACTTTTTAGATGTATATTTTTATTACGGGGTAGATCGTCTATTTCTTTCTCATGTCTTTATTCGTGTCTCTGGTTTAAATTAGAGGTTTAGGGTGTAGGGTTTAGAGTTTTAAGTTAGGGGTTGTGGTTAGGGTTTAGGGAATTAGGGGTAAGGTCTATTTTTTATGGTATAGGGTTTAGAGTTCAGGGTTCAAGATATAAAAAATAAGGGTTAGGGTTTAGAATTTAATTTTTTAAAAATTTTTAACAGAAGGCATAGATGGAGGCATGATAAAGAGGTACAGGATTTCTACTTTTTAACTACACGCGGCACTATGTCATTGGGAAAAGTCAAAACTTCTGGAATAAGAATAACAGGAAAGGTGATGATACGGTCTTCATTAATTAGAACTACGGATAACGTGATAAATAAGGTTCACCTAAATTTTTTTTTCATAATTAAAAGAAAAAAAATCATAACTGTTTGATAAGAAAATCTAAAGCCGCCAGCAGCCAAAGCAGAAGTATGAAGCCTCCAAGTAGGATTATAACCTTTGTTTTTATTAGCAGCCTGGTGTGCAACTTTAAAAAAACAAGTGAATATTCCTTGTAGCTTGCTTGAACAGCCAACCCTAACGACAAGACGAAATTATATATATGATCCCGGCTCACCACAACTCGTATTTAAATAATAATTTTTCGAGAATATGGGATATTAGTAAACAAAAGGCTCCAGAAAAGAAACAGTCAAGTCATTGGTTTGCACAAGTCCAAAACTAACAAATTCATGCACTTCTTCTACTTCCATGCAGCTCCCTTCCCACGTATATCTTTATCTATAAATTGCGACGCCCACCATTGCTAGACTCACAACACAAACATCACCAAAAAACCCATCGAGATTAAGCCTACTTACGTACTCCTCTACTTGTCCCCATGGCTTCCCTTAGTACCTTTCTTCTTCATGCATTTCTTTGGTTGGGTCTTGCGACCACTGCTTTTTCCTTGTCTCCCAAATTTTATGACAGAGTTTGTCCTCAAGCTTTGCCTGCCATCAGGAGAATAGTGCAGGCTGCTGTCCACAGAGAGCCCCGCATGGGTGCTTCTTTGCTTCGTTTGCACTTCCATGACTGCTTCGTTAATGTAATGTATCTTCATAAACAGTCTGTATAGTATTAGTATTTGCAGAGTTGCATAGTCCTTGTGATCTTCAGCTGATCTTCTTTCTATGGTAATGCATTTGCAGGGCTGTGATGGTTCACTTCTCTTGGATTCAACTTCTGCTTTCGAAACCGAGAAGAATGCACGAGGGAATCTGAATTCTGTAAGAGGATTTGAAGTTGTAGACCAAATTAAAGCTGAAGTGGATAGAGTTTGTGGACGCCCCACGGTCTCCTGTGCTGATATCTTAGCTGTCGCTGCTCGAGATTCAGTTGTTGCGGTAATGTCCGGACATTGTTTTTTATTGTCACAGATTAGATATATTGCATGAAAATAAATGAAACCTATCATGATTGCAGCTTGGAGGTCCGACATGGAGGGTACGTTTGGGTAGGAGAGACTCCACCACCGCTAGCAGAGCCTTAGCAGACAGTGTTCTTCCATCAGCTTCCATGGATCTTCCTGCATTGATCGACAACTTCAAGAACCAGGGCTTGAACCAACGAGATCTTGTAGCTCTCTCCGGTGGACACACCCTTGGCGTATCAAGATGTTTAATCTTCAGAAACAGAATTTACAATGCAATCAATATTGACCCTACCTTTGCCAAAGAGCGCAGAGCCACTTGCCCACGCACCGGTGGGAACTCTAACCTGGCTCCATTCGATCCAACACCTGCCAAGTTTGACACTGCATACTTCAAGAACTTGGTGAAGCAAAGGGGACTACTCACCTCAGATCAAGCACTCTTCAATGGTGGATCAACCGATCAACTTGTAAAGACTTACAGCTTGAACCCTGATGTTTTCTGGAAAGATTTTGCGAAATCTATGATTAAGATGGGAAACATAAAGCCTTTGACAGGAAAACAAGGACAGATTCGTGCTAACTGCAGGAAGGCAAATTGATGAGATCAATTAACTGTTGTTATTTCAAATTAAGTGCTTAATTGTATTGTTTGATTCATTTCATTGTAATCATTTCAAGTGTGTTTAAAAAATAAAGATAATAAAAGCATCGAATAATTTATTTTATCTCTTGAATTAATCTCGTATTCTACGTAAATTAAGTATATATATATATATATTAGGGTTAGTTTCCTTTTAGTGTTCCAACTCCAAATATTATACAAGCTATACAAAAAAATTATAAATAATCATCTAAACTATTAAATCTTAAATTATATAGTCTAAATATGTTGGTCGATCGCATAGTATTAAACTACGACCGTAATACAACGTAATGAATGCATCATACCCATTTTCAAGATCTCTATAATTTAGAGTAGAAATCATCTAGCTCTTTATCATGTCTCCATTTATGTCTCCTGTTAAAATTTTCTAAAAAATTGATTTTTAAACCCTAACTCTTATTTTTTATATCCTAAACCCTGAACCCTACACCATAAAAATATATCTTACCCCTAATTCCTTAAATCTTAACCACAACCCTAACCTTGAACCCTAAACTCTACACCTTAAACCCTCTAATTTAAAGCAGAGACACAAATGAAAGCATAAAAAAGAGGTAGAAGATTTACACCTCGTAATTTAATAGTACGGTGATTTTTAAAAATGAAATTATATTGTCATCTCGACAACATCTATAACGCCACAATCACATCACTTATCAATAATTAATTAAATTTCTCATGTCATTATTTAAGTATTTATATTTTTAATGTGTTATATCATCAACTTACCAAAAGCTAAAGACCGAAGAACCATTTTGTGATAAACAATAAAGGTAACATCAATGATCATTTCAAAGGTAAACTATAATGTTAGTGACCATAATTTAACTTTTCAAACTTTAATGATGGAAAATAAAGTTTTATAAACATTAGTGACTATAGATGCAATTTTGTATAAAACAAAACCATTAGAAAAGGGAAAGCGTGGCTCCGTAAGCCGCCAGCAGCCAAGGCTGAACCGTTGAGCTTCCCGAATAGTTATTTAATTAGCACATGGTTTCGGTGTTAAAAAGCTCAAAGCTCTCATCACATTAACATAACAAGCCGGACGGAGTCAATATTCTAATTTCAAGAATAAAATATAATTTTTTTTATAATAAGACCATTTATAATTATTTAATAATTCTGAATATTATATAAATTTAAAGTAAAAAAAATGAAATAGGGGCCATAACCCTTTCGGTATTGGCATAATTTCGTTTTGTCCTAACTAATCCGGATCATTAGTATTATACATTCAGAATTTTTCTGTATAGATAAAATCTTAAACTCGAGATATACTTAAATGGTACTAAATTGTTTATTATTTGTATTAACTCGATAACCTATTAAATCTTTAGAGGAGATTGGATTAGCAGCCTTGTGTCCATTAAAAAGGGTTTGTCAGCTTGCTTGCTTGCTTGAACAGCCATCCCTTTAGAGATGATAAATTAAGGCTCCTGAAAGAGACAGCTTAACGGTCTAATGCATAATTTGCAAAGTCCAAAACCGACAAATTCATGCACTTGTTGTCTTTCCATGAAGTTCCTACGTACGTCTCTGTCTATAAATTGCACCACCGCATGCACCACCAGCTTCATCGAGATTAAGCAAATTTAAGCATAGCTATTACTACTAACGCACTTCTCATGGCTTCCCTAAGTACCTTTCTTCTTCATGCATTTCTTTGGTTAGGTCTTGCGACCACTGCTTTTTCCTTGTCTCCCAAATTTTATGACAGGGTTTGTCCTCAAGCTTTGCCTGCCATCAGGAGAATAGTGCAGGCTGCTGTGCACAGAGAGCCCCGCATGGGTGCTTCTTTGCTTCGATTGCACTTTCATGATTGCTTTGTTAATGTAATGTATCTTCACAAAGAGTCTGTATATTATTAGTATTTCCAGAGTTGCAAATATATACCTTGTGATCTTCAACTGATCTTCCTTGTATTGTAATGCATTTGCAGGGCTGTGATGGTTCACTTCTCTTGGATTCAACTTCTGCTTTCGAAACTGAGAAGAATGCACGAGGGAATCTGAATTCTGTAAGAGGATTTGAAGTTGTAGACCAAATTAAAGCTGAAGTGGATAGAGTTTGTGGACGCCCCACTGTCTCCTGTGCTGATATCTTAGCCGTAGCTGCTCGAGATTCAGTTGTTGCGGTAATGTCCGAACATTGATTTTTATTGTCACAGATAATTATCTGTTTGATATTGCATGAAAATAAACGAAACCTATCATGATTGCAGCTTGGAGGTCCGACATGGAAGGTTCGTTTGGGTAGGAGAGACTCCACCACCGCTAACAGGACCTTAGCAGACAGTGTGCTTCCATCAGCTTCCATGGATCTTCCTGCATTAATCGACAACTTCAAGAAGCAGGGCTTGAACCAACGAGATCTTGTAGCTCTCTCCGGTGGACACACCCTTGGTGTATCAAGATGTTTAATCTTCAGGAACAGAATTTACAATGCAACCAACATTGACCCTACCTTTGCCAAAGAGCGCAGAGCCACTTGCCCACGCACCGGTGGTAACTCTAACCTGGCTCCATTTGATCCAACACCTGCCAAGTTTGACACTGCATACTTCAAGAACTTGGTGAAGCAAAGGGGACTACTCACCTCAGATCAAGTACTCTTCAATGGCGGGTCGACGGATAAACTTGTAAATAAGTACAGCTTGAACCCTGATGCTTTCTGGAAAGATTTTGCAAAGTCTATGATTAAGATGGGAAACATTAAGCCTTCAACCGGAAAGCAAGGACAGATTCGTGTCAACTGCAGGAGGGCAAATTGATGATGTAGTCATTACGAATGAATTGTTGTCAAGTGTTTTAAGGTACTTTCAAGTGTTAAAAATTGTAATAATAAAAGTATCTGGGAATTTATTTCATACATGCTAAAGGTGTTGTGCCGTTCAAGGTGTTTTCGACACGATTGTCATCAGATTCTTATGTCGGAGCCAGAGAACATGTTGGATAAATGCAATTGTTGAATCCGAGCATTGTTCATAATTCATCACTATTTCCATGTTAAATCACATTGATAAATGTAGCATGATAGCATCATCTCCTTAAAACATTGAATCCAAGCATTGTATAATAAATGTTTGTATGTGTCATTGGATTTAGGGTTTTGTCAATTGAAAATTCATTCAAATTTGGGTCAAAGAAACTTCATTTTAAATGATACAAATCCTAAAAGTGAATGAATCCCACGTGTATTTCCCTATGGAAGCTAATGTTAAATAAACGTTAATACTCTCTCCTAGCCATGAAAGCAAAGAAGGGTACAAAATCCAATTGGGAAATATTGTATTTCTCTATTATCCTTTGTTTTTTTTTTGGTTTGAACACTATTATTTCAAACAAAATCACCAAAGTGACTGTACATCTGGGGTGGGAAACAAATCTCCAACATGGGATGGCCTTGCAATTGAAGGGTACCCTACAGCTTCTCCTGAACCTTCTTGCTTCATACCCCATTCCTTCCTGCCACATCAAACAGTGTCCACAACATGAATCAGACAAACACCGTAAACCAAGAGAATCTATTAAAATAAACAGTCCAGGCAAAACACAGTTCTCAAATGCTAACTTGTGAGAAATATACAAAGAAAAAGTATATGCTTTGAACATGAGCAAAGGGTGTGTGTGTGTGTGTGTATGCAAGAACACATTCAAGGCATCCAAAAACCTGTTGCTGCATCTCGCAAATGTTAGTTGAGAATTAACAACTCAATCAAACCAAAGATGCAGGAATGTATGGTCATATATTCCTACAAGACTAATAATTCCAATAGTACAACATTTCTGCCACACAGCTTATCTCAAGTCCAAGAGTGCAGGTGGAGGCCAAAGGATACAAAAGTTCAATTCCTAAAAGACTAATAACTTCCAGCGGTACAATTTTCTACTCAATTAGATCTTAACTTAAAATGCCAAGACTAAAGACTTCAAGTCGATAATTCGTGAGTCGACAAATAATATAGACAACATTAAAGTATTTTGATTTTGCATCTACAACTCCGTAAAACCATAGATATTAATGGTAGGATATAAGTTAGATGCACTCACTTGGGACAACGATTCACAGGAGAAAGCTCAAATGGATGAGTACAAGCAGCTCCACTGGGACTTCCATAACTCTTTCCACTCGCTTCCTCCTGAGCCTTGAAATGAAAATGGTTATCACTGCCAGAAAATGGTGGAAAGAAAGCATTCTGAAGCCATGGATCTTGATCACTTGGACCATTTACAGGATTGAATACCCCGCCAAGCTGGTCATTACCAAGAAAAATCTGCAGAGGAGATCGTGTGCCAGCCAGTAAAGGGTCCTCTTCCGTAAACAAAGATGTCATAGTTGTTTGCGTAGAAGGGTGGGCAAAGTTTTCATTATTTGATACGCTATGTTCCAACGGTGAAAGCCAGCTGGCAGGACCACCCACCAAACCCAGACCATCCTCAAGGGGAGAACTATTCCACATCTGCCATGTTCCCTTATCATTAGCATTCGTAACATCCCTAGAGGAAGAACGAAGGTCTTGGGCCTTCGGGGTAGTCGGGAGCCTATTAGAATTGTTATGCCCTTCATCAGCAGATTGTAATCTTGACAAGGGGCACTCGATAGGTGAGGGTTTGTTAATTAAAGAAGCGGATATATTATTCAAAGCTCGAGGCATTTCCATACCCATACTGATATCCCTTCCATAGCCAGCACCCAAGTCCAGCTGAAAATTATCAAGCAACTCTGAAACAGGCCCAAGCAAGGATACGGGATCAGGGACATAACAGGGGTCTTCAAAAAGCTCCGATTCTTCTGGAATAATTTCATGAAGCCCTTCAGAAGCATGCGCAAAAACAGATCCGGCAGGTGGGAAACCTACACTACTGCTGGGGACTCCATTTTGGTACGTAGAAATAAATGGTGATGGCAGTACAAAATTGATGGGACTATCAAATGTTTGCATTGTTGACAAATGATCGGGAAATGGTGGGCTAGCTTCTGCTTGAATCTTTGAATTTGGTCTGCTAATAACATTTTCACTCGAGACTGGAGCAACAGAGGGTGAATTAGTGAATAATTGTTGCCAAGATTTTTTCGGTGCTGCCCTTTGTTGGGGTTCTGAAAGAACCTGCAGTGAACAGACCAATGTTGTAACACTGTCATCTTCAAGATAAATTGTTACAATGCACCGAAGTGCAAAACCTCAAAAGAACAACCAATCCTACAGAATTGGAAAATGCTCATCTGGAAAAAAGGGAAAATGGAAGGCATAAATTCAATTAAAATATTTGACTAACAAGGAAATCAAGTGTAATTTATACTACTTGCGAGTAATTGACCAGCCCGCTCATAATAGCAATAGTCATTTATACTAGTTGCAAGTAACTGTGCATTCAGGATACAAAAGATAACTTGTATCTCATATCATAAAAATGGTATGGGTTCTTCTAATATACAAAACCAATGAACCCAACAAACAGAATAAAGAACTTACCGGGTGGCTGATTTTAGCATTCTTATCATCTCCATTGATATTCGACTTCCCAGCTACACACTCCGATGTGCAAAAATCTCTCCTATGGGCAGAAGTATTTGCATGGTCAACACAATTGGTAGTTTTCTTTTCCTTTGTGATAGTAGCAGGCGTATTAGTACTCTTTCCAAAGAAACTACTTCCACTAAAAGCCTTAGACGATGAAAAAAATGTACCCCTCACACGATCAAAGTATCTAGTTCCAGAATTTAATCGGCTAAAGTTATTTGAAGAAGCATATTTCAGTCCATGCCCTGTTTCTAGAGTACTAGCCTTGACATTATCCAGCCCAGACTTCTGATGTTCCCGGTGATCTATCTCACGCTTCTTATCAATGTCACGCTTCCATTCCATTTCCAGGCTAGTTCTCTTCTCAAGCTCTTCAACATCAGAATTGCTCTTACTAGAAGTAGATGCCTTATCTTTATCCTTCCTTCTATCTCGACGCTTCTTTTCAGCTTCCTTTTTCACCTCTTTGTCCCTCACAGGGGTAGATAATTTGCTGGAATTGTTTTCCGTCTCCAGTTTTTCATCCCTCAGTTTCCTTTGTTCCTCCACCAACTTTGCAACCTCCTCTCTTTGCTTTCTCTCTTCTTCCTCCAAAAGCTCCTTTTCTAACCTAGCCTGTCTCCTTTCTTCAGCTTTTCGGCGAGATTTCTCTCCTCTGCTCTCTTGGAAGGTTGTCCCATTTTCACCCCTCTTAGTCAACATCCCCCGATGGCCAAAATCAGATGAAGCATCATCCCTCCATAAACTAACCCTAAAAATCTTTCTCATAAGCCACCTGATGCTCAAGAAGAAGGATGTCAACAGCTTGCATGCAAAAATAAAAATGCCTGAATAAGACTTCTCTGTCAAACAATCCTCCTCTCCACCAAAAACTCCAGTGGCACTCCCCTGCCAATAGCTAGGGTTCCCTGAAACAGACCCAGTAATGCAGTTGCCATTCTCCAACCAATCCTGCCTCGATGTCCACACATTTTCAGACCACCCCTTTCCATTCAAGATTTTCCCGCCTTTTCCAACGAGGTCCTTAATAATCCCAGAATTTGAAATCCTCATACCCGGTGGAACAGGCAAGTCTAAAACAGGTCTCTTTGAAATATGACCACAATAAGAGCACATAAACCGGCCGCCACCAGGGTTCTGATCCCTATATGGAGTCAGGCAGTTCCGACACCTTCGTGTTGCAGTCTTACGAAGCTTCTGCAGTTCTATAGCCTCAAACCTCTTGCGCTCCCTGAGACGTTGATTCCTTCTGATCCGCCAAGCAGATAGCTGGGGCATCAAAATCTCATACCAAGAAAGGGTAACCAGAAGCACAAATACACAAGCCAACCTCGTGGACGTGATCTCAAATCGAAAATCAGGTGGCAAAAGCTGAGAAAGAGCCCATAAACCTATGAGAGGTATAACTAACCAAGGCAGCATGGTAGCAACCCGGCGAGACCACTTCTGAATAACACACAGTATACACATTATCCTCTAACCCCCACCTATCTTCCCCGTTTATACAATCAACCCCAAGTCAAACCCCCAATCCCTGCAATTTCCTCTTCAAAAAAACAATGTCCCGAAATTGTAAACCCTAACCCTAACTTCTCATCCGAAATAAAAACATATATTTAAATGCAGCAATTCATTGGTGCTTGGAGAACCCTACACAGCATTTACAACCGCAAATCATTCAAAAATAGGAAACAAAGCAAAACCTAACTCAGCATTAATATTTCAATTATCAATCAATTCAATACATTTTAAAATGAAACAAAATCCGTAGAAATTGATTAATTTAGGCCCAAAAAAACTTTTTTTTTTTTTTGCAAGTACTCAATCGAATACGTGAGGCATTAAGGGAACTTACAGAATCAGGTGTCCCTTCCGGTGCGTAATCGGGTCGGCGCTGTGAATTGGGTCCCTTTTTGTTACCGACATGAAAATTTTGTAAGAAAAATATGAAGAGTGATGAGGAAAATGGGGGCGAACAGAAAATTAATTTTTATATAAGCAATCCTTTCCGAACCAGTTTTACCGGACAAGCTTTGTAAAGGTTCAGTTTTTTTCTTTATATCAATATTTTATTTATTTATTTATATTTAAATAATCGAATAAAATACAGTAAAAGCTGATTTTTTAAATTTAATTTATTTATAATGTTATGATTTAAATCTTTAATTTTATTTAAAAATTATATTTTTTATCCCTCTAAATGAATTGGAATCGATTCTTTTCTTCCTTTTCTATCTTATCATAAAAAGCATGCCTCTATATGTAAATAAACAGAGTTATTAACATTGATTTATTAAAATTTTTGATAAAATTTATTTAGTTAGTTTTGTTCGATACTTTTCTCTTTCTTTTACGTTATGGGTTTCATGAACAAATTTTCTCTTTTTTAAGTAAAATTTGTTCAGAAAATTTTTATTATTTTGATAATGTGACGCTCTAAGATTTGTCATATGACATATCATAATGTTACATTATTAATAGCACTAAAAATGGTAAAAATTGTCAGATCCATGAGGTAAGTGAAAAAAAAATCCAAAAGACTAAATTGAAAACAATTGTCAAATTCATAGTGTGAAAGTGCAAATTGTTTATATTTGAGAGGTAAAAACAGTAGGTGAATTGCATTTTACTTTTTTAATAATTTTAAGGTGATATTTATATATATTATCAATTCGTTAATAACACACAAATACTTTATAAACAAAATGATTTAAATTCGAGATGACGATTAAATATTGGTATAACCAAAGCCTAAATCACATCTCATCACAATTCGAAACAACAAATACATTTCAGTCCTAGTGCAGGGGCGGAGCCAAGATTTGAGGTTGAGGGAAGCAAAACATAAATGTTTAGTAGGAGTAAATTCATAAAAAAAAAACAATTTAAAAATAAATAAACAAAAAGACAAAAAAAAAAAATCTTCGAAGATGAGAGGTGATTGTTCATCACCACCCCACATAGTCTCTGTCCCAGTGAGACAGTTTAAAATGAACATTATATAGACACCACAATCTGTACCAACTAATCCAGATTGAGGATTATATAGTCCCATCATAAGGACAATTTTTCTAACTCAGTTTGTGCCATTTACAGTATTGGAATTCCAACAGCTAAATTCAAGGTTTAATGAATTGAGAATTCATTTGGATCAAAGTCTCTTCCTTTTAAATGTTACACATCCTCAAAGTTTGGATTTGTTATCTGGCTCTACTTCTTATTAGCCTTGAGCCAAAAGGGAATGGATGCTACGTGTATTACCCTATGGAAGCTACTGCCTACTGCTAAGTAAAAACGTTAAGACTCCCTAGTCCCTCTTCACCATCAGAGCAGAGAAGGTAGAAAATCCAATTGGGAAATACTCTATTTCTATATAATATATATATATATATTTGATCCCTATTATTTCAAACAAAATCACCAAAGTGGCTGTACATCTGGGGTGGGAAATAAACCCCCAACATGTGATGGCCTTGCAATTGAAGAGTACCCTACAGCTTCTCCTACTGAACCTTCTTGCTTCGTAACCCATTCCTTCCTGCAAAACAAAACAACAGTGCCACCAGCATGAATCAGACGAATAAGTAATAAATAGAGTAAACCATGAGAATCTATAAAGCAAACATGGCCCTAGCACCTACATATTTGCATGTCCATGTATATTACTCGAAATAAAGGTGTGCATGTCAGATATGAGTATGTATTCGACAAGGGTATGATTCAATTCTTTTAAACTGTCCCAGTCATATCCCCATATATATATATCAAATACAAGTGTTGGGTATGGACACTTCAAAAACAATTCAGAGTCCAAGCAAATTAGTTGTCTTTCGCTAACTTGGCACAATACAAAGAAAAAAATAAATGTTTTGAACCTTAGAAAACGAGATATATATACACACAGATACATGTTTAACAACATATACATATCAAGGCATCCAAAAAACTGCGGCTGCATTTCTACAGTGTTCTGTTGTTAGGTATTAACAACTCAATCAAACCAAAGATGCAGGGAAATATGGTCATACTTTCCTAGAAGAATAATAAATTCCAGAATACAACATTTCCTAAAATGCCAAGACTAAAGATATCTACTTCAAGTCAATAACTCCATGAGTCGACAAATAAAGGATTTTGTCTTTCCATCTACAACTCTGTGAAACGAACAATTAATGGTAGGATACAATAACGAACTTAGATGCACTCACTTGGGCCAACAATTTCCATAACTCCTTTCACTCGCATCCTCCTGAGCCTTGATAGGAAAATGGTTATCACTGCCGGACAATGGCGGAACGAAAGCATTCTGTAGCCATGGATCACAATCATTTGGACCATTTACAGGATTGAATGATCCAACATGATGGTCATTACCAAGAAAAACCTGCGGAGTAGATTGTGTGCCAGCAAGTAAAGGGTCCTCTTTCGTGAATAATAATGGCATAGCTGTTTGAGTAGAAGGGTGGGATAAGTTTTCCTTATTTGATATATTATGCTCCAAGGGTAAAAGCCAGCTTTTAGGACCACCTACCAAACCCAGACCATCCTCAAGGGGAGAACTATTCCACATCTGCCATGTTCCCATATCATTTGCATTTGTAACATCCATGGGGGAAGTGTGAAGATCTTGGGATTTTGGTATAGTTGGGAACCTATTAGAATTGTTATGCCCTTCAGCAACAGATCGTAATCTTGACAAGGGGCACTCAATAGGTGAGGGCTTGTTAATTTCAGAAAAAACAGATATATTATTCAAAGTCCGAGGTCTTTCCATAACCATACTGGTATTCCTTCCAAAGCTAGCACCCAAGTCCAGCTGAAAATTATCAAGCGACTCTGAAACAGGCCCAAGCAAGGATACTGGATCAGGGACATAACAGGGATCTTCAAAAAGTTCTGGTTCTTCTGGAATAAATTCATGAAGCCCTTCAGACGCACGAGAAAAGACGGGTTCAACAGCAGGTGATAAACCTAAACTATTGCTGGGGGCTCCATTTTGGTATGTAGATATAAATGGTGATGGCAGTACAAAATTGATAGGACTATCAAATGGTTGCATTGTTGACGAATGACCAGGAAATGGTGGGTTCTGAGCTTCTGCTTGAATCTTTGAATTTGGTCTGCTAATAACATTTGCATTTGAGACTGGAGAAACAGAAGGTGAATGAGTGAATAACTGTTGCCAAGATTTTTGGGGGGCTTCCCTTGGTTGGGTTTCTGAAAGCACCTGCAGTGAACAGCTCAATGTTATAACACAGTCATCTTCAAGATAATTGTTATAATGAAAATCAAAGCACGAAATCTCAAAAGAACATCAAGTTCTACCCAATTGGAAAATGTTAATTTGGAAAAAAGGGGGAAATTTTAAGGCATAAATTAAGATAAAATATTTTACTAACAATGAAATAAAGAAAATTTTCTTTTAGCACTGAAGAGGGTTGGTGCCTGCTCTTAATAGTGATAATAATTTATATTAGTTGCAAGTAATTCTGCATTGGAGATTCAAAAGCAAATGACTTGTAATTTATATCATAAAAATGGTATGGACTAATTTAAAAAACAATTGGACTCGACAAATGGAATCAAAGAACTTACAGGGTGTCTGATTTTAACATTTTTATCATCACCATTGATACTTAAGTTCCCAGCGGCAGCAACATGCTCAGTAGTTCTAAAATCTCTCCTATGGGAAGAAATATTTGCATGGTCAACAGAAATGGTAGTTTTGTTTTCTTTTGTAATAGTAGGAGTATTAGCACTTTTTCCAAAGAAACTACTTCCACTAAAAGCCTTAGATGATGAAAAAAATGTACCCCTCATACGTCGAAGTATCTACTTCCAGCATTTACTCGGCTAAAGTTATTTGCAGAGGCATATTTCAGTCCATGTCCAGTTACTAGGGTACCCTTGACATTATCTAGCCCAGACTTCAGATGTTCCTGGTGATTAATCTCGCTCTTGTTATCAATGTCACGCTTCCATTCAGTTTCCAAACCAATTCTCTTCTCAATCTCTTCAACGTCAGAATTACTCTTACTAGATGCCATATCTTTCTCTTTCTTTCTATCTTTACGCTTCTTTTCAGCTTCCTTTTTCCTGTCTTTCTCCCTAACAGGTGTTGATAATTTGCTGTGATTCTTTTCAGCCTCCAATCTCTCGTCCCTCAGTTTCCTTCGTTCCTCCACCAATCTTGCAACCTCCTCTCTTTGCTTTTTCTCTTCTTCTTCCAAAAGCTCCTTTTCTAACCTAGCCTGTCTCTTTTCTTCAGCTTTTCGACGTGCTTTCTCTCCCCTGCTCTCTTGGAAGGTTGTCCCATTCTCACCCCTCTTAGTCAACATCCCCCGGCGGTCCGAGTCAGATGAAGCATCATCCCTCCATGAACTAACCCTAAGAATCTTTCTCAAAAACCACCTAATGCTCAAGAAGAAGGACGTCAACAGCTTGCATGCAAAAATAACAATGCCTGAATAAGACTTCTCTGCCAAACAATCCTCATATCCACCAAAAACTCCAGTGCCACTCCCCTGCCAATAGCTAGGCTTCCCTGAAACGGATCCAGCAACCCAGTTGCCATTCTCCAACCAATCCTGTCTAGATGTCCACACATTTTCAGACCACCCTTTTCCATTCAAGATTTTCCCGCCTTTTCCAACAAGATCCTTAATAAACGCAGAATTAGAAATCCTCATACCCGGTGGAACAGGCAAGTCTAAAACAGGTCTCTTTGAAATATGACCACAATAAGAGCACATAAACCGACCACCACCAGGCTTCTGATCCCTATATGGTGTCAGGCAGTTTCGACACCTTCGTGTCGCAGTCTTACTAAGCTTCTGCAATTCTATAGCCTCAAACCTCTTGTGCTCCCTAAGACGTTGATTCCTTCTAACCCGCCAAGCAGATAATTGGGGCATCAAAATCTCATACCAAAAAAGAGTAACCAGAAGAACAAATACACAAGCCAGCCTCGGAGACGTAATCTCAAATCGAAAATCAGGTGGCAAAAGCTGAGAAAGAGCCCATAAACCTAAGAGAGGTATAACTAACCAAGGCAGCATGGTGGCAACCCGGCGAGACCACCTCTGAATAACACACAGTATACACATTATCCTCTAACCCCCGCCTATCTCCCCCGTTTATACAATCAACCAAACCAAAACCTAAAAGTCAAACCCCCAATCCCAGCAATTTCCTCTTCAAAAAAAGATATCCCGAAATTGTAAACCCTAACCCAAACTTCTCATCCGAAATGAAGATAAATATTTAAACGCAGCAACTCCTTGTTGCTTCAAGAACCCTAAACAGCGTTTACAATCTTAAATCCTTCAAAAATAGAAAACAAAACAAAACTTAACCACGCATTAATAGTGCAACCGTTAATTAATTAAATGCATTGGAAAATACAAGAAAAACCCATGAAATAGATTGGTTTAGGGTTTCCCCAAAAATGTTGCTTTGCACATACTCAATCGTAAGCGTGAGGGGATTCGGGGAACTTACAGATTAAGATGTCCCTTCCGGAGCCAAATCGGGTCGGAGCGGTGAATCGGACCCCTCTTTTCTTACCAACAAAGGAACAGTGAGATTTTTATTTTCTCAGAGACGAAAATTTGTAAGAAAAAAAAAACAGATAAAACAGAAGAAGAAAATGGGGATGAAAAGAGAATTTCTATATAAGCATTAAGCAATCCTTCTGAACCAGTTTTAATGGACCGTTTTTAAAAAAACCGGGTTCGTTGAAATGGTCAATTTATTTTTTTAATATAATATTTTTATTTTAAAAAAGAAAGGCATGACATGTAATATAAAGAATTAGATTCTTTCAAAGAAGAGTTTAAATTCAACCTTTGGTGTAAAACCACGTTGAGTCCTTAAGTTTCATAATTTTTATAATTTCGTCCCAATCTTTTCTTTTATTCACGTTATTTCTTGAACTCAGTACCTCGTGAAAAATATTAAAATTTGAAGATAAGTTAGGAGAATTATAAATTCAGATATGATTAAGTAAATAAATAATGATTTTATAGTTCGATAATAATCGAGAGAGTAGACCAACAGATTAATTTATATTTATGTTAAATGTTATTATCTTTTTCAAAAAGGCTACTTAATAGTATGTATAAGTATAACATCACTATTTTTATATTTTAATAATTTTTATTTACTTTTTAATGTGACATGGATATATATTTTAATTAAATAATTTGATATGAATGATTTTTTTTTTAAGGTTTCGTCTTGATTAATCCGGACATAAGCCATGTCACACACGTAACTTTGACGAGTGAATCTCCCAGTAAAGATTTAATTAATGAGAAAATCTTGTTTGGGGACTAAAATACACATTGAGAAAAGTAGAATGGATTAAAAGGTATATTAATTATGATAGAAGGACTAAATCTATATTTTAAAGGTCAATATTATATCTAGCATTTTTCTTTGCACCATTTATTGCATTTGGCGTGTTTGAAAATTATTAATTTTTATTACATAAAAAATAAATATTTTTATATAAGGATTTTAATCCATATAAAATAATATATATTTAATTATTAGATCAATTTATAGATATTTATTTAAAGCCTATTCATTAATTATATTTGAATGTAACTGTTATTTTTTTAATTTATGAAATATTTTAATAATTATTAATATTGAATCCGGAATAATTAAATAATTAAACTTAACAAATAATCTTACTTGAAAAGTAGAAAATATTATTATAGGAGATTTAAAGTTAATTATTTTATCCGTAAGATATATATTATAGGAAACATTAAAAATATACATGAATATTTTTTTCCAAGCCCAAAAGAGTCTCACTAGACTTCAATTATTTTTTTCTTTTCAGTCCAATCTTTAGTTGCAACTTTAGTTCCTTTCATCAAGTATATTGTTAGGGGGTGTATTATTCGATTTTAATCGAATTAATCGATCGAATTAAAATTATTTCGGTTAATTTGAACGATGAATTTTAAGTAATTTTTGTTAACAGTTATTTTTTAAGAAATTTAGTTATTGATTAATTTAGTTCAAAATCAATTAATTAACTAAATTAATCAAAATTATTATATATTAAGTATTATATATTACCTATATTTATTTTTTATCATTTATCTTTTAAAAAATATAAAATAATCATTAATTTTTTTGATATATTATAAAATGATCATTAAACTTTTATCAAATTAATATAAAATGAAAGTTCGAGACTAAAAAGATTATTTTAGCATAGTTTAGTGACTTATTATGTAAATTACTCAAAATTTATAACAAATTTCAGTTAATTCGTAAACCGATCGAATTAACCGAAATAATTTTGGTTAATTCGATTATAAGATATTTCGGTTCAATTAATAATTAAAGTTCCTAAAAAATTCAATTAATTCGATTTTAACTAATTCCGTTCGATCACCAACCAAATTAAACCGAATGTACAACTCTAACAAAAACATACCTTTTTTATTCTTAACATTCGGCGAGATCAGACATAAACGAAGGTATTTCATCCCGAGTTAAATATACAAATTTTATGATGTTTACTTAAAAAACGCTATTAAAAATACCATTAAAAGCTAGTTTTATTATAGTAAAAGTATTTATATAAATCAAAGTTTCATTAATAAAAAATTATTTTAATATGTTATAGCTTTTTTTAAATTTATCTTAATGATTATCCACGGCGAAATTGGTGAGATATTGTAAATGATTTTTTTATTTTAAAAATTATTGTAGTCAGTAAATTATTTAAGAATCTATAGTATTTTGAACAGTAGTTGAGGTCGGAATACTTTCCATCCGACTTCATGAAAAAAATAATAAAAAATATTAAAAACGTACAACTTATAACACACCTTAAGAATAAAAAAATAAAAAAAGTTGAGGTCGATGGGATTTCCATCCGACCTCATCAATGTTGTTGTTGTGTGTTTACTCAATAAGAGAATTGTTGTCATTTTTTAAATTATTTTTTATGAGGTCGGGTTGTAATCCAACCGACCTCATCATATTTTAATATTATTTTTTTATTTTTTATGAAGTCGGAATATAATCCAACCGACTTCAAAAAAAAATATAATCTTTTTTTAAGTCGGATTGTAATCCAACCGACCTTAAAAATTACATTATTTAAAATACTATAGGTTCTTAAATAATTTACTGACTACAATAGTTTTTGAAATAAAAAAAATCAAATATAATATTACCAATTCCGCCGATTATCCACTATTTTTTTTTAACTTTTTTGTTATTGGGTGAATTATCTCCTGTGGTAATAATATTATCTTCAACAACAGGAGAAGCCTTGACCTCCTCAGGTCCTCAACCACTCATAGTTATCTTGAAAAGTAATCCACCATTATTGGATCTGATTTTTCTTCGCTTGTACTAACATGGCTAGTATTTTTTTTTAAACACCCAGACATCAGTAGAAACAAATCAAACTGAGTCAGGTCAACATGGCTAGTTCCGGTGCTCTGAAGTTGGCTACAGTGGTGCTTATCATGTGCATGGCGGCGATAGCTGCACCCGAGGCAGCTGAAGCATCGGTGTCGTGCAGTGACGTAGTGAACCACTTGCTTCCCTGCGTTTCCTACGTACAAAATGGTGGTCAACCGCCTGCTGAATGCTGCAACGGGGTGAAGACACTCTTCGGCCAGGCTCATATATACCAAGAAAGACCGACAAACCGTGTGCAGGTGCATTAAATCAGCCGTCAACGGGATCCCATACTCGAGCTCCAACCTCGCTAACGCGGAGAGCATCGCCGTCAAGTGTAATCTCCATCTTCCTTACAAGATCAGCCCCTCCACCGACTGCAACAAGTAATCACATGACTATCAAGTTTTTATGGCATCTTATATACAGAAAAGGGTAGTCTAAATTAAGCTGACAGTCGTAATTTGTGTCTTCTGATTGGTGTTGCAGGATTCAGTGAGGCTTCTGCTGATGAACGGCTACGAATTACGATATAGTTTTCAGGTCAGCCGGGTAAACTAGATGGCTAGGGTTTCTTAAATAAGCTGTTCTGGTGTTGTTTTAATATATAAATTTAATGAACTTTCTTCTCTTTAGTTTGATTTCCTCAAATTCTGTCTACAATCAATGAACCAAATTATAGCGTTGATTTTCTAAGAAGAAGAAAGTCTTTTGTAATTATTAATTCGAAAAAAATTATTTATAAATACGAATATCAATTTGATCATAAATATCTATAATTATCGGTACGAGTGAATAAAATTCAATTTACCTTGAAAAAATTGATTATTTTACTTATATCGTAGTTTTGTAAACTTAACTAAAAATTTAAATAAAGTTTGAAGTATAAAATGGAACCCAAATATTTCAAAACTTTTACTAATCAATAATTTAATTTAAATAATATAGGTATTTTACCTAGTTTAACGGGTTCTGAACTGACTCGACTTGGTCAAGTGAGTTTTTTGGGTGATAAAGTTGGGTTTGAGTCGGATTGAATTTTTATAAACGGTGAGGTCAAGTTGGGTTTGGGTTTAATTAGGATAAAAATATCTAACTTAACCTAACCTAGGACTAATATTATAATTTTATTATATTTTAGGGATATTTTACAATAATCCCCCTTTTATATATTTTTTATAGTTAAATTCTTAAAATTATTTTTTATAATTACGTCTCTAGAATTGTATTTTTTATAGGTCGAGTCGGGTTAGATTTGCATTGAGGTGTATAATTTTTTGAATTGAGTTCGAGTTTAGGATGATTATTTTTAGATCAGATGGGTTTTTTCTCATCCCTAATCACATATGAAAAAATATGAAGAAATATATATATATATATATTATATGACGATAGAAATCCATTTAAATTAATTTTGAACATAAACACGATTCAAATTTTATAATCTTGAATCAAATAAAAAATTTTAAATAAAATTTAACTTATAAAATAAACTTCATTAATTCGATTAATTCTAAATTTTATAACTTCATTCGATTGAATATTCACCCTTAACGTTCAAAAAAACAGCGCATAAAATAAGGGATTAAAAAGGCCTACAAATGAGGCCCACAACAAAGCCCAAGTCCCCGACTAAAAGAAACGAAAGAAGCATGACTTGACTATAAATCTACTATAGAATCGCACATCACAGGCCGTCCATTTCCCTTCTGATCAAAGATCAACGATCAAGAACAAAAACTAACCGTTTAATCTGTGTGATACTTCTACTATTTGCCTATTTCCAAAATCACTCCTTCAATTTTCATATATTTGCTAATCCGATCCAAAACATATCTTATTTTTCATTTTCTCCCCCTCCCTCTCATCAAAAACTTTGCCTTGACAAAAGAAAATTAGTGAAGGAGAGGAAATCCACCAGATCTCCTTTTTATACTTATAGGTTAATCGAATGGAGAAGGAGCTGCTGCATTTGTTCGACGCTGCCAAGAAAGCCGCCGATTTGGCCGCCTCCGACGCCGTTTCCTCCAACTCCCCCGAGGTTTCCAGATGCGTTGACGCCTTGAACCAGCTCAAGGATTATCCCGTCACTTACGACACTCTTGTTTCTTCTCAGGTATGTTTCTCTCTTTCCTCCTCCTGTTAATTTTTAATTTATGATAAATTAATAATCTCATAAATAGATTCTTAATTCGTGTCTGTGTTGAATTTTCCGAGTGACGATTAGGAGGAAAAATATATTCCTATTACGGAATTTTTTGTTATTTGTTTGGTTGAGAAATGATCCTTTTTTTCTTTAAATGGAATCAAAGAATGTATATAATATAATAGATGAACAGATAGATAATTTTATTAATTATTAATTCAATATAGTAGCACTGGAGTTCATAAACTTCATAGATATTGGTTAATTGGTTTGCTTGTGTTGAAGTATGAATAATCTGTATTAGGTGGATTAAAGATTGCCTGAATCTATTTTTCGGTTTTGCAAATACAATTTAGAGTCTGACAATTGTGCCTTTTAGGTTCTTATGTCAGTTAAATTGCACTGAATCAAGTGATAAATATAATGTATTACTATGTTTTTCCCCAAGGTTCCCCTGTTATAGTATGAACTTTGACTACTATGACTTCGATAAATAGAGTGTAGGAAAATGTATATATATATCTTATACCTTCCTCATTTATCCTACCCCTAATTTAATTGTTTGGTTGGTGGGTAAGATCCATCCATCGCATTTTGTTTTTTTATCACTTTCTTTGTTACAAAGTAAGTTAAAGTGTTTCTTTCCTTCATCCTCTATCCACATCTTGAGTATCTCATTTTATTCAGAACCAAGCATGTTAAAAGCTTCTTCTTTTTTGTATTTTGTAACTTTTTAATTATTCAAGAAATGAAGCCGGGAATGTTATTTAATTTGTTTTGCATATGTAGAGTTATCATGAAAAAATGTATTATGTTTGTTCTCATGCTAACATAAAAATAAGAGCATTTTGGTACATGATCAACCCATAGGATTCCCAGCAATTACAACTATCACTGCAGTTAGTTGTTGCTTTAGTTACAACTTCTGGATGATGTTATTCAATTGCATTGAAGGGATTCCTTGTATTTATAGTCGGAACTTATAACAACTTTACAATGAAGGTGGCATATTTCTACCTGTTAGTTGGGAATACCTGAGTTATAATCTGCTGCCGCTTCATGCATGTTGATGAATACATTTAAAAACAAAGAACTGAATTCCCATATATATTACAGGTTGGAAAAAAGCTACGTCCTCTCACAAAGCATCCTAGAGAGAAAATCAAGACTGTGGCTTCTGACTTGCTTGAGTTGTGGAAGAAAATTGTTATTGAGGAGACCACCAAGAGTAAGAAAAATGGCACCACTAGTGCTGTTAAGGTAGAGAAGCTTCAGAAGCAAAGTTCTGTCAAGTCTGAAAAGATCTCCAGTACAGAATCTATAAAGGTCGAGAAATCTAAAGGTGATTCTGTAAAGTCCATCAAAGTTGAGAAAAAGGATGCAAATGGAGATACTACAATTGCTGAGAAAACAGACCGAGGTAAGGTTGAAGCAATTTATAAGGATGAGAGACAAGCGTCGAATGTCAAAAAACCATGTCAGCCCCCTGCTGGTCCACCTAAGTTGACATCATTGGTCAAATGTAATGATCCTTTGCGTGACAAGTTCCGGGAGATTCTTGTAGAGGCCTTGTCCAAAGTTGCCAGTGAGGCCGATCAAGACATGTTGGATCAAGTGCATGCTGCAGACCCTATCCGGGTTGCTGTATCTGTTGAATCTGTGATGTTTGAGAAGATGGGTAAATCAAATGGTGCCCAAAAGTTTAAGTACAGATCAATAATGTTCAACATTAAGGATCCAAAGAATCCAGATTTGAGGAGGAAGGTTCTTCTGGGTGAAGTGCATCCAGAAAGACTCATTACAATGACCCCAGAGGAAATGGCCAGTGACGAGAGGCAGCGTGAAAATAAAGAGATTAAGGATAAGGCTCTATTTGATTGTGAGCGTGGTGCTGCACCAAAGGCCACGACAGATCAATTCAAGTGTGGTCGCTGTGGTCAACGCAAGACCACTTACTATCAAATGCAGACCAGGAGTGCAGATGAACCTATGACAACATATGTAACATGCGTAAACTGCAACAATCATTGGAAATTCTGTTAGTTGAATCTGAAGATCCCGTCATTGATGCTGTGAAGGTGTAAAGACTGATCGTCTGGTAAGCTTCATTCTGCTTATCTTTGTTTGTGGATTCTCTTAAATAATAGTTTACTTTAATGCATATTTATCTGCAATAGGTCCTTTCTTAGGGATAACTAGAGTGTTTGAGGGATGACTGTTCCAAAGTCACAACTCTAGCTTGTTTCACATCTTAGGTGCTTCCATATTTCCCATTCTTTTCAGATGTATAATTCCAAAGGGTAGGGAGGATGGTAGAGGTAGAGTTAGGCCTTCTTAATTTCTTAATGTACCGATAACTCTGCTTTGGAACCATGCTTTGATTTTTCCAGTAGCCAGTATTTTTGTTTCATTTCCATGGGGTCACCTTTACACCATATGCGATTTTCTTATTTGTTTCGTTATAGATTGTATTTTTGTTAAGATACTGCCTCCGAATTCGAACTAGAAACAACAACCGATGTTGAAAAACCAAAGATCTTGTTATCTTAATTGGTTAGAGCTTTGTGCTAATAACACGAAGATTGCAGTTTCTATCGAGGATGTTAAGCATATTATCTGTAAATTCAAGTTCGAGTAATTTTGTCTAGAGTCGAAGCTTAAACAACACGAAGATCCCTTCCCAAAGATGTGTTGGCATGTATGTTAAAGATTAAGGTTCGAGTTTTAACTAAAAAAGAATCAGAGTCAAATTAATAAAAAAAATATAAGATTTAAGGAGTAAATTTACCACTATATAATAATTCCAGGCTGCAAGTTGGACATGGGCCACCCTTCCCATATGCAAGTATTCCACTATATAATGCTTTCCAAGCTCCGCCACCACCACCTTGTTTCGTTGATAGGTTACTGTGAAGAGAAAGGTGAAATGATCCTGTTTACGATTATACGGCGTATGGAACATTGCGTGGACATCTATACAAAACACAAAAGCTCCCTCTTCCGTGGAAGCAAAGGCTCGAAATATGCATTGCAACAGCTATTTGGATCCTTTATACACTATTATTCACCGTGATGTCAAGACAACAAATATTCTGCTCGACGAGAAGTGGGTAGCCAAAGTTTCAGATTTCGGCTTGTCAAAAACTGGCCCTACATTAGATCATACTCATGTGAGTACCGTCGTGAAGGGTAGCTTCGGCTATTTGGATCCTGAGTATTTCAGGTGGCAACAGCTAACCGATAAGTCCGATGTTTACTCGTTCGGTGTTGTCCTGTTCGAGATCCTGTGTGCTCATCCAGCATTAAGCCCCACACTGCCAAAGGAGCAAATGACCCTAGCAGAATGGGTTCCACATTGTCACCAGAAAGGCATCCTTGATCAAATCATGGATCCTTATCTCAAAGGAAAGATAGCACCGGAATGCTTCAAAAAGTTTGCCGAGACCGCAATGAAGTGTGTGGCCGATCAGGGAATCGACAGGCCATCAATGGGCGACGAGTTGCGGAACTTGGAGTTCGCTTTGCAACTGCAAGAGAGTGCAGCAGAGAGTGGCAAGGGAATCAGTAGAATCGACATCGAGGAAGGGGCCTACAACGACATAACATTGTAACACATCCCCTGTTTTTGATGGTAATGTGACAGATTCCCGGAGTAGTGGAATGAGTATGAGCATGAGCATCGGTGGTCAAAGCCTTGCTAGTACAGACTCCGATGGGTTAATACCCAGTGCTGTTTTCTCACAGATCATGAACCCTAAGGGAGTTAAAGCGACCACATCTGGAATCCGCAACGGCAACATGGTAAACACACTTGCTGCCGTTACTCGACACCATTCGAATCAATTTCATTTACTTTGCTTTATTCATTTTATCTGTTAGCATACATTTTTCACTGGATTTGTTTTGATCAAATATCAGGTGCAATATGCACATAACATTTACAGAAGAGTGTGTTGGATTTTAACTGTGTATTGACAATTCATTTAATTTTAATTTAATTCTCTAATTATATAATATCACGTATCAGTCATCACTAGGGGTGATAATGAGTTGAGCCCGAGCCAAGCCAGACTCGGCTCGAAAACAGTCATATCCGGGCTCGGCTCGGCTTGGCTCGGTTTGGCTCAAAATGGATAATTTTTTATATTATTTATTTATTTGTAGTTTATTTTTTATTTGTAGTTTTATAAATTTGTTTAAGTTGATAATATTCGATTTATTTTGTTTAATTTATTTTTATTGGATTTATTCTCAATTATTTTATTATTTTTCTTTGCTAAACAAATTATTTTTAATGTATATATAAATATATATTTGTATGTTTATATACAATTATTCCGAGCCTGTTCACGAGCTTTTCGAGCCGAGTTTGGGTAAGCTTGGCTCGGCTCGTTTAGATTCCAAGCCGAACCCGAGCCCGAGTTGAACTCACTCGAACTGAGCCTGAGTAGCTGGCGAGCTGGACAGGCTCATTATCACCCCTAGTCATCACTATCCAAAAATAGTATGCTAAACACAAAACTCAATAGTTTAATGACTATTTGTGTATTTTTCTCAATTCCATCATCCTTTGTCAAAATTTTCCCTTAAAAAGTCACTTTTCTTCGTTGGATTAACTCTAAGAGGAGAGAAGGAAGAAGAAGAAGAAGAAGAAGCAGGCAAATTCCTCTGGCTGATACTGATGTAAGGGATTTGCAGTCCCGGGGTATTGTTGGTGAAGAAGATGCTGTTCCACTCGCCGATGCTCCCCTGATTGGTGCTCCGTTCCGGTTAATATCATTTGTCGCTAGATATGTTAGTGGTGCTGACATGGTTAACAACACTTGAAGCTCAGACACGCAGCGTAGATACAATTTTTTTTCATACACTATTGATTATTAGTACTAATTGGACTCATACATGGTACACTTTTGAACTAGAAATCAAATATGTTCGAATCGGCCTTGGATATCGATATAGATGAATGTATTCCGCTGAGACAAATTTAGTTTACACAAGCTTGTATACCAAAATATTTTCAGATAACTATTTCATTAAGTTTTTACTTCGTTTAGGTCAAAGGGAATTTTTTGTAATCTTTTCCATTCACTAGTCCTCCAATTAAAACTTTACTTGATATTGTTTGATGATTTACCTAAACGGAAAATATGAACACTAACTGTTCAATTAATTCATATTTTTTTAGATTATTATAACAACAATATCAATTGAGCTACTACTCAATCGATAATTGTTATGACCGTTGAGTTATTATGCATTCAATTCAATGATATATGTACGTGAAAATACATTATTAGGATTTTATCAAAAACATGGTTGTCAATTTGCCACACCTAGTATCATGTGTGGTTAGGTTTATAAATGGTAATGTTGAAAGATCAATGAGGGGGGGGGGGGGGGGGGGGGGGCAAGTGAGATTTATGAATCACATAATAGTCAAATGGGTGTCTTAATTTGGAAATACAGGTTGTACAAAGTTAAAAGAAATGTGTGCACGTTTTCCTGCCCTTGTCTTATGAAAACATATACACATTCCATCATGTGTCAAGTGTCTAACACCATGGGTCTTACTTATTTGACAATTAGGACTACAAGTGTCGGCGGGGGTGGGGGGTAAACAAGTTGAAAACACCCATATTCATTTATTTAGTACTTGTTATGTGTATTATATTTCATGAAATAGTAAACATAGAATAAAGTCCGAGCTTCAAGGTCAAGGTAAATGGGAATTGGCGTGGGATCCCTTGAAGCACAAGCACCAGTCCCTGGACAAGTTAAAGACATACAAATATATAGAGGAAAGGAACACAAGCTAGCGGTGTAGGGTTGTGGTGGTGGCGTGAAAGGGTCTCCAAGCAGAAGCAGTGAGCAAGCACAGGTCTTTCCAGCCGAGCTTGAGGGCGCCGTTGTCTTCTACCAATGTGTAACCGTCGGAGGGGAACATTCCCAAGAGCAATGTGGCTTGTGTTGCGGCATTACCGGCGAGAGAGATGGGATTGAACCCGGACTGCTGCAGCTTCTCCCTCCAGTTATGGAACTTGACCTCCTCGCTGGTTCTTGAAGGGCCACCTAGTGCCAGTACGTTTCGGATCTCTTTCGAAAGCAGTTGTTGCTCCACCACATGTCGCTCCTCGCTCTCCTCGCCGTAGCTGGCTCCCAAGGAATCGAACAGGGCGGAGTAGTAGTGTATGGCTTCCACAAATCTTCCTAGAAATGACCCGCCGTGGCTCAAGTCTTGTTCTACTACCGTCACTACTTTGGGTGCTAATCTAAATCCCAAACACACGCTTGTTATTACAAACATATAAAAATAAGTTAAACACGGATATTATTATTATTATTATTTTGGATAAATGGATATTATTTTTTTACTTGAATAGAAATATAAAAATAAGGGTGTTCTATATATGAAAAAGTAATTATTAACTTAAAATTGGGCTAATTTACATTTTAGTTCACTAAATTAAGAACTTAAAAACAACTTTCAGGTAAGTCACAAATCTATAATTATCTCATTTTGAACTTTTGATATTAACAAATTAATTCTCTAAATTTTATGTTAATTTCATTGAACTTAGGGTATTCTAATTTATTCTTTAAACACAATTGGTTTTAACAAATCATGCCAAATAACATGAATTGACATTTTAATGAGACTTAATTTATTTATTTTTCTAATTGTCAGGGTTTTAATCTAAACTGATCCACGTTGCACGATAACATAATTAGACGAAATTAAAAGATTTTAATTTAATGCTAAATTAAATAAATATAATATAAATCTGATAAGTGATTAAAGGAACGGTTTTTGTTCCTAGAGGTCACGGATTCGAGCATCAGCGATGCCAGCAGAGTGATTGAGCGATCAATGCCAAACGGTGAAGATTATATTCTAGAATGAATACTACTGTAATCATTATTTACTTGTTAAAAAAAAAAAGAAGATGATGTTTATATTTTATCGGTTTATCCTAAAAGATTCATGCAAACAAAACAGCTTCTATTTATGAGTGATCTTGGCCTAATCCTAATGCCTGTGTGAAATAATGATGATTAATCCTAATAATTATGCACTAATCACGTTCTAATCAACAGTTGATGAATAGAATATGAACACTCAGATGATACTAAACTGAATTCATGGTAGCAAAGGCAAAGCAATTAATAATGTTGTTAGTCACTCACCTTTGAAGCAGCCACAGCATATTGGTATCGGAACCGGTGACGTCGTAAAGAGAATGCTGCAACCAGTGAACCGCCACCGCCTCGGTCTTGTTTACGTTAAGCCTCTCCGGTTCCAAGTTCCCAACTTTATCTGCCACAGGGCAGAATTCGAATGGAATTCCCAGTTTATCTGCGAAATCAGATAAACGTTTACCAGTGGCTTCCAGGGCCTCTAAGGAGGTTCCGAGACCTGTGAGGCGGACGTGCGGTGGCCCGCCGGGTCTCGAAGCAAGAATGTGAAACAGTCCAGGCCATTGCAAGCCTTGCATTACGTCAAGATCTATAATGTGTACTCTATCTTCCATTTCAAACGCTTCCTGGATAGCTTGATTTGCTGTGAAATGGGAGAATTTAACGAATGGACTTATCCCATTGAAAATCTGAAAAGCTGAGACCATCTTCTGAGTATGGCTCGGTGGAATCGACGGCAGACCACCGCATATTCCCAAGCACGAGCTTACCAATCTCGCCGAGATGGCTTCCGAGAAATACGCCGCCACGCGCTGAGCTGATGTTCCGAACGGCGTCGACAGTTGCGACAACTCTAATAGCATCCTATTAGCATCGTCGAAGTTATTCGCCGAAACCGCCTCAGCGCATTGGAGTAACAGCGTCAAGAGGTGCAATCCATCTTCGTCTCTCTTCTGTTGCCGTAGCTCCTCCTTTCTATCTCTAGCACTGCATGCTTGGACTGTTTGAACGGTGGACGTCACCGTCGTCGCCGCCGTGGAAGTCATTGTCTTCTCGACTGGAGAAACGTTTTCTTGTACCAACGGCTGCTCCTCAGCCCGGTGATGCTGATTTAACGAAGGAACCGGCGGTGTATTCGCCGCCGAAAAGCTACTGCTAATCTGATGACTGTTAGAAGAGATCGGAAGTGGTGTTATTCCCCAACTCAAGTATTGATTCATGGCACTGGAATCGGTGAAGGAGTAATTAGGGAGACTATCTACGGCGGAGTCCAAGTTAAGCGTGAGCGCCGACGAGTTCGTTGACAACGTCACCTCCGGCAGATGTAATGGCGGCGCCTCCTTCCTCCTCCGTTCAAGTGGATCCATTAAAGAACGGAGCCGGTATTCGAGTACAGCAGCGAGGTTCGGATTGCAAGGGTAAATAATCTCCCGAACATTATGGATCAGCTGAGGAATGGAAACATTAGCCGAGGAGTGGATAAGGTCCCGTATAACACCATCAATCCACGCCGTGGCCGAACTGTCATCATCCATGTAACTCGAGATCGGAGTTAAAGAAACAGGGACGGTATAATTCGCAGAAGTAGCGGTAACAGCAACAGCGGCGGCGGCGAAGTTGGTGTTTCCGTTACGATTTCTATCCGTTGGCGGAAACAAAGGCAAACCCGAGAACCCACACACGGCGGGCGGCTGAGGAAAACTACTAGAGAAAACCGTATCGACACCAGAAAACCCCGAGGTTGTCGTAGATAAAAAAGCAGGTGGCTCAGCTGAGGTCAAGGCGGCGAAATTCGGAGAAGGGACAATAGTAGTATTATTATCCATACTCATAGTTGAGTAGTTGAGTGGATTAGGGTTATTAGCCACCGCCATGAAAGAGCAAGCCATGTTGTTATCTGAACCAAGATAAGTCCGGCGAGTGAACCGGTGGTAATCTGAAATCTCAGAAGCCATTCTCTTCCTCACGGCGCTACTTCTCCCTGTGTTTTCTTCTTTGTTTTTGCTCCCATTTTCACCAACCAAATCACATGCCGCCATTAACAACGAATGGAATCAGTGTTGAATCCTCATCTAGAGCTTAAGCTTTGGTTTGATAGGATTTAAGTACTGAGAAGCATGAAGGTGGGCATAGGCATCTGCATATCCAAGCAGAAAAGGGTGTAAGAACTGGGACAGCAGCTTTGGGATTCCTGTAACTCAGGGGCTAAGAACATAGCTAGCACGACATTTCACGGTTGACAGGGATAATCTATATTTTAATGCAGGGAGGAGATATCGAATATTATATAAATTTATATAAAATTTTAATATAATTTTAAATTATATTTTTAGATTCATATATAAAATTTATGTTGGGTCAAATAAAATTTTTAAATTATTTAATAAATATTTTATTATTATTATTATCTGTTAATTTTTATCATTATTAAACCTATATTATCTTTATAATTTTTTGAAATTATTTAAAATAATTAAATAACATAGATACTTTATAAAAACTAAAATTTTTAGTTTGGTACATGAATTTATTGTTCTTGCCAAGACTGAGACAATTATTATTATTATGTTTCCATTCCTCTCCTAACATTTATGTTCTTACCCAAAATAACACCAACATTTATGTCTGTGGGTATAGAAAGTATAAGGGATAGGGTACTGTAAGAATGTGTACTCGCGGTAAAGAAATATTAAGTAGTTTAAATATTAATAACATATTTAAAAAACAATGGAAAACTCAAAATGATTTATCAAAAAGTATTGGTATTGATAGAGAAAACTCATGCGTACTTGTTTATACTTATAATAATCTACTTTATAATTAAAAAACTTTAAAATCAATGAGTAAATTCTCTTTTGATATTTTTATTTTTTAAATTATAAATATTAAATTTTTTATCGTTAATCTTTTTTGTCTCTCTTTGAGTAAGAAATAGTTATAATTCTTTTAAGATACCTACTATTTATCGTAAATTCAGAGAATTTAGGAGAATAATGATATTTAAGGTTATATTTGAAAAAAATAAGTAAGTTTGAGGTAAATTTGAAAAAATATGTTAAAATTTATACTCCGTCTGTCCCAAAAATAATATCCCTTATTGACTTTTTTGGAGTCAATTTTTTTGAATTTTGACTAATGATTATTTAAAATTTTTTATTGATAAAAATATGCAAAAATATATTTTAGAAACCTCTAATAGAATAGGTTTTAAATATTTTATAAAATCTAATTATTTAAAACATTTAATATAATTATAGTCAAAGTTTAAAAATTTTGACTTTCAAAAAGTCAATAAGAGACATTATTTGTGGGACGGATGGAGTAGTATTATTTAAACCTTATCAGTTGCAAGTAACGAGGTACCTAGACCTCACCATCTACAAGTGGCGAAATCTTTATTAGCCGTTGAATGTACATACACCTCGTCACTTAGGTGACGAAGTTTAAAAAAAATATTTATTTTAATTTATTCTATTAAATATTTTTTAAATACACTTTTTTTTTCCTAATATTATTATTCACCTTAACCCTACTTCTTCCCATTTCTTATTTCTCTACCCACTTTCTGCCATACCCCAAACCCAATGAATAACTAAATTACTAATTCTCATTCCCATGGCACTTGGCATTGCCTGTGTTGTTTTTGAGTGAAATCGCCTTGTTTAAGTCCATCCCCAGAGGGGCAGCAGGCAGCTATGCCTTTGAGTGTAGGTTAGGCTTTATGATGAGAGAGGAAGGGAAGGTTTCCAATTCCAACCATCCAAATCCTTGACAACCAGACTGAACACTGCCAACCAAACCAAAAAAGCAGCAAAGCTTGCACAGTTTACGAGAAAACAATGGAACTCCAATCGCATGGAAAAAGGCACAGCACAGGCAACAGGGATGCTCCGAGTTTTGGAGTGAAAAAGTTGATCGTCTTTTAGGGAGATGGATGGCAAATTGGCAATGGCATCGGTAAATAGAATAGCGGTGTTCAAAACTGATCCAATGTGTATTTATCGGCTCAAATAATTCAATATCAACAGTATATTGTTACTATATTTTAACATCTTTTTTCATTTTTCAAACTTATATCATGAGTTTAATAGGTCGTTGGATACCTATTGGACCGATTTTAAACACTCTTATCGACAAACATGGCCACTTGTCCTGTCTTACAAACCCCACGACTTGTACAATTCTACAACACAGTAGGACACACAGTCCCCACACACAAACACTTAGTTGAGATCATATCTAAAATTTAATAACATTGTTATCTTAGTAAGTAAATTATTTATCTTTATTCTTTGAATTCTCTTAATTCAAATACCATTTTTTTCTTTCATTAAAGTCTTTATTTTTGTATTTTTCTAGATAAAATTAGAATTAGAATTTATTAAAATTTCTCCTAAACTATGGATTAGAATGATGAAATGACTTAATTAATGTTGGAAGAGAGTATTTGTCGGATTTAATCCATAAAACTGATGTTCTCAATTGATTCAATTTAATTTTGGACAGTTAGGTTGTTTTGTTTTTGGAGTCTGTCGTGTTGATTATTGTAGTTGATTCAGAGTTTTCATAATTACAATATAGAATATAAAATCCATAAAACTTAAGATCTAATTTAGAACATGAACGGAATTTTGAGGACTTCGTTTGTAAATATCCCTCACTTTTTAACCGCGAGCTAACGGTTAATTTCCTTTTTTTCTTTTTTTCCTTTCGTCTCCATTGCTGCATAAAAATCCCACCTTTACTTCCATATGCATACACAGCAAAAGAACAAGCAGAAGCAGAAGCTGCAGCAGAATCTGGGCATCCATTGTACTTAATTCACAACAAAAACATTTTAAAACCATCATTTTGACAGCCTGATTGACAGGTTTCACTGTTCTTTGAACAACCCAACAACTGTTGATAGATCAGAATTCAGATTCCAACTTGAGTTTTTTCCCGACTGTAATGAGTATCCAATGATGAACGAAGCCATTATTAGTACATTATTACCCACCAGAGGTAGAAGAAGGAGAATTATTGATTAGTATTTTGAATTTTAGAACCTTGTTTTTGTGTGCCGGAGAATTTTGTGCCTTGTCTTGTACAGGACGGATTCAGTTTTTAAAGGTGTAGGCGGAGTGGACTACGTATCTCGGTTGTTGGGTCGGGGGGCAAGACCGGGACACTGCCGAGACAGGCACGGTCATTTCAAACACCATAAAGTACGTAGACCTCACATGGCGCTCGTAGACTAAGGGGGGAAACTCACGTTACGATAAAAATTAAAAACATTTCAGATATCCATGCAGGACTTGATAGCAAAAGGACGAGAGAAAAATTCGAACCACAGCAACACAACAATGGCGTCCGACTAAAACTCGTATGCTATCAAGTTGCATGCGGTTCGTGGCGTGATGCCAAAACGAACAGCCAACCGAGGTTTACCGTCTTCATCATTCCGGTAGGGTGTCAAATGTGCGATCCCTTCGGGGACCCTACTCCCCCTCCTTTCACGTAGATTTGTCAACAGATTACATTCCAATCCTTTAGTTTTGTTCCTTTATTCTCATCCTTTATTGACCTATGTCTCCGTTGGTTTCGAAGTTGTCCCATCGTTTTCATTCTTATCCCTTTGTAAATTGTTTTTAATACGAGCGAGAAGGATATGGTAGCGATTTAACTACAGAAATGTGTCGATTGATAATTGACGAAGGAGTGATCGCACTAATTCCCTAAATCATAACCACAACCCCTAATTTTAAACCCTAAATCCTAAACTCTAAATCCACTAATTTAAAATAAAGGACTAATAGAGATATGATTAGGAGATAGACGATTTACACCTGAAATACCACACGACAAAACCTCCAGAGTGATCGCATAGTGATTATAACTTGCCTTATAGCATATGCTCCCTATGCTCATGTGATGAGATTTGAAACCAATGAGAGGTTCGAACTGTGTCATGTTTTTACCTCTAGGTTCATCTTTCTGGCCCAATGATAGAACACAGGCTTTTGATCCAGATCATATGAAGTGGGTTTATGATGAGGAGGTCAAGTATATGGATTTAGAGGAGCATCCTAAGCTGCTGATAACAAAAGCCTTGATCATATATAGGGGTGATAACGAGCCGATCTGAGCCCGAGTTTGGTCAGATTCGGCTTGGCTCGACTCGGAAACAGTGTAACTGGGCTCAGTTCTAGCTCGAGGCTCGGCTTGAAAATAATATTATTGAGTTTGGCTCGGGTTCGAAGCTCGTCGGGCTCGGCTCGACTCAAAATAATAAAAAAATACCTAATTTATTTTAGTAGATTTCTCATATTTTATTTTATTGTTTTTCTTTTGCTAAAGATATTACTTTTAGTGTATATGTAACATATACATAATATAATTATTCAGAGCTTGTTCACGAGCTTTTTGAGCCGAGCTTGAATCGGCTCGGCTCGGCTCATTAAGGTTTCGAGCCGAACCTGGGTCCGAGTCGAGCTCACTCGAGCCGAGCTTTGATCAAGCCCATCCCAAGTAACTCGCGAGCTGGTCAGGCTCATTATCACCTCTAATCATATATCACGGAAACAATCTATACATGCTGGTTCCTTCACCTTAATTAATTTAGATCGAATCGTATTACATACTTAAATTTGATAAGTAAATCTTCTAGTAGAGATTTTTTACATACATGACGTTTCGAACTCAAAACATGTTTAAACGATATCAAATTACTTATTACTTGGATCTACCCGATAACATCCGTGATTTATTACCAAAAGAAACACATGCATAAAAAGAAAATATTTTTTAATTTGTAAAGGTTTGAGACAAACTCCCCAACCCACACATTCATGTTCTTTCTTATTAAAAGGGGAAAACCCTAAAGTGTTGAATGACAATTGAATTGGCTTTACAATGTGGGAAAGATAGTGGCAATTTTCCTTTATGGATATGGAGTTGAACTCCTTAAGAACTAAGAATCCTAAAATTTAATGAAATAAATTTTTTGCAATTTTTATTATATAAAGAATATAGTTGAATTTATTTAATATCTGACAAGTGGCATGCTGTGATTGGTTACCACTTTGTTATGGATCAGATCAAAAAGGATTAGTAGGATTGCATTGTACAAAAAATTCCAATTACTTAGTGAAAAAGGAAATAAAAAATATATATTGGTATTTTTAAATATCCATTAAAATACGGGTCGTTAAAAAGTTAAAAATAAATTTTAATTTAATTTTTGTTTGATTTTATTTTTAAAAAAATCGAGTTTAATTATTTTATCCGTAAAATATATATATTATTAAAAAAATTAAAAATATATAAATATCTATTACATTATAATCAATTCTAGTCTATTCGAATATTATTTAAAAAATGTTGATTTATTTTAAATATATAAATATTTTGAACTTTTATATTTTTTTTTCTTTGAAATTTTCTAAAAAAATAATTCAAGTACTCTAACTTTATAACCTATCTCACACTCTTTAATTAAACAATAATTAATGTTAAAAAATAAACCAAAACATGCTTACGTAGATTTTGTCAGAATGGTACCGTACGGACGCAAATCTTCCTTGGACAGTCAACAGTGCTCGGTTCCTTTTGTTTTGGTTCGGTTGGTCATTTCATAATATTTTTTTGGGGAAATTACATATTTACTGTTCTAACTATATTTATATTACAATTTTAGTATTTTAATTATTATTTTTTAAAATAATATTTAATGTTAACTTTTTTATTTTGTTTTGGTATTTTATGGTTTAAAATTTATAAAAATAGTGATATGGCTTTGTTAATAAGAGTTTTAGTCCAAAATTTATACAATCTAATAATTTAGTTTAAAATTTTATTAATTTAAATATTATTTTAATTTTTAAATTAAAATTATAAATTATTTATTTTTCTTATTTTTTGGTTGAATATTGTTTTAGAGTTTCAGAGTTTAAAATTTATGCTAGAAACAATCAAAATTTTAGGACTAGGGGATCAATGACAACTAATATAAGGTTCATTGAAAGACTCAAACTTTGATTAAGATACCACAACAAGAATAGGAGGGTAAAGAAAGAGATGAGACAAAATTGTTTAAAAAATAAGATAATGTTTTAAATTAATGAACTTTAGACTAATTTGATAATATATAAATAATTTGGACTAAAACTATGATTATACTAAATCATATAATCATATTCGTTAGCTTTTAACGGTTGAGTACCAAAGTACAGGACGAAACTACATAGGGGTGGGAGGGGCAATCGCCCCCACCCTCGAAGATTTTTTTTTCACTTTTGTCCTCCTATTTAATTTTTTTAAATTATTTTTTTATGAATTTACCCCTACTTTTAAACATTTATATTTTATCCCCTCAACCCCAAATTTTTGCTCTGTCCCTGTCAAAGCGTAACATTAGATATCATTTTATTAAAATTATAATTGAAGTACCAAAACAATAAGGCGAGCATAATTGAGCCAAAATTTATAATTGAAGTACCAAAATAAGCCATAATTTTATTCTTAAATTTATAATGATCCAAAATTCATTTAGTGGGTTGGACGAGCAGATACGGGGCAGGTGGATAAAAGTGAATATAGTATGAGTAAGGTTTTAAATTTATCACTTACTCGTTAGTCGCTACTCACGACGGATATAACTTTTTATATTTACACTCATCCATTAACGATTAAACTTATACTCATCCTTGCTCTAATTAGGATGGGTGCGAAATACGTAAAATTATACCCGTCAACCATCCTAATCTATACCTATTGAATAATATAAAAGTACAAAAAAAAACCCATAAAATTTGTGTGTATTTATTTCGTTTGGATTCCTTTGATTTCTCTTTCTTTACCAGGTCCAAAAGCTTATCAAAAGTTAATTGACAGATACCTAACCGTCGAGGACAATGAAGAACCAGTCCTGAAGTTTGTGTTTTTATATGCAAGAGATAAGGAGAGGAAAAGACAGGACTCGAATAACGAGAATAACTTCCAACCTACCACAAAACACCATATTCCTTACAAGATCAAACAAAGACAAACTAAAAATGTGAGGGAATATGAATTATGTCACACAAGCAGATCCAGAATAAATCCTTTGCTCTTCATAGTCACCTCCTTTGCACCTCCCTCCGCTTTCTCTCCTTTCGAACTTTGTCGTCTCAATTTCTTCTTCCTTCTCTAATTCATCCTTTTCGGCTGTGGGGTTGATATCATTTTCAATTTTTTCTTCCCCATCTTCGTTATAATTGATGTTATTGTCATTGTCATTGTCCCTGTCCTTGTCGGTTGTTGTTTCTTCTTTATAGTCAATGGTACTCGAAGTGGAATCTTTCAAAATGTATAGTCGAAGGCGGCCATTGCCTCGCTCAGCTCGGAAGATAGAGTTGTTATATGGGGCCTTCTCGGCTTTTATCACCAACCTTCCGTTTTCACGGTGGGATTCGAGTTGAATCGATTCTGATCCGCTTATTGTTGTTAGCGGAGGCGGAAAATCACGACCAATTGTTTTCTTACCTCCTAATACTTGTCTTGATTCGTGTTGTTTCCATGCCAGTCGATTCCTCGAAGATGACAACGAAAAAATATCGTTGTCATCTTCGAGGACATCGTCACTACCCGTCTCACTACCCAAATTCTCCGTGCACAACTCCAGGCTCTTGTCACTCAAAGCAGACAATGAACGCTTGGCTAAAGGATGAGCATAAGTATTTACATTCCCTTCGATCTCTTTCGACAACCGAGGACCATTGAACAGAGTTTGGACTGAACTCCAGCCACCCAGTTCAGGACTTGAATTAACAAAAACCGACTTACTGGTCGATTCGAGAGATGTCGGGGAGAAATGGTGTCTCAACGAAGATAACGTTAGCCTCAACGCTATCGGCTCGACCGTATGCGACTCGAGACACGGCTGTAGGCCTCGGTGGTGGTGGTAAACGATTGTCGCCATAGTACCCAGGAGAAAACAAAGGTGAAAGTTTTGTGAGATAAGCTGAAGAGGAGTGTGTGGAGATGTGAATTTGTAGTACTCAAAAAGTGGCACACACAGGCAAAGGGGATGCAAAAAAGGAAGCATATTTATTTGATATTCGATTTATTAGTTTATTATAATAATTCATAACACTGTGATTTAAATTTTTAATTTTATTTAATAAAATTATTTTTTATTCGAATTCAACAAGTAGTTTTAGTGAAAAGAAAAATAATGTTTATCTTTACAGATCCGAATTTAATTACTGTATCTGCAAGGTATATGCATTGTCAAGGTTTAAGAACATGTATGTACATACAATATCTTATAATCACTATTCAAAAATTCAAAACCCAAATTAGAATTACTAGCGATCTAATTAGACTGATAACTAAAGATGTTTATATTATTTCATCTGATATAAATTCGAATCTTGATATAAAAATAATATTTTTTTAAATAAAAAACCTTGTATAATATTAAATTAAGTTATTTAAAACCCAAAGTTACAATTAACCCATTGTTTCTTGTATGATTCATATGTTTCATGAATCAAACACCTCAGTTTCTTGCATTCAAAAAGATGACTAATAATGCTTACCATCAGCACACAGCCTTTGAATTCTCCAGCAAATAAAGTTTCAGAAGTAGACATGAATTCGAGCAGGCCAAACATTGAGAATTGACCAAAACAACACTTCTTTATGCCAAAACACTACCCCCAGAACACCTGCATGAGGAAGGGCAACTTTGTCAAATCATCAAGGTTTATGATCCTTGAAAGGTGTTTGGACCGACCCCACTATGGGAATTTAAACAAATGGCAAATCCAAGTGTGAGTCCCACGAGACAAAGTTATTCAAAAGTAGGTCCGTTCAAAACTAGCCCAGTGGATACCCAACGGTCTATTAAATTTATTATATAAGTTTTAAATATAAAAAAATATTGAAACATAATAATAATAATATAGTATTAATATTGAATTAATTGGACCGTTGGGTATCTATTAAATTGGTTTTGAACACCCCTAATGTATCCTAACACAGTTACCATTCATTCTTTAATTAAAGAATATACTTAGATACTGTTCTCTCCATGGTGTAATTGAATCCTTGGTTTAAGTGTTTTTTATTGTTCGGTAGTCATAAAATTTTTGATTAAGTTTAGAATCGAGTTAGGTTAAATTTTATTTGATCAGAAGATAATTCAAACTCAAGATTTTATTGACGGAGATTTATGTTCTCGGAGTGATTGGTTTTTCGATCAATTTCTCAATTAAATTGATTTAACTGACTTTAATCTTAGAAATCTAATTGATTTTTTTTTATCAAAGCCAACTTATTCGGACCAACATAACTATGAATGGTTTGACATGTTATCTCGGTTGGTTAGTCCGGTTACGGTTTGAGTCGAGAAATTTAGTTTGGTAGACCGGTTAAACCTAGTCATATGGATGAAATAGAGGTTTCGTTGTTGTTGTTGAGCGTAGCTTTGATTGTTTCCGATCGTAAAACGTAAGTGATTCGGAATTTTTTTGAGTAAATTGGATGAAAAGAATAAAATGGTTTTCATTCCTCCATGGATCTTATGTTTTGGTCTGTGGTTATGGTTTTCATTGTAAGAAAGAAAGAAAAAACCATGTCCGTCCATATATGACATGATTCTTCACTAACACCTTTAGTCTTGTCGGCTAGGTGCTTACCTATAAATTCAAAACATAGAATCTCTATGTGGGTGGACAAAAAATGACCTAACCTAAAAATGGTTAAACAAAGGGCAAAGAGGGTTTCGTAAGCTTATAAATTCAATCGTCGTAAATATAAACAAAATACATTTCATGATTAGTCGTTTATCTTTTATTAAAAATGATCGTAACGACAAGATTCCGAGCAATATATCTCCATTTAGAGAAAAGAAAAGGAAACTAGCTGGCCCTCTCTTGATTGTGTTTGAGAACGTCATCACCAACATGTACCCCTCCACTGTCTGAAAACTTTCACATGCATAAACAAGCAGAATTATATTTTTCAATTTTCATACCATTTCCTTTGTTCATTGTGCTTAGTATATTTCAGTACCAACTTATATTATTGTCCCTTTTTTATCGGTCCGAAACCGTGAAATCCAATTATATTCAAAGTCGAGTCGAGTTATACAACTTTTTACGACATTTTCGGTGTCGAAACTGGGTTAGGTCCTAATAATTTATCTGTGTACATTTTGCTATTCTTTTCTAAGTAAAATTTACCCATAGTCAAGGATAAGAAATTATGACTAACTTTGTGGTCAGGTATATGTTTCTGATTTTCTAAAGATAAGCAGTAAATGTGTGGACTGGTGGATCCTTTGATTGAAAATTATTACATCTTTTACATGAAATTTCAAACAAATATTATGTTGATTGTCAAGCAGACAGGCAGGAATTCTGTCATTTTCTTATGTTAAAACCAGATAATACCTATAAATATGGCATCTAATAATTAAAACAAGAGAATTTAGTTTCGAATTTGAAGACGATATTATCGGAGAAAGAATCGAGATGAAATTTAAAAAGATTTGATGGGTCAAAAGTTTAGGGGGTGGCATCTAATAATAACAAAATATAATTTCACCACAGTTTTAGCTTCAAACTATATATTTTTTTAATATGATTGAACTGAATTCAATTATTTATGAGTTAATGGACAGAAATATTGTGAAAAAAATATTTCTTAATATATGGATATTTAAAAATTATTTTTTAATTTATTAAAGTTTCTACATTAATTTTAAAGATAAATTCAAATGAATCCGTCTACGAAAGTGAATTGAAAAAATAAAAATAAAAATAAAGAAGGATTCATAAGAATCTAACTTCAACAGTAACACGCCTGTCATGCCCAATCCATTGCCTTTAACGCCTGACCTGCCTGCCACGCCTATTGAAGAAGGATTATGAACAGTGCATTAAACTGTTAACTGTTGAAAGTCAGATTCTTATGAATCCTTCTTCAAATGAATCTATCTTTAAAATTACTGTAGTTCAATAGATTGAGAAATAATTTTCGGATATGAAATAATTTTTTTCATAATATTTTTGTCCATCTACCATTATTTATGGGTCGAAAAATAATCTTATCATTTAGGGGGACATGCTAATTCCTTCGTCTTTGAACAATCACGAATCTCAAACATATATTCTAAATAAGTGCATCGAATATATCAGAGAAGTAAAATTATACTGGACTAAGATTTAGTAGGTCAAAATTTTAGATGTATGTACTCATCTACCTCTCCTTTTGGTTGATTTTCATTAAAATAATGCTGGTTGCAAGCATTGTTGTTATATAAATATTAGGGTTTCTTTATGAAGGAAATGAGTTGTGTAGTAAAGCAAGTAAAAGAGTGGATGCAAGGCAAAGATATTTACTCCATTTGGACAAGTAGATCAGCAGTGTTTATAGACCTGTACTTTAGACACTTGTAAAGTTGCCCTAAAAAAACATCAATTCCCGACCAACCTAACATCTTTCATCACCAGAACATAAAGGGACTAATTAGTGAAAATTAAAATGGAAAGGCATTTGGAAAGGTAATTTAAAGATATAATGAGATTTCTTTTTAAAAAAACTGAGGTTTTAATAAAAAATATTTTTAATTATTTTTTAAAAACAATGTTAAACTGACTTTAGTTAAAATTATGTGAATACAATGCACTAAAGATTAAAAGAAAAGATTAATGAGGTTAGTCTAAGTTGTAAGCAACTTAATATTGTTTAAACAAGTCTTGAGTTTGAGGGTATAAAATCTTCGTTGAAAGATTTATCTACTGAAATTAAATATATAATGTGGATCAATCTGAATTAATTATGACAAAGTTATTAGCAATAAGACAACTAAAAGGATAAAAGAAAAAAAAAGATGTTCATATTATCTCATTTATGAATTTAAATCTCGTGAATTCATAACTTTTGAATTTAAATCTTAAATCTTACTTAAAGGTTTTAATGTCTTATCCCAACAGAGCAATCTATAGTAAATTACGTTTGATTTTATTCTAATAAATAATGTAACCATTAACCAAGAGAACGTCACGTCTCCTTGTCATTAAGTGGGATCTTAAAGTTAATCATATATCAGCCATGACTTAAAGTAATCACGTATACACCACCTTCATTAGGCTTTTTGACAACCATTTACCGTTTTTCTGACTAATTCGTATTAATTAACGTCATATATTTAACTTTAAAAGATGAGTCTTCGAGAATTTTGTTTTTTATATACATAAGACCTCGAACTCGAAATATGCTTAAACATATATCAAAATCATTTCCCATTTATATTAATTCATTTTAAAACTAACCAGGTCATATAGGAACAAGAGTCAACGTAATTATTCCATCCATGAAATAACATTTTATACGAACATGACACTCCAATGTGCAAATAAACTAATGCATTAAACCCATGAAACAACTTTTCCAATGTTTGCTTTACAGACAGTGACAAACTTTGGGGGGTCTATTTCTCAGCCAGCAGGCACTAATATTATATAATTATAAAGAGAGATCATACTTAATGTCAAATAGAAACTTTTAAAACAATAGTAAAATTTTAAAGAATTTTAAATTCAGAAACTGGGAAAATTACTTTCCATTTTATTAAAAATATATAAAATATTATTTTTAAACTTACTTACTTAATTTTGATTTATAATTTATTTTAATTTGTTTTTGTTTGAATAATTAAAAGTAACTCATTCTAGAAAGTTCAGATTCATTTAGATTCAAGTTTATTTGGTGATCGAATTAACTTAGGTAAAGTTTGAATTAGATAGAAATGGCATGTTTTTATTCTATATATTGTTATTCTAAATGGTACTAACTTAGAAGGGCAAGGATATTGAAAGAAACGTGCAACTGTTCGAATTCAACAAGCATTTTCAGCGAGTGCCGAATCCGATAACACTTTCGATACATTTGTATCGACTAACCAACACACAATCCATGATATTATCCAAACATCGAAAGACAATGAATCAAAGAAGAAATTAATACTGTGTTGCTCTGCGCGCAAATGATTATGAAACCGTGCTACGAATTATCAATCGTGATCCAAATCGATAAGATCTGCTACTTTATCTACATCATACCTAGTTAGAGATCAGGAGTTTAAAAAGACCAACCTTTTATAGCTGCAGTTTATGCGTGTTGGGTCTTGTAAGTGCTTTAGCAAAGTAATCACGGATCTCGGGAACGATCCGCTGGATTAGATGCGAGTGCCTGAAACGCAACATTCAAAGTAAGTACATACGTTTAAGTTCCTAAAGAAGGGCGGGGACGCGGGAAGTCAATTTAAGTACATACCCGGGTCTTGTGCTCAACTTATCGAAATGCTCCAAGATAAATAAAATGCAAGTGTGCCTCAACGACATAGCATGAAAAGCTTCAGACAGCTCATACATGCTCGAGACATTTTCAAGCAAGATATCCTTTCAATAAAATCATAGAAAAATCAGATTACAGTCCCAGATTTTAAGGGCGATAAAAGAGGATTTGGAGTATATACGGATGACCTTTTTGGCTCACCTGAGCAATGGTATATTCACAGAGTCGCTTAAGTCCCTCCAAAAGATATTGATCAGCTGCTCTGAGCAGATCTTGTGCAATATCCAACGTAACATCTACTGATCCAGTATATATGAATCTGCAAATTGATGTATAAACAATTATGCTAAAAAAGAATAAATGATGCAAATCCGATGTATATGCATCGGGATCAAATGATTTGTAATACCTTATCATCAACTCAAAAACCTCCCACTTAATGTTGGGAATTTCAATATCCCTTGCATCTTTTTCCTGCAATACAGGCCAAGAGGGATTTTAAAAAGAACCGTGTAGCTTGACAACATCATTTCTGTCCTGTAGCATGTGCTATAGGTCTAAGTTTAAAGCTAAACTGATAATGAGTACTAGTAGTCTCGTATTTTCAAAAAGAATAATATAAGGCTACCAATAATAAATGGAAAAGCCCAAGTTCGAAAAAATGAGTTTAGAGTTCTTCTGGAACCGTCAGAAATAGAGAAATACTATGTGGACTCTTCCACTTGTTGGAAAGTACTTGAATAAAAATTCCTGCCCCAAAACCAAGGATGAAGCCCTGGGCCCCTCTTGATGCAAAAGGGAACTCACCCGATAACCACCATCAAACATAGCACGAAATGCATCTGAAGAAGCAAGCAGGCAGATTCTGTGAGCATAGAATCGTCTACCTGCAAGAGAAGAAAAATAAAGGATCTTAGTTGCAACAAAAAGCTACATCTTGACATTTAACCAACTACTTTTCCATAGTAAGTATCAGAGCCTTAGGTGAGCAAATGGTATAACCTTCAACTAGGAAGGTAACATCAGATAACGTAGTGTTGTTCACATATTGCTCCCCCAAATAGACCTGCATTCAAGTTGTATGTTATAACAGGAACTTACATAGAACTTCCATAAGTATGAACATAGAACTATTATCCTCCTTATAAACCAATTATGAGAATGTCGTCAATCTACTCTAGCAATTGGAAACATTTAGCCTTGCAATAACTATGGAACAGTATATGGCCATATATAACACCAATTTCTCGGAATGATGCTAATTCAGGCAATAGAAATGTGTGACACACTAACCCATTTTACAAACTCACTTGTGGTATAGGAGAAGGGGGAGCTGCATCCATAGGAGAAAGTGCCATAGCTTTGTTGGACAACCTGTACAGAGCTACAGCACCATCAAGTTGCTGCTTAGTGCTTGTGGAACCAAGAAGACCAAGAAGCAGTTCAAGTCCTGCATGAAAACAGAGCACAATCAGCCTCTCGAGCCAACAAAACATTTACGCCCCATTTATGCAGTATGATACTTTAAACCGCACAAACCAAAGAATACGACTGATTTTGAGTAACTGAGAAAAGGGCAAAGAAAATGACCATTATTATCAATGAATATAGTTCTATGGTCATCAGGGGAACAAAGATGAGCTAGAGCTAAAGCCACTCGTCTTTGGACTGGCTTCTCTGCAACACGCATGAGATACAGCAAATGGTTCAAAACCTACAAAAGATAAATAAACCAAATGAGACCTAAAACATAAAATGCATTGAACATCCAGACATTTCTTTAGTCTACATATATAAAGATATAAAGGCAAAGAATAGTCAGAGAAATGAAAATACTTACTCGCCCATGAATCTTCTCCTCTAGTCTTTTCAATGTCTTGGCTACACAATCTTTCGTTGCCTGAAAGTACCATAAACCAATAATATTAAACCAGTAAGGAAAACTAAAAACAAAGCAATGGCCAATGAGGTAGTGAAAATTTGATGTCTTATGGATATCATGCAGCAACTAAGAAACTAGTAGCATGGAAACTAAGAGAGTAAAAAGGCAACATCTTAAGGAATTGACATACTTGTACTATAAATTCTCCATCTTGCAGCCGTTGGACACCCCCCACACTAATAAAATCGGATACATTATCCTACAGGAGAGAAGAATACATTAAAGTGTACCAATGACCCCCCAAAATAAGTCCTACCACTTTCTAAAGGTTGACAACTACCACACACTACCATACCTCATTATCTGCAAGACCATAAAGAGCAAATGCAGCATTGTGTTGCAAAGATCCATTCTTTGAATCTAAAAGCTTCAACAAAGGAATCAAACCACCACTATGAGCAATACCAGCTTGATTGTGTGTGTCCTGCAAACAAAATTATAATTTAGAGACACAGAGCTATCTACTGGTTCCAGCTTATAAAGGAAGAAAAATTAGCAGAGTATTAAGTTTCTCAGAAGCAACTACAAAGACCTCATCAAGTAAAGAGAAACAAAGAGAAACACAAATAGAATGAGCCTTTCTGTTCAATGCTGAGGAGCAAAGTTTCTTAAGATATCATGACAAAAAAATTGATATGCAAACGTGCATTATGAAAATTGTGAGGCAGGATACTTGAAAGACTGGGAAAATAGGGATGCATCTGACAAAACCATCATAAGTACATGTCTTGCAACGATCGCTAAACCAAGAGACAAGTAGTTGGATTGATGGGTAATGGAATAAATTTAGTGTTAGATACTGGCAAGAATTCATAAACTAAATTATATATTTTTTAAAAAATATTTGAAGTAGAGATAATTAATCAAATTATTATCTCAAAAGAGGACGAGCATTAGCAAGATTTGAAGACAAAAGCCAATAAGCATCTTTCACAGCACTAATGACAGCTTGAAATTGTAAAACAAAGAAAATAGCAATAATAACCTGTGCCAACCTCCCCAAAGCAAAGGCTGACATCTCTTTCAGCTGTACATCAGCAGAGTGAAGCATTTCAATCAAGGGTCGGACAGCACCCCTTTGTACAATATGAACCTGCAAAATCCAAAGTAGCATGTGTCAAAAAGGAGCATAGAGACCAATGCTTGTCCTAAACTCCTAATCACTTCAAGGACAAAGGCAATCACATGAAAAGCTAAAGTCATACAAATATTAGGGCGATAATTCCAGAGCCAATAATTGTGTTTTCATCATGTGCCACTTAAAAAGACAAACAGAGCCAAGAAGAAGCATCTTAGGGCTAGTTAAGTATGAAGAGAATGGACAGTCTTCACCTTGCAATCAGAATCAGTTGCGGCAAATTGTCCTAGCAATAAAGCTGCTTCCCTTTGGCTCTCCGAGCAGCAGGAGCTGTTTTCCAATTAAAAAAATAATTTAGAAAGAAGGAGAAACCTGACTAAAATGCAGATAAAAAGAACAGGCCAAAAGTAATGAATTATACAATCCATGTTAAAAGTAAAATAAGTAAAGAAACATGAAACCAAATTAAACATACTTAAGCAAACCAATGACAGGTTGCAGAGCTCCAGCAGCAAGAACTTCTTTTTTTATGTTTGGCGATGAATGCACCAGATTGCCAATCACACCAACCTACAAGCCATTTGGAAATTTTTTGATGGAACAGCTGATAAAATAATATATTAAAACCCAATGGAATTTTCCTAAAAAACATCTAAGTTATGTGGCTCCCACTCATTGTTTGTCTTTAAGTATCCATGTCCTACACATATTCGGACATGGGTATGCGGATATAATCCTTGAAGGACTCTCCAGATGCTTGGAAATCTTGAAAAAAAAAATTAACATCCTATGACGGATGTATGCCCATGTCCAACACCTCACACCCAAGGCTAAGTAACATAAACAAGAATCCTACCGCTTCATAGTGTATAGCAGCATCCTCTGATCTTAGCATTAAGATGAGAGTAGGAAGTGCATTGCATTCAACAATCTGCAAAGCCATAGTATTCATTTCATTAACCAACACCGAAGGCAGTTTTATCCAGTCCAACTTCGAAAGGCAGATCTGTTACCTGATTCTTGTTTTCATCATTTTTGAAAGCTAGGGTTCGTAATGCCCCAGCAGCTGCTCTTTGCACCTTTGTATCAGTAAATTCAAGCAACTCCACAAGAGGGGGAATCCCACCTTCCATTCTATCAAACCAATCAAGATAATAATTACAATAAACAACGAGCTACTAAAAATAACTTCTGCTAAAACTGCACAATTTAGCAAACCTGACACGGGTTTTAATGCTGCTATTCTCATGAGCAAGGTTGGTGACAGCATCAGCTGCTCTTCTGATTACACTGATCACAGCACGAGAAATAGAAGTATCCTTATGCCGGCGCAACAAATTCACAAGATGCGACAAGGCCCCAGAATCAACTATAAGTTGCTGATGTTCTGGCTGTTATCAGCAAATGCAATAAAGAATTCAGCAAATTCAATGATTAAGCAGAGTGAATAACAAACATATTTCCATTAATGCCAGGAACATAAATCAAGCAAACCCAGAAATACACGACACTCAATACATAACCCGAATTTAGTGTTTTAGCAATTAAATCATCTCTCTGTCTAAAAACTTTCTTTATTTCCCCCTCCATATAACAGCCTATATTAACGGATTAGTGCAACTCGAACTTTCTAAAAAGTTTAACACTTTAACTTGTGTTACAATCAAATAAAATTTTAATGAAGATTTTTTATATAGAACCTCAAATTATCCATAGCACGAAACAAGTGAACTAATATAGTAATATATAATTCATATTTTAAAACGTAAACTATAGTGCATACTACGCAAAACTAAAGAAACAGAAGTACGATAGTAACAACCGTCTTCAATTAATTTTTGTTATAAGGAGAAATATTCAGTAAAATCACCTTTACGGCTAGAAGCCCCAGTGCAAAAGCACTTCCTTTTTCAACTTCGTGTTCGAAAGGCTTCGGACTTAGGTCTCCATCGTCGCATGGCGGCGCTTGCAGATGCTTCACTAAAGCCGGAACCGCACCACCTTCAACGATCACATTAACAACTTCCTCTGCCAAATAAAAAATAAAAACACAAAGAAGATCAGCACCGTTAACCATGCAATTAAAAAAAAAATCAGTAAAAACACAATACAAAAGAAAGCCGAGAAATTTCAAATTAGAACGAGATCGGAATTCAAAGCTGAATATTTTCAAAATTTTACCGTTCTTAGCGAGCTCAGCTAGGACATGAGTGGCACGCTTGGCAGCGGCGCGATCTAATTCGCGCCAGGAGAAGGCTGATTCGAGTACGCTAACCTGAGCGGTTACTTGGTCCAACAGAGCACGGCGGGCATCTCCAGTTGGTAGAGAGATTTCACGGCTCTCTTGGATCTCTTCCTCCAGTTTCCGCTTTTGCCCCTTCCGTTCTGGTAGGCCTTGTTCCTCCGGATGCTGAAGCTCCATATCGAAAGAAGGAATAAAGAAAGAGGAAAGGACTAGAAAAATAGAGAGAGAAGGTTTTATCAGAAATGAGAAGCGTGATTTGACAGAGAAAGGGAGAGACTGGATCAAGGGTATTTTAGAGATTTAGTATCAACAGGAAACTTTTCCTTTCTTTCTCTCCCCTTTTCTTTTTCTTTTTCCCCTCGAAGAAAATGAAAGGTTAAACCGGACCGACATATTATTTGATTATTAAAATTAAAAAAAAACGGCTTAATACTCAAATTGACTCCTGAACTTGACGATTTTGTTAAACGGACCCCTAAATTTTGTAACTTCTATCAAATTAGGCTCTAAATATTTTAATTTTTAAAAAATAGAAATAATATTAAATCATTTAAAAATTAAATTATTTATTTTTTATTTATGTCTTCATTTTATTTGTATACTTTAACTAGATATGAGTGTACGATCGAGTCGAGTTGAGTAAAAAAAATTGAAGTTATTCGAGTTATTGTGTCATATTTTATAACTCAAATTTTATTTGAATATTTTTTTATTCAAATTGAGTTTTTTAGTTCTTATAAAAATTAATTGTAATTATTTATCATATTATAATACGATTTGATTATAATTTAAACGACCTCTAATCATATGAGTTCTTATATATATCATAAAAGTTTGAGGGACTCATCTCGATCTTAAAAATAAATCATCTAATTATTAAAAAATTTAAGTTATTCAAATTTTTATTTTATAACTCAAACTTTATTTAAAAAAAATTAAGTCGAGTTAAATTCATTAAATTTTGAATTGAGTCAAAACGAATTAAATATTTTTCGTTTCAAGTCAAATTATTTGATTTTTTTTCGAGTTGAGATAAATTTTACACATCCCTAACGCCAACAAACTATTTTAAATTGAATCCGGACTCACCTTAAACCGTTTATTTGCCAAGCCAACCAGCCCGGCCGGTCAATCCAAGTGCTGGATTGACAGAGCTCGTCACCCTGCCATTTAAAATACCCTGTGTTAGGAATCGGTTTCATGCTTTATCGAAAATGTTCTTGCTTGAGAACAGCGAACACTGCGTCCTGATACTAGAAACTAGACAAGCTGCTCAGCTCAAACTTCTACGACCGTCATTGCCCAAACCCATCCACTATGTCCGAAATTGTAGACACTCGTATACACAAGGTGCACCCAAATACCTTCCCAAATCAGTAAGACCAAAGATGATACTAATAGTGGCTACCTAATTCAACGCATTTAAAGGTCAAAATACTTGATTTCACCAAATTTCGTGTCTGTATAAAAAAAAATTATCATCTTGGTCTGATATTTTCCAGAAATTTCACCAAGATTTTCTATTTAATTGTAAAGTTTTCTTATCTACACTGGGAATAGTTTGTCCATATTCAGTCTGTAAATCATACACAGTTGTGAATGCTTTTGTAAATGGTGAAAGACCGACAATCCATAAATATGATGTTATGTTTTTATGATTCTTTTTCATGTTCAGATAAATTATACTGATAATCACTAATTATAAGATCGTTCTCATTTTAATTACTAAATTATGAATTTTGTCAAATCATATTATTCAACTGATTAAAAGATACTAATTATGCCACTAACATGGCAGTTAAAAGAATTAGTACAATACATATCTGGTCCTCGACAATTACATTTATTTTAATTTTAACTGCTAAGTTAGTTTCTTTATTAGTTTTTAATTATTTAAATAGTTGGATAGTGTAATCGATAAAATTCATTAGACGTTAAAATAAGATCGATCTCATAATTTAATAATCAACGATGTAGTTTACTTTTAAGACATTCCTATATTTGTATCTGTTTGTGTCCAAAATTATTACTAGGTGTAAAATCAACACCATTTAATAGACTTACCATCCTAGATGTATTTGTGTTGGTAAAAACAGTCCTTTCAACATAGCCATTTTTTTGTACTTGTGAAACTCATTGGAAACAGCATCAGAACAAACTGAGAACACTTTCCACTTGGGTGGTATATGCCATAGATCAGATGCACTAAAATACACCAGTGTCTGAAATGTATTACATAAATGATGAATCAGAACCAGTTTACCTTTTCAGATCCTTTCTTCTTTCTCTGAAATAATTCAGTGGCAGTGGGACACTGAAAATTCATAAAAATCTGCAGCTTTGCATGTGGTGTTCTGCTCATGGCCTGATGAAAGAGCAGGAAATTAAAGCAAATGTAACATATTGAAGAAGAAGAAGAAGCCTAGATTTTCAGACCAGACAACTCAACTGTGGCTTGTGTTGTTGTCCTTCGCCTCTCTAGCCTTCCTTTCTTAAGAGGAAACAGAGGAGGCAATGCACTGGTTTTGACTTGTGTACATATAGGAACATTGATCATTGGCCTGATTCTAATGCTTGCTGATCTTGTTCTTTCCAACGAACTCGGTGGCGGCGACAACGACGAAGCCCTTTGCTTCTTCAGCCTCAGCAGTTCCTTCCACAACACGGTACATTTTGGTGGCCTCGGAGACGGGTCGTCGTCCACGAACCAACTCACACTACTACTCCTATCCTTGTTTATAACCTCCTCCACCTCCTCCACCTCACCATCAGCATCATCTTTGGTTTTCCTAAGGCTGATTTGTTTGAGCTTCTCGGAATGCTGCATTTGCCAAAAGGGGAGTAGCTTGCCTTCGAAGAAAAGCTCGTCGGCCGTCAACATGGCGTGGCTGCTCACTTTGCTCGAAATGAACTCGAAGTCTGCAACTTTGGCCTTATCTTTCTCCTTCTCTGCATCCATCTCTTCTATTTGAGAATGTGGGTCGATGGATATGAAGTTGGTTTCGTCGAGGAAATCGGCCGAGAACGAAATCCTCGGACTCGAATTCGATTCTATGATATTCCTAGAGCTTGCTTGAACAGTTTTCAGAGCCATTCTTTAAGATCCAGAGAACAATGAGACAAGAAAATAGATATGCATGGTGTTGGTGACTTATAGAGAATGACTCGGGATAAAAGATTTTTGTTTATTTATAAAGGAGAGGCGGAAAGAAATAAAAATGTGTATTTTTATAAATTAAAATAAAAAATTTCTTTTGGGAGTTATTTTAAAATTATCAACCATTACTTCCATGAGTTTTGAAAATTTAAGTTTTTGATAAATATTTATTTTTATTATTTTTTGAATAATTTTAAAAAAATTAAAAAAATTTGTATAACGACATATTTATTAACACATGATATAAATTTATGTCGACAGATGTCATTTTATCAAAAATTAACTAATTACGATATAATATATTCATTAATCTTAGCATTTAACGATATAAATTGTGCAAGCATGTGATTTTTTTTTAAACTTTACACATTTGATTTTAATTTTTTTATTTATACGAAATAATTTTTAATGTTTTTTTTATAATTTTTACGAGTTATGCTCACATAAGATTTTAAGATTTCATGTGTATTCATCCTCAAAAATATTTTTAAATCCGTTAATCATATCTTTTAAGATTGATAATATTCTTTTTTCTGCTGCAACAATTCGATGAGTAAAAAACATTAAAAAAATTAAAAATAAGAAATCTGCTATATTTTTTAAGCTTTAGTGACAATTTATAATTTTAATTAATTATTTGGATAAGTGAAGCAAATTTGAAGAAAAATAAAAGCTTAGTTCCCTTTGACTCATCTTAAACATGTGATCACGTGACATTAAATTTCAACCCATATGACAATTTGAATCTAATATATATATGTATGATTCTCCCCACTGACCAATGTACCCCCTTCAAATAGCTTGACCCATTTGGTATATATAGTTAAAATTCCTTTTATCCAAGGGTATTTTCGTCATCGAAAAATTGAACAAGTATTACATTTACAACTACTAAAAAGCTTGTTCCAAGATGTGCACATCTCTTACAATGTGATCTGGTTTGGGTTACTGGCAGTTGGTCTGATTTGAGGTTATAGACACCACCGGAAGGGACACCATCAACATAACCACAAAAAGTACACTACTTCATCTCCGGAGTTTCCGACCACTGTTAATCCGGACAGAAGATCGACATTAACGTGGTTCGTAAATCGGAAACGGCTCCAACTTTGTCTCCCTCGAGATTGTCGTCTGCTTCTTCTCGGTTCCTTAAGCCGGTGTGCCCGCACCTTCGCCGAGCAGCGTTATCTCCTTGAAAACTTCTTCCAAAGGGAGTCTTAGCACCAAAGTTCAATGAGTTATCTTCGGGTACCTAATTAAGAGAGAGTGGAAATCATAACTTACCAAACTGAAACAAATTAAATTTAAGTGCTTAATTTGAGAAAAATACAAAATAGAAAGTTAAAATGAAAGTACTAAATAAAAATTCTATACTTTTTATGATCGTGCACGAAAATAGAAACAAAATCTCTTCGATAGTATCTTTATCGGAGCTTTGAATTTTTAGATTATTTAGAGTTGTTATTTGTAAAAATATAGTATTTATAGTTTATTTTAAAATCTACGTTAAAAATTATGGGTAAGTAAGAAAATGACACCTGTAAATGCAACTTAAAAGAGGACACTACTTACACTTGACGTTTTCTTTTTTTTTAATATTTTTTTCAACGTTAAACATAAAATATCATCTTCACATGTCTTTCTCTCATCTTTACCGTAAAAATTAATCTAAAATCCAAAATAAAAATATTTTTTTATATTTTAAAATAAAAATTTAAGTTAAATTATTTACATAATTTCAGCGTCTTTACCCTATGTGTATGAAAAATCTATTTCGATAACTAAAAAAATATATCTTTTTAAAAACGCTGAGATTTTTTTCTAATTTATTTCCTGACATGTGAGCCCCCCGAGTAAAAGATCCTACCCTATTCATCTGCCACCTCCTCAACCCAAGTCAAAACAGATCTATTTATTCCGTAATATAAAATAAAATTTTAGATATTTAATTTGTATATTATTTTTAAATAAATTAAATTAATTAATCAAAAAATTTAGATGAAATATAAATATTTACTTATATTTAAATTAAATATTTAAATTTTATAAAAAATAATTTAAATTAATCGATTAATAAATTTAAAATTATGATTAAAAAAAACTGGCGCGTAAAACTCATTTTCGTAAAGTCGCGTGAAGTCAAACATAACCCAAAGAGGCAAAGATCCATCCCTTTCTTTCTTCTTTCCTTCACTCTCCCTAACTCGTCATCATAAATTCATAATAGAAAATCAAAGGCACACACAAATCTCAGTTCTCATCATCTCTCTCATTGGCCATTTCCATGGTTGCTGTTATCAAGGTTAATCAGTATATATATATATATACATACATGTAGCTAAGCTAACGAGCTAAGCTAAGGCTTTTGAAAGACATTAATGGCGATGGGGAAGAGAAGGGAGAAACTAGGTTCCAGATCACAAACCCTACCCTCATCTCCTTCCCATTCTTTCTCATCTTCTTCCTCCTCAGACTTCGAGTTCACCATCTCACGCTCCCCACGCGCCGCCACAGCTGATGACCTCTTCTACAAAGGGCAGCTCTTGCCTCTCCACCTCTCCCCTCGTCTCTCAATGGTACGTACCCTCCTCTTATCCTCTTCTTACTCCTCATCCACCGCCACCGCCTCTCGTGACTCCACCGCCAGCTCCTCTAACGACTCTCGCTCATCTTTCGGAAGCGACCTCCTCTTGCTTGCCGCTGATAACTGCGGCTCCTCCAGGCCGAGCTCTTTTTCCGAAGACAACGGGAACCAAATATTTTCTACCCATCATCATCAACAGCAACAACAAATCAAGAAGAACAAGTATTTTTCTTTGTCGAGATTCTCCTCCATGTTCAACAAAGAAAATAACAACAACAAGCATGAGCAAGTAAACATGGCCGCGTCTTCTTCATCGGTTAAAAAGATAAGCATAACAGCGAAACGAGTCATAAGCAAATACTTGAAGAAAGTGAAGCCATTATACGAGAAACTATCGCATAAACAAGTTGAATCGGTTTCAACTCTGTCGTCGTCGACATCGGTTCCAGATTCGTTCTCGGTCAAACCAATGAGATCTGTCAAAGAAACCAACAATGGCGGATTTTCTCACTCTTTCTCGGGAAACTTGAGGTACCCAAGACGGAGAAGCTGCATTTCAAGCTGCCCATCGTCGATGCGGTCATCGCCGAGCCACTCCGGGATGCTTTCTCGAAACGGGTTTCCGATGAATACGGGTCGTATCGGCGGTGTAATTCAGTATTCTGATCAGTCGTCGATGGAAGAATTGCAGAGTGCCATTCAGGGTGCTATTGCTCATTGCAAGAACTCTTTGCTTCAAAACAAAACTACTGTAATAGGTAACGAAATCTGACTGTAAAATCTGTTTACGGTAAAATTCTCCATATTTACCGCATCTAGTAAGATAAAAAAAAATAATTTTTACTTTTACTGTCATCTCTTTGTTTTATTTCAAGATCTTGAGAATCTAAAATGGAATCTTTAATAAATGTTCGATATATAATCCACACATGTTAGGTCAAAATCATATGAGAAAAAGTTAAATATCATTTATTTAATTTTTGATTTTTTTTTAAGTTTTAAATTCAAATCTCGTAAAAAATATTAAAAAAATATAATCTTTTATTTAATTTTTATAAGTTTCGATTTTAGGTATCGTAAAAGTTTAACCATTTAATATCAAGAGTCCTCTCACGAAATTATAAATCTTGAGCATGAATTTATACGACGATTTTAATTTATATGTTAAGTTATTATTAAAATATTAAATTATCTATAGATGTATATAATAAAATAAATATTATAAATTAATTTATAAAATATGAATTTTGAGTTTAAAACATCTCAAAATATTCATTGCATGTAACATCTTTCAATATTTTTAGGAATAATATAATCTCAAATAATTTATATGAACTATAGTGGTTATATTAATATCTGTTTTATAATAAATTTTTAATTATTGGATATTTATCGTTCAATCATTGTATTATAATATTAGTGTTCGAATTCGTGACCTTTAGGAATAATAATTACCCCTACTCACTATTTTTTTTTCATTTTTGTCCCTTATTTAATTTTTTAATTTTTTTTATAAATTTGTCTCATTTACTTCTAAATATTTACGTTTTGTCCCAAACCTAAAATTTTTGCTCAGTTTTTAACCGCCTACATGTGACAACTTCTTTAATTTATAATATTTTAATATTTTTCTTCATCATATCAAGACAAAAATCAAGGTAAAGTCGTCACTTAAAAGATAGCGTTTTTATCAAAATCACCGTTTACCGTTGACGACTTTTCTTATATTATAATTTTTACATTAAATCTCAAATATATCCTAATATTCTTTATTTCCTAAAATATTAAAATTATTTACCATATTTACCAAAAGAAACCAACATCTTCTACTCGTATCCCCGATTGTACAAATTGTTTAACTTAGTCCTTCTACCATTAAATTGATTAATTTAGTTTTTATATTATTTATTTTAGAAAATTAAAATATAAATAAATATTATTTTATAATTTAAAATTATTAAAAAATCATTTTTAAATACTCTCTTAATAAACGCATAGCTTTTGGCTTGTTCTAGGCTCATATTTCCATACAAAAATATTTTAATCCTTTTTTTATTTAATTTTAACTTTTTTTTCGTAAATATTTAAAATTATTCATGATATTTCATTTTCATATTATAACTTCAAAATTCGAAGAAGATAAAATCAGATTTTCTGAAACAAGAGATTCAACGAGAGCCGTATACCAAAAAGACATGTTTTTTTTTTGACTTTTCTTGCATGCTTTTTTTCTGCTGTCGTGTCTGAAAAAACAGAACCCAACAAGATGCAACGTGCCACACATCGTCACCCTCCGATCCACACATCTTATGGATTATATACTGTTTCCAAAGAATGGGTCCCATCAGGGTTTCAATGGGACCTGATGTAGGGTATCTTTACCACCTGATCGAAAAGGCAGAAATGGATAATATGTGGTCATAATGTTAAGTACACGTGTTAGTACTGTTTTGCCAGCATGGCCAATGGGTCCCAATCCCATACCGTTGTGTTGTTGGATTTGGATTTGTAGGATTATGTTTGGTCCACAATAATTAATTTGGTAGATTTTTAAATTAATAAAAAATTATGATAAATTTTTAAATAAATTATATAATTATCATTAAATTATATTAAAATAATTTTTAATTTAATAAAAAAAATATCATTTTATAATATACAAAAATTTAAAGAATAATATATAGTATATTTTAAAAAGTTTTATGATTAAAAAGTTGCATTAACAAGCAACTGGGTGGTCAAGTACTTGTCTTTAACCACAGTCAACTTATATGGTCTTAACTAGAATCGAATATAATCAAGGACAGATACAGAATAAGATATTAATATAGGGGACAATATTAGTATATAAAATATAGGGGATTACCCCGTAAAGAGATTATATCATAGGTCCGGCCTATCAGTCAACTGTGGTCCCTAATCAATGAAAATTATCCATCTTGCTACTAATCTTCACCTTATTAATGTAATTTCCAGAAATCATATTTTTAAAATGACATGGAAATTCTGAGTGAAAATTCATTGATTGAAAAAAAAAGGTGAAGATTAATGATGAAGTGGGTGGTTATTATTGGATGGGACCACGACTGACGTGGTACGCCGGGCCCTATAAATAAACTAGGATGGAGCATAAATGGAAATTTTAGTCTTAAAATGGATTTTTTGGGGGGACAATATTTTAGCATTCCTCGTTTGGTTATAAATCTTGAATATTTAGTAACAAAATAAGATATTAATATTAGTTACTAAATTCGTCAACGGTGAAACTCCTATATAAACAATAATAAGAACATGTTTATCAGTTAAGGCATTCAAAAGAAAACCCTTAAATTATTATAAGATTGAGTGTTATGGAGCACAGGGTTCGGTTAACTATTGTGTTTATGGTTGTACTGGTTTTAGGTCATTTTTCTCCTTCGATCGATGCATTTCTCCGGATCAAAATGTTATCGAGCGATATTCCTAAACCTCTGGCGTCTCGTTATCATATCGGTTCACCTCCTACTATTGTTCTCACATCTACATTGTTTAAGAAACTGAACTTTGGAATGTTACCTAAAGGAGTGCCTATTCCTCCATCAGGACCTAGTAGACGTACGTCGGATCCACCGCCTCCGCCACCATCTGTGAGAATAACAGTAAGTCTTCCATCAGAACCTACTACTGTCCTCACATCTACATCGTTTAATGAACTAAACTTTGGAATGTTACCCAAAGGAGTACCTATTCCTCCATCAGGACCTAGTAGACGTACATCGGATCCACCGCCGCCACCATCATTTATGTAATGGGATTTAATTATCTAGGGTTTCTCTTCAAGTAATAAATCATACATGATCAGGGCACCTTATGTCTATTCAAGGTTCAACTTGCTTTAGCAATAAATTATGGTAGCATTATATACCACTTGTCACAAGATTATTACTATCTTTCTAAAAGTCATGTCTAATAGAATGTGCAGCGTCACCGTTTATATATCACAAGACCTCTTTTTTCCTTTCCGTTATGAGATTAATGATTCTTGTCTCTTTTTAAGCGTGATATTCTTCCCCACTCAACCTTGTGACGCCTCGTCACGAACTTCCACTCCCGCATATTCAAATTCGAATATCGAAACTTGAAATAATATGAAAGAAAATAATTTGAATTCAATTAAATTTGAACTTGATTCGAATAAATCTATAGATTAATTTTAGAATGACCCGGTTGAATACCAACCAATAACTCAAACTGCGAATAAATCTATCAAACAATATAATAATATTCATTAGCTTATGTCCATAATATACTAAACATAATTAGCTTTAAAATTAATAGTATTTTTCAAAATGTTTGTTTCAAGAGAATATTTTTAAGATATAAATTTTTAGAAATTATCTTTTAATGTTTTCTTTGGATATCGAATGGTAATTGCAAAAAAAATGTGATGAAATTATAAATAATTTTACTTTTCGTTGGTAGAATGTAAACAATTATTTTTTATCATCAAACATTAGCAAGACCTTTTCGATAATCACATCAGAATTCGAATATTTTAAAATTGAGTCTAATTATATTCTAAAAAAATCTTTTAACCTTTATTTTTTTTATCTTAAGATTTGAAGCGGATATTAAATTTTTTATCACTCGATCCGGAATAAGTTAATAATTTGGGGATAAAGGGAAAAAGGCAAAAAGAAGCAACCCCACAAATGGAGTATTGCCTTATCCACAATGTAGAAAAAACCAGTGGCTTGAAGCACAAGGGAAGTTAAGTGAGACAAAAGTAGGGCAAGAAAAGGGTTAAGCATAACCCTAAAGATCAAAGCTTATTGGTAGGGTGGCTTCTTATTCCACAAGGAAAAACAAATAGGGTTTTGATAATGACACTGCAACAACATCAAAATCAACCCATGATTAGCAACCGAGGAATAACCAAAACCTACACACTTCATTGTTTGAAGCCTTCCTGCATGAGCCAAGCTGCCAAGGCCAATGCTTCTGCAAATGGGGTGGCTCCAATCCCTCTTTTCTCCGTTGAAGAAGCTCGGGTTTCGCCTACACTCGACTCCGAACAAAAGTACGTTGCTCCACACCCTTTGAATAACCTATTTTCGTTGTTGTTTTAGATCGAATGTGATCGGAATCATAACTCGTCGGATCGAATTTGTTTCTCATGTAGGAAGAGGGATATACATTCTGTATGAAGATGTAAAATCTTGCCCCTGTGAAGATGTTCATGTGTTATGGTCAATACTGATGGAATCAAATGCACCTATGCCGGCTAGACATTGAAACCTTGAATGGCAGATTTCCTCTGTTTTTGTACATAATGTATGATAGATCCGATGATCTCTCCGGTGAGGGTTTTATACGAATATATCGCATTTGGATATGCGTATCTGAATATATACCGAATATGAATATCAAAGAAAATAATATTTCGATAATACGAAGAATTGGAGTAATCATATATGATTGTTGGTTGGTTTGTTTTCAGCAGTTGGTTTCTTGTTTTCAATATCTATATATGAAGTTGACTGGGAAAACCTTTTGAATGGATGCAATAACCTACATGATTGTTCAATATCTACAAATTTTTTGCAGGTAGATTGGTCGGTCCATTTTAAAATAAGATTTATAATATTATTGTTTAATATATGAGTTATATTCACATTTTTAATTTTTATAATAAAATTTATTCAGTAGTTTCAAGAATAATATATATTTTAAATAATTTAAATTCGAATAATATAATATCTTTTATAAATAAATATGAAATATCTAATTTTAAAACTAGATAAATAAAAAACTCTGAAATACATTTAATAAAATAGGTGATTATTGAATTTTATTAACGAATAAAACCTATCTAATAAATTCTCTTTCCCTAAGTAAGAATTGCACAAAAGAGTCAAAAAGGCATATTTCCAAAAAGTCCTCAATATTTATAATCTTTTTCCAATTACATCCTTAATGTTATTAGATCACGTCATTAAAAATTAGTTTATATTAATATAAATTATTAAAAATTTCCGCATTTATTTATATAAAGGAAAAGGTAAGTTAAACAATAAAATTAATTTTAAAATTAATATAAATAAATACTTTTCTAATTAATCATAAATTGAAAAACATAAATCTATTAAAAGTTTAGGGACCATTTAAGATTTGATCTAATTTGAGAGGATGTGTGCAATTAATTAACCCAACAAGTAAATCGTTAATTCTAGTATAGAATTGCATTCCAGGGACAATCCCTGTTCATACAAGGATACAATTCTCCTATCAACCAAACACGACCTTAAATACTTCCCTCTTTATTCTCCGAAAACCCTAATTTAACATTCTTCTTTCTACATTTCAGCTTCAGCGGCGGCGCCTTGCACTAAAACCACGGCCGCCCTCAAAACGAAGCAGCATCTTCAGAAATAAAACCCTAACTAAAGTAAGCCCTTAGCATTCTCTCCCCTTTAGTAAACCTATATATACATATAACTACGTATACTTATAAATTACTTTACTTTTTTTTTTTCTGTTGTACGTACAGAACAATGGCGGACAAGGCTGTTACCATAAGAACTAGGAAGTTCATGACCAACAGGCTCCTCTCAAGGAAACAATTCGTGGGTTATTTTTAAAGTTTTAGCTTTTATTTGTTTTTTTTCCCTTAGGGTTTGCTTTATACTGTTTTTTTACTGAGAAAATGTATGAAGAACTTGAAAAGTAAGAGATTTGACAAAATGGGTTTTTGTTGAAAACTTAAAAAGTTGTCATCTTTATTGTTTTTTGGTTTTGTAATTTTGTAACAGATCATAGATGTTCTTCATCCTGGAAGACCCAATGTTTCAAAGGTATTTTAATGAGTTATTTGCTTAATTCAAGTTTACCAATGTGATTGTGCTTCCTTAGATTTTAACTCATTTAAGTGATGAACTCGAATGTAGGCCGAGTTGAAGGAGAAATTGGCCAGGATGTATGAAGTAAAAGACCCGAATTCCATTTTTGTATTCAAGTTCCGTACACACTTTGGAGGAGGGAAATCAACTGGTTTCGGGCTTATTTATGACTCAGTTGAGAATGCGAAGAAGTACGAGCCTAAGTACCGCTTGATCAGGGTAAATCACTGCCATTTTCAATGATTTATATATCGGTTTAAGCATTACCATGTAGATTAATGGTCATTTGCCTTCCACTTGTAGTTCTTTATGTTAACTGTGGCTTCTCATTTCTATAGTTGAACAATTACATGGTGTTGCTTTACCTTAACAAATGAATTAAAGACTTCAAAAGATCGAATTTATATATATTAATCGCAAATACCGCACTTGTTTTAGAATTTTTAGCGTTTGACAACTTTGGTTTAGATTCTCAAATCTCAGTAGTTGTTGGATGGCAAGAACTGATTCCGTTGGTGTTGTTTGTTCTTTCGAATATATAAGAAATCTTACTTACAACAAAATGGAGGCAAATAATTACTTGTTACTAAATTGCCTATTCTTTTCATGGTTGTGGTTGAGACTTGAGAGTTGGAGTGATATAATTTACCTGCTGTTTAGTCTAGCTCATTTCCTAGAGATAAGGTGCCAACCGGGAAGCTTGAAAAAACTTTGCGAGAGTCGTTTTTTTCTGATACTTGGATTAAATAAGTTCATCATCTTTGTACTTTATTTACGATGCTATTGATGTATTTTTCGGCGTAGAAGTCGTTATAGATGGCATAACCTATGCTATTCGGTTTTTGTTATTTTGGCTCATAGCTTGAGGTTAGGTATCATCTCATGGGGTGGTGATATTTTCATAAGTTTAGTGAAGTCATTAAACAACCTGTGTTTCCTAATTCCTATGTCAAATTCGTCTTTGTACGAAGAGTATTCCTGTTGCCTCGGAGTCGGATGAATATATTGTGTGCTTTTGGGGTGACACAGCTAATGAAAATAATAGCTTCAAGCAATATGCACATACATTCCTATGGTAATATGCACATACATGCTTTGCTTCGTCGATGATGAGGCTTTTTTCTTCCAATGACAGAACGGACTTGATACCAAGGTCGAAAAGTCTAGAAAGCAGATGAAGGAAAGGAAAAACAGGGCCAAGAAGATCAGAGGTGTCAAGAAGGTAAATTTCGGGTGTTTCGTTTTTCGACTGTTCTTTTTCCGAAATTTATTTCCTCTATCAATGGTGATTTTTCCCACATTTTGCAGACCAAGGCTGGAGATGCTGCCAAGAAGAAGTGAGATCCCCATAGGCATGAGCTAGTTGTGATGCTGCAATACAATCAAATCTTCTTACTCATTTACCTTCATTATCTGTTGTTTGTCATTGAAGTACTGAGCTCATTTTACTTTTTGAGTTATCCCTTTTGAATTTTGTATTCTGGACCTACTTGAATCTTAAATGAATTTTGGGGGTTGAAAAATGAAATCTGTATCTAGTGGTGATAATGAGTCATACCAACTCACGAGCTATTCGGCTCGGTCAAAGCTCGGTTTGAGTGAACTTGACTCGGTCTAGGGTTTGACTCGAGACCTGAATGAGTCAAGACGAGTCAATTCAAGTTTGACTCAAAAAGCTTGTGAATAGGCTCGAAATAATTATATTATATACATGTTATAAAAAGTAATCTCTTTAGCAAAAGAAAACAATAAAATAAAATATGAGAAATCTACTAAAATAAATTGGTTATTTTTTTTCATTTTGAGTTGAGTTGAGTAGAGCCTGAATTTAAAATTTTGAGCTCGTCGAGCCTGAACTAAGTTCAATAACATTGTTTTCGAGCCGAGCTTGGTCAAGATCGGATTCGACTCGTTATCACCCCTATCAGTATCAATACCTTTTGTCTCATATGACTAGATTGATATTGTTTTTGAAAAATATGATAGAGAAAGTAATTTCAATCGAACTTTAATTCTTTTGGATTTTTTAAAAAAGTGATTTAACTATAAAATTTAAGTGAAATCTAATTGAAAAATGCTTTTTTAGCTTTTTCATCTAATCGTTTTTTTAATGTTAAGATAAATTTATTTGTATATTTTAATAAATCTAAGAGATTATTCTTTATATTTAAGTTATAAAATTTAGAATTTTATATACCATTATTATATCTGATTTCTGACAAGACGTAATCCGTCCCCCACATGTTTACATTTCCACCCAGTGGGAAACATCATTATTGGGAACCCACATCCTCACGTGCACAAATCTTCTAAACCCCACATCCAAATAATGAGCCAATTTTATTACGGTAAACTACGATAAACTACGATAAATGTCACTTAATTATGAGTATAGTTATATTTAAATTATCTAACTATTAAAAGTTATATTTAGATCACTCATCTATGGATAAAGTTACATTTAGATCATCCTTCATATCTGAAAAAGTATATCAATTTGATCATTTTTTCTTCTAAATTAGTTGTACAACCTTGTTAATATTAGAGTACCTCATTTGAAATCATTAATTAATCTAATACACGAATTGATAAACTTTTTTTTCAGATATGAAGAGTGACCCAAATATAACCTTACCTATAATTGAGTGATTTAAATGTAACATTTAATAATTGGGTGACCTAAATATAATTTTACCCCTAAATGAATGATCTAAGTGTAACTTTAAATAATTTAGTGACCCAAATATAACCCTATCCATAATTAAGTGATCTCTATTGCAATTTACCCATTTTATTAAGATAAACATATTTTTTAATATGAAATAGATTTTCTAATTTGATATTAAATATTTTTAGTTTAATTAGATACTCAAATTTGGTTTAATTTTCTAGTTAACTTAGGTATATAAAATTGATTTTCTTTTAAATTGACATATCATTCTTGTTTTCTAAATATCATCATCGTTAGTTAAATTTATTAAATATTTTTTAATTAAATTTATAAATAAGTTAACTGGATATATATATATATATATATTGATATTAAATGTGATATCATTTTAGATAATGATAAATATTTGATGAAATCGATATAAAAAATTAAATTAATTGAGTTAGAGATGAAATTAAGTGGGGGTGGAGTGGGACAATTGCCTCCTACTTCCGAAGATTTTTTCTCCCACTTTTATCCCTTTATTTATTTTTTTAAAATTATTTTTTTATAAATTTATCCCCTACTTTTAAATATTTATGTTTTGCCCCCCTCAACTCAAATCTTAGCTCCGTCCATGAAATAATTTAAAAACTTATATTTTATATTCAAATTTAATTATAAATTATTTTATAATATTATGATACCATTTAATTTAAATTTAAATAGTTCTTTTATAATCATATACATGGATGAAACGAGAGGATAAAGATAGCGGTTGTCCTCTTAAAAATTTATTTCCCCCTAAAATTTTATAAGTTCTCCACTAGAATTTTATTAGGCTTGTATAGGCAGAATTGATCAATTTAATTCGAATATAAAAATTATCAATTAATTATTAAAAATTATAAGTATTAAAATTTTATTTTATAACTCAATCTTAAATTTTTCAATATAAATTTATAAATTATAAGTAGAATCAAACCGAGTCAAATATTTTTAAATTAAATAAAGTGAAATGATTAAATTTTTCTATTTAAGTCAAATTTTATCTACTCTTCATCTTAGATAAATCAATTTAATGAATAAATCAACAATTTTTTTACTTAAGAACCAAGATGGAATCGCTCCTATTATTTATTTTGGGACGAAATAACTTGTTTCAAAGGTTAAAAATCGATTATTGTTTTTAGAGATCATGTATTCGAATACCAGTAATATCAGTATAATGATTGAACGATAAAACTTAATAATTAAAGATATACTCTAAAATAAATATTACTTTACTCACTGTAACTGATTAAAAAAATAATTTACTCTAAAACACATTACTCATTTAAATAATTTAAGAATATAAATACTCGATCATTTCTAATCAAAATCTTTATTTTGTTGTTTAAAATCTTTCTGCTCGGATTTTGTCTTAATAATTTAAATTAAAATAAATTTTATAATCAAAATATATTTAAACGATATTATTAATTACTAATTTTCTTTTTATATGTTTTTTTTTTCTGACGCCTCCCATGTGGGTACGTGGCTTGCCTCCCTTTTACTTTGCACAGCTTTTCCCTCCTTCCCTGTTTGTTTGTTTCCTTACTTTTTCCACTCCACTTCGATTTTCGGGAAAAGCTCTCCACTCTCTTATTTCTTTTTATCACTGACAACCAAACACCTCCTTATCGCTTATGCTACGCACCCTTCACCGAACTTTTATTTTAGTCCGACTCCCTTATCCTATGCACTACCGTGTATGGTAGCAACAGCCAGGGGTCGCCATCATTTTTCTTCAGTACCAATTACACGTGTCTACTTTTGAAGAAACCACGTCATCGTCTCTGAAGCCTTTTTTCTACTTGCCATTGCTAGGGATTCTAGTTTCTTTCTTTCGTTTCGGTTTTCGGCTACTGAGTCACCGAACGAGTTAAGTAAAGAGACGAGTTTCACCAACAACCAACCATGGGGTCGCATCACGATCCTGGTGAGTTGACTGAGTTGGAACAGCCGAGTTTCGATGAGTTCCAGCGGCAGACCTCTCTGATGACGAGCTGCACTCTACTCTGGAAAGAACTCTCCGATCACATAAACTCACTCGAGCAGAACCTGTTGAAGCAGTCGGATACTTTGAAACGCAAGATCGAGACGCTAGACTCGGAGACCAAGGCTGCACTCGACTCACTAAAGAAGCGCGAATTCAGTATCGTGGACAGCGTCAAGATCGCGCTCAACAGAGTCGAGTTCAACACCAAAGCCGCTATGAGAACACTTGGTGAGGACGTTGAAGAGAATCCGGAAGGCGAGGTCGACGACGGTGACGACCTTTTGCAACACCTGAAATCATCGTGCTTGAAAATGGAAGCTAAAGAGTTCTGGAACTTCGTCACTGGAAAAAAGAAGGAAATCGATGTGTTAAGAGAGAAAATCCCTTCAGCTTTATTAGAATGCATCGATCCGGCGAGGTTCGTTATGGAAGCCATATCAGAGGTATTTCCGGTGGATAAAAGAGGGAATGAGGGAGGAAGTGATTTAGCTTGGGCTTGTGTTTTGATTCTCGAAAGCTTAATTCCGGTGGTCGTCGATCCGGTGATCGGAAAATCAAGGATGCTGGTCACGCCTAGTATGAAGGAGCAGGCGAAAGAGATCGCGGAGACTTGGAAAAAGAGCCTTGAAGATAGAGGTGGAATTGAGAATGTGAAGACTCCTGATGTTCATACCTTTTTGCAGCATTTGGTTACGTTTGGGATTGTTAAGAAAGAGGATCTGGAGTTTTATAGGAAGCTTGTTGTTGCTTCTGCTTGGAGAAAACAAATGCCCAAACTTGCTCTTTCTCTCGGCCTCGGCGATCAAATGCCCGGTATGATTTTCCTTCTTGATGTTTAACTGTGATGGTCTGATGGTAATGGTGGAATGTTCACTTTCGTAGAAAGTTTTTCCTTGTATTTAGAGAGTTTGAATCAGAGGTCAGTAGGCATGTCGGTACGAAGAGACTTGAGCAATAGTTGACTAGTGTAGTTAAGTATCTTATAGTCTGGGATGGGGTTTGCCTTCTGCTTATTGTTTTAATGAGTAGCTAAAATTTGTTTCTGTTCTTTTTCTAGCTTACATGCTTTCAAAATGGTTCGTGCTTGTGTAATTTGCTCATTGTTATTTGATTGATTCGAGTGTCGGTTACTGTTATATATTGTTTGTGGTTTGGGGGGAATATATGGTCTATATTCGGGTGACAGGTTAGGGGAACTAATATCGAGATGCAATTTTAGCATTTGGAAGCTTTGTGCTGCATTTTGTGAAAAGTGTATCGATTAGCTGTTTTGGTTCAAATGGGTTAAGAACTTGAACTTTATCTTAAGATGGGTGAAGCTAGATGTTCATGGGATTGACTATGCATTAAGTTCGTTGATGTCCTCAACGGTGTTCATTTTGCAACCAATGATGTATCCTGCATAACTTGAACATCACTATTTAATCCTTAACTTGGTCAACATTTCATTTCATTCTACGGATTTCTACCTTATGAATTTGCAGTGATTTGTACCATAAGTTTAAATTATAAGGTTGAGTTTATAACACTTTCAGTTTTTGTATATAGGTATGATTGAAGAATTGATCAGCAAGGGACAGCAGCTCGATGCAGTTCATTTTACTTATGAAGTTGGCCTTGTGGACAAGTTCCCCCCTGTACCCCTGCTGAAAGCTTTCTTGAGGGATGCAAAGAAGGCTGCATCTTCTATCTTAGATGATCACATCAATACTGGCCGGACTGCGGTATACCCAATTACCCATATTTACTCATACTGATGATTTGTTTTACTCTACGATTTTGGATTATCCATTTTTTACTTAATTGAGTGTTTGATACAAGGGTTTCCTCCTGGGGTTTGCTGTAAGCTGTAAGCTGATTTATTTGGCTGCTAACTGAAATAAACTAAAATGTGATTTATTTGTGGATTTATGCATGAATAATGTTGTTGTCATTTCATGTATCTCTTTTGTGATGGGGAATCTTTGTTCTTGATTTTTGCAGCAACTTGCTGCACGCAAAGAACAATCAGCAGTTCGAGCTGTCATCAAGTGCATTGAGGAGTACAAACTCGAGGCTGAGTTCCCACCTGAAAACCTCAAGAAACGCCTTGAGCAGTTAGAGAAGCCCAAGACCGAGAAGAGAAAGACAGTTGTAGTCCCTGCTAACAAGCGAACACGTGTAAGTAATGGTGGTCCTATGCCTCCGGCTAAAGCTGGCCGTTTGACAAACACATTCGTCTCCTCTTTTCCTGCACCTCTTCCATTCGTAAGTTCTCCCTCACACACCCAGTACCCCACTCCAGTCCCAGGATACCCTTCCCCACCACCTGCCATGTACGGAAACAGGAGCTCACCCACCCACCCCTATGTTTACTCACCAGAAGCAGCCCCTCCTCCTCTTGCTGGTTCATACACTGTAGCTCCCATGAACTACCCCTCATACGGGGGCTATGGTAACGGTTTGGCACCAGCATATCAGCAAGCTTACTACCGATAGACAATGACGAACAACTACACTGGCGAAGGTAACCACTGATACGCTGACTTCTGCCCAACCGATCTAAGTTTATATTTCTAAGATGGTTTGTTTGTAATATCACTAACCGTATGATGCCTGTGTGTTTAATTATAACTGCCGTGCTTCTCACTTCTGCGAGAAGCTGTATTTCTAATGTTGATGGAAAAACTCTAGTATTAGGTGATTGTGGTCAAGGAAAACAATGTCTAAACTCAAGACTACCATGTAGAGGATTAGTTTGTAGGGAAAATGTTCCTACTGTTTATCTCATCTGATGAGCCTCTTTACATCCTTGTGTTCCCTAAGAGATGGCTTAATCATTACCAGACTTCCCTTGATTCCATTGGAAACATGCATGTTGGTTTATATGAAAGATGGGATAAGACTGTTGTGGGGACTTTTAAAAGGACCCATCCTCTTTAATCAAAAGTGTTTGGGGACTTGAACCAGAACGGTCTCAGGTAAAGGGTAAAGGAGGATGTTCTTTTTAGGTGATCTGGATTCGAATAGAATACGATATTTTTTCAAAAAATTAAGAGTAAAGAACATATATTATCATGTAGTTTACATATGGTCCGGTAAACAAAGTAGACCAAAGAAAGCAAATTGGCATTTACTTGCATGATCATACACAAAGTATTGCCATTTACTAAGCTGATATTGTGCTCATTTGCATAATTCATAATGTTTATCAAATAAGCCTCCAATTCATTCAAGAACAAACTCGGCATCCAAAATACAATAAAAGAAAGAGAAAAATGTTTTCAATCATTGGCTGTTTTTAGCTGCAGAGCCAGCAGTTCTTCCTCAGGGATAGTCTTAATACGGCAATCCGAAGTTGGATAAGCCACACAAAGCAAAGCAAAACCACGTTCCACAACATCATCACTAAGCATACCTTCACTCTGATCAACGGTGCCGCTCACCAGCTTCGCCGGGCAAGTCATGCAAACACCGAGCTTACAGTCATGAGGCACGTCCAAACCCTCGTCCAACGCCTTTGATAGAATGGTCTCGTCGTCTTCAACCTCCAGCTCCGTCGACTGGCCTTCGTGCTCCAATACCACTTTGTAAGAGCTAGCTATTAGTGCCGAGAATCTTCTAAGTGACACATGGTGACTTCTGGGGTTGAGCTTTGAAATTGTAGTGGGATGTTCTGGTTTGCTAAGAATCAATGGAGGAGATGGATATGAACTGAAACGAAGGGTTGCCATTTTTTGAGGTTTCTGGTGAGGACGGAGCTTGTTTTCTTCTTTAGGGGAGTGTGTGGTGTTAGAAAAGAGATAAACTTTTTTTTTTTCTATTTCTTTTTGTTAAATTCTGTAGTTAGTACTTGTACTACATATAAGTTTGTCTTTGTAATTTAATTTAGTTACTTTTAGTCCTTATATTTTAATTTGATGTTTTTAATTATGTGCTTTCTAAATTTTAAAATTTAGTTATAATCATTCTATTTTACTTGTAGATTTAGTTTATGTTTTTCAATTTGATAATTTAAGTTCTGTAATTTAATAGTATTATCCATGTATTATTTGAGTAAGGATTAAAATTTTAAAAAATTTGAAATCGTACAAAATAAAGTATAAAATCTGTTGTAAATAAAATAATAAAGAACTAAAATAAGAATAAAAAGAACAAAGAGAAGATAGAAATATATTTGCCTTACATAATATATTAAACTCTAATTAATACATAATATATTAAACTCTAATTAATGAAGATAATAGACATCTATATAGATAAATATTCATAACAAAATCTAAATTATAATATATTTGATTTATTTTTTAATTCATAAATTTAAAGCTTACATTATTCGATTTGGATCTAATCAAATTCTATTTTTACTCAATTTATATATTTTTATAATAGGACATACATGTTTATATTTGCATTAGTAACTAATAGAAAACAATTAAAATGCTATATAAAAAAAATCTGAAAACATTTTAAAAATAAGAAAATTATTTTAAATATTTTATAAACATAAATGTTTTATATTTCAATCATTATGAACTCCTTGGGCATGGCTTATGGTAAGTAAATATTTAATATAATTACAGTCAAATTATAAAAAATAATATTTAAAAAATTAATGAAAAATATTTATTTATGGGATAAAAAGAGTATTCAATATAATCGATACATATTAATTATTCTAATAAATATACCACATACAAGTGTACATGAATATAAATAAAATAAAATAGTATATGAAGTAACACAATAAAAACCTTATAATATATAATATTTAAAAATAGTTTAATCTTTAAATATATATATATATATACACGTTTTATCATGTCATATTAATTTTTAATGCATTAAAATAAAAGAATGTTAACATTAGTGATGTTTTTATTAAAAATGAATGATATAGTAACCCAAATCGAAATGTGCATATAGATTGATGACTAATGGTGTAATTTATACAAAATAAGTAAATAAAATTAAACATTTATAATAGTAAAAGGACAATTTATATTTGGTTTTATAAATTAAATAAACATAAAATAATAAAATTATAATATTAAGATTTATAAGCATAATTCATTTGTTTTAAAAGGTCTATTGTATTGTCTTAAACTAGTTTTAGTTACAAGTAAAATTAATGATTAAAAAAATTCAAAAAGTAATTGGTAGTTTTTTAAAGAATAAATCTTATGCTAAATTGTTGTATACTTTAACAATTAATGTGAATTTAAATTTTATCATTATAATTTATATGGATTCAAAATTAATACAGATGATGAACATTTAAACTTTAATATAATCACGTGGATGTAAATTTAAGATATTATAAAAATCATCTTTAATAGAAAAAAAGAAGTGTAATCAATTAAGAAAGTTAATTTTAAAGATCTAATATAAATAATAAAATAAAAAAATCTGAAGAAATGTCGGAAGTATTCTTACACTATATTCATTTTTAAGTGCTCTATACCTACAACACCCACAACATATATTATAAATTCTAGTTTTCTTACATAAGTTGTTATAAGCCCCTCAATGTTTATTCTTACACTATATTGACATATTTATATATCTAATATATATTATAAATTGATCTCATCATTCATGTAAATTAATTTTGTATTTATTTCGGGTTAATCTTAATCATCCATGTAAATTGATTATGACGAATGATTAAGTGAGAACTAGGGATGACAATGGATCGGACTTTATAAAGTCCAAGTCCAAGCCAATTAATAATAAGACTTTCAAAGAAACCCAAGTCCGAATCCAAATCTATTTACATAAATCCAAATCCAATCCAATAAAATATCTAAAATCCAAATCCAAAAGTCCAAATCCAATTATTTTTTGTAGTAACAACTTAAATAAATATCTTTAAATAAAAAAAATATATTTTATCAAACAAATATTTTAAATTTATAGCACAAACAAATCTCAACAAATATTATAATCCAATATAAAACAAATTAAAGTAACAACTCAAACTTTTGAAATATAAAAATTGTAAATATTTTTATTTGGGTTTATATATAGATCGAATTCATATCGGATATGGATTCGGATTGAATTCGGATCGGATCATGGCAATATCCATATCCGATCCACCTCCTATTAGGACTCAGATATTATTTTTGGATTCGGATTCAAACTTTTTTAATCAGATTTGGATCGAATTTTTTTCTTCGAATTCGGATTATATTGTCATCCCTAGTGAGAACTCGCCATCTTTTGTACTTAACTTCGTTCCTCCTCTTTGAGAGAGTAATAAAATGCTCTGTTATTTATTATAGTTCCTCTCTTGTTCTTTCTTTATCTTTTTGTTCTTATTGCCTCTCGAGTGGTTAAGAGTAGCCATTTTAGTACTTAATAACTTCTACATCCATCGAAATCTTTAGGGATTGCTCGAGTCTCGTAAGGTTAGTTAATGGCTAACTTAGTAGCCGAGAACGAACCAAGTAGCTAAAACCGTACGTTCTGAACAAATAACCGAATTCTACATACGTAAAACTATACCGACGTGACACTATCATTTAATTAGCAGAGCATATATAAAGTAACCCTAAAAACAAAACATTCAAAGAATCACAACCCCTTCAGTATATTTAAAGAATCACTAGTCAACTACTAAAAAAATTATTAAGAGTCCACCAAAACAAAATTAACCTGTTGATTAATTCATTCAAATTGAAATAATTTACAATAAGAATTAACCTCAGGTCTATTGCGGCTTTCACGTATAAATGAAAACTGATTGAGATCAAAATGAGAAAAATAAAAAATAAAAAATAAAAGTTAAACATAACTCTAATAAATAAATTATATATAATATATAATTTTCATAATGATAATAATTGTAACTAATTATATTTATTAAACTAAAACAATAATTGAAAACCCAAAGCACATTAACTAATTATATATATATATATATATGCTTTCTTTTCGGTATTAATTTTATTTACAAATAACATTAACCATCTCTCATCAAATTAGTCTAATTGACTAACTGTGTTCTCCTTTACTAATTATATCCAAATGGAGTCATTATTATGATCATCATAAGGAAAACTAACCTTCCTTTAGAGCACAGCAATCTGACCCATTTTGCCTTCAAATGGAACAGAGATGATAGATCCAGGCTCTGGTACTGGTATTGCATAATACTCTCCAGATTTGAACTCCATACGGAATTTTTCGAACATAAAACAATGAGCTACCCAAGCAAAACACATTATGCCCTTCCATAAATGTAACAGATCAGGAGAGGAGACTGAAAAAGCTAATGGAGGTTTAGATGACCAATGGACCAGGAACCACTTCTTATGAACCAAGTGATACGCCCGCAAATATTTTTTACGTTCAGCAAACCAACCTCCACCTATAGAGAAGAGGAAATAGGCAACGTCGTCCACGATTACAGATATAGAGGACCACTTGACAAAGTCTGGATCGAGACATTCCCACGATCCATCATCAGGGTGAAAAGCATAAAGAGAACGATTGGAACTGAAATGCACCAGTATTCGAGAACGGGGGAATCAAAGACGGTGCCCCCCATGGAATATTTTATCGGGACAATGGGCATCCCCACCGCAGTGTCCTCCAAGGGCGTAAATGCGACGGTCACAGGAAACGGCAGTACCAAATTTACGAGCACCGGTTGGCATCGTGCTCAGAATCTCACTGCTTTTTTGACTTTTTAGATTCAAAGTGTGCCACCGAACATCGAAAACATATCCCTCTGCATCCGGATTTTTAACCGGATTTACATTAATATACCGTCGATCTGTCCAACTGCGGTAAGGCAATACCTCCAGCAATCCATCTCGGCCTCGAACGGGAAAGTGATTCCTGGAATTACTAGTTTTCCGGCTCATATTTCTCCTCCTCATCCTCACAGCTTACCCTAAATCTGAAAAACGGCAGCAGCAGAACACTATATCGGGATAAAATGGGCTGGGTTGGTTTGATCGGGATTTGAGTTAAATATTTAGATAAACTACACTATTAATCATAGATCTATATAAACATTTCGATTTGGGTCACTATATCATTCATTTTTAATAAAAACATCACTAATGGTATATTATTTTTATTTTATTCACCGTATATTAAATATTTAACTAACACAATTTAATAAAAATGTAGATCCAAAAATTATATGTTACATAAACCGAAGTCACTCACTGAAATTGATAAAATATCGATGGCAACTACAAAACTAAAAATTATTTATTTTAGAATATACTCTTAATCATTAAATATTGATGTTCAAACCCGTAACCTTTAAGAACAATTTTTAAAAACAATTTTGGACAGTATAGTAGTACTATAACCTTTCACACCCATAATTAACTCCTTAATTCACTTTAAGCGAATCTTTGATTTTATAATGTTCGACTTACCTAATGGCCGGTGACGAGTACAAAATTTTATTATTTTCAAAAAAATCTTTATTTTTAAATATTTTTAAATGAAGAAAAAAATATATTAGTGAAATAATATAATTTCTAAAAGGTCTCTACTTTAATACTTCATTTAGACTTATTATAAAACCACAGTACTTTGAATTTGGGTTTTATACATATGTTTTGTCATTTGACTCAAATTTGTTTTAAAACACATCACATATGAAATCATATGATTTCTTGGACAATTGAATCATAAATAGGCTTATAAGATCATATGTATTTGTGATCCTGAAGGAATCTTGCTTTAGCCAAAAAGCAGCAAACCCACCACACTCAAGATTATAACAGATAAAAGGAGTTCCAATTTCTAGGAAAAACATTTGCAAAAGGTATGTTACTACATGTTCCATGCAAGTATGTTTCGACTTTTAGAAAATCGTATCCCAATACGCACATTAAGATATACGTGTTTGGTATCACCATACGCGTATATCTCATGCTTGTATTGAGAGATACGTCAAATACAGATAACAAATACAGATATGCAAACTATGTCCATCAACATGGTCCTGGTCCTCTGGTCCTCCCCCACCACACCTCCAGTGCTTGGGGACCTAAAGGTTGGGTGCTTGAACAATAAACCCAACCAGTATGACCACTAGCCCACACAGATATTCTGAATAATCGAAACTGACCTTTCTGTAGGGAGGCTAGAAAGATAAAGTTCATGTCAATTTCGGAAAACATGCACGATATGATCCGATTTCAGAAAGTATTGCAGTAAATTAAGATGAGAATGCAGGTTCAGCAACCAGTGACAATCATAATATGAATCGATATGAAGTAGACAATGACATACAAAAGAGATAAAGATGTCACAGTTTTCTTTTTGGATCAACGAATCGATAACAAATGGACTTTCTTTAAGATTACTTTGGAGAAAGAAAGATATCAACAAAAAGACTCGTGATAATTTGAAACGAAGGCATGGATGAATGTATGAATGAATAAAAGGCCATGTGGACCAAAAGCATAGATTCTTTACTCTAAAGTAAGAAAAGGAACCAATTCTCAACATCAGCACCCCAAAGTTTACTTATTGCTTTAACCGAGGATGTAAACAAGAAAATGCAGGTTCATATGATGACATAAATCTTTAGACAAATAGATGTAGACGGAAAGTAATCATTTAGGTAATCACTACTTTGCAATGCTAACAAACATGTTATGCATATAATGTAAACAAAAGAACATACCCAAAAGACTGATATCGCCGATGCTGCTCCGCTACCATACAATCAACACCTAAAGGGGACCTTTAATAGATTCTCATTCGCCTAAATGTGGGATGAGAAACGAGAATGATCCAACTTCAACTATGCACAGAAACTCACCAGTTTATGTAGATTCTCGTTTTCATGGAAATAAGCCAAAACATCTGCAGGAAGAACTTATGCAAAGCATGTACTTTCCATGAACAAATCAAGATCTTAGACCTTTCCTGCCCTAATGTAACACAATGCACCATAAGCAGCCTTGATATACACAAACATGAACATAAAAACAACTATTTTGCTGCAAATCACAAAGCCAGCTTCATCCTCTATTAAATATCATCAAGATCATGCTAAAGGAATCATCTAAATACCAAGAAAACAATGACATTCCCATCATTCAGAGAACAATCCTTGATTTGAATCATTTGATTAAGCAATAATTAGGTAACCATACAAAAACAGGACTAAGCTCCACCAGAGACCTTCAAAAACTGAAATGAAAACAACATGCAATTTAAAAAAAACAGAGCAAATGATTACATTGTTATTACTCACTGTACAAGAACAAGCCTATTATTATTGCTATTACCATTCACTATGCCTCCTTCCTCCAAATTCTCCACTTCCCCTCCCTTCGGCACCGTCACAATCAGCTCCCCGTCCTCGTAAACCGCACTAGCGAGCTCCGGCCGTGTCGTATCCGGCAACCTGAACCGCCACATGTCAAGCTCTAAATCATCCAGCAAACCGAAATCCACCAAGCTGTTAGACCTTATCATAATCTTAGTAACCCCGGGATGGATTTCCACAGTATGAGCCCTGACAACGTCGCCGATCCTCCCATCCGTTCCCGCGACGAACTTGAAGCAGTCAGGGCTCTCCTCCACCTCCACGTCGGCATCGGACCTAAAAGGCAGCTCGAGTACGCGGCTGAAGATGTGGGGCAGCCTACGGAGCTTCTTGTTGGACCCACCACCGTTCAACAAGGACTCAACCTGGTACCTAGCGGTTCTCGAGTTCATTCCATATTGTATGGTGATGTTTCTCCTCATCGGCAGTGGGTGGATTCTCATGACTCCGTTCGAGGGGATTCGGGTTTCCGGTTTTTCTCACAAAGAATTGACCTTTTGGAAGTAAATTCTAAACGACTGAAAACAAAGGAGGAAACTTGGAACAAGATTAATAGTAACAACAACAACGACAAAGAAGCTTTCTTGGAGAAAAGTGGAGATGTTTGGAAAGGAATCAAAATCTTGATCAATCTGTGGAGTGGAAAAGGTGAAATCATAAAAGCAATAGTGTCAATTCTTCAATTATTATTATGATTATTTAGGAAGATCCTGAAAAAACCCTAAAAAAGGGTTATTGGAAGAAACTAACATAAAAGGGTAACCAAATTTTGGGAGAATTGGGTTCCTTTTTGCAAGAACAGGGAAAAGAAATTGTTCGAAAAACTCAGAAATCTGGCTTTTATTTGCAGAAAAATTAAGATAAATTATTTATAGGCGGAAAATAGAATATAACCAGAAAAGTAGGTTTTATTTAGTTATTAGTCCCTTAATTCTAGGAAATTTACATATCAACTCCACTTTCTTTCACTTTCTTTGTAAGCACTCTTATTATTTATAATACATCAATTGATCTCCCTTTTATATATTGATTCAAATTATAATCATAATTAAATCGAATTTTATTTGTAATTGTAATAGTTGAAGTTTTTTTTGGGTAATTAAAGTTATTTAATAAGTAAATTAATATTTTATTAGAAAGTCTCTTGAAGTAAAGTTTATTGGGACTATAGATTTAACTCTATAAATATAGAGGGCTTTTTTTAATAATATTGTTAAGACTTTTTTTTTTTAAATGTTGAATCACACAAATTATTTTTAATAATATAGTAAATTACTATTTCATTTAAAAGTCAGATTGCTTTTAACCCGTCTTCAAATAGTGTTTTAATAAAAATAATAAACACTATTCAAAGACGAAAAACAATCAATTTTTAAATAGTGTTTTTTTCACTCAAGCACTATTTCAATAGTTTTTTCCCTGATAAATCAAATTTAAAAAGAGAAACATTGTTTTGAAGACGAGTTACTTCCTTTCGTCTTTGAATAATGTTTATTATTTTATTAGAACACCGTTTAACGACGGGTTGAAAATAATCTGACTTCTAATTTGAACGATAATTTACTATATTGTTAGAAATAATTTGAATGGTTCAATATTTTTTTATAAAAAATCTCCAATAAGATTATTAGAAAAATCTCAGAGATAATATCGAATTATGGAATACAATAAATTTTATATATTTGTATCTTTTGTCATCTTTATATTTATAGCAGATTATTATTATTTTTATTGTGGATATAATAGTATTGTATTAAATTAAATATTATTTTTTATATGTTATATCATGAGTCATGGTTCGTTTAATTTTTTATATAGCTATTTTCAGTTAAATTTTTTTAACTCGTATATACTTTATATATAAAAATATTTAAATTTAAGTTTTTTAAAATAAATAAATATTTTTTATTAAAATCACCTATTAAATTTTGAAAGTAACATTATTAGAAGTAATACATACAAGTTTTAAGCTTAAATTATAATTTATATATTTTGAAGAAATAAAATAAAATTTAAAGTCGTAAACGTTCCGTAGTTGGTAGAAAGATAAAATTTTGCAAACCAGGACAGGTGATGAAGGTGGCAGGATCTTTCCAAGAAATGGGATGAGATATGGTTTCATTATAAACCCGAAAAATATAAGGTAAGCTATATAAATAGTCATTATATTATGGGATTAGAGTTAAAATAATCATCATTTTTTAAAAAATAATAAATCTACTAATTAATATTTGAAATGGTATCGTAATAGCTATCTAACGTTAGAAAATTAATGACCAACCACTAATTAGTAGATTTATAATTTTTATAAAAAATCTACTAATTAAAAAAATGATAAATCTACTAAATAGTCATTATATCATGGGTAAGTCTCATCACGTGTCTATGGGACCAACCACTAAAAATCATCCACATCATCAATTTTTTACCTATCATATATTTTTTTAAAGTGAATCTTCACTTAAAAAAACTGTTTATAAAATAAATTAACAGTAAATATGAGTGAAAATTCACTTACAAAGATATGACATAGAAAAAAATGATGATGTGGATGGTTTTTAATGGTTGGTCCCATGTATGACGTGATGAGACTTACCCATGGTATAATTTCTCATGAGTAAGCTCATAAAAGTTGAATATCTATATATTAGATACTCAAATCGAATATTTTAATATTTGATTATTTAGATATATAATTTAATTTAAATATTTTTGTAGATTTAATAATCGTATTTATAAAAATTTTAAATATAACAAGTAACAAATTGTTAAATATAACAAAATTTTCATATTTATAAAAATTTTGCTAAGTATTTCTTCTAAATATAACAAAATTGAATATCATTCTTTTTTTACGGAACTAACACATAATTTCCTTGTCCTTAATTTCTAGACTTATTTTCTTGTCCTCCCCAACTCAATTAAATATGTCTTTTATAAAATATATTGGTTGAGTGTCATACGTAAATTAAATATAATTTTATTAAAAATAATTAAAGATTTATTTTTTTAAAAAGATAATTATATTTGCTACATCTAGTAGTTGGTAGTTAGCAATTAGTTAATTAGTTAGATTTAGTTTCGAAATTAGTTAGGTTCAGTTGGCTTTATATATAAGAGTGGATCGTGTAACCTTTGTATCATTAAATATTTTTGTAAATTTATTTTCAATACATTGAAAATAAAAACACGAGTTTCCCCAGATTTTATAATATTATTATAAGTTTATGTTCTGTTCCTCTACTTTGATATAAAATCTAAATAAAAAAATTAAAAATTTAAAGATCAGATATGAAATTCATCGATTAATATTCGAATTAAAAGAAAATCGAACACCCGGAACACGACACATATGAATAAATCTATATAAAATTACACGTATATAATATAAATATCCGGATTGTCAGATCGATGACTTGGGTTCGTACACTGTAATCTCTAGTTAAAGAAGTAGCAGGGCTTGAACATGGTGGAAAAGGATGGAGAAACAGACGAAGTTCAATTAGATTTCATTTAATTTATCTATCTACAGTTTTACCTTCGGAGCAGCATCGGAATCATCCCGAGGAAGAAGGCGAAGTAGTGGTAAGGGCAATAACGAAGTGAGGTTGCAGAGGATTACCAAGGTGGCTAAGTTATCGAATTTATCCCTCGTTACGCCGAATACCTTGGTCAGGCCAGCGCCTATCAGACCCCCGAGGACGCTGCCTCCGTTTGATATGGACATCAGAGTTGCAAAAAGTGTTGCTTCCATCCCTTCTGGACATAGTTTTGCTGCAAGTACGAGAACGGGCATGAAAGAAGCCTGCCAATATCGAACGCAGACAAAATCAGTGACAGAATTGAAATAACATAAAGTAGTAGTAGTAGTAATACATTATCCGTAACGGATATCCGAATCCGAATCAACTATTCATAAAAGTAAAGCGGATTTGGATAAAGTATATCCGAGTTTGATACCCGCATCCACTATAGATAGCAATGAGAATATCTGAATCCATACTATCAATTGCCACCCCTACAATCCGCATAGGCAGATCAAGTTCCAAATTCTAATTACAAAGTACAAAATGAAGGCAAAAACATATGACGAAAGAACTTCAATTACCTGACTAAGAACAGTTAGAATCAAGGAATCCCCGATCGCAAACCACTCGTCACTCATTCCAAACTGCCGGTTCAATCCAGTGACGAGAAAGACCTATGTAAATGCAACAAATTATAAATAGACATTATTATAATACCATAAGCACAATATACAAATGATCTTCAAAACAAAAACCTGAGTCATTCCAAGAACGGAACCAGCAATTGTTGTGGCAAGAAAAATCTTCCGCAATGGAACATTTTTTAAGAATCCATTATACAATCCAACTCCAGCCAGCGATGCGACCGAAGTGACAAGCTTGACACGTCCTAGAAACTCTGGGGTGAAACCAAGTTTATTTGTGCTGAAATAAAACGAACCTTTTGTCGGAGGCACAAAAAACTATATGATAATGAAGCAATGACAAGGAACTTTAAACAAAGTAACAGAACGTACGTGAAGAAAAACATGGCAGAGTCCGAGTGAGGTGTTGCCTGCCACAAGAAAATAAAGACCGTAGGAAGAAATACGTGGGGCTGTCTGAATGCATTCCACAACTGAATAATGCTCTCTTTTGAGCTTTCAAGGAAGCTAGAGTTCCCCAAAAGAACATTTGGCACCCTTGCTGGGCCAAGCACACGCTGTTCTTTTACAAGAACAGCAACAACAGATGTTATCAACGGTAATAATCCAGTGACACCAAAAACAAACCTGGGACGTTAAATTGGTAATAAAATGATGAGTCGAAAATTGTCTTTTAGTCCTAAAAGTATACAATAGTCATCCATAAATCACCCTAGCTACCTTACACCATAAGCATCCACCAGAGAGCCGCTAAAATAGGAACTCACAATTCCGCCAAAAGCTGAAGATCCCCAGCATAGAGACTGAAGAGAACCCGACACGCTTTGTGACTCCCCACGTGCCCTCTCCACAACCATGGAATCTACAACCTACACCATGCATCAATTTCTAAAATAATTCGGGAACATTCCCAGAATATGAATAGCATGAGTGCTGAACAAAGAATTGTTTTAAGACTTGACATTTAAAATGATTCTGATTGCAGTGTAGACATGAACACACTCATGCAGTCGTGTGTAAGTTGCCAAACAATAGAAAATAAGGCATTCCCTAACTATCAGTCACAAGAAATTCAAAATCTAGTAAAGATTTTCTCCTTTTCGGTTTGATGAATGCTTTAGACGAGGATTTCAAGGAATTTTTATGCTTTACAATTGTGCTCAAGCATGCACAAAGTCTCAGGCTCTGAGTTCGTTTACGACTTGTAAATGAATTAACTTACGATTTCATTCTTAAACCCACCTTAGCTTGATCGATTCATGATTAAGTTAACAAATATAGGCAAAGGATCATGCAAAATTCTCTTATGAAGGTTGAATATATAGACAGGACTAGAAATGAAGCCAACTTAGAATGCATATCAATGTTATCATGGGAATAACAAGCATCACAAGAAAAGTATAACTAATAGAAATCATAGAACCCTAAACTGCCCTCGGTAGAAATAGTTATCTTTAAGTGATAACTTAAAGCAGAAGAAACTTACAACATCAGAGAAGGCAACAGAAAAAGATGAAAGAAGTATGCAGAATGCAGCACCATACTTGCTGTCAACAAAGGTGGCCATCAAAATCCAAGAGAGAGCACCAAGAAGTCCCGAAAGAACCAAGTATGACCTTCTTCGATAACCAAATAGTGGGACTGAATCACTGCCAAAACAAAATACTGCTCAAAATCTATAGACAAAAATAAATACTTCAAAATTCTCATAGATGATTAGAAATAGAAATAGGTAATTAACAGAATCATACCTAATAAACCCATAAAGTGGCTTAACAAGCCACGGTAGTGCAGAAAAACCGGTTATCACGGCTGTCTAGTCAACCACATATATCCAGTCAATTCTTTAAGAAGATCATAAATATAGATGCAATAAAGTGCAATGCGAACTCATTAAAATACTTATCTTAAGCTACTTTAACTTATCAAATGAAATGCATTCTCTAATACAGAGTAAGAGCCAAATAATTCAATACTTTTACTCACAATTTTTTTTCATAACTAAATTATAAAATCAGATATCCAATTCTTTCGAGCAAAAACATATGAACTTACTTGATAAAACAACTGCATTAGAATCGATGTTGAATTTTAAGTTATTCGTTCAATTTTATTTTATTCTGATTTTACATCTACCATTTGCTTTTACTTTTATCAATGTTCGACAGGTAAAATTCAACATACAAACTGCAAATAGCAAGCACACACACAAAAAGAAGAAAACCAAAACAATTTACATCAGAAAGAGCTGCAATAAAGAAAACGTCTTGAAGTTTTCTACAATGCAAAAGTAAAGGGAACAAAAACAAAATCATGATTGATTAAAATGAAGCAATCGTTCAACTGTAAAATTGATATTATCACCATCAATTCATATAAATAACAAAATCAGTAACTATAAAACAAAAGCAAATGAAGTGAAAACAAAACCATAATTGATTAGAGTAAACAAATTACCCAAAATGTAAAACTGATTCTATTACTATTATGTAACAAAAATAAGAAAATCAAAAATTTTATTATCCAAGTAAACCAAATCAAGCCTAATTCAACTTAAAACAAGTACTAAATTATCGAATTATCAACAAGAATAGCTTGAATATGAAAGGAGAGTATAGAAAATATACTTCAGCAGGATCAAGATGCAAATCATCTTTTAAGTAAAAGCTAACAGCAAGCTTTGCAAGGCCTAAAACGCCTTGAACGAAATACACCATAGCAACTGCCACATTGTCCGGCGACAGATCAACGCCAAAACATTTTAATCTGTTGTTCTTTTTCCTCGAACTCCCACCCGAACTCGTCAAAGTGCTCGTCCCTTCTTCCAAATCCATTGTTAACGAACCTTCATTTCCAGCACCTTATCAAAAAAATCAAAAGTAAATTCAAATTCTTCGCTTTTTTTTTAGAAATGAAAAATTAAACTTACTATTTCTATCATCTATAAATGGCTCGTCTTCCGTGGAGGAAAGCGGGAGGGCGACGGACATATTGTTTCTTTCACGGGAGATATTTACGACAGATTATGCGGCGGTTAGAGGCGGCAATTGCAAAGAGAGCTATCGGTTTACGGTGGCGAATTATAGAACGGGGATTGTCGGATTTTTTTAAAGCATTGACGTTTAGTGGAATTATTGTCTCAATTTACTAAAATGTCCTTATGAATTCAATCTTTCTTCATTGGCTTAAGGGTACTCCGCGCATTAGTCAAGAAAAATCAATTCACCCTTAAACTGGGAAAATAAATTAATTAAGCACTTAAAACTAAAATTACCTAATTAATTTTTTTTACTAATTTTGGCCCTTCAACAATTAATTAGATTCTAATTAATTTTGAAGTATTATGTCTACACAAGTATTAATTTAGAATTAAAAAACGGTTCGAATAAAAAAGTGGATAATATTTATCTTAAGATATTCATATTGATTTTTTTGTTCGTAAGGTGTATGTACATTATAAAAAACTAATTAAATTAATTAATCGGGTTATAATACATAGTGCTTAATAGCATCGAAATTTTATCATATCATTATTCTAATTTATTGTCGAAGTGTCATGTCTATACAAGTACGAATTTAACATCCAACAAACGATCGCATTAAAAAACGAATGATTTTCATCTTAAAAGACTCGAATTGAACTGTTTTATCTGCAAGATGTATATAAATTATCAAATGATTAAGAAATTATATGAACAAATACTACCTTATAATCACTTTAAATTATTAAAAAATATATCAATTTAATTTTTTAATTTGAATATTAATTTAAAAAGGGCATTAACTTCAATTACTAATTTATATAATAAAACAAAAAAAAAATATGAAAGGTCTAAACGGGAATGATTTAATTATTGGGCTTAATCAATTTCATTTATACCATCACACTATTAGTATTGGGCTTAATCTCATTGTTCTTAAAATTATTAGAATTATATAAAATAAAATATATACGATTTGTATATCAAAATATTTTCGTAAGGAAGATACCAATAAACCCAATTTATTAATTTACAGATGACAGTTGTACGGAATAAGTTTTTAGTCTCCCGATCCCGACCTAAAATTGAAAGGTTCTAATTCGATCAGTTTCGAGCTTACAATATTTTTTAATCAACCTGACATGATAGAAATATAATTCGATTTTAAAATTTTAATAAAAAATTCAACTAAATTTGACATGCACAAAAATTTAATAAAATATTATACATAATATATATATATGAATATATCATGACGGGGTAAGATAAAAAATATTGTAAATCAAGAAAAAAAAGAATAAATCAAGTCGAGTTTACGTAATTTTGTCATCTTCGTTTCGGATTGAGATTTAATCTATTATTATTTTTAATATATTAATTATTATCATTAAATATATGTATGAATAATAGTGATTGTTGATAAATATTATATTAAACAATAATTGATGGAAAATTAATTAAATAGACAGGGACTAAGTTACAAAAGATCTCTTGGGGGACTGTGTTTCAAATTTTTTACACCTAAAATAAAATGAAAAATTTACCAATTTTGACTCTCAAATTTTAATTTATTTAATCTTATTTTTTATTGTTAATTATATTTTATTGATAATTTTAATTTTTGATTCCGTCGTTAGAAATAGAGTTTTGTCCACCCAAACTCATCCCGTAATTAGTTGCCATCCGTCCCTTAATTTTGATTCACTTAAAGTATTCAAATATTCGAATATTCATAATTTTATCTCGTCTCATAGGTTAATAAAATAAAAAAATTAAAGGTCTACGAGTAGGGATGAGTACGGAACCCGAATCTAACGGGTTCCAATCCGACTCGGTCCGATCGGATCGAATTTTTTGGTAAAAAATTCGGGGTCGGGTCGGGTTTGAGTTTAGGGTGAAAAAATCCGACCCGACCCAGGAGTAATAGTATAATTTTCCCATATATATTTTAGGGATATTTGCAATAATGATCCCTCTTTATATATATTTTATACAATTAGATCACTAAAATTAATTTTTTTACAATTAGGTCACTAATATTAAATATTTTTACAATTAGACCCCTAAATTTTATTTTTTTACAGTTTAGTCCCTAAAATTTTAATTTTCTAATGATTCGGGTCGGGTCAGATTTTAAAGCTTAAAAATCGGGCTGGGTCAGATTTTTTCACCCTAAACCTAGGTCGGATCAGGTGACGAGTGAAAGGTATGATTTTTCGAGTCGAGTACGAGTGAGCCGAGAATCTAACCCGACCCAACCCGTGTTCATCCCTATTTATGAGTGGATTACAAGCTAGATTTTTTTTTTAAATGATTACACCTACTACAACACTGTCAAGTTTCTTAAAGTGTTTTCATTACCCAGCTAAGCTTAAAGAAAAAGACATCACCGCATAGTATTATATTTGTTGCAGACAAGAGAGAATTATGGATGAAAAGGTTGAACTAGCAACTTTAAAATAATGTTAAAGAACATAAACATCATAGGACAAGCTTCCTAACCCTCTTACATTAATCCATCTGAAAGTGGGGTGGAGAGGTGGGACATCTACTTTCAATTATCTAATCCTAATCGTATACGCTTACTTCAAGTTCTACACTTATATAAGAACGAACGTAAAAATTTATGTTTAGAATGTGAATTTTTATATTTAATAAAATTAATGAGAATTTAAAAACTTTAGAAGTATGAGATTAGATTAATAATATAATATATATATATAATTTTTTTTAATTTTTAGAAATACGACTGCTCCCAAACACCCATATGCCCATCCATACACATACATATACACATACATATAATATAGAGCTTTCTGCATAGTCCATTAAAAAACCAGTGAAAAGTGAAAAGAATCTACTTCAGATAAAATAATTGGCTCTTAGTGCATAATCAAAAGATGTATGGGTATACATAAAGTAAAACAAAGATGGCATAGTATCATATCATTGTTTTAAAGTCACAAATTAAAACGGTAATTATTCGTATTAGGGACAGAGTCAGAAATAAACTTAGTAAGGATTAAAATATTAAATTTAAAATTTTTTAAGGATTTATTAAATATTTAAATTTAAAATTCATTAAACAAAATTTATTATATTTTTACTTAATATTTTAATTTATAAAAACCTAAATTATTATTAGATAAAAAATTTTGAGAGCTCTGTCCTGATTGACATTTGTTCATTCACCACCAACTGGGAAAACCAAAAAGACTAGACAAACCCCCCAGATTATCACTTGCAAGAAAAACCAATTCTACAATTACCAGAACCAAAGTTTGAGTTTGAGTTGATATAGCCTAATTTGCAAACAAAGTGACAAAGAAACAACATTCATTATGGTTTATAGACAAAGTTCAGTGCTGATGATGGAAACTGGAAACAAAATGTCAAGCATAAGTTCCAGATATGTCATCAGATTCTGGTTTATTTGTCCTTTCCTCTAGCACCATCTCTTGGTGCCTGCATTCTTTGCTGCAGAATGCTTTCTCCCCTCTGCAGAATGAGAATTTCATCAGATGTGGGAAAAAACATTAGATCAATGCCTAACACAAAAGAAAACACACCTGTATATGTATATGTCTTTTCCTGGAGAAAGATTCTTCTTGCAAGTATGGCAGAAGCTGAGGAAATTTTCTGATTGGAAACTTGATCCATCACCCAAAGTTCCATTCCCTCCCTTGGCAGAGGAGAAACCAACAACTCCACAACATGTCTCAACAATGCAATCATCAAAAATATGTGTGGTTTTTGGATTGGTTCCATGGGTTATTACACAAGTGTAATCTTCTGAGAGTTCCATTTCAGAAACTGAGAGACTGGTACCAAGGAAGACCCTAGGGGAACTTAAGGTTTCAGTGCTTTTCCCTATAGGAGGGGACAGAACAGATGTGAAGGAACTCAACTGGGATGTTCTTGTCTTGATACTAAACTCATGTGGTGTTCTTGGAGATTCAGATGGGGAAACAACATGAGGCAGAGATGGGATTTGGACCCGAAGTTGTGAACCAAAAAGGACAGGTTTTGACAATTTGGAATCAAAACAATCATCTTTGAGAGAATCAACAATGGCAAGACCAATCCCTTTGGAATCAAGCTTGTGTTTGGTTTCAGATTCTGGGGTTTTAGGTGTGCTTGATTCAGACCAAAAAGGGTTCTTGAAAACTGAAAGGGGCTTGCTATCAAGTATAGATTTTGGACTCATAACAGACTCAGTATTATCAGAAATTGCTTTTAAAGTAAAACCAGTGAGCAACTTGGGGAATGAAGTGGGCTTATTTTGTAGCTTGCCTGTGGGAGATTGAAGTGTAGTGTCACAGTCTGCCATTATTAAAATCTATACCTTTTACTTCCTGCTGCTTGAACTGCAAAACAATGAAAGAATGAATTTAACTACAAGGAAAAAAACCCAAAACTTTACATGAAGGAAAGAAGAAAAGAAGATATAGCAGAGGAAAAATTGGAACTTTACCCCAGAAACTGTTGCTGTTGAAAGAATTCAACTTTCTCAAGTGAACTTTAAGCTAAAGAAAGAATTTTCAAAACCCAGAAAATATAAAACCACTATCTTTGCTATAACTCTGTGGCCTCCATGTTTTAGCAACAAATTTACAAACCCATGGGAAGGAAAAAGGAAAGGAAAGAAACCTTAAACCCCAACAAGAAAACAAAAGGACCCTCTTCTTTCTCAGTGGGATATCTTCTTTCTATGTGTTTTTTAATTTGGGAACCCCACTAATTCAGCATCTCCATCATCAGTGCTGAAACATTAGCAAGCAAATGTATAGAGAGAGAAAGTACAAAGAGTGAAGAGTGACTGAGAAAAAACAAAAGAAGAAAAAGGAGCAAGTAAAGCTCTTAGTAGTTTTTTTGGTTAATTTGAAGAGTGTTGGATCAATTTCTGGTATATAAAATATAAAATTAGAATCAGAAATCAGAATGTTTCTGCAAATCTGGTTTCTTCTGCAACTGCTGATGGTATTTTGTGTCCTCCAGGCAGCTCCCAGTCAGTGGAAATTTGGTTGCTGTTGTTTTATCATCCTTCGCGTAGAGGGTTTGCCTCAATATATGGAAAGCGCCCCAGAGTCTTTACCGCGGCAGAGACGGAGTTAGGATTTAATATTAAGAAGAATAAGAGTCTATTAAACCTTTAAATTTAAAAATCGAGAAAGACAAAATAAATTCTATTAAACCTTTAAATTTAAAAATTGAGAGAAACAAAAAAAAAGCTCTATTTAATTAATATTTAAAGTAAAAGAAACTAAAAATACAATTATACCCAAAATTTTGAGAGGATAACAATCCCTCTCACTCCCTATACATCTCCGTCCTTGCATGACTGACTGACGTGATTGCTCAATAGACTCATAAATTCCGGTTAAAGGATCTAATAACTGTTTAAAATGATTGTTTTAAACTCCATGAATTATTTTGAATTTAATTATAATTTTAAATTATAAAATAAGATTTGTTAATTTAATGAATCTGATTTTTTTTATTAGACTCGATAAATATTATTTTTAAGTTCAGTTATCAAAATTAATAATTGAATGGTTATTTGTGTCATTTATTAAGTATTTTTTTCAATTATTCCTTTGGAATAGTGTGTATTAATTAAATCTATGATAACCCAAATGCGTAATCAATCAGGGTGGGACCTTTTCAAACAAACATATTATATTGTATGGGACCCTCATGTAAGCCATCTTCATAACATTTTTTTTTAAATTAGGGTCTTGAATGGGCCCTCATAACTCCAATCTTCAATTGCCGGACCCACCCATTGCTTACTATAATTAGAGTTTGATAATTTCGTGTTAAAATAACTGATAGTACTAATTAGTAATTACCATTATTATTAGTTTGATAATTTTATTTTTATGTTTTTTTAATAAGAATAATTTTGTCTTGTAAAAAGAGGATGATATCGTAAGATATTACCATTATTTAATAAGAATAATCGAGTTGAGTTATTAACATTATTTACTTGTAAGATATGAAATTGAATCGAGTTAAATTTAATGATTTAAAGGCTTATGAGTAACTCTAATGAAAAAGAGGATAATATTGTTCTAAAAGACCTAAATTCGAACATTTGTATGTACAAAGTATTTTTATATATTTTATCAAAAGACTAATAAAAGAAAATATGATCAATAGTGTTGAGTGTACGTGGTTGTTGTCCATTTATAATCTTAGATGATGTTTGTTGCTTCGCTCCGTTATAAGTCGTAAGAGAATTGAGCTACATCCAAAACATTAAACTTCACAAAAACTTGGTAAGAACAACGCGACTTAACCTAAGCTTATTTATACAAGGTTGGGGATTTAGTCCTTGTTAGGGGTGATAATGAGCCGAATCGGCTCGAAAATAATATTATTGAATTCGACTTGACTCAAAATAGAAAAAAATGACTATTTTTTAGTTAATTTATTTTAGTAGAATTCTCATATTTTATTTTATTTCTTTTCTTTTGCTAAAGAGATTATTTTTAGTGTATATGTAGCATATATATAATATAATTATTTCGAGCATGTTCACGAGCTTTTCGAGCCGAGCTTGAATCGGTTCGGTTTCGTTCATTAAGGTCTCGAATCGAACCAGAACTCAAATCGAATTCACTCGAACCAAACTTTGACTGAACTGAACCCGAGTAGCTCACGAGCTAGTCAGGCTCATTATCGCCCCTAGTACTTGTAACTAAAACTGAATTTAACGCTTTGCAATTCTTTCGTAAAACTTTATGGACGTGATAAATATATTAAAAAAACTCACGTGAAAATAACAAAAACAAGAAAGAAAGTAAAAGAACAGATAACCTAACCTAAACAAAGCGTAATACAACACAACAATACCCCTTAGCCACAAATCTCCAATGGCAGCAGCCGACGTAGAAAAACTTTATCAGTGGGCGTTGAGGATTTCAACTAACAAAAGAATAATCTGATGAAAACCCTCCAACATGCGTACTAAAAGTCCACAACTCCACGCATTTGCCTCTTCTACCACTCTATATACACTTTGTCTCATTCATTTTGCCATATGAATCTTCTGCAAAATTTCCATGGCAGAAACAAAGAAGATCTTCACCTTTCTGATAAGGTTCATAGCGTTTTGCACCACACTGTCGGCTGCTATTGTAATGGCTTCTAGCCGTGAGAAGACGACTGTTTTGGCGTTGTCGATTGAAGCAAAGTACTCGGATACACCGGCATTTAAGTGAGTTCAAGCTTCGACTCGGGTTTCGGTTTATCAGAAAATTTATTTTTATCCTTAAAATTTTATAAATTCGTCTCTTAACTTAAAGTTTTATGTCCGTCCATGTTGCATGTGTAGGTATTTTGTTATTGTGAATTCAATAGTGAGTGTCTACGGGTTCTTGATTTTGTTTCTTCCATCGAAAAGTCAACTCTGGAGACTAGTTGTTGCCATAGACGCCGTAAGTTATTTTTCTTTTTCTTTTTAAAGGAAATGACAACTCGAGCATATTAGTTTCTGGACGACAACATGGTGAAATGGGAAAGATTTTTATCATTCGATCTCGAATTAAAATTTAAATATTTTAATTTATTCCGATTTTAACTTGACATAATAAAAATACAATATGGTCTCAGAATTTAAAAAAAATATCCGGATGGATGAGTCTTGTCTAAACTAACCATGAAAATGTTGTTTTTTATTACAAGGTTTTCACCATGTTTCTTGTCTCAAGCATTTCGTCCGCCTTGGCGATTGCTTATGTTGGTAAGGAAGGTAACCCTAGTGCCGGTTGGCTACCAATATGTGACCAAGTGAGGAAGTACTGCCACCAAGTTACAGGAGCTTTGATTGTTGGGTTCATCAGTCTCATCCTCTACCTGCTGCTCTTCCTCTATTCTATTCATACAAACCTAAACCCTCTCCTACTTGAAAAAGCTTAAATATTTAGCCACAGAAGTTTACCTATATATGGAGCTTTCCTTTCAATTTTAATCATCAATTTTGGCATATAGAACTAGGCAATGTCTTTATTGAGTTTCTGGAAGGACAGAAATATTTTCTGTTCTAAGAGATTTTCCTTGTAATGAAAATATACTTGCCTTGTGATACACCTTGGTCATTGGACTGAAAACATGAGACATGGTGAACTTGAGCTGAATAATCTCAACAACAGGAACATGATTGTTGTGGATGTTGGTGGTGAACTCAGTTCCACAGTCAAAATTGTTAGGGAAAGAAGAAAAAAACGGAAATAGTTTTAACCTAAAGATTAAATGATGTGTAAACTGATCAGGGATGGAGCTGTGTGGGTGGGGTGAGCAGGGGCAATTGCCCCCCACCGCAGGCGGATCCACGTTAAGAAGAGGGTGGGCCTGTGCCCATCCTGAATTTTTTAAAATTCATATATTTGGCTTTGGTTTTTAAAATTTTTATGAATTAGTCCTTAAATTTTTAAAATTTTTATGGTTGTGCCCACCCTGAATTTTTTAAATTTTATGACTTGTGCCACCTTAAAGTATATTTTCTAAATAACTCATATACATCTAAATAAAATTATATAATTCTGAACAAGACTCGCACATAAAAAAATTTAAATTAATTTTTACATAATAATCAAACTCGAATTTGATTATTCAAGTTTCCACCACCTCATTAAAAAAAGCTAATTGCATGCATGGCATCATCATGAGAGTTAGGAACAAGTTGGATGCAAAGGAGATGTAGTTCTCCCTTGCCATTATCCTTGTCTTTGATTTTGTAAGATATGCTTAGATCTACTTGGATTCAAAAGCTTGAAGTGATGATCTTGGTAGGGAGATTGATCTAGTCTACAAGTGCACTAAACTTTGTTGTTAAGTGAGGTCCACTCATTAGTCTTATCATGCCTTCCTAGGGATTTTACTAAATCAAATTAAAGCACTAAAAATGGGAGAGGCTATATAGAGGGTACCCCATGGTGATTAAGTCATCCCAAGAGCCTTTCACATCACCCCATCTTTGCTTCAAAAAGTCCTTTGAGAGGACATCAAATTTCCAATACAATAAGACTAGAAAAAATTAGATACATTTAACATTAATGTTTAAAAGGTTTGTTAATTCATCGAATGATTAAAGATATTTTTATTATTTAATTTTGTATAGACTCAAATATTAACGTTAATCCTAAGATTATTTAAAATGTTAAAAGTCAAGTCCAAGACACATTATATATATAAGTTATTTTTAAATTTATTTTGATTTAAGTCACGTTGGATATGAGTAGAGAATATATCCCAAAATGATAACTTTTAGTTCAATCCCTTCAAAATCTAAAATTTTAAGTTTAATACTAAACTTATACTTTAACCCTCTAAAATGTCGAATTTTAGTTTAATTCATCTAAAAATATATAATTGTAAGCTAAATAGTGAGAAATTATATTTTAATCATTTAAAAAATATAATTTAATTGTAAGCATTTTTTTAATTTGACCATGAATTTTCTTCAAATGTATTGTAAATCCAATTATTTATGCATGCTTAACATGTAAAAATGTATATTCAAAAATTTTATTTCAATTAAAATTTTTAAAATATGTGTGAAATACAAGATGTAGATCTTGTTAGGTCAATGTCTAATAAAGGAAATAAATGTATATTTGGACCAGTTTTTCAATCTTAACCCTATTGTACGAAAAATTATATCATGGGTCAGTTCCACCACGTGTCCATGGACCGACCAATAAAAACTAGCCATCTTTTCATGTCATATTTTTTTCCAAGTGATTTTTCACTTGAAAATTAAAAAATAACGAGGTAGCTAGTTTTTATTGGTCGATCCATAGATGACGTGGTGAAATTGACCCATGATATAATTTTTACTATTGTACCGTCATAAAGTTATGATTGATCAAGGTTACATCATGGAAATAATGAAGTAATTCCCCACTTGCTCCAACCATTTTATTTTTCATTATTTTTTTTAATTTTGGTGATTTTTTTATTAATGTTTTTAGGTTTAACGAGGGATAAAATTAAGATTTAAGGTGTGAATAAAATATAAATTTTAAAAAGTGTAAAAACAAATTCATAATTATACTTTTCTTGGAAAAAATATAAAAGATCAAACAATAAAAAAATTTATGAATCTATTTTTTTATTTTATATAAATCCCCGATAAAATATTCAATAGGCATTCCATAAATAAACTTTATTTAAGAAGGGAAGAGAAACCATAACTCTCTTCAACAATACAAAATCATATCAACCCATGCATGAGGTATACAAATACAACCAATGGGAAACTAAGTAACAAAATCAAGAACATCACAAAACATGACATGGCAGAAAACTAGACAAGATCCAATGTGGTGATGAGAATGTTGGAGTAGTGCTACTCTATGAATGTGGCCGACACCACAAGGAAAACCAGAAAAGAGAGTGACAATTTGGTGGTGGTGGTGGTGCTTTCATTTGATGATGATCCATCTCCCTCTTCAGATGGCACGGTTTTCGATCCACCTTATGTAACAAACATTGAATATACGAGTATGAGACACGAGTACTTCAAGAAGAAAAAGAAAAAAAAATAATAACAATCATGTACCTGTGGGAACTATGCTCCCAGATTCCGGTGATCCAATCGGAGAGTCAGCCGGCATCGGCGAAGCAGCTGGTTATAACAATTAGGTCACGGTGTTAGATTAATGCAAGAATGAGATTGAAAAAAAAATTAGGTTAACAGAAACCCTTACCATTACAGTTGCTGATGGGTGGAGTCTGAACATTGCATGAGCCAGGTAACGCCAAAGCTTGAGTCCGGTTAATGTTGATCCCTAGCGATGAACCGCCTCCATTAAGGACCTCACACAAGCATTGCGGGGAAGAACGGACGGCGCTGGCGAGCTGCGTGCAACATTGTCCAAACTTTGCTACTCTTTGAACTGGATAAATTGTCAACTATATATATATATATATATATGTGCTTACAAGTGTTCAATAATGGAGGCTTAAGGCTTTATAAAATTATGTGGGTGGCCAACCTATTCAGAGGTGCTTATCGTTCGACACATTATAAGGCAGATTTTGAAAGGTCAAAATTAATGACCCCTAAAGCCCATACCACCAGGTTGTAGTGTCCAAACGTAACCTTTATTACATAGTTGTAGGGTACTTATAGAATCCAACCCCTGCCAAATAATTTGATTTCGATTCGATCAAAATTCAGTTAATATTTTGTTTGAGTCAACTCAATTTAAAATTAAACTCAACTCAAGATCTTAATGAGCTTAGTTGAACTCAATTTGATATTGTGGTAAGTAACTCGTTATTTTTTATATAAATTCTTTTTATAAATTTTTTGTCTATTTTAAATATATTAAGTCTAAATAAATATAAATATATTAAATTCAAATATAAGCCCAACCTTAACACATGACATGTTATTATTATGATCCAGCCCAGCACATTGTCTTCCCTGTGGTCCAACATTCGAAATCAGAACTCAACCCGGCCTTCTAAATTTATCTAATATATTACATTACTTTACTTTCATATATTACATAAAAACTAAATTTATAATAATATATAATATATTGAATTATATGTTAAATTTTTTCATACATGAAAAGAGAAAAAAATAAATTTAATAAAAATAAAATTATACAAAATTAAAATATTAAAAAAATTGTTTCAAAAATATAATATTAGTGGGTCAAAATGAATATTGGATTTGGTCTATTTTATTATTTAAATCTTTTGATTTAGTTGTTATTAACGAATCCAATCATACACTTAAAAATAAAATTAAAACACACTGTGTCCTGCCACGTAGTATAAGTAAGAAAACTTTCTTGATTTGATTAAGCTTAAAGTCCAAATAGTGTCCATTAAACTATCTACGTAGCTAAACTAATCTCCTTTGTTGTTGTCCAATATTAGTTAAAGTAGTTGAGCTTCAATAACCAACTTCAAAACTACCTGTTTTCTTACCTAAACTAATCCCTAAGTGCATATAAATCCACTCTCGTCTTGTCTTCCCAATCATCAAATCCAAACACTCCAATCTCTTTGATCTCTTTTTTAGTTAAGCAATGGAGTTTTCTAAGTCATCTTCTCCCTATGTTCCGGTTCTGGTCTTAGCTTTGACGGTGTCGATGATGATGATGATGTCGTTGCCTGTTTACGGGCAGATCAATAACCCATGTACTCCGACAATGCTTAGCACCTTCACGCCTTGCATGAATTTTCTTACGAATAGTACCGGGAATGTGAGTTCACCGAGTGCGGATTGTTGTAACTCTCTTAAGAATCTTACTAGTGGCGGCATGGGATGTGTGTGCCTCATTGTCACCGGAAGTGTACCTTTTCGGATACCGATCAACCGTACCCTAGCCATCTCTCTTCCACGAGCTTGTAACATGCCCGGTGTCCCTCTACAATGCAATGGTACATGAAATATTGTTACCCTAGCAAATAGCAATTGTACATGTTCTTTACATTCAATCTGACAAAAATTTTCTTTGCTTTGCAGCGGTAGGTGGTGTGCCTCTTCCTGCTCCAGGTATAGTTTGAAGGGTTTTTTTTTCCGGTTATCGATATTTATCGATTATGTTTGTAATCACGGTAAATATGATTAGAAACCGAAACCATATGTGCTTATTAATTTGGTTATTTGTCTGATAGGTCCAATCTCACTAGCACCCGGAGTGTCACCGTCTTTAAGCCCTACGAGTTCCATTGTTCCCGAACCGACACCATCGGCTGAAGCACCGGATTCTAACACTACACCGGTGCTAACTCCACCATCATCGGATTCTGGATCTACTCCGACAGCCACTACGGGGAGCCGTGCCGGTGTTACTCCATCAGCTGCCAACCCCTCTTATAGTTTCTCACCATTCCTTTGGGTGTTCACATTAGGATTTGTACTATTCAAGCCCTACTAGGCTGATATGTCTCCAATTCTGTGTGTTTTATAGATTGTTTGGTGAGTGTGTATTCTTTTAGTGGCTTAAACTGAAACCAGGGTTGGCATTTGAGTGATAGATTTACATGTTTATATTAAATAAAAAATATATTTTAGTTTTATTTTATATTCCAAAGAACAAAAGGGTATCTTGGACTGGATTAAGCAGCAAGCATTGTCTGCTTGTTGAATAGACACAGGAAAAAGACCAATCCAGGGGTACGGTCTGGCATTAGAGGGACAAAAGAAAGCCAAGCCATGTTTTTGCCAGCCAACTAACAAAAGGGTACTTCAGATTTTTAACAAAAATAAAATCCAACCATATAATTTGCTGTTTTCTAATGAATTACACAGCAAATGGTCCTAAACCATTGCAGTAGCCATTGGAATTGTACCAGACAAAGTGACTACTGACTGACAAGATTTCTCCCTTTGATAGCTTTGAAATAAACAGAATCTTTCTCTGCATTGTTCCCCCACTTCTTCTGGTGCCTTGTTTGACCATATTTGGAATGAAATTACATACCATTTGCTCATCTAAAATACCAATCTTAGTCAGATTCAGTTTCAAAGGATTCTGAGAAACTCATATATCAGCACCTGCATTCGATGTGTCGAACAGAAGGTCGAAAATAAAGTATGATCTCTGTCATTAGGCATAGTATTTACACTCTGATAATAGATGTATTAATATCAGTTTAAGATACATAACTGTTTCTTAATCACACTTATCACTTTCTTAAACCTGTGCTTAATTGTGGAAACTCCAATGATGATGTACAAAAATTAACCTACAATATAAAAGTGATTGGAATATTCCCCACTTTTTTACTTTCTCTACATCCCAGACAAGTAAGAACAAAATGATAATATGGTGCATTCACCAGAAGACAAAGCTCGGCATGTTTTTCTTTCAACTTTTACACGTTTTTTGAATCATTAAAATAGTGAAATGAATGATTAAGAATTAACAGTATGTTATACGAAGATTCTGTGTTTCGAAAGAGAATTCTTACTCATGGCTCCCATAGATGTCTGCCAAGCCTGTAATAAAGTAAAAGAAAAAGGAAATGGCAGTGCAGGTGTTCTATTATCAGTAAAAGCAGTGGGAGGTCAGAAAACAAGCATTCTGATTTCTATTTCCACTTTGTTTTGTTCTTTACATTGCTTCTATCACTTTGGTAATGAGTATCCAGATGAAATCCATTTAGCATTTAAAACAAAAAAGTTAGACTTAAAATGATTGTATTGACCATCCTTTTATCTTCTTCAGCTCCACAAAAAGAATTCCCTAAAACTAACAAATCATGAACAAAACAATCTTCAAATACCTCCGGTTCGACCATTCTTGATAATGCAACTTTTCCCTGCAAAACCGAGAAAAGCTACATTATTATCACATAAGTAAGCTAATTTTAACCATTTTTGAGTATTTAGAAGTGATCATAGGTACCTAATCGTTGTGAGTAATTAAGGATGTCGAACGGAGCTTGCTTTGAGATGCCTTAGAAGTGGAATTTTTTGTTAATCAGTTGTCTTTAACTATCAGTTGCATTGAGATTGGTATGTTGTAAGAAGACATCGTAAATTATCGATGATTCGAGAGTTAGTTAACCTATCAATCACGGAGTTTACACCTGATCAATGAACATGAAAACAAGATTAGTCGGAGAAACCAATAAACAGACTGTCGAAAGGGAAAGAAAGAAAGAAAGTACCAACCTTTTTTGGTTAATGAGCAACATAATGTCTCAGTCACCCTTATGAATGAACCTTCACAAAGTGATTCTTAACTGCATATGATAAAATAATTTATCTTCTTAAGAAACCAATAAACAACAGTTCACGAGCTGTTCAACTCGTTAAGCACCCGTACACACACGTATACAAATAGAGATAGCAAACATACTTTGAATGTAGGTCGTAATCTCCTTTAGAAGAAATTTAGCTCGGTGTATCCATGTGCATATGGCAAAAGCTCCTCCACCTCAATCCTTGAAGTAGAGTAACTTGTGCTCTTCTTCAATCGGCCACGGCTTGACTCAACTTCAGCCCAAAATATACCATAAACTGGTCTATGATCCGAGAACTTAGATTCCCCACGAACATAAGATAATTGGTGGATACCTTCTCCATGCCACAATATCCGGTCACACCTTCATACGAAAAGTTAAGTCAGTAGTCAGTACACTTCTTTTATTAAGCTGATTTTCTTTATTGTTCTGCATCAGTGGTATTACTTTAACTACTTTATCATGCCTTATGGCAGGAGGCATTTTCTTACCACGCTGGAGTTCTGCATTTCTCTTTTGGGTGCATATCATCCCCGGTATATCTGTCTGAATTTCTTGAATACTTGTATGTTGGTGGGAAGTAAATCTTTCCTTCATTCCATCCCTTAAAAACACGACCTCTTTTCTGCTCTATTCTTAGCTGTTGAAATATCACCAATGAAATGTTTTAAGCCATTGTATGTTATTCCAAACGAAGATACGGAATTTGTACAAGTAAAAGGCATACCTGGTCGTTTTCTAGCAATGCCCTCCAGTTCTGCATCTCAACAAGTGCCTTGGCAGACCGGTAAGAGAGAGCAATGCGATAATTCAAATCCCCAAGCCAAATTATACGACTGGATTAACATATAATAGTCAGTATATATGCAAACAAATTCATTCTAAGATCAAATGGTCATGAGTTCATTTCTAAGCTTTGTTTCAAAGAAAATTTGCAGACTAAAGTCCTTACTCATGCTCAAGGATTGTTTCAGGGGACTTTTCATTTTCTTCATTACGAACTCGTGGAAACCTTGTCTTCTTAAGAATCTCCATGACATCAACATTCCTTCTTAGCTCATCGCCCTCCTTTTGCCCTGAAGTTAAATGAGTGCAGATGAAGCAAAAGCTTGTTTGATGCAGCAACATACTGACAGATATTGAACCCTGGCAAACCAGATCATGATGGTTAATCAATGATGCCTCTGATTCTTGAGCATAAGACAAGTAAATTATAAGGAAAAAAAACTCTTTAAGAGTACCATTTTACGGTCTGAGTAATACCTTATTTCCAAGATAACCCATCAATCCTCTGCCAACACAAGATACTTTCATGTTTTTAACATGGTCTCTCAACTCGCTTCTGACCCAAATTGTGATAAATATGCCAACCATTTGTTTACTAGCCACTAAGCAGTATCTTGAATGTCCCGGCATCCTATATCCCTGTTCAGATGCAGATCCACCATAGGACATTGGTGAGTACAATACCGTACTTGGTGATTCCGTGATCCCGTTATCATCGTCCGATGAACCCCATTTGGAGTAATCGCTAGGTCGGGAGTAGTCACTAGGCCGGGAGTAATCACTAGGCCTATTACCCCATCTATAACTCGAATCGTAGTCACTTGGCCTATTACCCCATCTATAACTGGAGTCGTAGTCACTCGGCCTATGGCCAAATATTACCCTATCACAAACACTGAATCGCCTATCAAGTCGTGGTTGTGGAACTGAGGGATCGTTGTCCATTCTCCAACTGCTTGTTGTCTGAAACGACCGGCGATGAAAGAAAGATGAATTCTTCTGCCTAGATGATCCCTCAAAATCAGCATCCACCTCAGCAATGGGCTGAGGAACAGGAGATGGTGTATAACAAGCCCCGCCACCACTGGTTCCGGGAAGATTGTTTAGAGTCTTTCGAATGAGAGACAACCATTTTTTGGCTGGACCATTGTCTTCTGCACCCAAAATATTCCCGGCATTCAAAGGAACTATCTCTTGAAACCTGTAAGAGAACAAATAGGAAGGAAATCATTCTATGAACAGTCTGTGTTTGTTAAGCAAGACATGAAGATCAAAACCGTCCAAAACATACCCGAGGACATATATATCTGCCGGAGACGAGGCATGCAGCAAATCTTCCAGATTCAAATTACCTGGTGGGGATCTTCCAGCCACATTCCATGTAGCTACAAAAATGCTGCTCCAATGGAAAACAGAAGAACTGTTGGTACTGATGCATCACAAAGAAACAAAAGTAATACAAGAACCTAGTACACAAAATTTAGAAGAAAATATACCTATAATTTTCGACATCTATGATTCGAGGGTGATCAAGATTCATTCTCCCTCGCCGGCTTTGTTCCGTACTCCTACTAAATTTTTCTGCACATCATCGTAACATTTAGAAAAAATAATCATAATAAAATTCCATCTTAGAAACTTGTGAGATGAGATTAGGAACCTGTTTTACTCTTTTTGATTGTGCATGGCTCCCTTTCTGAGAAGCTGGTCCTGTATTCCACTTCACATCCTGAAAATTTAAAAACAAAAACTGAATTGCTAAAGGAATATTTTAAGGATGCCTTGTGTGTTTGTTGAGAAAATTGCAGGAATATTTTAAGTAATCCATTCTCTTCATTTTTTTTTCACAAATGATCAATCTTCTTTTCTTAACATGAAAGCTTGAGGTCCTAACTATATACTAGACAATCCTTGTGAAATTCCCAGAAAATAAAGCTCAAATTACTCACGTCCTCCTCCACAGACATGATCATCAGCTTGAAAGTCCTCAGTTTTGCTCTTTATGTTGAACCATTTTCTGACCATTTTTTTGGACCATGAGAGCTATACCAAAACAAAGAACACCCCATTGAAGTAAAAATAATCAGTTACAAATCTCCAAAAAAGTTTAATTTTTTCACAAATTTGAGTATTGAAAACCAGAAACAGAGAGAGGGGAAGAACAAAAGCAAAAGCAAACCTTGCTTTTCTTGGGGTTTTCATCTCTCATTGTTAAAGCTCTAGGTTCATACAACTATTAAATTTACTCTTTTACTAATCCTCAAAGCTCTCAACTCTGATACAAAATCACCAAGAAAAAAATACTGTTGCTAGAACCCCATATGCATCACACTCCACTGATCCTTCCCCCAAAACAAGCTGAATTCTTCACTTGCTCAACAACAAGGATGAAGTAGAAGCTAAAACAAGAGATGGGTGTGTCTTAGTTTCCTCTTTCATGTATGTGAAAGCAAAGAAGGGAGCTAAAAAAACCAGAAAATATGAAGGATCCAAGGACTGTAGAAGAAAGAGAGAGAGAGAGACAAAGACAGAGACACCACTTTAATGAGATGAAGTTGAGATGAGAACAAGAAGGGGGAGATTCTTGATATGGAACAAACAAGCACACAATGCTGCAAACATAAAAGAAAGCAAGTCTAGAGAGAGAAAGGTCCTAAGAACAAGTAAAGCAACACCATTTCCCTCTCTACCTCACTTTACTTTGTTAAGAGCCTCGTTATCAGTAAAAAAAGCAAAGTAGTATATCAAATTTTGAATGGAATAAAGCGCAATATCGAGACGAGAGAGAAGAAGCTGTCTTTCCTTTTGTTTATGAGTAAATTTTGTCATTTTTAATTAACAAATCATTGGTCTTTAGTTTCCTCAAATCTCAAGGCTAGTTCAACAAGAAAGGGACCATACCCCTCTGCACTGGCAAGCTGCCTTTGAATCTCCACTTTCTCTGCTGAAAATCTCTTTGCCATTTTTAATGGTCTTCCATAGAAGAAGGGGTCATCCATCTTGTAAGAGTAAATTGAATATAAACAATAAAAATAACTTGTAATTTTAAGTTGTTAATTATAAATTAAGTAGAATTAAATATATTTAAGTAATAACCAAACTAAACGGAATAAAATCCAGCTTACAACAACTTGACACTATTGATTCTAATAAGTGCAAATAATATGAATATGATTTTTGAAAATTAAATAAAACATGATATAATATAAAAATCGGTATTTAAATTGATTAATTTTGATCGAGTATTAAAAAGATTTATCGAGCAATCTCCTTTATCTATTTGCTCTATTTATAATGTTATAATTCGAACAATTTATATTGCTTAGGATAGTTAACATCTCATCTGATTAAATTAATTAATTGGTGATCCAACGGGATGAGATATTAGATCCTTTAAATAAAATCAGTGGTTCAAATACTGACACTGTAAATAGAGCAAATTTGTTGATAGAATCACTCTATAATCGATCTTTGTAGTGCTCGATCCAGATTAATCAACAATGAATTGAATACCGATCGTTAGACCAAAGAAATGCACTTAAAAAAGGCAAGTACCCCAGTTTTTAGGGGCGTCACTGTTCTTCATTCTTCATAACACCTACTGAATTGAAGCTCCTTTCAAACTACATTTTCAGGCACTAGGACCACATTCTTAGTATTTAATTTAGGGTTCTGTTTCCTATTAAATCTTGGCCACTTGTGAGAGTCATGGAGGAGGAGCCTCTAGGCGGCAAAAGCATGCTCAATTCTAGATTTCTTTAATGGTAGAGTGGAAGAGCTTTCTAAAGTCTCCGCCGTCCATGGCGGCTCCTCGGGCCATCAACAATCTTCAATTCTGCATAATTCCAGACACATTTAACCAAAGCAGAAACCCTATATGGTTTGCTATTTTGACTAGAGTTGTAAGGTACCCTTTGTCATGTTACTTTACCTAATGACTATGAGCCCCTAAACTCCTAAGCCAATCAAACAAATATTTGTTTAACTCGTTTAAATTTATCATCAATATAATAAAAAAATATAAAATCAAACATATTTAAGCATTCAATATTCTTTATTTTACGCACTTTCAGATTCATAATCTTTAACCAATATTAACGAAATTAAGACTCAATCAACATCGAATCGGTCCTATTTTATTTACAATACTTTGCCCTATTGTAATGTGGGTCTCTTTGGGAATGATTTTAGTCAATTTGGAGGAAAAGTAAAAGATTGAATCCTACAAAGAAAATGTGTAAAGTGATAAATTGTATGAAAGACCAAATAGAAAGATGGGACATATTTGTAGTATTTGACTATTTGGATATCTAAAGAGCAAAGCAAGGGACACTACTTTAGGGGTATCTTTCATTCACAACTTGTTGAATTTGAAAGATTATTTATTTTCTTCTTCTTCTAAATTTGGGTGATGGATGGGTGGTATCTAAGGAACAAGGTTCTTATGGATTCAAGAAAAGCATGATGAGAGGAGAAATTGGATGTAACATTTTTTCTCCCTCATTCTACGGAGGACAAAAGAAACTTATTCGAATATCGGATTCGGGATTAATATAATTACAGATTCTGGAATAGTCATTGAATTTGTTTCAAGTGATAAGTAATTTAGTATCGCTGAATTTTCGAGTTTGAGGTCTTGTCAGAGTAAAGTCTTAAAGAACCGAAAGGATAGTAAAAATTTGATAATAGATTTTTATATCTTCCTTGGTTAAATCAATTATATGATTAACTCTTATACTTAAAACTTGTAAAAATATATGAATTATTATCTCGATCTAAAAAAAAAAAAAACTTTACAAACAAAACTTAAATCAACATTATGAATCAGATCCCGAAATATAACACACGACAATATTTTAAACCCACAACCTATATATATTTGAAGTAGGACATGGCAACCACCATGGTTGAACCAGCTTGGGTCATGCCCTACCTCTGTGATGAAAGAAAATTTTAGATTTTTCCAACCCTTTTTTCTAGGGTAGGAAGCCCTAATAAAACATTATGAAACAATTCATGATTCTAAAAAAATTCTTTTTTCTATTAATATATACATTATTAAATGTCACATCATGAAAGAGACTCTCTAGCCCACAAAATTATGAATTTGCAAATAACACCTAAACCATATAAAACAATTTGATGGACTGTAAACTTAAAAGAATAAAAACTTTGGATTAAAATATTTATAATAAAATAGGTGTTTTTATGACATATGCATACTTTTATTATAATTTTTATATTTAAAAATATTTTTTTAATTCATGAAATTATCTCAGTGATAATAATAAAGGATAATATACAAGTTTTTCTTACCTTAATCAGTGATCGAAAATTTAATTCTCGTTTTGGACATAAAATAACATTAAAATTTATGATTAATATTTATTTTTTATATAAAATAAAAAATGGGAATAAGATTTGGTTTGCTTTTTTTTTTCTTTTTGAATGTGTTTATTGAATTATTAAGAGTTACGAGGCAGTCAAAAGTTGATTTAATATTTTTATTTATTTTTATTGAGTGCTTTTTGTTACTATTTCACCCCTTTAATCTTTTACTTTACCGTAATGTTTTGTCATCTATTTTTTGTTTTTAGGGTATGGGTTTTGGGTTACCCTTTTTCTTTTATCATGTGTCATTTTCTTGACACGTGTCATAGTTACATGCATGGATATAAACATAATACATAAAAATAATTTGAAATAATAAATATATCTACATCATCATATGCATATCTGATTTTAAACATAATGTTAAAATAATATAATTTTAATTATAAATAAATAAATCACGAACATAAATCATAAAATAATAAACACTTTAAAAAATGTTAAGAGATAAAGTTATTACTCTTTTTGTCTTATTTTATTTGTCCGGAATTGATTTTTATTAGTTAATTTTTTAAAATTTTGACTATTATAACTTTAAATCTATTATTGATAAAAATATTAAAAATATATTTTAGAAATCTAATAAAGTAGTTTAAAAATATATATTTTATAAAATTTAATAAATTAAAATATTTAAAATAACTATGGTCAAAATTTTAAAATTTTAACTTTAAAAAATCAATACTAAACTTCTTAAATGAAACAGATAGAGTATTATTTTCGTCAAATTCAATACTAATAAGGAGAAATAGAAGTTAAGGGACCAAATATTGAAAAATCTTAAATTTAAGGACTAAATTTATTTTATCCTTTAATATAAAATTAAAAGATTATAGGTACAAATCTTATTATATAAAATTCAGATCAAAATAATTTCCGATGAAAATTACACATGAGACCTAAAATAAAATAAATCTAAATAAAAATCATGTAAAATGATTAAATGTTATTTCAACCAATATCTTCTGGGAAACTATTTATGTACCCATCAAAGTGATTAAATGTGTTGATTGAAGTGTTAATGCCACAACTAGAAATGTCACCACTCAAGAATTTTCAAACATCACCTTCCAAATTGCCTATCAAAGTCATTTTTCAATGTGTTTTTGATTTTATATTACTATAAGATAAATATTAAAAGTTAATATATAATTTTAATTAAAATTAAATATTATATAAATCTATCGTATGACGGTATGAAATCAATTTGTTTTATTCACAACATCGAAATTTAAATTTTAAATGTTAGTTACTCACTACACCAACTTTTATATACATACACAGATCTGGGTGGTAAACAAAATTCGATTTGACTTAAAAAATTGTCTCTATTTGATTCAAAAAAAAATTAAAATAAAATTTGAGCAGTAAAATAGAAGCTCGAATAACTTGATTTTTTTAGTAATTAGTGGATCGATTTTTAAGTTGATCTATTAACTTTGTTTGATGTATGTATATCACATATCAGAGACGAAGCTACCTTATGTACGGTAAGGGCTCTTGTCCCTCTCAATTTTTTTGGTATAATTACACATAAGGTCCCTCTTAACTTAAATAGTAATAAAATAAGGTTTTTGCCCCTCCCAATTTTTAAATTTAAAAACTTAATAGATCTTTGCCCCTCCCAATACTTGAATTCTAGCTCCGTCCCTATCGCATATTATGGTACTTTGTTCGATTTTTTAATTAATTTAATCTAATATATTATTAATCAACTAACGATTAACAACTTAAAATGATTTAATATAATATGATAACAGAAAAAATAATTTTATATTTTATATGATAAGATAGAAAAAAAAAACATATTCAATTAATATAGAATTCGATTTAGAAGATAAAAAACCTTCGATTTAGAATTCGAGAAGGTTTAACCTTTTTTCTAAAGAAGGTATTTATTAGGGTTCATGCAACATCTGTTACGAGATGGTATTTATTAGGGTTCAAATCCTAACATATGTGGCCTTTATTTAAAAAAATATCACGGACCTCGACCCGAGCCTAAGCATAAGCAAGTTGGCGTTTGGTCCTCCGGTGTCATCCCTCCTCCTTTGCTCGTATTAATGGCTTCGAGCATTCTCACCACCTCGGTCATTTCAGGACGTTTCTCTGGATTCATATCCCAACATTTTCTCATGATGTTGGCTAGAGAACTTGGACAGCATCGTGGGATATCCGGTCGTAGATTCTGCCGATACATCATGTAAATATAAGATGTGGTTTGCTGATAAAATAGAATAACACGAACTAACCTGTCGAACAACTGCGGACGATATGTCAGCAAAGCTATAATCTGGATAAGGCATATCACAGCAATAAATTTCCCACAAGCATATGCCAAAGCTGTAGACATCACATCTTCTATTGTAGGGCTTACCATCAAGAACCTAATTCATTTTTTGACAAAATGAGAATAAAAATTATGAGGATTGGTATGACATAAATGAGCTTTCGATAACTCGTGATTTATCGAGGCATTTAATAGGCATACCTCTGGGGCCATGTAGCCGAGAGTACCGGTTTCACCAGTCATGTCCCGTGGATTCTGAGCTTCAACACGAGCAACACCGAAATCAGCAATTTTAAGATTTCTCTGAGCATCTAGCAACATGTTTTCTGTCTTGACATCACGATGTACAATCTTTTTCGAGTGTAGGTAGCTAAGACTGCAATTTTGAATACGCTTACTCGTCAGCAAAGAAATATTATTTAGAATACTCGAAACCAAAGGAAATATTAGCCCTCTTACCCTCTAGAGAGGTCTAGAGCAAGTTGGATCACAACCTTAAAAGCGAGCTTCTTCCGCCTGTTTTTAATCAAGTATTGTTTCAATGTTCCACCAGGAAGATATTCGACAACAACACAACATGCTTTAGAAGGAAGGGGATTATGACTTTCAGCTGAAGGATTTTTTGGAGGAATCCTAAGATTTGATGTTCCCATCGAAGCACCGATAAACTGTAACTCAAATTAAAATAAGTTAAAACAGAAATGTTTCAGAAAATGAGAAGCAATGAAAAACAGAGGGCTTGATTATGCAAAGAGATAACAATTATATCAAGTTATCAACAAGTGATCATTTCAAAGTAGAAGAAAATATCGGACCTTTGTAACATTAGGATGATTGAGCTTGTGCCAAACAGCAACCTCTTGCCAAAACGATGCTCGTAGAACAGCGGTTTCAGCAGTTGTGGCAATACGATCCTCGCCCCAGTCCAACAGCTTAACTACAATATTGTAAACCAAACCAGAAACACTCATTATATATAACCATCTTCATTTTGATTAGCATTTTAACACAATACTATCTTGATATATTTGGAATTTGCATATTCGAATCAACTCATTAAGCCATCAAAACGTTCTAACTTATACACATTGTGCACTAGAAAAAAATATATCGCGGTCCATCAAAATAGCGAATGCCGTGCCTTAGGCTCCAAAACAGCTTTAGCACACATTAACCAGATAAACATTAGAGCTGACACTATCTAGACATCATTGCCATAAATTCAGCTCTATGCATTTTGAAAGAATAACACATGTTAGTTCGTATTTCAACTTGGACAAACTATCGTTACAAAATCCGATCACATATTAACATATATTTACAAGAGGATCCCAACAATTAGCAAAACACCAAGAAATTATTGTTGCTTAAACAGAATTCTCAAGCTGCATCAAGTAATTAGGCAATTTTGACCAACAACAAGAAGCAAAAATCAAGAACTAACATAGATAATACATTGTTTTCTTCTAAGTACGATCGAAATTCGGAACAAAAATTACCTGCAACAGCTTGATTATCATAAGTGGCTCGATACACAGTCCCATAGGTTCCACGAGCTATAACATTCCCTAAATCCAACTTAGCCAAATCAATCTCCCATTCCTCTATAGGCCTTTCCTTCTCAATGTTCCTAGACCAAACCCGGCTTAGGTGCTTCTCCAGCTGCATATCTAAGTTTTTTAAATCGATTTTATCGGCTCTAAAGATCATGTCTTTGCTACTAAGGCTTCCATTACCCTTCATCTTTGAATCCTCTCCACCACCTGATTTCAATGGTGACTTGAAACCACCATCTTCTTCTCTACTTTTCAAATCCATACTAAAACAAGTGTTAACAATATCAACAACTTAAAACCACAATCAAAAACCCATGGCATTAAACTACAAAAAGGACTGCAAAATTCCAGAAAATGGATTAAATATCAACTAAATAAAAACAAGTTAAACAGCATATATACATATATACATATACATAAGATGACAGATTAAAGAAGAAACCCAGTTTCACCAACCCCAATTCCTATTAGATTTCTGTATCCAAAACTGACCTTTTAAATGATTATTAAACAGAAAAAGAACAAGAAAAATGCTAAAAAGTAAAGCCTGAGAAAACGACCCGAACCCAGAATTTAAATAAAAATAGAATCTTTAACTAAAAGCCAAGAAAGAGAAACAGGCATGGACGGTAGAGTAAGCAAAATTCAATAACGAACCATCAAAATAATAATGAAAAGCCCTTTGAAATGAGGTTTTTGAAAGGGATAATTAAGACGAAAATTTTGAGTTTAAATTAAATTAAATTCTTCTCATTATCAAAAACTAAGAATAGGTGATTGAGAAGATAAATGAACCGAAGAACTAAAAAAAGGAAGGGAATTTTCTATGGAGAAGATTAATAAAAAGGATATAAGAAAAAACCAAGGAAAGATAGGAAATTTTAATTTTGGATTTGGATCAAGAAGTTTCTATGTATTTATTACACATTTAATGGAATGGTTTTTCTTTAAAATAGGGATAAAGAGATACTTAGTCCCTAAACTTTGTAACTCTCCTCAATTAGGTCCCTATTGGTGAGTATCAGAAAATAATACTGAATCATAAAAAAAATCCAAATTCAAGGTCAATATGGACATAGGGAGGGATTTAGGTCGCAAAATTGGATGGATAATCCATCCTTTTCTTAATTAAGAAAATAAAGACTTCAATTAATATTTGGGGATCTAGGCCAAAATGAATAGTACAAATGAGAGAACGTTATCTGCACATGGCATTCTCCCTTTAAAATCAACAATAATATATTTACAAAAAAGGAGAACGCCACCTGTAGGTGGCGTCTTCCCCCCAAGTCGCCACCTGTAGGTAGCGTTCTCCTACGTTCACTGTAGCTTTTAGCCTATATTCCAAAATAAACTTTAAACACTTTATTTACACAAATAAAAACTCTAAAGGGCCTAAATATCTAAAGCTTCCGATTTAGATACAAATACTAAGCCTATGGACTAAATGTCAATTTATCCTTTTTAAGAATAATAACTAAAAATGCATTATATAAATTGATGACACTAAATATGAGATAAAATATCTGCCTTGTTCCTTCACGGAGCTTCCTAAGATAACCTTATTTTAGTCAATTAGAGACTTTATTCTTCTGAACTTTTTATTTATAATGAATATTTTAATTAACTCAATTATTAAACTCATCAATACTGAAAAGTTATATTCCAAACATAGGTTGCAACTTGAACCAAAAATTTATTTAACATTATAGTTTAAATTATATATGAATAAATTAACTCAAATTTCTTCATAATTGATACTAATATTTATTCGATTTATTTTAAATTTTAAATCCAAATTTAAATTTGAATCACTATGAATTTACAAAATGAAAAACTAAATGAACTAAACTAGTATATATTAATATCGATCACTCAATTTTTTTTATATTTATATTTATCTTAAACTTATATATATATATAAATTTAACTCAAAATTTATATTTTCTATTTTTTATAGTCATATTTTGATCTTAAACTTATATATATATATAAAACCTATATATATATACATATCTTAAATAAAAATTACAAGAATTAATTATTAAATTTATTCAAGTATATATCTTAAAGATATAACAAAAAAAAAACTAACAAGTGCGACGCGAGTCGGTCTAGATTAGTCAGAGCTGGATTCTAGAACCAGAAAAATAATAAAAGAATTGACAAAAAGTGGGATAAAATAACCAGTTCCGTCCAAGTTGAGTTTTTGTAGAGTAAATTCTTGTTTTTGTTTCATCTCAACACAGGTTTTGTGATGCGGCATTTAGAGTACAATTAAATTAAGACGGTATTTAATATAAAATTTTAGTAGGATATAATTAAAAGATATTAGTAGAGAGAGTTTTGCAAACATACTTTTATTTTAGATTTAATTGAATAAGAATGATAACAATTTTTTTATAGAATAATATAAAAATAAAGATAAAAATTTGATTTATCGTAGATAATAAAATAAGCGTAAATATAATTTTATATTTGTTCTATTCATCTTGTAAATAATTCTAAAATATAATTGTATTATATAAAATTCAACTATTTTTTATTAATTCATTACTCAAAATAGAATTATAAATTTTTTACACTATAGGGTTTGTTGCATCAACATTTATGGTCTAAAATCTGTCTAGCTTCTGATTAGTAGACTTCCTAAATTTATAATTATATAAACATAAAATTATAATATTAAAAATTCATATTAATAGACTGAGAAACTCATAGATTCATATCATGTTTAAATTAGTCTACCAACATATTGTCTACTCAAGGAAGTAGCAGAACCATATCCTTGACATCAAATCCATGGAGAAAACCTCTACTCTACAAGATTCCCAGCAAAAAGGGAAGTGTTCAACAAAATCTCTTTGAAGCATAAAAAAGACAAGACAAAGTCCAGTTCACTTCTTCATTCAAGCTCCAACAGGCTCTGCCGGGGCATCAGCCATTGTCTCTTCAGCAGGCCTCTCTAATTTCACACCAATATCTTCAGAGTAGTCACCATGAACCTAAAGGAAGAAAAACAACAGCAAAATAGATTAATAAAATAACTTGGCACAACATTGAGCCTGTTTGATATCTTATGCAGTAAATCCGCTAAGACGAGGTCCGTGGGATAGTTTTTTGAAACGAGAATGGGTGTCAAAAACATGCCTCCATCAACTTCCCGAGATCAAACTTGGGAGCCTTCAAAATTTTGACCTTACGAATGAAGACATTCTGCAAAGGATAGATGCTAGATGTTGCCTTCTCAATTTCTTTTCCAATCATCTCAGGAATGAATTTCTGAACCAATTCCTTCAGATCACAAGATGTTGCCTGGGCAGTCATGATCTCCCTCATCTTTCGACGAATCTGCAAAACGATAAGTAACTTCCCTTAGTACTCATAGGATTGACAAGTTCGCAAGTCAAGAAAAATCAGTAACAAGTACTTAAAATGCTTCACAGTAAATAAAGGGTAGATTACCTGTCTAATCTGGCTGGACTGTGCATAACAAGTCCTCTTAACCTGGTTTGGGCGTCTCTTAGTGAATCCAATGCAGAACATTCTCAGAGTGTAGTTGTCAGTTGTCTTCACATCCACATGAGCTTCAATCAAGGTTTGCCATTTGCGCACCAAAGACCTCAATTTGTCGGTGGTAAAGTTCATTCCCTGAAAATTGAAAAGTAAAATAAGACTTTAAATTTCTATTACTACAACAGAGATAATGTAGCGAAAAGGGCTGTTTATATTTACATACCCAGAAGTTGGTCAAAACATTTTTTCCTTGAACATCTTCGGCTCTCAAACGTATCTTTCTGTAAGCATGATCCTCATCACCACCTTGAAGATCAGCCAGTGAAATCTCAAACACACGGTGTTTCAGACCTTCGGAAGCAATCTGCCAAGAAAAAGTCAAGTTCAAAATTCAAACCACTTACATTCTCCAAGATAAAATAAAAAAAAAAAAAAAAAAACTATTACTACGTTGAACTAAATGTACCAACCAGATCGTTGTTCAGTGTGCATTACCTATATGGAAACTTAAATAAGTAAAAGATAAGTTTTCAAGTTTCTCAACAGCTAAATTCAGTGAATGATAATTTAAGGAAAATTATCTTATTGTATTCAGGCTCTTTCAAGAAATCCTAGCCGGACCAATTGTTGCATACTCAAAACCCGAAGAGGAGAGGCAACATGAATTTGAGAAATGAGACCAGATTAAATATTTCCTCACAAAAATCAAGAACTATACGAGTTCAGTAGCCAATATTCTTAATATAAGATATAAAACTTCAAAAGGAAAACAGTAATCACCAATTCAACACACAAAAATAACATGTATATATACATATAACAATGAACTTCCGTTTATCTTGCAGTAAAACCTAAAAATGTTCCAAGTTCAATCCAGGTAAAGCAATTCCAAAGAATATGAAAGATACCCAATATTCTCTCAAGTTAAAAACATCCAAAAATCTAACATTACAATAAAAAGCAATCATTTTCAGCAGAGAATGAAATACAAGATAAAAATCCAACCTTGGTACCCTGAGTACGGGTGACGAGAGTTTTCCCCACATTTCTGGTAGTGAAAACTGATGGAGCCTTGATATCATACCAATCCTTCTTAGCAAAAGGATCCGCTCTAAACAAAACCCAACAACAAAAATCAACATTTAACTAACATATATGTTTCTAAGATATACAGAGCGTGATTTAAGCTAAATCCAATTGAAAAAGAAAAAAAAATACTCACGCCTTTTTCTTTCCTCCCTTCTTTCCCTTGGAAATCCTCTTGTTTTTCCTGCATTAAAAAAATAAAGAGATACAATAGAAAACAGGTCAGATTTAGGAAAATAAGGGAAACCCATTTGAAGAATGAGTGAGATGAACAGAAAGAGACGAGTACCCGACGGCCATGATTCAAAGCTGCTTGTTAGCTTAGAAGGGCAGAGCAGACGGCACCTTAATAGTTTGTTTAAGTGTAGGAGATGAGAGACTTGAAAACCCTAATTTTATTTGTTTATATAGGGACACTCTCCCGGGATGTATTAGGGTTAATTCCATCAACCAACCCCAAAATATAGAATAGCTTTTTAGTTTGGTCCTAAATTTCAAAATGTTCAAAGTTTTAGGGATGACAATCTTCAAAAACGACTAAAAAGTGTTTGGATATTTTTTATAAAAGTTATTAAAATTTTAATATATATTTTTGGTATTTATCAAATTTTTAAAAAATTATATAAAAAATTTAATATAAATATATATAATTTTCTTATAAAAATATATAAATTTCTATATATATCAGATAATGTATACCAAAATTTTAATGATTTTATAAAATACGATATAATTTTTTATTATTTTTAGAGAAAGAAAAAATATTTCACGAAAATACTAGTGCGACGGACATTTAGGGACGAAGCTACATGAAAATGGGGAGGGGCAAGCCCCTCACTCCAAGGATTTTTTTTTCAATTTCGTCTCTATTTAAATTCTTTTAATTTTTTTTTATAAATTTACCCCTTTAATTTTATATATTTATGTTTTTTCCTCTCAACCCGAAATATACTAATAATTGTTGTCAAATCAAACATCACATCACTGATGCATTGTTGAAGGAGATATGGCCAAACTGACTTTACATATTCACAATTTAGGATTAAAATTTATATAAATATTAATTTTAAAATATATTATCAACAAAATGGCCTCTCCGAAGTGTTTTTTCTTTTTTTCTTTTAGCAACCTGATTTTATTTATCTATTTTATGAAATAATTCATTATTCTCTTTTTTTTCATGTTAATACATTGTAAAATTACTTATCCAAAAAAACTAATTTTTTTAGATTATTAGATTAATAGAATATTGAGATTAATTGAAAATAATAAAAAATGTTTACGAATAATAAGTAAATCGTCTTTAATTTAAAATTTTTAATTTTATTTACCCTAATCGTTCAAAAAGTACAAAAAATTAACATGATTCTAAATCATATATTTGCTTTATAGAGTTTTTATTTGATATATAATCTGACATTTAAATTTTAGACAATTTCATTTAAATGCGCAATTAAAATAAGCAATATATTCTAAACCAATGACCTAAAATCGGGGTGTAAAATTAAAACATTTTACTCAAAATCATGCGCTCTTAAATTATTATAATTTTTATTTTTTTAATAATTATTAATTTTTAATTCATTGATCAATTAATCTAAATTAGATACTATTAAAGCTTATCGTAAAACAACTATCTTAACTCACTTTATTCTTTCTACAACACTAAGACTCAAACCTTTGATCTTGTTTAAAAGATATAATGTTTCATCTGACCAAAATTGTTTGATTGTCGGTAGAGATTATTCGACACCAATATATATTCAAACTTTGAACGTACAATCTCCAAATCACTTTAAAAACATCACTAAATGACATTCAATAAAGAACCAAGTGAAAGATCAAAAAGAGAAGAGACATCCTCTTGGTAATATCTTTTTTCCATGTCTTTCACAGGAAATGGCAAATCCATTATATGAACACAGAAAACGACCAACGATGTAACATAACCAAGATAGCTTTGTTTATTGTCTGAAAAAAAAGGAAAAGTCTTGGATTTCAGTGTATTATTACTTTGCTTCTTGTTGTTTAGGGCAAGAAAATCTTGTCGCCACACTTGCAGCGCCAAACCTCAGGGTAGTACTCGAGCAGCAGCAGCAAGTCCGGATGAATCGGGACGAGATATGGTTTACAAGGCGAGCAGTTCCCGCATTTGGATCTGCAGGAAGGCGGTTGAGAGCCCGGTATACTGTGTTGTTTCTGGGACAATAACTGGTCCAGCACCACCGACCCAATTCTCCTCTTGATCCCTTCTCTCTCCCAGAATCCGCCGTCTGCACAAACAAGGACGGGATTGTGCTGAGTTTGGACCGAGTCAATGATGTGGTACTACAGTCTACATGAGTATACTATTCGAGTTGAAAAGGAAAGAAAAAAAGGACGAGGTTTTTGAATTAGTTACCGAGTTGAGAAAGAGTGGCGACTGAAGCGGAAGCGAGTAAGAGAAAGGCTGCTACGGCGTGGTGGTGGTGACGGTAGCGGGATACGCCCATGCCGTGGAGGAGGTGGCGTAGAGGGTTATCAAACTCGGCTCAAAAGAGTGCTATTATTGAAGGTTCCTTTTTTTCTGGGTTTTACGTGAGACTGTCCCAAGTCAAAGACAAAAATACTAAAATATCACAAGGAAAATGACATATATAGTCCGGGAAATTAGAATTTTTTTCTCTAATAATAATAGTAAGAAAAATAATTTCATCTTTAACATTTATTTTGAATTAAAATATTTTTTATGAATTAATTTGAGTTTAAAATTACGTTTTATTATTATTTATTAGTTAAATAACCGACACATCAAATAACTTAAGAGATACATTTATTTTATTATTAAACAACTGATAAATTAATGTAATATATTCATTATGTTTTTAACGTTAGTTATTAAAAATACATTTACTTCGTTAATTTTTTAAATATAAATAATTAATTTTATCCAATTATTTTTAATTAAGACCAAAGTAAAAATAACAAAATATAAGTTTTTTAAAATGAATATTATTTATATTTAATTAAATTATAACTTATAAAAGTGTCCCGTTTATAATTAAATATATTATTGAATGACATAGAGTTATAATCTACTCTTAAAAATGTTAAAAGAGTCTTAGTATTCACTAGATTCTAATATTTATTTAATTTATGTTATATAAACATTGATTACTGTGTGCATTAAAATATAGTATCATTTAGCACCACACACTGCAAAACAGTACAAAGTAATTTTCTTTTGGAAAATTGATAGAGACAAGGTAACTTATTTTGTTGTTGAATTTACAGACATGGGCTCAAATGGTAGAATATTGATGTTTCAACAGGGGACGATGGAAATGGATTTGTTTAACAGAGGTTATTTTACTTAATCGACCGTTAAAGAGTATGATAAAGTGATTGTCATTTTCTATATATAATTTTTTTGTTGATTAATAACCACGAATTGTAAATTCAAAACTTACGATTTAAATATCAAAACTCTAACCCAACAAAATTTTTAAACTCTTAAATCTGTATAGATATATTGTAAATACAAAGTAAAAAGTAATAAGATCATGACAAGTTTCCCCCTAGCTAGAGTTAAGAGAATAATTTAAAACTTGAACAAGTTCTTATGAACCTTCAATACTAGTCTACAGGTCAAAGAAACTCTGCTCTCAGTTCTATTCAAAATCTTGGTATCTTCACTTCTAATCACTTCGGCATTGCTCGAGGTCGACCTGGACAAAGCTTCATTTTCATTTACAACCTGAGAAGAGAAATGTGAGAATATGAAATATTCATGGATATATCTGAGAAAATTATTAGGGGCAAAGTTCGTTTTCACCTTATCCGATCGATGTACCTCATTATCCTCAATACCATGCAAGTAATCTGTAGTCATAATAATAAGTAAAGACAAATCCAATATACAATACAACATTACAACCTAAAGCAGCCTAGGACATGAACTTTCCTGAATATGCATCATCCTTGAAGATCAATAAACTGCGGGGCATCAACAGGACAGAAAAGGGGCGATGTTTTTCTGTCCCGTTATTATCAGTTGGTGTGTTTTTGCATGAATCTAATCTTGAATGAGGAGTGAAGTCCATAACAACAGGTGATCCTAGAGACAGAATTGCCACAACAGGATAATAAGCCGACCCATCTTGGTGTGGCTGTAAGACAGTTTCAGTACTAAAGATCGATATAGACCAGAAAGAATTTCTTTAATCTAAAAAATAAAATCAACTACAGAAATTTCCCTTTCTAATCCAATCATAAAATATGTTACCAAGAAACTGACACAGCACAGCACTATGAGATTCGTTTACAAATGAAAAATGAGATATCCAAGAGTAATCATCGGAATAAAACAAGAAAAAAAGTTGATACAAACCATTATTCCTTGATTTGGAAGGTATTCATTGATAAGAACATGGTTGATTGCAGAAGGGAAAAGTCCCGATTCTTCACATATTCTTTCCGTAATCTTAGATAGCCAAGGTGGCACTGCAGAGAACGATCCACAAGGGAGGTCAAGTAGACACGAATCAAAGGACAATCATAAACATAATAACAACAGAAACCACTAGCCTGAAAGCCTATCTGAAATGGGGAAAACGTAAAAACAGAAAATCATGATCCAGGGTTTAGAAATGGAGTAAAAGAGTGCAAATAATCTCACTTACAATTTTGTGGCAGAAGACCCTTTTCATGAACAACACCGCCTGTCAATATCGATAAAATAGAAGAGTCAATCCAAAGAAGAAACAGAGATTCTAAAAATGAATTATAGTAAAAAGTATTTCAACAAACCCCAATTCTGTAGTCTCCTATTCTTCAAGGATTTCCACTTTGAAACAGGTGCTTGGTAAATCTATGCATCATTAGAATTTAGAAAATGGGATCAACAAATTTAGCTTTGGAACAATCATAAAGAGAAAAGAAAGAAAGTTAGAATCATAAACACATTATTTAGGAGCTGAGCTTGTTCGGAATCCGTGACGAAATCGGGGATGTAAAACAATGTTGGCAAATCCCCAACAATGAAGTTGTTCAATTTTTCTTTTCTCTCCATTCCCCCTACAACAGCCATTCTAGGAATTAAAATAACATCAAAAAATCAACTAAAAACAAGCCAGGTAAAGCAAACAAAACTAACACAAAGCATATATCTCTCAGTTTGGTCAGATTAAAATCGGTTTGTGTTTTTGGTTACGGATTTCAGTGAAAACTGGTGCAAAGTGCAAACCCACAAAGCAAGAAACGAATCCCAATTTCCAGAATTTCAATACCACAGTAAGTGCTTAAGTAATGCTATTGCTATTACATGGTTATTACTAATTCAAAGAACACCATTAAGAACAAATAGAGTTACGATTTCATCCGATTTTGCTTACTTGCTTCACCGTTCAAATTAATAAAAACAACCTAAATAAATAAGAACAAAGAAGGATCAGATCTAGAGAATAACAACCTACCTCACGGCGGAAAAATAACAGCGAAGAAGAGAGGAAGAGGAATAAAAGAGTAAGAAACCTGATTGATTCAAGGGTGAGAGAACCGGAAACGGCGGTCGGCGACTCAGGTTGAGATAAACGGCGAGGATGAGGCCGTGATATCTCTATACCTTTGTTTTATTTAATTGAGGGGTTAAAATAGTATTTGGCACCTGAGTTTGGCTTCTATTTTCAATTTGATACTTAAGCTTTAGTTTTCCTCGATTTGATACTTAAATTTTGATTTAAAAAGTAAATTTTAAATATAACAAATAACTTTTCGAATAGTTTAAAGATAAATACAAGATAATATTTATTCGTGTATATTACTATTTTTTTATAATATACACAAATAAAATAATTGAATTCAAATATCTTAAAATGAATATTATTTGATTTTTCACTGAGATCATTTGTTGGAATCAACAAATAATCTTTCAGAAGATCCTTCATGAAATAAAAATATTAATAGTTATATTAAAACATACAACTTTTATACAATATATCATCTAGGACCCTCTTCATAAAAAAAACTTAAAAATATTTAATCTCGAATTCTCTTATATGTTATACTAACGATAATTTTATTGTAATTATTAATGTTTGAACTCGTAACTTTTAGAAACAACAACCATTTCATTAACTATTTTGATTAAAAAACTCGTACATATTAACAATAATACTGTCACGGACCGTTGTTTGGGGTCCAGGACATTAGCATCACATGGTGTGATGTGGCCTGCCCAAGTAATTCCAAGAGCAATGTTGGGCTTGCGAAGACCACCAACGTTGGCCCGATCCAGGGAGAGACTTATCCATCCAAGGTGTGTGAACACTTTGTGTGAACACAGAAGATTCTTTCCATAGTTAGGTGGGAATATTCCCAGAATTATGCTTTGTAAATGGATAAGATTGTATCATAGCCGTCGGTGTAAAATTGTATAGACCGTAGGATCGAGGGGAGTTCAACTATAAATAGAGGCCTTCCCCACATCATTTGATGTATCAAAGTATTCCAAGTTTCCAAGGAATAAAGGCATTTTCTCTAAATCCTCTGAGTGTGTTCTTTCTTTGTTCTTTAGTGTTCTTGAACGTTCTTGAAGAGTTCTTCCTAGCTCATCTCTTTTGATTCGTTTCCGCATAGAACGCTTTGCGTTTGTCGGTGCTTGGGAAGTTTGATCTTCCGTGAGGGGTGAAAAGGCTTACTTAGGCGTTTGTCTGGAGTTATAAAGCCTAAGGCCGCACGTTTTGGATAGAGTTGCTGAGTTCTACGGGCGTGAAACTCTAGGGGCGTGACAAGTGGTATCAGAGCCTTGTTCGAGCAACGTTCTAGCCGTTCGAGGTACGAAAGCATCGATTTTGAGATGGCACCAAAGAGGGAGACTGTTGCTACTGCGAGCCAGAAGGGTGTGGAAACCCAGGCTAACAAAGAAAGCCGAGCTAACTCAAGGGACAAGTTGTCTGCACTTGAGGACAAGGTCACCAAGATGGAAGGATCCGTGAAGGATGCCGTAGAGAGACTCGACGTGGTGGACACACGCCTCGAGGAATTGGATGACCAAGATGATAAGTTGGAGGAAAAGAGAGATGCTCTCGAAGCCAAGTTTGAGGCATTGAGGGAGGAAATGTTGGGACTCAAGGCGGAAGTTCTGGTATATCAGGCTGCTATGCGAAGTGGTGTATTGAATTCGACAACGACACCTAAGCCAGTGAAGGACATCCCAAAACCCAAGGAGTTCATTGGAACCAGGTCGGCGAAAGATGTTGAGAACTTCATATGGTGTATGGAGCAATACTTCCGGGGAATGAGTATCACTGATGATACCGAGAAGGTAAACACTACTGTAGTCTATTTGACTGATGTTGCCTTATTGTGGTGGCGAAACAAATGTTCTGAGTCGGATGACGACATTCCAATCGGGACATGGAAGGATTTCCAGTCTAAGCTTAAGGAGCATTTTTATCCAAAGAATGCCAACGAGGAAACTCGAGATGGGCTTTATCAATTGAAGCATGACGACTCAATCCGGGATTACGTCAAAAGGTTTACCGAGCTCAAGTTGCAGATCAAAGATTTGAGTAAATCGGAGGGTTTGTATCTCTTCAAATCTGGTCTTCAGCGTTGGGCAAGAATGGAGCTGAAGAGAATGGGCGTTAAGGATCTTTCAGAAGCGATGACCGCTGCTGAATCGATTGCGGAGTTTGAGATACAAAACGAGTCTTCCAAGCCCCATGGCAAGGGCAGTGATAAGGAAGATGAGGACGAACCCAAAGAAAAGAGCGTCGAGGGAAAGCCATCCCCCAAGTCCAATCGGTACGACAAGCCAAATGAGCGGAAGGATCGAGGAACCGTAAGGTGCCACCATTGTGAAGGACCTCACATAGTGAAGGAGTGTCCGAACAAGAGGAGCCGCCTTGATGCCATAGTCCGTCAGGACAACGACTCAGATGGTGAACCAACGAGTAGACTTGGTGCAATCGCCAGTGTCAAAGGTGATAAGCCGAAGGTAACGGGACGCAAGTGTTACCGGTGCAAGGGGCCGCATAGAACGCGAGAGTGCCCTGGTCGAGTTAAGCAGTCCAAGGTGGACGAGCTCGAGAGTGATGAGGCTGCGAAGCTTGGCTCGATGATTCTGAGTTCTGCCAAGAAGAATGGCAAGAAGCAAAATGGGTTGATGTTTGTCGACATCAATGTGGCGGGACGATCGAAGAGTGCTTTGGTGGATACCGAGGCAAGTGATCTGTTTATGTCCAAGAAGGCTGCAGTGGAGCTTGGTCTGAAAGTTGTGGATTCAACAGACAAGATCAAGACTGTGAATGCCAAGGAAGCTCATGTGATAGGGACTGTGCGGAAAGTTGAGCTGCAAATTGGTGATTGGAAGTCGAAGGAAAACTTCAAGGTAATCGATATTGATGACTTTGATTTTATTTTGGGACTTAACTTCCTTGACTGTGTAGAAGCGATCATCATTCCGTGTGCCAACGTCGTGTGCATCTTGGATCCGAGACAACGATGTGTTATACCAGTACGACGAGACATCGGGCAAGGGACCAAGAAGTTGACAGCTATTCAGCATGTCGAGGATGCTCCAAGCCGAGGAGTCATCGTAGAAAAGGCGACTGTTGGAGACATTTCCTTGGTAAGGCATGTGTTGCCTGAGCCTGTTGGCGTGGATGCCGTCGAGGAGCCATCCGTGGACAAGATGGTCGTTGCATCGAACTTCAAAGGGACCGAAGTGTCGATGGGTGTAGCATTGCCGCGGAGCAATGGGGCGTCAAGATTCAGGGACGAAGTCTTGTCGGAGAGAGAAAATGTTGGGTCAATGAGTGAAGTACCTCTTGAACACGGGGATAGTGATCAAGATGTGCTTGGTACGGTTGATTTTACTAGACGGTGCGAGCCGAAGCGAGCAGTCCGTATGGGGGGACAACTGAATCAGAGTCCGGTGCTCTTTATGGGGAGAGCGGTTCTTATGGGGGGACATTCAAGCCAAACTCCGAGACAGAAGCAAGCCAAGGTACGCGAGAAGCCCAGGATCGAACTCAGTGTTGTCCGAGTGGCGCGACGAGGGCGTCGCCAAGTTTGGTGGGGGAGAATGTCACGGACCGTTGTTTGGAGTCCAGGACATTAGCATCACATGGTGTGATGTGGCCTGCCCAAGTAATTCCAAGAGCAATGTTGGGCTTGCGAAGACCACCAACGTTGGCCCGATCCAGGGAGAGACTTATCCATCCAAGGTGTGTGAACACTTTGTGTGAACACAGAAGATTCTTTCCATAGTTAGGTGGGAATATTCCCAGAATTATGCTTTGTAAATGGATAAGATTGTATCATAGCCGTCGGTGTAAAATTGTATAGACCGTAGGATCGAGGGGAGTTCAACTATAAATAGAGGCCTTCCCCACATCATTTGATGTATCAGAGTATTCTAAGTTTCCAAGGAATAAAGGCATTTTCTCTAAATCCTCTGAGTGTGTTCTTTCTTTGTTCTTTAGTGTTCTTGAACGTTCTTGAGCGTTCTTGAAGAGTTCTTCCTAGCTCATCTCTTTTGATTCGTTTCCGCATAGAACGCTTTACGTTTGTCGGTGCTTGGGAAGTTTGATCTTCCGTGAGGGGTGAAAAGGCTTACTTAGGCGTTTGTCTGGAGTTACAAAGCCTAAGGTCGCACGTTCTGGATAGAGTTGCTGAGTTCTACGGACGTGAAACTCTAGAGGCGTGACAATACTAATTAAATTAAGCTCGTACAATAATTACCAGCTATTTTATAATAATAAAAGTTACACGTAACAGTGAAATTAGAATATTCAATGTGCTTTGTTATTTTAAAATTGAAAACCTACGCATTCTAGATCCATTAGCCTCAAGTTTGATACAAAACCTACCACTTCAATCAACCAAACATTCCCAAAGATTTATAAAATAATCATATTTATTTTATTATTTTATTTTTACTAAATAAATTTTTATTAATATTTATTATAATTAAATTTAAAAATAATTTTATTAAGTAAAAATTCATTGCATTAAAATGATGATATAAAAAAATTAAAAAAAATAAATATATTTAATTGATTGATTGATCGTATGAATAATGTGATAAAAATATTCATAATTTTATTTTTTTATTTCTTTTATCTTAATTAACCAGACTGATTTCCATTATATATATATATATATATATATATATATCTTAAATAACAACAATAATCAAGTCATTTGGCCGAATTATTATGATAATATTATTAAACTTTGTCAGTATAATTAACAACTCTAGTTTGGATATTCCTTTCGATTATTTTAAAATTTAATGAACATGGTTTTTACAATTAAAATAAATGTATTCAATTATTTTTAATGAACGTATTTGTTTATAAGTAGGATTAGGGTGATAATGAGCCTGTTCAGCTTACGAGTTACTCGGGCTCGGTTCAGTCAAAGCTCGGCTCGATTGAACTCGATTCGGGTTTGGGTTCGGCTCGGGATCTAAACGAGCCGAGCCCAAGCTCGGCTCGAAAAGCTCGTAAATAGGCTCGAAATAATTATATATAAACATACATATATATATATACATTAAAAATAATTTGTTTAGCAAAAAAAATAATTGAGAATAAATCCACTAAAAATAAATTAAATAAAATAAATTGAATATTACCAACTAAAACAAATTTACAAAACTACAAATAAAAAATAAAAAATAAATTGCAAATAAATAAATAATAAAACACGATAATATAGAAAATTGTCTATTTTGAGCTAAACTGAGTCGAGCCGAGCCCGAGTCGAGCCTGACGAGCTTTGAGCCTGAGCCAAGCCCAGTAACATTATTTTCGAGCCGAGCTCGAACCTAAATTCTCGAATCTAGATATATCTGTTTTCGAGCCGAGCCAGACCTGACTCGGGCTGGACTCATTATCACCCCTAAGTAGGACTACATTTTTGTATAGGCCAAAAAAAAATGGTGCACCTGTCCACACGTTTGAGTATTGAATTTTCATCAAGAAAAAAAAGAGTCAAAGGAGACTTATAAATCTCATGAACTCCATAAAACAAGTGTTGCACCTTAATTGCTGGCTGCCACGTTCAATTGAAACATATAAATTACTTCGCAATTAACAGGAAATAAAATAAAAGTATTTTGGTTAAAATGGCTCTAAGTCCCTGTATTCTTTGTACATTCATATTTTAGTTTTAATTTTAGGAATTTAGTCTATTTTCATACGTAAAAGTTGTAATCACCGGAATTCGTCCGGGAAGTCGTCACCAATCGTTTTTTTACGGTGCGATTGGAACACCAAAAACGTGTCTGCAAAACCAGAGCTGGATCCGGGAGTCTGTTACGCGTAGGGAAGGGTGAGCACCCCTACAACGCCCGAAATCGGCACCTATCGGTTACAAAATATTTTATACGATCGAAATTATGAACTCGGTTTAATCTAAAATGTGATCCCATTTTTTTAGTTTTATCTGCAAAACAAAATGTTAGATAACAAAAATAACGGAAAAACAATAATGATAATAATAAACCAAAATATTAGAAGGAGCCAATCTGCAAAACAGTAAACATTTTGGGGTTAAAATAAAATAGAAAAACATAGTAATAATGTAAATAAAAATATGAAATAATGAAAATAATAATTTTTTAACTGCAGGGACTAAACCTAAAAAAAGCGGAATTATACGGTTAATATATAAAAAAAGACTGAAATTGAAAGAAATAAAAATTATAAGACTAAAATAAGCAAAACAGTGGCTAAAATCGAATGAAATTAAAGCTGGAGACCACGCATGCAAGGATACAGAAACGCGGAGGACTGGAACGGTGATTCTCCCATTTCCTCGGATTAGCGCGCGGGTCCGGGTCTAGATCGGGTTTGGAGCCGGGTATCCATGCTCAAAACGACGCCGTTTTGGGCCTTGCATACCGGCACCAAAACGGTGCCGTTTTGGCTCCAATATAAAGGCTTTCCTCTTCATTTTTTTTGCTTCAGAATCATTTTCCTTCTTCTCATTGAAGACAAATACAGAGCCTTGAAAGAAAGCTCTCAGCATTTGGAGGTTCTTGGCGCCGGACCACCGTGGGCCTTCGCCGGCCACCGCGCCGGCCGCCGTGCTGACGGCCGAAATCGAAAAAAGATACTATTTTTCGGGGCGTTTCGACGAGTAGAGTTCGGATATGGGGTCGGTTTTTCGAACAAAGACCTATATCAATGTATATCTAAAGCTAAGTGTTCGAACTATTTTTTTTACCTCTCTTTTTATGCGATTTGATTCTGATCTCCCTTTCTCTTTTGTTCCGATCTTTGTTTCTGTTTTTGCTGTGGTGTTTTGGTTCGAATATGCTTCTTTTCTATTCCATTCGGTGTAACCCCCTGATTACATGATTTTTGATTGGGTTTTATACCCGGATTACAACCATATTATAATATAAAAGTTAAAGATTTATCCTATTTCATATCTGAAAACATAGGCTAATTATTTCTTATCCTTTTTTGCAGATCGGATGTGAAATGGGCGGTGGCTGCAGGGCGATGGGCGGTGGCCGGCTGTGAAAGCCAATGAAGGAATGACGCGTGGCAGCCACGCGGCAAGCCAAACGCCGCGCGTGGCAGCCACGCGCCGGAGCTAGCATGCAAAAGGGCAGAGGCGGCTGGCATTGTTGGGGGCTGATTAGGGTAGTTTAGTTTAGGGTTAATTAGGGTTATTTTCAGATTGGGTTATTGGGCTTTAATTTGGGCTTGTTGGGTATTGGGTCTGAAAATGGGTTATTACAAAAGTTTAAGTCCAATTATTAACAATGTTATAATTATATTATCAAATTCAAGTCCAATACAAATGTTATACTGTTGAGATAATTATATATTTAATATCTTATACTTATTTTTTTGGTATTTTATTTATTTTTTTGTAAAATAGTATCTAATATTAAGTTTTATATTTTTAGTATTTATCGTTAAAAAATCAACAACATGTGATTAGGAGAAAAAAAACATATGTGTATGCTGATTATGAGAGAGAAAATAATATATGGTAGACTGCCATATCATTTTCTCTTTTATAATCAACATGTATGTCTTTTTTTTTAATTTTAAGGTATGCTATTTAGGAGAGAGAAAACGATGTAGTAGCTAGTCACGAGTGATTTTAAAATTTAAATATTAGACTCATGTTAAGAATATTTTATTTATGGTGAATATCCATGTATTATAGGAAGGTTTAATGGGCTTTATTATTAGGGTTTAATACCCATTGGAATTAGGGTTTCCATCCATGCCTATAAATATAGACTTTTGGAGAAAGCTTTGTACACAATTCAACTTTAAGAATACAATAAAATCTCTCCCTTTTGTCTCTCTCTTGTCTATTTTCTTCTTTTCTTTATTTTATTCATAACACGTTATCAGCACGAGTTTGCTCAGAAGATTTTTATTTCAAGTCTCTTTAAAGATTTACCTGGTATATTTTTTTCTTCATCTTATATATTTTAATTTATAAAATAATATATGATGATGATGATATATTTTTTTTGTATATACTTGTTTTTGTCTAATGTTATTATGTGTTTATTTCATGCCATTAATATTTTTTTTGTTTTGATAATTTAATCCGAGTATATTGGCTGGACATCCCGTTCTACGAGGCTACTGGTCTCAAAGGAGGTTCTTTTATTAAAGGACCTTGTGGACTGGTTTAACAACGCCACGTATGAGGATTAAATCTTTGTTTGTTTGTATATATATATATATTTAAGATATACTTGATCTAATTTTTTCATTTATCTTTTATAGTATATCAATGGCAAATATTGCAAAAATTGAGTTTGCGGCTCTTGATATTTCCGGAAAGAATTATTTATCCTGGATCCTAGATGCTGAAATACATCTAGATGCAAATGGCCTGGGAAATACTATTAAAGAGGGGAATGCAGAATCTGCTCAAAATAAGGCCAGAGCCATGATACTTCTTCTTCGTCACCTCCATGAGGGGTTGAAATCTGAATATTTAACGGTGAAAGATCCTCTTATTCTTTGGAATAATCTAAAGGAACGATATGACCACCAGAAAACCGTTATTTTGCCTAAAGCTCGATATGATTGGTTGCATCTAGGATTGCAAGATTTTAAATCAGTAAGCGAGTATAACTCTGTTATGTTTCGAATTACTTCACAATTGAAGTTATGTGGTCAAAATATTACTGATGAGGATATGTTAGAAAAAACATACTCCACTTTTCATGCCAACAATGTTGTCCTTCAGACACAGTATCGTGAAAAAGGCTTTAAGAAATATTCTGAGTTAATTTCTTGCCTTCTTGTGGCTGAGAAAAATAATGAGTTGCTCATGAAAAATCATGAATATCGCCCAACAGGCTCTGCTACATTTCCTGAAGCGAATGTGACATTATATAGCGGAAAAAATAAAGACTATACCAATAATCGTGGTCATAGTTATGGGCATGGGCGTGGTCATAGCCACAGTCGAGGACATAGACGAGGTGGTCGTTTTAAAAGTAACTATACCCACCGCAAGTGGAACAATAAGGATGACAATGGTGCAAAAGATCAATCCAAGAAAGAGGAATCAACGTGTCATCGATGTGGCAACACAAATCATTGGGCTCGTGCTTGCCGTACTCCAAAACATCTTGTGGACCTTTACCAACAATCAATAAGTGGTAAAGGAAAAAGAATTGAAACAAATTTTGTTTATATCGATGACAAAGATGATTATGGCCTTCACAAAGATGATTATGGCATTTTCGGTAGTGGCCAGGACAATTATGGCATTACAAACATAGAAGTTGATGATTTTCTCATATCCCCTGAGAGAAATATTTGATGCCTTTTAATTAATTTCATATTTACTTTATGTTATTAATAAGATGTTTTATTTTATCATGTATTTTCTTGCAAGAATAAAATTTATGTTTACTTTATTAAAATCATTGATGTTATTTATTTATTTCGAATATTATTGTAACATTTATTTATTTATTCTTTGAAGAATATGATTACGTCACAAATACAATCTGCAAAATATGGTGACGACTTATGCTTAGCAGACAGTGCAAGTACTCATACAATACTTAAGCATAAGAAATTCTTTTCCCATTTAACAATGTAAGGGAATAATGTGAGTACTATATCCGGAAGTGCTAATATCATAGAAGGCTCCAGAAAAACGCATATGTTATTGCCAAATGGAACTTTATTCCATATTCAAGATGCGCTATACTCTCCAAAGTTAGAACGAAACTTATTAAGTTTTAAGGATATTCGCAAAAATGGATATTATATTGAGAGTATTAGTCAAGGAGATGCTGAATATCTCTACATTACGAGTATAACTCAAGGCAATAAGAAAGTGCTAGAAAAATTACATGCACTATCATCCGGATTGTACTACACAAGAATTAGTGCAATTGAAGCACATGCTATTGTAAACTATAAGTTTACTGATAACTTTATTATTTGGCACGACCGATTAGGCCATCCCGGTTCGATTATGATGCGAAAAATTATTGAGAATTCATGTGGTCACTCATTGAAGAACCAAGAGATTCTTCAAAGTAATGCCTTTTTATGTGATGCTTGCTCTCAAGGCAAATTAATTACTCGACCATCACCAGCTAAAATAGATTATGAATCTATTAACTTTCTAGAACGGATACAGGGTGATATATGTGGGCCCATACACCCTTCTTGTGGACCATTTAGATATTTTATGGTTTTAATTGATGCATCGACTAGATGGTCAAATGTATCCTTGTTATCAACCCGTAATTTGGCATTTGCGAGGTTACTTGCTCAATTAATTAAACTACGAGCATATTTTCCAGATTCTCCTATAAAGACAATTCGTCTTGATAATGCTGGTGAATTTACTTCTAAGGCTTTTGATGATTTTTGCATGTCGATTGGAATTAGTGTTGAACATCCTATAGCTCATGTTCATACACAAAATGGTCTTGCAAAATCATTTATTAAACGACTTCAATTAATTGCAAGACCGTTATTGATGAAGTCCAAACTACCAATTTCTGCTTGGGGGCATGCCATTTTACATGCGGCATCACTGATTCGCATCAGGCCAGTAAGTTATCATAATTTCTCCCCATTACAAATGGTTTTTGGTCAGGAACCAAATATTTCCCATCTTAGAATTTTTGGATGTGCGGTTTATGTTCCGATTGCTCCACCACAACGCAAAAAGATGGGTCCTCAAAGGAGATTGGGGATATATGTCGGATTTGAATCCCCCTCGATAATTAAATATCTTGAGCCTTTGACGGGGAATTTATTTATAGCTCGATTTGTCGATTGTCATTTTAATGAATCAGTTTTCTCGACATTAGGGGAGAAAATAAACAGTTGGGAAACGAAATAAGTTGGAATGAATTATCGTTATCTCACTTTGATCCACGTACCCAACAATGTGATCTAGAAGTTCAAAGGATAATTCATTTGCAAAACTTAGCAAATCAATTGCCAGATGCTTTTGTTGATCCTAAAAGAGTGACTAAGTCACATATTCCAGCTGTGAATGCTCTTGTTAAAATTGATGTCCCAGAAGGACAAACTCTAGTTGCTAATGAGTCAAACGCACGCTTGAAGCGTGGTAGACCAGTAGGTTCTAAAGATAAGATTCCTCGAAAAAGAAAAGGAGCTATATCCTGTGATGGTCCAATTATGGAATCAACGAATCATGAAATATCTCGAGAAGAGATTAAAAGGTCTCCAGAAGAGACATCAGACATGACTCAGGTACCTGATAATGATGAGATCTCTATAAATTATGTCATGTCTGGTAACAAATGGAACCGAAATAAAACTGATGTTGATAATACTTTTGCATGCAATATAGCACTAGAGATTTTGGATGATAATGTGGATCATGAACCATCGTCAATTAGACAATGTAAGCAAAGAGATGATTGACCAAAATGGAAAGAGACAATTGAAGCAGAACTCAAATCTTTTTCAAAAAGAGAAGTCTTTGGGCCTGTAGTCCGTACACCAGAAGGTGTAAAACCCGTGGGGTATAAATGGGTCTTTGTGAGAAAGAGAAATGAAAATGGGGAAATTGCGAGATATAAAGCTCGTTTGATTGCACAAGGATTTTCACAAAGACCTGGAATTGATTATGAAAAAACATATTCCCCAGTAGTGGATGCAACCACTTTTCGATTTTTGATTAGTCTGGCAGTAAAAGAAAGACTTCATTTCCGCTTAATGGATGTTGTTACAGCCTATCTATATGGGCCTCTTGATAATGATATTTATATGAAACTTCCGGAATGATTTAAACTGCCTGAAGCAGTTAATTCAGGTTCTCGAGAATATTATTCAATTAATTGAATAGATCCCTTTATGGATTAAAACAATTTGGGCGCATGTGGTATAATCGCCTCAGTGAATACTTATTAGCGGAAGGCTATAAGAATGATCCAATTTCCCCATGCATTTTTATTAAGAGATTTAGCTCCGGATTCGTCATTATTGCCATGTATGTTGATGATTTGAATATTATTGGAACTCATGAAGAGATCTCTTTAACAGTGGAATATTTAAAGAAAGAATTTGAAATGAAAGATCTCGGAAAAACAAGATTTTGTCTTGGATTACATATTGAGCACTTAAAGGATGGAATCCTTGTGCATCAATCAACATACATAGAAAAAATGCTAAAGAGGTTTTACATGCATAACGCACATCCGTTGAGCACCCCCATGGTTGTTAGGTCACTTGATGTCAACAAAGATCCATTCCGTCCTCGAGAGAAGGATGAGGACATTCTTGGTCCAGAAGTTCCATACTTAAGTGCTATTGGTGCTTTGATGTATCTTTCTAGTCACACACGACCTGATATATCATTCGCTGTCAATTTGTTGGCAAGATTTAGCTCATGTCCAACCCGAAGAAACTGGAATGGGGTTAAACATATATTTCGTTACCTTCAAGGTACGAAAGACATGAGATTATTTTTCCCTAATATATCCAAAACAGAATTGGTCGATTTTGCAGATGCAGGATACTTATCTAATCCTCATAATGCTCGATCACAGACTGGTTATGTATTTACATACGGTGGTACAGCAATTTCTTGGCGTTCAATGAAACAAACTCTTACTGCCACTTCTTCTAATCATGCTGAGATTTTGGCTATCCATGAGGCTAGTCGTGAATGTGTGTGGTTAAGGTCTGTAACCCAACATATTCGAGAAAATTGTGGTTTACTCTCTCGAAAAATTTCTCCAACAGTCTTATATGAGGATAATACAGCATGTATCGCCCAACTTAAGGAAGGATACATAAAGGGTGATAGAACAAAACACATCTCACTAAAATTCTTCTTCACTCATGATCTACAAAAGAATGGAGATATTGATGTGCAACAAATTCATTCATGTAATAATTTGGCAGATCTATTTACTAAGGCGCTCCCTACTGCTCCATTTGAGAAGTTAACATACAATATTGGGTTGCGTCGTGTCAGAGATCTTGTCTGATGCATTTATGAGGGGGAGTAAAACACGTGTTGTACTCTTTTCCTTATCCATGGTTTTGTCCCATTGGGTTTTCCTGGAAAAGGTTTTTAATGAGGCAACATATTTTGTGTATTAAAGATATGTGTACTCTTTTTCCTTCACTAAACATTTTTTTCCCACAAGGTTTTTATCTTAGTAAGGTTTTAACGAGGCACAATATCTTCATGGATATTCAAGGGGGAGTGTTAAGAATATTTTATTTATGGTGAATATCCATGTATTATAGGAAGGTTTAATGGGCTTTATTATTAGGGTTTAATACCCATTGGAATTAGGTTTCCATCCATGCATATAAATATAGACTTTTGGAGAAAGCTTTGTACACAATTCAACTTTAAGAATACAATAAAATCTCTCCCTTTTGTCTCTCTCTTGTCTATTTTCTTCTTTTCTTTATTTTATTCATAACAACTCATAAATTCTAAACTAAACTTATAATTATTTTTAATGTCGATGTATTAAATATATCTTCTCGTTGTTTCAAAATATTATATCAAGCAGATTTTTAAAAAAATAATGGTAACAATCAGACTAAAGTTTTCAAATTTGAAAATTTGAGGGATTAAAATATTTAAAATAAAAAATAATAGGATTAAATTCCTAATGCATAAAGTGTATAAGGACTTAGAACACACTTTAACCTTTTCTCTTAAATATAATTAAACCAAATTAAGAAATTCAGATCCCCTGAAACGCGTGTGGAGACGAGACTTGTCATTGGAGTGGATTTCTTTAATTAATTCAGAGTAATATGAAAACTACATTATATTGGTATTTATTTATAATAATTTAAAAGATTTTTAAAAATATATAATATGATTTTTTTTTTATCATTTCACTAATTTCCAGGTGGGCTCTTGCCGACTAAGGAAAATTGTGAGCAAAAGACAATAAGTATGTAATAAAAAAGAAACCTTATTATTGAAAGACCGTTTTACCCTCCTCCCTAATATTGCAAATATTATGTAATGGAAAATTCCATGTCGAATTTATTTACGTTAAAACACCGTTAAATATTATTAAATTAATTAATAAAGATTAAAAATTTTAAGATCTCAACGTACAACTAATAAAAAAAATGTCTGACTTAACATATAATTATTGATTGTATATTGAGTCATTAAGATTTTTTCTTTATTAGTTAATTTAATAATATTCCACATTATGATATTCAACGATATTCGATGCACGTGGTAAACTCATCCTTATGTAATAATATAAAATTTTATGAGAATGTTATATTTTGGAGAATTTTGTAATTTTAGAAATTTAAAATTTTTAAATTAATTTTATTTATAGGTTGATGATCCATTTGACCCGTAAAAAATAGTATATCATCTCTAATCAAATATTATAATTTTATATTTGAGTCAAATGAATCTATCAAGGATTATTATCTCTTATATAGCCGGTAAAACCTTTTTGTTTTCAAAAGCGACTTAATTTTAAAGTTTAAGATTTTAGTTTAAGTATTTTTAGTGTATGAGTTTAGAATTTAAGGTCTATGATTATGATTTAGCATTTAAGGTAATATAGTTAGAGATTTAGATTTTAAATTTAAACCTAAAATTCTATCGATAATCCTTAAATTTAAAATGATTATACTTTAAACCTTAAATTTTAAATCTAAATAAAGTCTATAAACCCTAAAATTAAGACGTTTATATAAACAAAATAGATATCCTAAATTCAACCATGATCCGACCTAATATATAGAAAAAATTAATTTTAGAGATTTAATTATAAAAATAAGTTTAACAGACTTAATCATAAAAAATAATTATGTTAAAGACTACATTATAAATAAAAATTCAATTTTACAGACTTAATTATAAAAAATATAAAGGGGGTGTTATTAAAAATATCCCAAAAATTTAAGAGAAAATTACACAATCTTAAATCGAGTCAGATCAAATATTTTTTTTATTATAAATCTAAACTTAATCTGAATTTACTTTTAATAAAAACTCAATCCAATTTATACTCGATTTTTATAAAAAAATTTGATCAGACCAAATCAAAAAAAGTATCCATTCTTCTACAAACCTATTGAATCCAGGGTTTTAAAAAAATTATCTATCATAAAATATTTTAATTTTAAATTTATACTTAATATATATATTATGTAAATTAAATTCTACAATTTATGTATAAAAACCAACTCTAAATTTAATAATAATACAATATATATATTAAACATTTTAATGCTAGTGGAGTGATTGAATAATTAATATCAAATGATGGAATATATTTTAAAACAAATATTACTTGTAATCACTATTAACTTGTTAAAAAAAAATATTAAGCTACAAATCTGTAATTCAAACGAAGAATGGAGGACAATTCCGTAACACTGAAAAATAATAATGACATCATCATCTAAAATTTTAAAAACTATTTTCTTAAATAAAACAATAAACAATTTGGAAACAATAAAAAAAGAACCCTCTATTTTTCCTTCTCGTTCTCTTTCTACCTCTTCAAAACCTTCCTCTCTAAGCTCCCTCTTTCATTTTCTCCTTTCTCAATTGAATTTTTCATTTCCATTTTGATATTTCGCAGATCTCTCTTATCTTTACAATGCCTACCGATTCCGTATCTGAGATCCGTTAACTCGCATCCTCTTCCTCGTTCTGAATCGAATCGGTTCATTTTGTTTTTTTCTTCTTGACTCACTGAGTCAAACAACCTGTCTTCGACTTTGTTTTTTTACGACGGGAACGGAAGAATGGGAGCGGTGCCTTCGACGCCGCGCCATACAAGCTCCACCGCCGAGACGGCGGAATACCTAATCGGCACATTCGTCGGCGAGAAATCGTTTCCTTTAGCTTCTGATTTCTGGCAGAAACTTCTGGAGCTTCCTCTCACTCTCCGTTGGGACCCTCACCGTGTTCAACAAGCTTGCGAGCTTTTCGGCAAGTGCTTTCTCTCCCGATTTTACTTTTAATTTGGATAAACATTTTGTTGATCCTTTTATTTGGAATAATTAATTGTGTTCTTTATTGCTTGATTTTATGCGACTCACAAAATGCACCTGTTTTCTTAGTAAGTTTTAATATAATTGATTTTTTTATCGCGAAAATGGCAGCCATTAAAGTATATGAATAATGAATACAATGCTTATCACTTCCAATGATAAGTTCGATGACTTTCACAGTTTTACTACCTCTGTTATTTTATATTGGCTCGGTTTTCAACACCGACTTGCCTTTTGCTGTTATGGTGGTTTAATATGTAGATGAAAGAATGTTTGGAGACTAGGAGATTTGAGTTTCTGTTTGAATCTTGCGCGCTAGGAAACTTTATCATCTAAAACTAGATGATCTAAAAATATCGCAACATATTGAAGATATTTGTTTGTTATTTGATACTTAATTTTTACTATATCGAATGCATTTATTATGAGAACTGTATTCAACTTCCAAACTTACCAAAACAGAGCTTACTGAATTTCATTGATCAATTTCCAACCCCCAACACTAAATTTGTGGAGTCATTGGAGTCATTTTCTGGAAATGTAACTCCTAGCGGCCTTTATTCTCTTAAATTCTACCGTTATTAATTGAAGACCATTCATTTTGTTTTGAATACTCACACTCATGCTGACTTTGTGCAGCACTAAACCACCACCACACCAGGCACCTTGCAAAGATTTTGATTCACCTTTCATGGTGTTTACAAGAGGCAATTCGAACCTCTGGTGCTCCATCTCCGATTTATTTGAAGGCCATTAATGCAGTGTATATTTCATCTGTTTTTTTGAAGTACATGATTGAGAATACACAGAGTGACGTCATTGAGGAGTTATGCTTGTCTCTACATGAAAATGAACCGGTGCCTAAGGATTTCAAGACTGGTAAATCTGTAACTATTTTTCTCTTCATCTTGCAAGTCGCTCCTTACTGATAAATTGCATCATGACCTGATTTTTATTTCTGATGTGCAGATCAAAAGATTGAGAATCTTGTGATGCATAATGTGCTTACCTTCCTTGGTTCAATAGATGTAAGGTACACCATGGCTTAATTATGCATTTCTAACATTGACATTTCTACTTAAATTTCTCCTAATATTACATTATTTTCCTTGGAAGTCCTACAACATCCCTTCTACATCAGGAGTTGCTTAACTTCATGCTTGCTGCTATGTCAACTCAACTTCTTTCTGGACCAACCCCAGGGCTGAATGATGTAAACCCTTTTCTTGATGCTGCAATGTCTCAGGTTATAAGTTAAAACATCAGCTTGATTTTTTTTGCTCCAAAAATTTCAAATTTGCTTACTCCTTCGCTTTGCAGGAAAGTTTGCTGGTTAATTTGGTGGTTCGCAGATTGCTACTCAATTATATAATGCGACCTCGTCTTCCTTCTAATGGTGCTGCTGCTTATTCTATTTTTTCGGAAGAAAGTCAACTGGGTGTTTTACAAAGAGTTGGTTCTGCTGCTGGTATGGTCTTTTCCTTGATGATCTTGTTAATAGCCCTGCTATGGGTCCACTACTGCAGACAAGTTTTACTAGAGTATGTTTTGTAATACGTGTATGCTATGCCTGCAGCAAACCTTGTATTGTTGCCATTCAATTATTTGGTCAGTTCAAATAGTGAAGGCGCTAGAAATCAACTGGCAGATTGCAGTCTCCATGTTCTTCTTATTCTTATTCATTACCATAAATGTGTTGCAAGTGATGGGTCGATAACAGATAGAAGTGATGACAGTGCCACGCCAGATACTGTTTCTAAAGTAAATACATATTTTACTGTCAACCCCTACAGCAAGGCTTTGGAAAATGCAAGGGACATTGAATGTGAGATCTATTTACAATATCTTTTCAGGCTAAATAGCATTTATTATATATTTCTCTTTTTTCAATGCACATCATTATGATGACATGCTAGACTTTTGGTGAATGTATAAGAATTCTGCTTGCAGTTGACCGTGCCGATGTTGAGGGGAATGCACAAAATGGACCAGTTGTGAGATTGCCTTTTGCATCCCTATTTGATACCCTAGGCATGTAAGTGTTCTATTCTATTATCACTATGTGAATGAGTAAAATCACCTTTATGAGATTATTAAGGCTTTCATTTTGTCTTTTTCCTTTGCATTTCGTAGTGGCCAACTTCAGCTAAGAAGTTTGTAGGACTGCTCTTTATTACTGTTATTTTTTGCTAACATTTCGGTAAAATGGGTTCTATTCCTTGGTAATTTCTGTTGGCTTTCTTTTCCCTATTTCTCGGTTGTTTCTTAATTGATTTTTGTTTAAAATTGTTTTATAAAGAAAATTTGATGTAAACTTCTGGTATATGGTGCATCTATCCTCATGCTGTAAACTTTGATTGACTCAAATGCTTTGCTACACATTACTATATTTTGAGTCAATATTAATCTCTTGGTTCCTTTTTCTTCTTGTTTGGTAATTCATAATGTTTCCCATGATCCCATCTGCAGGTGCTTGGCTGATGAGACTGCTGTCCTTTTACTTTACTCATTGCTGTTAGGGAACTCTGACTTTTTGGAATATGTACTAGTGCGAACTGATTTGGATACATTGGTAAGAAGCTCTGGCTTACACTATCTGCATTTCATAGATAGCCCAGAGCAATTCCATTTGCAAAACTACTTTCCCTGTTATTTGCTGCAAGATTTGAATTGGTGCTAGTGTCATTGAATATTTTTAAAAAATTCTGCATCCTGCCTGCCCCCATTTCCTCCACAAGAAAGTAAAAGTTTGAACATTTTCCAATTTATATGAAGCATTAGAATCACACATTGCATCATATTTTGCTTGATCTCGTCTATTCGCTTGTTTTTAATTGTTCATTTAAATTCTTCCGTATATACATGGCATAAGCACGCACCTAAGCTTGTTTATATGAGATATGCCACATGGTTTTAATCCGTGCTTGAATGATGAATTTCAACAGTTGATGCCCATCTTGGAAACATTATACAGTGCTTCAAGGAGGACATCAAATCAAATATACATGTTGCTGATTATACTCCTCATACTTAGTCAAGACTCCTCATTCAATGCAAGCATTCATAAGATGGTAAGTATCTCTTTTTTCTTGTCAGATTCTGACTTTGATGAATGAGTATGGCCTTGATGCCTTATTTATATGGACAGATGCTGCCTGGTGCTCCATGGTATAAAGAGCATCTCCTTCACCAGACATCTCTTGGTTCCCTGATGGTCATAATTTTGATCAGGACTGTCCAGTATAACTTGTCAAAGTTGCGGGTATGGCTCCAAATATCATAAATTCTTACCAGATGATCTTATGTTTAGTGAAGTACACTCCGGGAAGATATTGTTGAATGGCTAAGTTTCTATCATATGGCAGCTTCCAGCTTTAGAACAGTAATATTTGATTGCATGGGTTTTATATCTGTTAATCGTGTGTTATTTTGGAGTTGATTCTTTTTTCCATGAATTAACAGGATGTCTATCTTCATACTACTTGTCTAGCAACTTTAGCAAATATGGCACCTCATGTCCATCGCTTGAGTGCATATGCTTCTCAGAGACTTGTCAGCCTTTTCTATATGCTTTCACGCAAGTAAGTCCATTTATATTTTGATCACCTTTTTGTGGACCCTAGTGTTTTATTGATTTTTCCATTGATCCTTTTGTAATTTTTTCTTATGTTGCACAACCCTTCATTTTGCTCGAAAGTATCAGTCTTCAACTCCCATGTTGATGCTTCTTCGGACACGGTTTTGGGACCCTCAAGGACCCTCCAAATGCACCGAAAACTTGGAAATATTAAACATACCCTTATTGGATTTGTGTCTGAATCCGAGTAACAAAGATTCACATATTTTATGTTGGCACTGTTTTCCTAATTCTTATTGTAAATATGTTGGAGTTTAGGTACAACAAGTTGGTTGAGCTAAGGGATGATAAACTGCAAACCAAAACCATTTCAACAGCAGATGGCCTTGTGGAAGATATGGTAACTGTCCTGATTTTGGCATGCGATGTAGCCCTTGTAAAAATAAATGTTGTGTATACTGTATCCTAAAATAATTTTTATTTCCATTGATGCAGTCAGCAGAATTGCAAATTTATACCGACTTCCTGAGAATCGTCCTAGAAATATTAAATGCAATTTTGACATATGCGCTGCCGCGTAATCCTGAGGTATATTCTTTTTATTGAAGTTATATGCGACAATCCTGTATGCATTCCATTCAAGCTACAATAACAAACATATGCATTTGTACAGGTTGTCTATGCCATTATGCACAGACAGGAAGTCTTTCAACCATTCAGAAACCATCCTCGCTTTGCTGAGCTGCTTGAAAATATTTATAATGTAAGTTCTACGAGTATATGTGACGAATCTCGGTATTTAATCTTCCACTTCTGTGTTCTTGTTGAAGAGGCTATTCAGACAGTTGTTTGAATGCTAAGATTTCCTAATGTTTCCCCCCTTCCATTCTTTGTGATTGTTTTGGCTTTTATAGGTCTTAGATTTTTTCAACAGTCGAATGGATGCCCAAAGAATGGATGGTGAATGGTCTGTAGAAAAAGTTCTCTTGTTCATAATAAATAATAGTCGATCTTGGCGAGGCGATGGGATGAAGGTAAAATTACGTGACAGTATTGCTCAATTTAGGAATTGAAAAGTACCCACACCCACACACTAAATCATTTCATTATCAAGTATGATTGCTTCCATTTTAATGCATTTTTGTTTCTATCGTCGGCAGATGTTCACTCAATTACACTTCTCATATGAACAAGAGAGTCATCCGGAGGAGTTCTTTATTCCATATGTTTGGCAGCTTGTTCTATCCCGCTGGTAAGAATCCGAACCTTACAAAATGTATAACCTGAAATGCAGCAGAGGGAGGAAAAATGATTCCAGTGTCCGCACTATTAGTTGTTGCTATGTTAAACAATTTGTATTTTTGAACCGACCGAATGCGACTTTCACTTTAGACAATGTTTTACTTTCATGTTTCTTCTCTACATATGGTTGTCTACAGTCTCTAATCCGTACTCCTCCCTCATTTTTTCAGCGAATTCAGTTTTAATGGAGATGCTATAAATTTGTTCCATGTTGATCTGCATGCCACTGTGAGTATACGATTCGCTTTAAGTTCCATTAGCAAATTATTCAATTTCGTTGTAGAGTTCCCTTTATATGACTGATTCTTTCAACATGTCATTATACGGTACTGGTTGTGCATCAGACTTGATTTCTGACTCAGATATTTCATCAACTATTTTGCAGAAACAAATTTACTATGAAGAACCGAATATGAACCAAAATGGTGAGTCGATCGAACATAGAGGTCAGTTTGATCCGTAAAAAACGCATTTTATACCATACGCTTGTGCTATGCATGTACGGTTTGTGGTGTATTTTGTAAATACATGAAAAGATAAAAAAGAAGCATAAAATGTATTCTTGTTATTCTTTCTGTTTATATATATATATGTATGAAACACTGTAGAGGTCCTTTTTGCGGTAGATTAATATTTGAAGTCCTTGTATGAAATAAAGAGGGGACTCGGGGATTCCTTTCCTTTTCTATTTATATTATTTCACCCCAATATTTTCCTTTTAAAAATAGTCTGATAACTCCACCTCCAACGCCACAACAAACCCAACCATCGCCAGCCTACCGTTAATCCTCTCCGGTGCAGTCCCACCGAAGGCGAACACATGGGTGAATTTGGTGTTTGCTTTAGGTACCTGTGGAGCAGGGATTGGGTTTGGCTTTGGCTCCGGCATTGCCGTTGGCATTTGCTCCTTTACTTTAAACCCTAAAACAGAAAACCCATATCCAAAAGAAACCCTGAAACTTAAAATGGGGCATGGATTTTACGTTACATAAACATTTGTCTCCTGTTAGCAAGGCCGGTCACGGGATTGAATTTGCATGGCACTTGAAGCGTCCATTTCCTTGGAAACAAACCGTTTCTGATATGTGGAAGGAGAAGCAAATAAAGAACCCTAGAGTTTGTTTAGAAGAAGATTGAACTGAAGCTATAATGGAGAAAGCGCAGGCAATAATACAACGAATGATGGTGGCTTAAATAGCGTGGGAGTCTTCTTTTACCAGAACACTGGGGGTTGTCGGTTTGGTAAAAATGAACAAAGTGGTGTGTTTGCATGGACTATGAACGTGGATTCTCGGTGAAAAATTCTAGACCATTAGCTCCAGTATGTCTGTACTACTAAATTCTTAATTAAGGACTCCCTTAATGATATATTAGTGTATGATTAAGAAATTACTTCGAATCGACATGATATATGGGGAACAACTACATTCAAAATTAGGGTTTAATCGACCGTACTTAGTTTGTTGGTTGTTGGGACGGAGTCAAGATTTAGGGTTGAGGGAGACAAAAACATAAATGTTTAGAAGTAGGAGACAAATTCATAAAAGAAACAATTTTTAAAAGAATTTAAATAAGGGGACAAAAATGGAAAAAAAATTCTTCGAGGATTGGGGGGCGATTGTCCAACCCCATCCCTACATAACTCCGTCCTGATTGGTCGTTGGATATGTTGTCTTCAAGCAGTTAATGTATAACTTCTACAAATTTTCATGGGAAATATTAAAATTAATTTTATTTAACTTGTTGAAGTACGAGGTTAACAATATTTATTATAAAAGACTAAAAGTTATAAAAATCTTCATATCGCATACTTTACTCTGACCTCATTATATAAAAATTCAACTCCACCACTTATATATAAAGAAGACAAAACAAAGTCTAAGGCCTATATTTTAGATTAGTCGATTCCGTAATACAATAAAAACAAAAATTCGCTCAAATTTTGGTTGATATAATTTTTTATCGAATAGAGAGATATTATATTTTTAAGATAAATATCAAAATTCAAATTTATATAAAATGAGATAATAGGAGTATCCTTATCAGCCAATTAATGCATCTCTTGTTGATATATTATTTTAGATTCGACCTTTGAAGAAAACACAACCAAAAGGAAACCAGTTACACATCCAAAGTGCTTCAATTTTGGCTGCAATTACAATCACATTTGTGGTGTATTTGCGAACTTATAGCGATAATCAGCAAAAACATCATACTCTCTTTCACCACCCACCTCTTCAATTGGCACTGCATCACTTATTTCTTTCAAATCATCTTTTCTCAGCTTCACACCAAACGATCCAATGTTATTCTCAAGGTTTTTGATCTTTGTTGTAGCTGTAAAATACATTTCACAAAAGAAACGACGAAAAAACGAGCATACATTACTGAAAATCCCGCATCGAAAAGGAAATGGTATATAAAAACTACTTGTTTCGGATAAAACTACTTCAAATATATATAAAATCTCTAAAATATTGAACTTACACGTGTTAGATACATAACCGTATTCGACACTGCACTCGAATTCGAGTAACATGTGCTTTTGAAACGAAAATACAAGGCCTGTGACAAACTTACCAGGGATTGGAATTATGTCTTCCCCTTGATGAAGCAGCCATGCCAGAGCTAACTGAGGTGTGGTGCACCTATGTTTTTTAGCCAAGTTTTCGATACGGGCGTATACTAGTTTGTTCTTCTCTAAATTATCCCCTGTGAACCTTGGATGGTGTTTCTGCAACAACGAATATCGAATATGAATCGAAAGGAAGATCTCTCATAAGAAAAATGTAGGTGAAATTATTAAACTCATGCATTTGATGTACCAAAAGACTTTGAGTAGGCAAGCTCTCCACAGCTGCTTTCCCACCAAAGAAACCTCGACCGAGTGGACTATAGGCTACTATCCCAATACCAAGCTCTCTGAGGAAGATCAAAATAAGTTAGATTGTATATGGATCAAACCCGGATTCGAATAATGAATACGAGTGAGAACCAGGAACTTCAAGGAAAATGGATGGTCTGGTTATTGACTAATATTGTAGCCAAATACTAACAAACCTGCAGACCGGAATTATATCCTCTTCGATCTCGCAAGACCAGAGGGAATACTCCATTTCCAAGGCTGATATAGGATGAACAGCATGAGCTCTTCTAAGGGTGTCAACACTAGGTTCAGATAGACCGATATACTTTATCTTTCCCTCTTCTACAAGCTTCTTGAGTTCCCCCATCTGTTCCGTTTCCGAATGTTCGATGCATTAAACAAAGTCATTAACCATAATCATATCTATTCTGAAAACAAGTGTTAATTTGAGATGATATATGCATACAGTTTCTTCTATTGGGATGGAGGTATCTACACGATGCTGGTAGTAAAGATCGATATAGTCCACACCAAGTCGCTCAAGGCTAGCTTCACAGCATTTTCGCACATATTCAGGGGTCCCTTTCACCCCAAAGTTAAATCCTTCTTTTCTAAAGATCCCAAACTTTGTTGCTAATTGCACTTGATCCCGCGGAAGCTGCTTCAAAGCCTGAGAAATGGAAATATATATATGTATATATGCATCAACATGTGTTCATGAATCAAGACAAGCTTCGAAAGGAAAGGAAACACCCTGAAGATATGCTATATAACTAAATATGGACGTACGAAAGGACCAAGACCACAAAATAACAACGGTACCGACCCGTTGCATTGAGATTTACATACCTTCCCAACCAAGATCTCGTTATCATAAGGTTCATTGCCATAAAGATCAGATGTGTCTAAGAATGTGATGCCTTTAGAAAAAACCTCCTTTATAACTGAGCACCCTTCTTCATGGGAGAGAGGAGCATTGTACAACCCAGAGAGTGATGCACAACCAAACCCCAATCTTGAGACCTGAAAACAGAGATACATAGATGCTCTTGTCAACAATTTTTGGATCAATTTTTCTGAAGTATTTGTATTCAACCAACACATATCCGAATTCGACATTCAATCAATTCTACATAACATGGAAGTAGATGCATATATCGATAATCGTCGATTGATCCATATCTAGAATCAATTTCAGAGTCAACTCAAAGCCAAAGGCTTGAGCTTTTCTTGTTTACCAGAAAATCCATTTCCTACCCTTGTTTCCAGATGCTAGAAGGGGGAAATGGGGCTTGGTTCAATTAGGGTTCATGCAATATATCACTTTTAAGCAGTATTATCCAGCAAATTTTGGTGTTTCAATCCCAAAATCTGCCACCCTTTACACTATCCTTCAATTTGAAGCATCTATTGTAAGAAAAACACCTATCAAAGCTTACCTCTAATCCTTGAGTTCCCAGCTTCACCCTTGGGATCTGAACTTGGGTTTCTTTCTCCATGTTCAATAAATCTCTGAGCTTGGTTGAAGATGCTAGCTGCAGGAAATTACAATTTACAAGGAGTTGCACAATACTAGCTGCACCAAAACATAAATACAATATTGAATCGTTGATTGATTCCCTTACCAACTTTTTTCTTTCAACTTTTCTTGGCTATTAGCTAAGACAAGATAATTCTATGGCATCACCAACCGTTGTAGGGTCACTTTAAACGTTGACTGGCGAACTGCATTTGTGATTTTAAGAAGGATGCTTCCACTCAGTATCTGGCATTGAATAGTTGTATTCCTTTAAAATCCTGCTTTCCTATCACATGCAAGCTAGGAGGAAGATTAAAATAAATATTTGTCTTGTATCTTTATTATGTATTATGTTTTTAGTTCAATCATTTTTTGGGTACTTAAATTTAACAATTTTTATTAATTATATTTATAAGGAAATAGTGCTATCCATCAAGTGTTTTCTTGGTCATTCCTCCATTAGTTTACATTCTCTTTATCAATGAAAACAGAACGAAAGGTTAACGGACCGACTATATAATCCTCAACGACGACCTAAATTTCTAAGACCTTTCATGCAACCATGCACGAACCGTTAGTGACTGTACAAAGAAAATTGACATGAAAAGCTGTTCATGAATGCTGCATCTCCGGTCTTACGTTCCACCGGTGACGTTCTTAACAGTAGAACATTACTCTCTTCACATTCTCCTTCAAAGCTGGCAAAGCCGCACGCCGGATTCTCCTGCCCCCTTCGTACCATTGCCTGTTGAGCTATTGTCTTGCACCTCTGGTTCCATGTAGAACCGTGCTCGGAATGCAGCTAAGTGTGCATAATATGCTGGAGGAACCGCAAATAGGCTCTAATTACATTGCTGATAGTCATCAATCAAACTGCTGGCTATAACATCTGCATTATGGTGCAATGAATTTATATTAAAGATGAAAACTTGCTCTAATCCTACTCACCAACGGAGACTGAGCGCGTGCACCTTGCATATGTATAACAAAGGTTGTTTGTTAGACTTTGTATTCCATCTGCAGTGAAATTGTTTTCGTCCCAAAGAACATGGTAGTTTACGAAAATGCAACATCATCGCTAGCCTTCTTCAAAATTCGAATCCTACATGCACTCATATATGCATAACAGTTCTTAAAGATCGAAAAAGTTTAAAGGATATCAATGTTCTACCTGAATACCAGCATGACTGCAAAGATAAAAGTCGAATTCGGTTGGATGACAGGTTTTCGAATCAACAACAGTGCCTGAAAAAATAAATGCACCATCATTGGAAAATTAATGTTCAAACCGTCCAATGCCAAGGTATCTCGAATAATCGAGTTAGGCAAGAGCTAATCTTTTACCAGGCAAAATGTTTCCACTCTTGTCAGTGCTGCTACGGTCCCTGTGATTATTAGCAAACAATCGAGTGTGATGTCTTTTTTGTACAACAATGAAAGTCACCGGTGGTTGATAGTTTGTGTAATCTCAAAAACAAAATTTGAAACTGTCCCTCAGTTTAAAGAATGATTGTGTAATCTTATTAATGTAAAGATGTTGAAATGAAACTACAAACATTACAGTATTAATTACATAAAGAATATGAATGAGCTTTTTGCTTAATAGCTATGATCTGAAACTGTAAATTATGATGACTGTCTGTACTATTTCCTCCATTTTAGATAGATGAAAATGGGTTTCTCTGGAACAGGTAAGCACTTGACAACCCATCCAAGAGGCCAAGAAACTGCTGCCATTGCTATGCATGCTCCCCATTGTCCCCAATTCAACCTCTCTGTATCCGCAAATCGTTTCAGGAATTCTACCATCACCACTTGAAGAAGAATGGTTATCCCAATGATTCCTATGAACAGCTTGTTCTTGTGTATACCCTCGAATACGTTCTTCTTCTCCAGCTTCCTTGCGTTGAATTCGTTGAAGACTTGGCAAAGGACGAATGTGTTGAAGATCAATGTGTCATTTACATTCTTTGTTACCCCGAAGATTGATTCGCCGCTGAATTGTAAGGTGAGAAGCACTGTTATCTGGTATAGAGATTGAGCTAGTAGGTTCCTCCACATGATGTTTGTGATGAGTGGCTCGGTTCGACCAACGGGTGGTTTCTCCATTAATTCCTTTGTAGGCCGTTCAGTGGCGAGAGCCAATGCACCCAATGTGTCCATGATTAAGTTCACCCACAGTAACTGGACTGCTGTTAGAGGGACTTCACCTGCTGATACGGCTGCTACGAAGTTGATACATAGTGCTGCAACATTTACGGTAAGCTGGAATTGAATGAACTTCTGGATGTTGGTATAAACACATCTTCCCCACCTCAAGACTGTGGCAACCGAAGCGAAATTATCGTCCAAGATGATGATGTCTGAACTTTCTTTCGCCACTTCAGTACCTTGAATTCCCATCGATAGACCTATATCTGCTTCCTTCAGTGCTGGTGCATCATTTGTGCCATCCCCGGTGACCGCAACCACATGTCCTTTCTGTTTCAAGCATTGCACCATGAGAAGTTTATCAAATGGAGAGGATCTTGCCATGACTCGGATCTTCTCAACTTTCTCCATCCTTTCTTCTGGTGTATAATTTCTGAACTCCTCACCTTCTACCACAACACCACTAGACATGTCCTGACCAGGTTTGAGAATCCCACATTCAGTAGCTATGGCTCTCGCGGTGAAAACATTGTCACCAGTGATCATTTTGATGTTTACTCCAGCATATTGGCAATCTTCCACTGCTTTCTTCACTCCAGGTCTGCACGGATCCTTTATTCCCACCAGCCCTAACAGGGTCAAGCTATCTTCTTTAAGCCTTTTCTGCCCTTCTAGATTTTGGCACTCTTCTTCCAAAACTTGTTTATGGGCAAAAGCAATGCACCTGAGGCTGCTGGCTGCCATACCTTGAATAATTTGCTCGAATTTCGTCCTTTCGACATCATTGAGATCTTTGACAACACCAGAAGCATCATAGTAGGTTGAGCACATTGCTAGAATCATTTCAGCAGCCCCTTTCCAGTGAACATGGACAGTGTCATCATCATTCCTCCCAATCAAAACCCCACTTCGTTTTTTCTGAGAATTGAAGGCTTCAACTTGAATTATCGAACCACTCTTCTTCATCTTCTCCATATCCATCTTCATTTCCGTGACAGCCCAAGAAAGGATTGCCTTTTCTGTAGGACTACCAGAGAATTCAAATTCTGCTCCTGGTGAAGCTCTATAAACACTGCCGGTAGTGTTCAAAGCAACTCCTTGATGGATCAAATCAACAACAAATGGAGAAATTGATGAAGCACCCTCCTCTTCCATTGATTCTTGACCAAGCCAAAATTTTGTTACTTTCATTTGATTGAGTGTGAGAGTACCTGTTTTGTCAGTACATATTGTGGTGGCAGATCCCATTGTCTCACAAGCAGAGAGCTTCCTCACCATGGCTTGATCGGCCATCATTCTCTTCATCGAATAAGCAAGAGTCAGAGTGACAGCCAATGGCAATCCTTCGGGAATCGCAACTACGACAATGGTAACAGCGGCAGCCACAATTCCGACAACAGCATTGATAATATCATCACTCTTTGTCTTGCTTCCATTGAACTCCCGGTTTCCTTTCTCATCCGTTGTGTTCCCTGTGAAGTAACGAACCAACAGAACGACAAGAACCAAGAAAGCAACTGCTAAGCCAACTTTTCCAATTGCTGAGGTGAGCCTGTTTAAACGTGCTTGTAACGGTGTTTCTTCATCATTGTCGCGGCTGATCTGGCACATCATTTGTCCCCATGTTGTGTTCATGCCAACCGATGTAACAAGCATCCGAGCATACCCATCAGCCACCTTTGTACCGGACATTAAGAATGGATTCTGGCTCCCATTGACCTCAACGTGGTCACTTTCCCCTGTCATGCTCGATTCATCTACTTGCAACGAATGTCCATCTATGAACAACCCATCCGCCGGAACTTGATCCCCGATCTTCAAGCACACAATGTCTCCAACAACGATATCGAATATCGAAATCTGTTGGCGCCGACCTCCTCTCACAACATCGATTTGAATATTGTTGCTGACTTTCGACAACTTGTCGAATTGTCGGTTCTGCCTATAGTTACTTATGGCAGAAACAGCAATGACAAGAAACACAGCAACGAAAATGCTTCCACCATCGTACCAACCTTCTTTGAGGCCATGTTCTTTGATCCCAAATCCAAGTGAAAGAGCTGCACATCCTAAAAGAATCATTATAGTCAGGTCTTTAAATGCTTCAATCACAAAATGGAAAAAGCATTTCGCCGGTGGCTTCTTGTACGTATTCGAACCAAACACCTCACGTCGATACAGGACATCCTCCGTGCTACCCGAAATACCGACCCCAGTGTCAGTTCCGAGATCAGAAGCCACACCGTCAACCCCACCATGCTTCTGCAACCTCTCCACTTTTTTCTCCTTCACTAACTCAACTAGAGTTGTTTGATTGATTCCGAAAACATTGCTCTCTGGCACGACATTGAGTGAAACATAAGACGGAGAGCGACGAACGACATCGATATCATGTTCCACTGTTGGTGTCTTGACGACAAGAGACGTAAACTTCCTGGAACAATAGATTGTAACAAAAAGGGAGTGCCATTTCTTTCTGGATTTGGTACGTGTGGCAGGAACTTGGATTCCATAATCAAAGCAAAGCATGTCTGATTGAAGAATGGTCGTCATTGAAAACAAAGGAACAATAACAGCAACAAATGCAAGTACGAGGTGATGACAGACAATGAAACAGAGGAAATGTTTAGCGTATTTGTTTTACAAAGATATTGTCAGAAACGGGAACTTGAAGTTTTAATCTAAACCAAACATAACAAGGAAAGTTGATGCATTGGTAATGGCGGAAGCCTGTGTTTTTATAGTACATCATGGAGGCCGCGTGAATGCCAATGGTGCGTAATTCAGATGTAAATATCCGTTGTTTTGCTGTCGTGGAGGAAAGACACTGGTTCTTCGAAGTTGCCTTATGTTCTTTGCTTAGTCTCCTGACAAATCTTGTGCATTAAGACTTAACCAAAACCAAATTTGACCGACACGGTTAATAATTACTAATTAGTGTAATTAATACATGGCTATATCTTAAATTATAAAATGAATACATTAATTATTAAAATTGAGGTATATTAAAAGACGTGTGTGAAGCCATTTGCCAGTGAATGGTATCAAAGAGGCAGCTGCCGACTCTGTAATAAAATGCATGTCGGCATTGTTGTTGTTTATTATTATTTCAGTTTAGATCTGTTTTCAATCTTATCTGTTAGCCAAACTTGGTTTGAATTTAAACTGATTAAATTCTGTCCATTTGTTGTAGATTCTTAGAAGATTACAATTGTTTAATGGATCATTATTCGAATCATATAATTTGAATAAATAGATATATTTTATGAAGACACTGATTTAGAGTTATTTTAAGTTCTTCTAGCTTTAGAGTGTAGAACTGACTTAGACTGACCCTCATAGCACACCTAACTTTGATGGATGAGTCTTTCAATAATGATTTTTTATATACATAATGTCTCAAACCTAAAACTTACTTAAGCAAAACCAAATTGCTTATCACTTAGACGAACCGTTTGATAAATTATTTTTTATTCTTTTATAATAAATCAACACCCATGGGGAAATGAAAAGATGGAAATAAAAATACAAACTAAATACCATTTATTTACATATAGGTAGATGATGAATGGGAGATGAGATCATCCAACGGTTGACATCATTTTGACAAAATCATCAAAGTTCACTTGACCATCACCGTCCAAATCTGCTTCTTTGATCATCTGCTCAACCTCACCATCACTTAATTTCTCACCAAGGTTCATCATCACATTTCTCAGCTACACTCATACATGTAAAAAAAATTATATTAAAATATTTTATTAAATAATAAAATTTAAAAATAATTAAGATTTATTAATTGATTAAACGATGGTATTTAAATTGATTCGATTCGAACTTGATAAAGTGACTCAAAATTTACCTCAGAAGCTGAAATATATCCATTTAGATCTTTGTCAAAGACCTTGAAAGCCTCTTTAAGTTCCTCTTCCACATCAGTTTCCTGCATTTTCTTGGCCATGAGGTTCAAGAACTCTGAGAACTCAATGCTTCCATTTCCATCTGCATCAACTTCATTCATCATATCTTGAAGCTCTTCTTCCGACGGATTCTGATCCAGGGATCTTATCACCGTCGCCAACTCCTCCACCGTAATGCAACCTGATGAACCAACAACATTAACAACAAAGAGTTATATTCCATGGATTTTAAGCTTATAGAGAAGAAAAAACTGACCATCCCCATCTTTGTCAAAGAAATTGAAGGCTTCTTTAAACTCGGAAATCTGTTCTTCAGTTAGTATATCACTCATGATTTGAGTGTTTGGTTGCCAGGAAAAAAAATCTGGGGAAATTGGAGAGGGAGAAGTGTATGTGCGTGAGTTGAGTATAAATCAAAGCTTGGGTGGGTTTATGTAGGAGTTTCAATATAAGGGGAGTTTGTGAAAATTTATATTACTATAATCATATAAATTTCTCTAAAATTTGAAATTAGTCTAATAGTATGTTTAAAGTTTTAATATTACGTCAATTATGTTATTATATGATTTTAACGGTTAATATTAAAATAAATAATTATAATTAAAATTTTATAAAAATTAAAAAATTTGACTCAAATTTTTTAAATTTAAATTGAATAAAAAATTTAAATAAAATTTAAATAATAAAATATAATATTTCAACTCGAATAACTCGATTATAAAATTTTAATCCAGCTGTAAGAGGTTTGAGTTTTCGAGACAAAACTGATGAAGCATTCAAAGTGACAGATTGGGGGACAAACATGGGGCCTAATCTAGGGAGTGTTCCCTGTTACCACTGGATTCATTTAATTAGACTTAATCACAGGTTTAAGGAGAATCTAATGGGTTAGAAGATAAGTTAATAAACTAAACAATGATAATAAATTAATTTAATAGAATAAAATATTAAATTTTTAAATAAAAATAAATATTTGTATTTTAATATTATAAATAAATAATAATTAAATATAAATTATTAAAAAAAAAAACTAGACAAGGATTATAAACTCTATGTGTGCATGGCTGTCAACGCGTTATTATTATTGGGCATTGGGTGGCGTTGCAAAGTCGTAGCCAACTTGAATCGGAGTTTGAAATTTGTGCCAACGTGTAGGCTGTAGCCGTTTAAAATTTATAAGATTTACTCAATAATTAATGGATACTTAATTGTGAATTAAATTAATTGATATCAGATAAGAAATTATATAATTTTTTAAATAAAATTAATTAATTTTCTTGAACAAATAAAATTATATATTATGTATAAAAATATGTTTTAGAAAATTTTTATCGTAATTAAACGATTAATATCAAACAATAAAAATTATATTTTAAAATAAATACAACTATATTCACTTTTAACTATTAACTTGTAAAAAAATCAAACACAAACTGTGCCGGTACAAATCACTAAGTAGAGACAGAGAGACAGGATTCTGCATGGTCGGCAGAGTCATTAAACCTAAAAAAAACATGTTTGAATAAATTTCAAGCATGATATTTTATTTTATTATAAATTTTAAAATTTATAAAACAAATCTTGATATTTTATCTAAAAATTCAAATTGTTATAAAAATTATATAAAAAAAGTTAACCTAAAATAGTATTAAAAATTTATTATTTTAATTTTTTTTTAAAAAAATAAAAATTTATTATTTTTAATCGCACATTATACTCCTCGATTAGAATTGGTCGGGTAATTTTATTCTTGTAACATTCTTTTAAAATCAGTGTATTATATTTGATCTTATAAAAATCAGTAATATTATCTTTAATCTTTAATTTTATTAAAAAAACGAGCATGTTTAATTTTTTTCAACAAATAAAATATTTATTTTTTGAGTAAACCATTATTAATGTACTAATAGTTTAATAAAATATTTTAGATATAAAACTATTAATATATTTAATAAATTATTTAGTAATAGTTTAAAAATTATATTGTTAATAATATTATAAAACCATTATATTTATTAGAATATCATGTTAATATTTTATTAATATACTGATAATTTAATAATATTTTATTAGAATTTATATTTATTGCTTAATTTATTTAAAATTAAATATATAAATATAAAAAATATAATATAATATTATACGAATTTTTATAAATACTATATCACTTATTAACAACAGTTGAACGATTTGATGTTATTTTATAATAAAAATTAAATTCTAATTATAACTTTTAAAAATTAAAATATAGAATTATTTTTACTTCTACTGGTAAGAATGTTTAAGGTTATAAATTTATAGAATGTATTTTATTTTAATTGATATTATTATTATTATTATTGCAGTAATTTAAAAAAATGTCAGGGAAAATGGGAATTAAATTCATGTTTGGTTTGGATTATTTTTTATTTTTATTAATACAAATAATTTTTATATAAAGATACATTAATATTCATTTTAGGAGAAGTCATGGTTTATTATAATAGGGATTCTTTTTATTCAAATTTTTTATTTAATCTTAGTGTAATCATATTCTCGTATGTTTAAGACATGTTTAAGACATACGTAGGAAATAATTTAATATATTATTTTATTTATATATTTAAATAGTTTAAATGACAATAAAAGTTAATCCAAGATAATATAAAAGTGTAATTTAATATCTATCAGACTTTCTATTTCGTTGTAATATAATAATAAAAATATATTTTAAAATATATTTTAAAATAAATATTTTAAAAAATAATATTTTATCACAAATTTTAATTTTAAATATATTATAATATATTAACCTATTGAATTTACTAATCTCTAAACACAATACACATTCAAGCCGTTTACTTGTCAAAATTTCAAATTAGAGGCTTCAATTTAATATATATATATAATATTAGATTTATTTAAAAAACATTTATAAATTTTTTAAATTTTAAAAGTTTTTTTATGATTAATTTAAATTGATTTGTGTTCACACTTAATTTGGGTGAGTGAGTCTCTCGACATAAATTTTCTGCATACACAACGTCTCGTACTCGAGATTAGATTAAACAAAACTAAATTATTTATTATTTAGATCAATCATGTTAATTACACATTAAATTATTTTAAAAAATATAGAATATTGTTTTTATTAATAATATATTAAGTATATTTTAAGATTTATTTATAAGAAAAATATTATTGCTTATATTATCAATAGGAAAAGAATTATATAGATATATAAATTGACTGACTAATAAAAATATTTATTTAATTCAAATTAAAAAAAATACTATGATTTTTGTGTATAAATATATAATTAGAAGTCCAAATGAAACTGATAAATTTATTTTATGAAAATCAAATTCGTTTTTAAGAGATAATTATCTAGTTTTGAATAATCACGTTATACCAAAAGTCTGTACCCAACAGCCTAAAATGAAAAGGACAGAAAATAGGGGAAGAAACCACCTTTTTTCTTCATTTTTAAACTTAAAAATCTCTACTTTCTTCTTTGATTCACCTTTTTTTCCTACCAAAAGGAAAGAAAGCTAGGGAAGAAAGAAACCCAACTCCGTTTTGCCACTTTCAAGTTTCATCGTATAAATCCCTTCATAGATCCATTTTTGTCTTTGCCTAGAACAAGGGTTCTTTGTTTTTTTATGTTATGTTTTGTTTTTCTTTCAAATAGAGAAGTAATTGGTTGACAAAATTCAAGCTCTCTTTTTTATGGGGTCCATAAGGATTTTCTGGGACACACTTATTTCCCCCTCTCTTCCCATTTCTTTTATGATACAACAAGCTAATTAAGCTTCAACTTTTAGCACGCTTCTTTTGTTTCTTCAACCTTTTAGCATTTTGGGATTGTATAGAGTTTTGTTGTAAAGGAGATGCAGTCGGGTCGATCACAATCCGTTGTGGGTCCGATTCCCGAACGGGTTCAAGCTTTTCAACCAGCTGATAGTGATACCAGAGGGAAGCATAGGATACTAGCTGAACTGAAAAGGATGGAGCAAGAAGCTAGATTCTTAGAGGTTAGTAAGTAAAAAATTCAACTTTGTTTCTGGGGTTTCTCTTTTAGGTGATGAAAAGTTGTTTTAGATTTAATCCATTGATTGATTGATTGTTTAAGACAGATTGAATTCAATTGTTTGTTTTGTCTTTGTTTAAAGCCTTTGGCTTGAATCAAATTGTTTTTACTGTTCAATGAAGTTATCTTATTCCAATGCCAGACCTTGAGTTGTTTTCAGTTTATTCTTGCTAGATAGTTTGGGATATCCTGGATTTATGTATGGATTTTGCTAACAATTGTTCCAAGAGTAGTCTTTTAAGGTACCGTATTACCATTTAATACAATGTTATTACTATAAACAGCATGTTAATTAACCTTATAGACTGTCCTAATTGCGCCCGTTACCGGAACTTGGAATTACATGGTATTGGTTTAGATTACCTTTAATATATATGGAGTCTCTTGCCCTTCAGCTGTGCAAAGAAATTCTCTACAGTCTACACTGCTCTGGTTCTTTTCCCCACTTCGATTAACCGGAACTTCTTACATGTAATTCATTCAGGCATTGCATTGGTAGACTGTCTTTACTGTACTTGGCTCTGAATTCATTCAGGCCTTGATGTTTAACTCATCTGTTTGATGATTGCACTTTTTGACTTCCAGTGGTCTAGTATTTCCTTTTGTGATTCAATGACTTTAAAATCTTGAACTTTGTGTTAGGCCGCAAGGTCTCCATTGTCCTGAATTTTGTTCTTGGGTCTGATTTTTAGTTAATTAAGTTGGCTAATTTATGTTCGCTTTTTTGGTTAATGCATGATGGCGGTCGAATGCTAAATTGGGTTTGTTGGAATTTCCATTTCCTTGTTTCTTCTTAAACTTCTTGCGAACAAACAAATGGTATTCTGTACTTAGAGTCTACTTGGATGAATAACTTACCATTACTCAACAAAATGACGGGAAGGCTTTTTCCAAAAGTTACTTGGATGAAACCCGAAGAACAGTTTGAAATTTTACGACTCAGTTACATCCATCAGCGAGGAGGAGGCATAATGTTTTATACCGGGTTTGAATTCACAACCAGGGGGACATCCCTCGAAAGGGACTAAATGTTTTTTGCTGACAACTAGGGAGAAATGAAGATGTAATTCGAGTGTGCTACTACGTAATATAATCACAAGTTTAAGTTTCCTTGCTTACCTAAAAAGATTTGTCCGTTATAAAGCAGCTCCTGAAACCTGGAAAAGTCATTCAATTGGTCCGAATACCTGGAAACTTTCGGGGTAAGATATTTTCCGAGGGTAGTACTTGTAAAATATATAGAAAGTTGTACTCCCCCCCCCCCCCTTCTATACCCCTTACATGCAGGTTCCTTGTTTGCATATCTTTCCTTCTGATGTCCATATGCTTCTACTTTTGAAACATTTTTTTTCTAAACTTTCTTTAGTTAAATTCAAGATTTATCAAATTATGTCAATATGCCTTCTCTCTCTGCCTCGATTTTGTCTAATATGAGAATATTTAAAAAATTCCAATTAGCTTGAACAACCAAGTATTCCTTTCCCTTGTTTTATGCTGAGATTCAGTTCCATAACTGCAATTATTTGCAGTCTTGCATGTTAAGAAAGGTGGAAAATATTGCAGTCATCATTTTGAGAAGGCCATATGCTTATAGATTAGAACGTAAAACGTTAGTATGTTACTCCCAATCTTCATTTTTCTTGCGGCATTCGTATCCGACACACATTCATATGCGAGTCCAAGTAACATAGGCTCTCCTTACCATGTTTATTGACCTTATCATGATGATGTGTGTATACACTCAGGAAGAGCTGGAGCAGATGGAAAGAATGGAGAAGGCATCAGGTGCATGCAAAGAGTAAGCATTATCATCAGTTGCATTCATTTGGCATCTTAATTTGCATGAAAATTAAGGGTAAAAGCTGATTCAAATTTGTTTTGTTTATGCATGGCATTGGCAGGATGCTGAGTAACCTGGAAACTACACCTGATCCACTACTTCCAATGTGAATACCCCATATCCTTCTTTTTATTGCTTATGAATCAAAAGTAGTTCCTGAAAATTAATTTTCACCATTGTTGACAGCACAAGTGGACCTCTAAATCTCTTATGGGATAGATGGTTTGAAGGACCCCAGGAATCTCAAGGCTGCAAATGTTGGATACTGTGACTATGTTTTGCTGATTTGGTCTGAGTTTGTCTTTTATTTGGAGAGGCTTTGATCTTACAGAGTTGCTGATGTTTGGGAGAGATGTTCTCATTTTGCAGAAAAATGGCAAATTTACAGTAATTTATACCAACATTTTCTTCATTCTCATATTTTAAATGAAAATGCTGTCATTGTGCAGAAAATATCAATTTCCTGAAGTAGATTGAAAATGTTAAAACAATCTAGAAAAGTTCATACAGCAGACAGATGGTACACAAAAAGTTTTACTCTGTTTCAGTGATCAGAATCCATAATATATGAAGAATGAATGGAAGTTTCTTTCAGTGGTTGGCCTCTCCTTTTTTAACTTTGTGCTTTTCCGGTAACATGCCGCGCGATCCAACCAAGACCATCATACAGCCCGTCTCCGGTAAGTGCAGAGCAGGCTTGAATGTGCCAATCGTGAGTTTTTATGCTGTGAAGCGAAAGGGCATCGGTGATCTCAGCCGGGGTCATTGCGTCCTTTAGGTCTTGTTTATTTGCAAAGACGAGTATAACGGAATTTTGTAGGTCGTCGTGTGAGAGCAACCTGAAGAGCTCCTCCTTCATAATGGTTATCCTGGCCCTATCCACACTGTCAATCACCACGATAACGGCATGAGTTCCGCGATAGTATGTCGCCCATGATGTCCTTAGTCGATCTTGCCCTCCAAGGTCCCATACCTGAGGCATATAAACACAGATATCAGATGTCCAGCAGATACATGAAATGTAAATGAAACCATTCCATAAATGATGATACAAAGAATATCAATTCATATCCAGTTTGTTACGAATCTCGAACATAAAACAAGTGCTTCGAAACTGGGACTTTATAAAGGACAAGCGAAGAACATAGCAAGAATAAGACCAACTACACCTGACGTGAAAATGTCTAATCCGATGCTAGAGAGTTAAACTGCAATAAGCAGTCAAGTTACTATTCAGCATGATTCAGAAAACCAAGAAAGATTTCCAAGTTTTAAGCCTCTTTGATTCAACCAATCAAACCTAACCCAAATATTCAAATCATTGAACTAATGTACTAATATAAAAAGCCGCCAAATTCTTCAGGGAAAAAACAAACTATTTCGATAAAATTAAACTAATTAAGATTAAGGGACTAAATCCCAGAAATTAAATCATGGAGAAATTCATCTTCTTAAATAGAAGATTACCTCGAAGCGGATGTTTTTATAAACAAGCTCTTCAACGTTGCTACCAACAGTAGGATGTGTGGTGACAACCTCGCCGAGGTGAAGCTTGTAAAGCGTCGTCGTTTTGCCTGCATTATCTAACCCGACCACCACAATCTTGTATTCCTTAGCAGGAAATAACATAAACCAAAACTTGGATATGAAAGCACCCATCTTTTTCTTCTCCCTTAATAAAAATCAATCGATCGATCAATCAACCCCTTTTATTTTTAATGTAAATCGATCGAAGAATCGGATCTAAAAAAATAAAGGAAATAAAAGAAAATAACCCATTGTTGTACCTGAATTAGAGACTCGGAGGTACAGATAATGAACGGCGGCGATGGAGGAGGAGAAATCGGAAGTTTCGGGGAAAGGTCCGATCTGGTTTTGGCGATTCAAAGAAGAAAGTGGGAAAAATATTAGTGGGATATTTTTTATGGGTAAATTACTCTAGTGACCATCTAATTAATTGAGTATACTACTTTTGGTCATCAAACTATTAAATTTGTCAATTAAGACATTAAATTTATTAAATTGATATATTTTAGACACTTACATGTTATTTTTCCATCATCTTCTTCGTTTTTATTTCAAAATAAGTCAATTTAATAAGTTTTGTCGCTTAATTGAAGAATTTAATAGTTTTGGGGCTAAAATAAATATCCCTAATTAGTTTAATGGCCACTAAAGTAGTTTACCCTTTTTAATATTATGCCTTCATCAGCGAGAACTCTTACCAGCCCAACATTAGAACCTCCAGGCCCATACTAATCTATTACCAGCCCAGAATTGCAACCAATTAAAGTAAGCCACGTAAGTAAAAAAAGATTTCACCTAAATTCCACTTCCCATTACAGTGTATTTTATTACCGTTTAACCAACCATCAGACCTCAAGGCTGTGTTTGGCAATGGGCAGGGAAAAGCAAAGTCTGACAGTCTGTCTTTAGTGAGTTGCCTGCTTCACGGGACGGTATTTCCCAAGTCCCAAACACGGCACTTCTCTTCGGTTTATCCGCCTCTTTTCTCGAAATCCCTCAAAACAAAAATATAAACGGAAACTTCCCTACTAAATTCACTTGCTCCCATACATTTCAGGCCGCCGGAAACCGCTGCCTTTTCCGGTAACAATGTCGCACTCCGTCCAATTCTTCACTCCTTCCCGTGCTCCTTACCTCACACTCCAGAAGCTTCCAGTGACGTCTTACACCCGGTTCTCGGTAATCAACTTCCCGAGCAAAAAATACTCTCTCACGATCACCAGATCGTTTTCGGATCTCGATGCGGTATCAGCTCAAGTGCTGGAATCCGGTAACGGTCAGACTGTTGTGGTTCCGTCTCATGTGCCGTCGGATTCGGGAGCGGCAGCGGGGATTGATGTGGACTCCGTGACGGAGGCGGAGCTGAAGGAGAATGGATTCAGGAGCACGAGACGGACGAAGCTTATTTGCACGATAGGTCCGGCAACTTGCGGGTTCGAGCAGCTCGAAGCTTTGGCTGTCGGAGGCATGAACGTGGCTCGGATCAACATGTGCCACGGCACACGCGAGTGGCATAAAATGGTGATCGAGCGAGTGAGGAGACTCAATGAAGAGAAAGGATTTGCTGTCGCCATTATGATGGATACTGAAGGTAGCGAGATTCACATGGGAGATCTCGGTGGCGCTGCCTCCGCCAAAGCTGAGGTAAAATTAAAAAGAAAAAATAAAGTCATATAACTTCAAAATATGTTTATTTCGTCAATTCTGGATTATTTAATTTGAAATGTAGGATGGAGAAATCTGGACATTTAGTGTTAGAGCTTTCGGCACCCCGCGGCCTGAGCGAACAATTAATGTGAATTATGATGGTTTTGCTGAAGGTTTGTACTTGTAGTAAAAACAAAAGTAGTTCTGTTGAGTAAATTGATTTATTGGTGTTTTAATTAAGATTGTTTGATGTTGTTATACAGATGTGAAAGTTGGGGATGAGCTTTTAGTTGATGGTGGAATGGTGAGGTTTGAGGTGATTGAGAAGATTGGCCCTGATGTTAAGTGTAGGTGCACTGATCCGGGATTGCTGCTTCCGCGAGCCAATTTGACTTTCTGGAGGGATGGGAGTCTTGTTCGTGAGCGTAACGCTATGCTTCCTACCATTTCTTCCAAGGTTGTTACATGTTCCTCTTTTCTTGCTCTTTGAATTTTAGAAATTCCCATGGAATGAGTTAGCTAATGTGAATGCTAGTTTTATACAAGGGTATCCGTGATTCATCTTTAGTCACATTTTTTTTTGATAATTAGTCACGTATGGTAACAATGGAATCAGAGATTAGGAGCTACCAATATTAAGAACTCCAAAGTCTCTTTGAATTAACCATCTGAAATTTTCTTTTTCTTGCATTTGCATTTTCCATTCTGTAAGGAGTTGATAATATAATGTTTCTAAAAGAAGACCAATGATATGTAAAATTCGTAATTAATAGATGGAAGCCATTTTGTGAAATTAGGTAGCATGCTATCTTGATTTTGAAACTTTTAGTAGTAACGTGTGTAACATTCAGGTGTATGCCTGCCTCCATGCATGTGTAACATTCAGGTGTTTACCTTCTTGTTCTTTGTGCTGCCTGCATGCTTTTATCTAGAAACCATTATTTTCCTAGTTGCATAATCAAGCTTTTTTTTTTCATTCAGGATTGGTTAGACATTGACTTTGGGATTGCAGAAGGTGTTGATTTTATTGCATTTTCTTTTGTCAAATCTGCTGAAGTGATTAATCATCTTAAAAGCTATGTTGCTGCTAGGTCTCGCGGCAGGTACCTATCATACGTTGCCTTGCACTTTTAGAAGATTGGAATGTTTGTGGTTAGTTCTGATATTTTTGAAAGGATGTTTAAGGTTCTACTTTTCATGTAGATGCTGTATGTGCACTTTCGACAGAGACATTAGAATTTGAGGCAGAAACTGAATACTATTTAGTAATATAAGTGCTAATATTCCTAAAACGTGTAACATATGTCAATCTTTCTTTCCCTGAATTTGGCACCACAATTTTATGATACAGTGACATAGCTGTCATTGCAAAGATAGAGAGTATTGACTCATTAAAGAACTTGGAAGAAATTATTCTAGCATCTGATGGAGCTATGGTTGCAAGAGGAGACTTGGGTGCTCAGATACCTTTGGAACAGGTTCCATCAGCTCAGCAAAGGATTGTCCGAGTGTGCAGGCAACTAAATAAGCCAGTGATTGTTGCCTCCCAACTACTTGAATCAATGATTGAATACCCTACACCCACCCGAGCTGAAGTTGCTGATGTTTCTGAAGCAGTAAGGCAACGAGCTGATGCTTTAATGCTCTCCGGTGAATCAGCAATGGGACAGTTCCCCGACAAGGCATTAGCTGTTCTGAGAAGTGTTAGTGTGAGAATAGAGAAATGGTGGAGGGAGGCAAAACGCCACGAGGCTATGGTACTTCCTGATGTAGGAACTTCATTTGCAGAGAGTATCTCAGAAGAGATTTGTATTTCTGCAGCCAAGATGGGTAAGAATCTTTGTTTCTATAATCTATGTCTAATTGTGTTTACACAAGCATGGTTCTGTGAATTTATTATCTTCATGTATATAGGCAAAACGCCACGAGGCTATGGCACTGCCTGATGTTGCTCGTTTTCATTCTGTCGTGTACACCATTTTATTTCTCCGAAACCTTTGATGTCTTGACATGAGTTTGGTTTATGTGACCTGCAGCTAACAATTTAGAGGTGGATGCTATTTTCGTCTACACAAAGACAGGCCACATGGCGTCTCTCCTTTCACGTTGTCGACCCGATTGTCCCATCTTTGCTTTTACAACCACAACTTCTGTCCGAAGACGTCTGAACCTACAATGGGGTCTCATTCCCTTCCGTCTCAGCTTCTCCGACGACATGGAAAGCAACCTCAACAAAACCTTCTCGTTGCTCAAGGCCAGAGGAATGATCCAATCGGGGGATCTCGTAATCGCAGTCTCGGACATGTTGCAGTCTATCCAAGTCATGAATGTTCCATAAATAAAACTCAGTATTGCAGACTCATTTATGTGCTGAACTTGTTGTATCTTTCACTATCAGTTCAGATTAGATTACTGCCGGAAAGATAGTTACTAGTTACTACAACATGAAATCAGAGGGGAGCTGATCCGATCTTGTTGTATCTTTTTTTATTTATTGAATAAAATTAATAACTCTAATTAATTAGAAAGGATAAATAAAATAAAAGTTTGAATCTGTATTTAATTAATCTCCTTTGAAAATATATTAAAAAAATCTTTGGAGGAGAAAGAAGAAAAAAAAGTGTCCCTAATTTTGTTACATCATTAAGGGAAATAATTTTATGATAATTACGAGATTAATTAATTAATTAGATGTATTATTGAACTTGATTCCCTTCCCAACATTTATCACAATTAATAATTTTAGTCTATGATATGCACCTACTAAATTTAAAGTATGATTGTAAGAAAGCATCTTATTCAAAATAAAATATTAAAAAAATTAGAATACTTTAAAAAATATAATCAAATTGATTATCCAACCAAACCTTAGGATATTTTCTAAATATATTATAATGACCTTAATTGAAGTGAGAGACATACTAAAATATAACCCCTTAAAAGGTAAGTACATTTTCAATTAGGTATCATTTTATTGATAGATTTAATTGATTAGGTATTTTAGAAATTAAAGATAACATTAGGGATTAGGCTAACAAATGAGGTCTTATGGGTGTATAATGGCACTACTACTTTACTCACTATTTTGGGTCTAATTTGTTGCATCCAATATGACTTTTAGAAAGATACAATTAGGTCACTCTAAGAATATTTTAATTACATACATTATATATATTCGATTCCTGGTATGATTATAAAATAATATTTATTTATTAATTCGAATCTTTTAATAATGTGCACATCATACATATAAACTGTTCGAATATGAATCGATTAATTATAATATTTTTTTAATGAAGACCACTTGATTGGTTTTAATATATATATTTAAATGAATAAAATATAAATTAAGCATAAAGATAATTTTAACCCTTAACGTTTATAATGTTTATCATTTTGGCCCTCATTCTTTTTTTGAGATAAATTTCACCCTTAACCTATATCTTTTCGACAAATAACTTATTTTAATGATTAGACCGCTAAAAATTTAACGATATTGACATGTCATATATATGTGATAATATATTTGAAATAACATGGCATCCAACCTCATTCTACATATATATAACATATCATTATCGTTAAATTTTTTACGATAATGATAAATATATACATGTAAAATTTTATTTTATTCTAACATAAAATATAAAATAATTAAAATTCAAATAAAATATTAAAAATCAATTAAATCTAAAATAAAAGGCTACTAAGTATTATCAAATCTTATATATCATTTTACATATATATGACATATCATTATCGTTAATTTTTTAACTATCTAATCATTATGCTAGTTAAAAAATAAGATATTTATCAAAAAGATATAGGTTAAGGGCTAAATTTATCTTAAAAAAATAAGGACCAAAACGATAAAAATCATAAACGTTAAGGGTTAAAATTATCTTTATACCTATAAATTACTACAATAATATTAGAAATTATAAATCATATACCTTAATGAAGTTGGTGACCAAAGTTTGTCCAATTGATGTAATGTCATTTACATGTTCCACTAGAACCATTTATGTAAGAAAGCAAAACCCCCTAACATATTTTATCCTAGTATGTTGGTTTAAATTAAATGTGGTGGGTTGGTTTAGGTGGTTGGCTTACAAATATACAAATGAATTTGTTTACTACACTAGTAGTGATTATTTTTAGACAACTTAATTTATTTTAGGACATAATTAAAAGGTAAAATTATAACCAATAGATAATTATAATTGAAATAAGAATCAATTAGTATAATTAATAATTAATAAATATTAAGTACATTGCTAAGATATATTATACGTTTAAGGAGAAGACGTGAATTCAAATTTTAAAGACGGTATTAATAGGAGGGATAATCTTATACTTCAAATATAGACAATAAGATAAAAAAAAAACTAAGTTCGTACCAGTAACAATAGAAGTATTTATAGGTCAGGTTGTAATTCGATCATTTATTCTAATACGGAGCGATCATTCCAACCCAATTTTTTCATTTCACAGCAACAAAATTTAAACTCATAACATTGCGTAAAAGATCTAACGCATCAACCCGCTAAACCAATCGATTGTTATGTTAATTAAGATTTTTTTTGAATCGAGGCGATAAATTATTTTGTTTATTATGAAAAGGAAAGAACTTTAATAAAGCATTTTAAAAGCTGAATGTACTATAATTATGCTTTATTTTATCTTTTTGTACTTTCTTATTCTCATGTATAATAATCTTCATTCTTACAATAAATAAATAAATTAAAAAGTAATTTGTACACTAAATAATGACATGTCTTGATTATGTGTCTTTTATAAACACGACATTGAAGATAATGACCAAACTAACGTACATTTGAAGACTTAAAACTAAAGAAATTTGATACAAACTAGTTGATTTATTATCCTTTTTAATTGATTCAAAATTTGAAATAATTAAAAAATAATATTAATTTAATTATTAATATCTGATTTATTAAATAATTAATTTAGACCAGATACTACATAAATTTATTACGAGGGTATTCTTTTTAGGTACGAGTAAAATTATATTTAACTTGATTTTTTCTTAATAAATTTCGAATTATAAAATAGGACTTAATAACTTAAATAATTTAGTTATTAATAGTTTTTTTCAAATATGATTCAAATCTCTTAATCCCGCCTAATATAAGTATACCATGTACGAGAAAAAATTAAATATATATATATCATATTAATTATAAAAACGTTTAAATTAAAACAAATTAATACTATAATATTATAAACATTTATATTTATAATTAAAACAAATTATGTCACCTTTCTTTCCTACCCCAACATCCATGTGACATGTCTTAAAGAAATTTTTTTAAACAATTTGGACCACTTCTATTTTATTTTTTATGTAGAATTTAAATTGTATAAAAATCAATATCTAATTATCATATTATTCCTTAATTATGATTAAAGCATGACAGTCCATGAAAGCTAAAACATCTAGATTGAGAAAGATATAGATTCAAGATTATGTATGTTATTAGGGTCACACTAATTAGTGTGATTAGAATTTAAAACACCAACTTAATAAATAAATTTATCTAATAATATCTATAGATAAAAATTCGATTGAGTTAAATCAAATATTAAAGTTAATTGAGTTTATATGTCATAATTCATAACTTAAATTTTATTTAAAAAAAGTAATCGTGTCGCGTCAAGTTCAGTTGTTTTGAGTTTTTTTTTTCTTTCGAATTTAATTATGATATAACTTGAAACAATTTTATTTGATATTTTTCTGAGTCAAGTTTTAATAACTTAAAAAATATTAATCAATTAATAAAAAATTCAAATTATTTAAAGTCTTATTTTATAATTTAATTTTTTTAATATTTTTTGAGTTAAATTTTTTCACCTGATTTAAATCAAAAATTTATTTTTTTAAACCAAAATAAACTTATTTTTTATAAAATCAAATCAAATTTTATTTACGCTAATAATATCTTTAAATATAAAAATATGTATGTGAAAATTAGATAATTTTTTAAATAATTATTATGATCTACCCTACATATATATATATATATATTCATTCAATACAATTTAAAAATATTTTTTATATTTTTTTTCTTTCATATTATTGAGCTGACATCATCATAATCTAATTTCTACATACATACTACAACCGTAGTTCTAGTCTTTTCGTATTACTAGGATATGGGCCCACAAAAAACTAATCATCAACACAAAAGAACAAACAGTGATCGTGATCAGACGGTCCAAGATAACGTAAACTAGATCCAATGGAAGCGGAACACGTGTCAAAATATGTCAGGAAATCTAAATTTCAAATTTACCCCCGCTTCATTTCCACCGCTAACAGCAACAATTCCCAATATCACCGCAGTGGGGAAAAGGACTAATACAATAATTTCACTTTCCTGTAGCGTGTCGATCCATTATTTATCCACGTCATTAAGGATAAACGATGCCACGTGGGATGCAAGGTGGGACACTAAGTCCAAGTCAGCCTTCTTCTCACAAAAATAAAATTTTCGAATTTCTCTACTAGAAAAACCCACAACCAGACTCCCTGTCCCTTTCATTCTTCCTATCTTCATCATCCCAAAAAATAAGAGAAAAAACCCTCTATCTCCCCATTCACCGTTGCCGGAAAAATGCATATCCCGGCGAACAGTTATTTTCTATCTATACGCTATATTCGCATCTCCGATCATCGCCGCCATGTCGTTCACGAAGAAACCTAGCTTTTCTTGTGCTAAAGAAGCTTCTTAACCTTTTTGGCTAATAAATGCGCATGAATCATTTTTTGTTGTTGAAATTTTGAAATCAATTTTTCTGTCAGTTTGTTTTTGGGAGATTCAACTTTTTTGGATGTACATGCAAATGGAATCAGAGTAATTAGTTGCTTAGATTTTTTTAGCTGAGTTTTTTTTTTGTTTAAAAAAGTTTCCAAGATTTTGATTAGTACTGAACACATAAGCAGGCTTTAAGCTTTTTTCCGATGAAGGTTCAGCCGATAGACATCAATTCGCGGGCGGAGAAAGAAACTGCTCCGGCTCGTGCAGAACCGGCCAAGCCGGTTCTTAAATCTCTTTTTAAAAGAATCTTTGACCGGCCGTTTCCGAGCGTCCTGCGAGCATCAGTAGCGGATAAGCCGAGTATTGGTGAAACTCAGTTCGGGAACAAAGATGAAGCGACTGAGTTCGAGCCGAGTTCGATTTGTTTGGATAAAATGGTTCAGAATTTCATTGAAGATAGCCACTACGACAAGCAACCGCCACCGGCTAAATACGGACGTAACCACTGTAATTGCTTTAACAGAAATAGCAACGACAGCTCCGATGACGAGTTTGATGTCTTTGGCGAGTCAACTAACGGTGGATCACCGCCTGCCGATGCTTGCGAAACACTCGAGGTAAATCTTTCTGAAAAAAAGAGAAAAATCTAAGAAATGTCCGTTCTATTTTCCTTATTCCACAAAAATTTTAAAAATGTTGAAATTCTTGAAATTTTCTTTTAAAACAGAGCCTGGTACAATGCGCCACTGTCGCCGAGAGAAACCTGTTAGCTGACACTGCGGTGATTGTTGAAAAGAACAAAAACTGTAAACGGAAAGACGATTTGAGGAAGATCGTTAGCGATGGCTTAGTTTCTCTTGGCTATAACTCTTCAATTTGCAAATCAACATGGGACAAATCTCCATCTTTCCCTGCCGGTAACGTCCTTCGTTCCAGATTCTTCCAAATTTGAAAATGCAATCTGTATACGATATTTATTTATTTATTTAATTTTAGGTGATTATGAGTACATAGATGTGGTTTTTGTGGAAGAGGGGAGAATGTTGATCGACGTTGATTTCAGATCAGAATTCGAGATGGCACGATCGACTGGGACCTACAAGGCGATCGTCCAATCGTTGCCGTTCATTTTCGTCGGAAAACCGACCCGTCTCGATCGGATTGTTTCGATCGTATCGGAAGCGGCTAAACAGAGCTTGAAAAACAAAGGCATGCACCTGCCTCCTTGGAGGAAAACCGAGTACATGCGAGCCAAATGGTTCTCTCAATTCACCAGAGCCTCTTCCCAGACCGACGACATTTCCGATAAAACTGATATCAAGGAAACAATCGACTCCGGTGGTTGCGGAGATCTGGATTTGATTTTCGGCGAGGAGAAAACAATCTCGTCGCAGGAAAATACCGATGAAAAGAAATTACCAGTGACCACATGGCAGCCGCCGGCGATCAAATCAACAAGTATACAGAAGGAAACGAAGACCGTCACCGGTTTGGCTTCTCTTTTCAAAGAGAAACCATGAAAAAAATTGTTACAATTTTCACCGGATTTAAAAATTAAATAAATATCGATATTACAAAAATCGTATAAATCCTTGTTTTATTAATTTTCTCCTCTGTAAGAGACATTTATTTGATATTACAAAGCTTAAATTTAATATCTTAATTAAAAAAAATCTAATTCTTATTTCTATATCTAATATCGATAAACACATGCTAAACATTATTATTAATTATTTTTTATTCACCTTTTTAAATTATTTATGTTCAATTTTGTTGTTTGGGAGGGGAACACTGGAGTATGCAACTTTATTCTCTCTTTTTTTTTAAATTATTTTTCTCATCTTTTTAGGACATGGGATTTCGGTGTTTTTTAATAATGTTTCCCAAGGTTATTGTTTATGACGGCAGATAAAAGCCAAAGCAGCCTCGTGGAGTCTCGATCTTCGAGCATAAAAAGACGGACATTGAGAAAATAATTTGAATATTTATTTAGTATAGTAAACATAATTAATAATGGTATTAAGTATTTAAAAATTAATAAAGCATTATTGAAAAAAAGAATGGTCAATTTTGCTGCGTATTCTCTTTTCATAAATTTTGTTTTTATAATTAAAAATGGATAGAGGAAATGTAATTAGATTAGTTATTTTTTAAAAAAATAATATAAGTAGTTCATCTGTCTCATTAAATCTGTTATTATTATTATTTTTAAATTTTGATATATTATTATTTAAAATTATTATTAATAAAAATATAAAAAAATTTATAAACCTCTAATTAAATAATTTTAAAATATAGATTTTATTGAATAAGCAGATGCTCTAAATTAAAAAATAATTATTTTTATCTTAAAAGATATGAGTTTAATCATTCTATTTACAAGCTGTATGTATATTATCAAAAGATTAAATATATTATCTTATAATCGTTTTTAAATTTTTAAAAATATATTTTAAAATATTTAAAACGATCATAATCAAAATTTTAAAAAAATAATTTTAAAAGTTGATAAGAGACAAAATTAATGGTCGCCCTCAAGTAATTTAATTTAAATTAATTCATCAGTTAATCGAACTTTAATAATTAAAAATAAATAAATGATATTTTATATAATTTATTTTTCGAGCTAAAGTATGTTGAAGGTTGGATATTTTATTTGACTTTTTCAATGGCCTGCAGATGTTTCAAACTCAAAACCATTTCAACGAAATCAAGAAGTCCAGATTGGGTTTATATTTTTTATTTTTAGAAGAATATTCGAATTAAGATATTTACCGTTAATAATAATAATAATAATAATCAATATTTTAGTATATAAATGTTTGAAATACGTAAATTATTATCATGAAATATATATTTTTTATGAATAAAATTCGAATGAGATGTAAATATTTTTAATTTTAGTATAATATTATATTAAATTCCAGGCTAACTTTCTCAACTCTCTTCACATATAAATCAATGTAATTTTAAAATTCATCCTTTTGTTATATCTTTATATGATATTTTTTATTTTATTTTTCTAAAAAATATGGTTACATCAATTTTCTTTTATTTCATAAAAAAATTAAAATATCTAAGCTTGTGGTAATATCAATTTTAAAATACCCTTTTTATTTTTTTCTATATAAAATAATGTATTGGTGGGTCTTCTTTCTTTTATTTTAATTTTATTTATTTGTCTTTATTACAAAGGAAAAATAAAATATTATAAAAAAAATCAAAGGAAAAATAATCCAAAAGCAACTTGCCCAACTTGTATACTCATCATATAACGTCTCTATGAAAGGAACACCTCACCAACTATTAGATTTCTATTGCCACGGAAAAGGTATAAAGAAATTATATAGATATATAATCAATCCCCTTAATATTTTTTATTTGATTTAATCTCGAAATCTAACATTAAAAAATCTCAAACATTAGAAAGGTTATATCATAAATCTTTTTCATCACGTCATCTGTAGTCCATGTAATCAGGTTCGTTCATATTTAAATAACTACTTGATTACTACCTATTCACCTATTACAAGTTGAAAAGAAATGATGATTCACCTTAAAGAAATTGAGATGGATGAATCTAGTTGGTTGAGACTATGAATGGCGTAGTGGAAATGATTCATGATATAATTTCTCGTCCTGAGAGATTATATCATGAACCCTTTCCACCATGTCATTTGTAGTTTATGCAATCAGGTCCGTTTATCTTTAAGTAACTACTTGATAACTACCAACTCACCTATTACAAGTAAAAAAGAGGTGTTGATTCATCTTAAAACCGGAGATGGATGAATCTAGTTGGTTGAGACCATGAATGACGTAATGGAAATGATTCATGATATAATTTCTCGTCCTGAGAGATTATATCATGAACCCTTTCCACCACGTCATCTGTAGTTTATGTAATTATGTTCGTTCATCTTTAAGTAACTATTTAATAATTATCCACTCACCTATTATAAGTAAAAAATAAATAATAATTCACTTTAAAAATATATAAAATAGATAAATCTGATTGATTGAGATAGATTTATGATATAATTTCTGGTTTTGAAAAACATTAACAAAGCATCATGGCTTTTCGCCAGGGAACTCCCGGCAGTTGTTCTTACATTTGTGCTTGTCCTATTTTAAAATATTAAAATGCCAATATTATTGTATAAATATATTAAAATATTAAAAAATAATCACAACGTTTCAAGTAATTTCATGTTAGAAGAAGAATAAAAAGTAAAATATATAATTCAATTTCAAATCAACACACGTGTATAAAAATAAATTAAAATCAAATCATAGTTTAATAATTACTAATCGAATGCTCTTTCTCTCTAAATCTTTGTTTTTATGAGAATTAATTGTTTTTTTGTGAAGAAGAAACACTTGCCACCTTAGGCACATAAACTGGAAATTCATCGATCTCATCAATCCATGGACTCTTCTCCTTTGCTGGATTAATGGTCCTCAAAGCTTTCCAAACAGCACTGTTGCACTTGAACCCTGACCCGAAGGCAATCTGCCATGTCCGGTCACCTTTTCGGATCCTCCCTTTCGCTTCAGAGTATGCCAGTTCATACCACAGGGAACTGCTAGACGTGTTACCGAACCTGTAAAGTGTCATACGCGACGGTTCCATGTGCCAATCGGTGAGCTCGAGGTTCTTCTCCAGCTCATCAAGCACGGCTCTCCCTCCTGCATGGATGCAGAAATGCTCGAAAGCTAATTTGAAATCCGGGATGTATGGCCTAATCTTCATTTTCAAGACTTTCCTCGCGACAAGAGTGACGAAAAACAGGAGTTGTTCGGACATGGGAAGGACTAGTGGTCCCAAGGTGGTGATGTTAGTCTTTAAGGCTTCGCCGGCAACCGCCATGAGGTCTTTCGAGAGGGAAACGCCGATCCTTTTGGTGTTGTCCTCACGTTGGAAGACGCAGTTGTAACACTTATCGTCGGCTCCTTTATGTGTACGCACGGTGTGGATGAGTTGATATTTCGAGCGACGGCGATCGGACGACTTGTTTGAGAGAAGGATAGCGGCACCACCCATACGGAACAGGCAGTTCGAGACCAGCATAGATCGGTCGTTGCCGAAGTACCAGTTCAGAGTAATGTTCTCCATGCTCACCACTAAGGCATAAGAATTAGGGTGAACCTGTAATAATAGTAAACATAACATATAAGCCACAAGTACTTTAATAAAATAAATTTGAATTCAAATTCAATTCGATATTAGTAAATACAACTTTTCGATTTTAATTGACTATAATAACATTCATTTTTTCTTTTAACTCGGTCCGGTCGACCATATAAATTCACCAGCCGTACTCATACTTAAATGTAGCTCACCTACTTGACCTAATTGCCAGTCCAAAGCACATGTGCTATGACACATGAAATTTTATTTAACCTATGGTTAATTTATAACAAAAAGTGCACGAACATATAATATCTTTGAAGTTTTTAAATTTAAATCGAACGTAAAATAATCGAGATTTAAAATGACTACAAGATAGACGTACGTACCTGTAGAAGTTGTTTAGCAAGGTCGATAGAAATGAGTCCGGCGCTGCAACCCATTCCCCCAAGGTTGTAGCTCAAAATGTTGCCTCTAAGCTTGTACCGATTAACGACCATGGCCGAAAGCGACGGCGTCGGATTAAACAAGCTACAATTCACGACAAGGATACCGATATCCTTAGCCTTGACACCGGTTTTCTCCAACAGTTCATCAATGGCACCGAACATCACCGCCTCGGCTTCTTTCCTTGCCTCCTCCATACACGGGTTCGGCGGCACGCGTAACACCGCTTCCGGCAAGTACGTCTTCTGCCCTAAACCGGACCTCTCGAGTATCTTCTTTTGGAAAGCCAAGTTCTCATCGGTGAAACTCCCGGTTAAACAAGATCTCTCCATGAAGATTTCCCTTGTACAAGTACGCTCCGGTTCGGGTTTGTAACAAGCGAAATCGAGCAAGTAAACTTTCCGGGGACGGCTGGTGAAGTAAATCGTAGCCAAGAAAACCAAAAGGCCTGAACATAGAGTAACCGAGACCAGATTAAACTTGAGCTGGTCCCATAATTGAACTAAATCGAGGAACGTGAGCGTCGAGAGATGAGCCGAGGCAATGCATAAGATCGGCACCAGAAGTAAATACATGGCGTTGGAGATCAAATAGTGGTAGCCCAGCTTCACGTATTTTAGTCTTACGGAAAGAAGAAAATTTGGAAGATTATTGTTTGATCTTCTTTCATCTGTAGTTTGAACCTGAATTGGCTCTGGATTCAAACTTTCCCTACTTTCTTCTGTCATGTTTTCTCGCAATGAAACAAGACTTTTATGAAGTTTCAACCAAAACCCAGATCGAAAAGCTGATCAGATTCAAGAAAGATTGAAACTTTGGTTTGTTCTGGACTTGGAATTTTCCGGGAAAATGGAAGGAAAGTGTGGGAAAAATATAGAAGAGTTAATGAGTTGCAGTTTGTGGGAAGAGGTTTAGGGGGGAATTTAAAGAGGTCGGGGTGAGAGATGGGAGGATACAACTACCCAATGAATTTTTAATTGTTAAATCAGTTTTTTTTTTATTTGAATCGAATATAAATATATTAAATTCGACTTCAATTTAAATATTTTTCTTTTAAAAAATTTTCACTCAGTCCGAAAATAAATTCACAACTCAGAATACAAAGACTAAATTCACAATTTAGTCAGGATACAAGGACTACCAAAAGAATTTGACCCATATCTCTTCCAATACCCATATGAAGGGTGTTTTAGTATTTAAAGGGAATAAATGGGGGTAATTATGGAATTTCAAAATTATTTTATTTTCCTAAAATAAACAAAAAAAATATTAAATAAGCATGGGTTGATAACTGGTAACAGCTAACCATTGCCTACACCATAATACTATAATGTCTGAATGGAAACAGCTGCCCCCAACCTCTTTGACTTTCAACCTAAAGTCCTCACATTTTCACAAAATTTAATATCAATAAAAAAAACGAAGTGAGGATTTAATATTCGAAAGGATATTAAAAAAATAAAAATTTATTAAATTTAAAAATATAAAAATTAAAAAGATAAAAATCCTTATTTAATTAATATTTAAATTAAAAAAAATTAAAATTACAATTATACCAAATATTTGGGAGGGACAACAACCTCTATACCGCTCCATCTGTAAACAAGTCTTTAGTTCAAATTGTGCAAAAGATCCTTATACTATGTTTTTTTATAAATTTATTCCCGAAATTAACTTTCTATTAATTTCGTTAAAAAAATGATATAACTGATTTTTTAAAAATATGTAACAATATAACATATATGTTTTGAATTTTTTATATAATTAGACAAACATTTATATATTTTGGGGAAAAAATGAGCTTGAGACTTGGAATCCAAGTTTTTAAAAAATATAGAAATTAATGACAATCAAAGTATGAATGAAGGACTAAATTAAGTAGAAAAGCATAAGATAGGGATGTTATATAGTAATTTCCCCCATTTTTTATCTTTGCAATTACGTGTCAAACTTTGAGATTTTGTTTTTTCGGTTCGATAAGGTTATCGGACAAGGTTCAATTAAAACTTTACTATCCTATCCTTTATTTAATGCTTAAACTTCTAACCAAACACCCACTCACATTGAAGCAGTTTTTATTACATTATTTTATTCTATTTCTATATATAAACTAGAATCATATAATAAGTATCTAAATTATATATTAATTAATAAAAATATTAAATAACAAAATAAAAGATATATACTTTTACGGTTTTTTTAATTTTTTTATTTCTAATGTAATTTTTTAAATTATACTCCTTAATATCAAATTATACATTTGTCCTTACTCGTAGATACCAATATTTAAATTCAAAATATTAAAAAAAATATTTTATATCGCTGAAACTAATTTTTTTTATATGTTTTAAAACCCAATGTTTCATCATATTTTTCATCCATCCTAATAAAAAAAATGATGGAATTTTTATAATAGGTGTTGGTGGTGAAGGTGGCGTAGGGGGCTAAAGATTTTTGGGTCACTGAAAATGTGGAAAATATGGTCCGAAAGAAGAGATTATTAGGTGAATTCCGTTCACCACGTTATTTATGGTCCAAAAAATTAAGACCGTTTATTTTTAAATATTTAATAATCGTTCACCCACTAATTACACATAAAAAATAGGTGATGATTCACCTTGAAAAAAATTAAAATAAATGATCTTGATTAATTAAGATAGCAGATGACTTAATGAGCAAGATTCACCAATTAAATTTTCTTGCAAGAAAAAACCCTAAGCACGAAATCATCAAACATTTGTGACGTCGACCTCCCCATCCCATGCATGCACTTATCTTCGTTTGGGTTTACTATAGAATCCATATTATTTTTTATAATATATGTTATACTAATAATTTTATAATATATTTTTTATGAATTAAAAAAATTATTAATATGTATTATAAAATTATTCATAATATATATATATATAACAAATCATTAATATTTTGATGTTTAGGGTTCATTTACAAGAAATAATTAACCATTTTTATTACGAAATATTAATTTATCCTTGCGAGGGAAATGCATTAATTCTTTATTCATTTTTCAGCATTTGGTGTAAGTTTTTGTACAAGCCATAGTTGTTCAATTTGAGCTGTTAAAAGAAGTGGTTTCTTGTAATTTATTTAAATTTAATTGTATTTTTTCTAAATTAAATTAAAAATAAGTTATTCTATTAAATATTAATATACTTGCATTCAACTTGCTCGATACTTTGAACTTAACTTGATAATGACTAAACAAATTTATGACCTTTCTTTTCGGACTATAACCCGCGTAAGCAAGGACACAACAAAAAATTTATCTAAGAGGTATATTTCTTCCATTATATTTAATAAAAGATAATTATTTATAAAAGGTGTTAAATTATTTATAAAAATGTATCATTTGTCAATTATATATTTAAATTTTTATATAAAAAATATAATTTTCTAAAGAACTATACTATATATAAAACCAAAAAGCTAAAATGGAGATACTATTAAATTCTTGAAGTAATTTAGACTGGGAAATATATTCTTGTTTAGTATCTTCTTCTAGTCTAACTGGCAATTCCTTTCCTGGACTAGCTTTAGAAGAATCCATGGCCAAAATAGCTGGCAGACTTTTTCTACATGTAGAATGGAAAAGAAAATCATTAAGATGAAACAGAAAAATACGCAGATGCGCTTCCGATAGGACCGTGATGCACGAGAAATTATATTATGGGCAAATCCCACTACGTGTTTATGGGACCAACCATTAAAAATCACACATATCATCAATTTTTCCATATCGAGTGAAGATTCACAAATTCGAATACCCTAAATCAAGATGATAAATAAATCCAACCATTTATCATGGAACCGTAACAGCCAACTATCACAACTAAGATTTAAACTCACCAAGATGAAACGAGGAAAAAACAGGCTGAAACAAAAGATACCCATCAACCAGAATATCATCAAAACAACAAAAAGATTACGTGTAGATAGAATTGGGATGAAGACTGAAACTAGATGGATGGTGCTGTTGGAAGGAGGCAGGCAAGTGATAAGGTCATAAAATATAAAAATAATGTTGAGAGTGGGATTTGAACCCACGCCCTTTCGGACCAGAACCTTAATCTGGGTTAGACCAACTCGGCCATCTCAACATGTTGATGCATAGTTAAAGACTTATATTAATAAATCATATCTAAGTGATTTTAAAGTTTGTGTAAATTTTAGGTTATATAAATTTAGAGGTTTATGTTTTAGTTTAAACTTTAGGGGTGTGGGGTGTAAAATTTAAGATTTATAATTAGAATTTAAATTTTAAAGTTTATATTGTAAAGTATTAGGGCCAAAAATTTACGTTCTATAAATTTTATAGCTTAACTAAAGGGTTGTGTATATATATATTTTTTACGAAACTTACATATTAAAATATAACTCAATTTAAATTTTAAAATAATTATATAATTTTTATACAATTTATATATTAAAATACACCCCAAATAAATAAAGTTTTTATTTAACCACCAATATGTAGAAATTTATTGTGGGAACAACTTTTCCAATCCAATTTCTACCATTCATAATACTAAAATTCGAGCATCTATTCTTATTTAAGGGATTTAATATTTAATTAATCCCACCAGATCAACTGATTGTTAGTATAAATAACCTCTTCTTACCGTTCATTATTTCGAATAAAATCCTAATCAGATGCTACACAAATTAGTGTTCCAATAATAAAATCATTACATTATTGAAATGTATTGTAAGGGGCAAATTCACCATCTTAGACTTAACCAAGATTATTATGATGGTTCAATTCTTGATCACAAGAGGCAATTCCCCTAACCCAGGTTGCTATATTATTAGCCAACAATCTGGGACTTCAGTTTCAGACAATCCAGAACACATTTCATGCTAGACAACATGAACTCACCTGTTCATTTCATTTGCAATACTTCTTGAACCAAACACCGATGTTAATGAAGCTTTCGAACTCGGATTGTGGCCTGCATGAAAAACGAGTATATCGTCTGTAGGTTTTGATGAAGGGATTAAACTAAGCAAGATCAGAAGTTTCTTCATTGGAGAAGGTGTTTACCTCTCAATTCCATGAATGTCATTGGGAAACAGGAGCACCTTGGTCTCAACTCCTCTCTCCTTTAATGCTCGTGCATACTACGAGTTTCAAACAACAATTATCATGTGATTAGAACTCGGATCGTGTCAACTTCCAGGTCAGAAAAAAGAAAACTTATCGTACTTGCAATCCATTGGAAACCGGAACTCGAAGATCCTGAGCTCCTACAAGAATGATGGTCGGAGCTTTAACCTGTAAAGTGAAAAAGATGACTTTACCCCATCTGTTTCTTCAAATGACATCTCTTTCAAAGGGAAAATACAAGTTCTAGAACGCGATGCATGCTATACTATCGCTCAAATAAATACTCTCCCTTCCATTTTCCCACGATTATATGGATCAATTTTGCTTCAAGGCTAGGCCCGCACCAGAGCCGAATCGCGGTGCAAAAAGTTAATCAGTTCAATTGACATCACGGTTACTGGCATCATACAAGAAAAGTAGTATTTCATTTAATGTACCTTTGAGACATGCGATATAGGAGACTTGTTGTAAAAGTGAGTCAAGTGTTCAGCCGTAGGTGCTTCGGTATAGATGGTTTTTCCATTGGTTCCGTAAGATTCCACGTAACACCAATCAGGAATATCTGTTATGCCAACCATGGATGAAAGATTACAAACTGGATTCCTTGCAGCAGCTGCAACAAACTTATCTGGTGCCTGTAAAAATTAAGGAATATGTTTCACAACTACTTGATCACAGAGAGATACCTGTGATGTGAAAAAAAAAAAAACTTGCAGATTTTCCCTTCTAAAGGTTCACTAAAAAACATTTACATTACTTCAAGAGAAAACCTAACCTGACCGATCAAGTGCGTGGTTAGAAAGCCACCATGGGAACCACCAAGAACAGTTATTTTAGATGGGTTGACAAGCCCCTTCTCTATGACATGATCTATTGCTGTAAGTACATCATTGACGTCCTGTCCATGTTACATCACAAGGACAATTCGAATAATGACACCTGAGATAATAAGTTAATCATTTGAGTACGTCGTATATATCAAGAATAAGCACCTGAGACCCGATTTTCCCAGGAAGAGATTGCAATGCTTCCTCACCAAATCCCAGTGAACCTCTGAAATAAATATATAATGTTGGATGCAGATAAAGGTTATGTCAGCCATTTGATGTTGATAAATCACTGAAGCTAATTTAAAAGGGGAATCCTTAAGTATGTGAAAGCAAAGATCGCAAATGATCCACAAAGCCATTTAAATGTAAGCAATAGGATGCCGGGCGGTACTCTCACCTTGATAAAGTACTTTGGAAAGCAAATATGAAATTAAAGCATCTTATAGAAGGAAATTTAAAGCAGTATAGTGAAAATGAAATGTCGAGAAAAAGAAGAGCATTAGCTTTAAATACTTGAACATTAAAACAAAACAATTCCTTTCTCGAGTTAAACTTTCCGAAGAAGTAAAGATAATACCTATAATTTACATTTAATAGGCTGAAACCAATTGAAGAAAGAAATGCCAATGACTTTGAGAAGCTTGACAAGGAGACGGAATGAGGCCCCCCATGAAGGACCACTATTAGAGGATCAGGTGCATCACTTACTTTGGAAGATACAAATATTGCCTCAAAAGATTTAGCAGCACCTGAATGAATTAGACAAAGTCCATCATCAAAACCTTATTTCTTTTTCACAATTTCAGTACCTCCGATGGTAATTAGAGGCCAATGGAACACCATAGCAATGAAGATATTTAGTTTAGCCTTTAAATAGATCATAAATTTATGGTTCATTATCCTGTGCAAAACATACTACTATGTATTTGGTATATTGATCAACTAAAATCAGAGGGTAATTGTTGCAAACATATAATGTGGTTGAGTTTTTTTTTGTGTGTGTGTGTGTCAGCTTTCAAGTTTTTATTTAACTTTTTCCAGAAGCTAGTTGTTATTTGGAGCACGCTAAGATACAAAAATCAACAGCACTGAGCCAAATGATTTGCATTTTGTGGTACCTTTTGTCAAGCAATCAGAAACATCTTGCACCGGAATTTGCAGAATACCAAACTGAAGATGCGAAAGCAGAGACATGACCTGTACCATCAGGTAAACATATTTTTATATATATATATAAAAACTCTGGTATAAAAGAAATGCAGATCGGATGAAACAAAAGCAAGCAAAATAAACCTTCTCCGAATATTTGAAAAAGGGGCTTGAGACATTTAACCAATGCCATCCGGTTGAATTATTCACTTTGTCCACAAGGCAGCCATATTTGATTTGAGGAACGTCTACCGGACTGCTACACACTTTGATACGAGGAAACAACTACAAATTTCATTTCTCTTTGTTTGAAAATCAGGGAGAGATAATTGGTTAAAAAGAAAATTAATTTTACCAGCAATGACATTGTCCCGATCTAGTGTAAGCAAATTCCATGAAAAAACTGTGTCAGCGGGGCAGATACGTGATACTTCACCACTGTAATACAAAACTAATATCATCAAGTAATGAAGCAAGAATATAGAAGTCTATGCACAAGACAGACATAACCAATAGTTACCTTAACACATTTACAGAAAGTATTACTTGACAGCTGTGCCAATAGGATGGTAAAATCATAGTGCATCCATCAGAAAGCCACGGCTTACTAAGGAAACTTGAACAGTAAAGACCCGGAAACTGACCATCCTCAGCACAGTTCACAACAGGAATCTGCAAAGATTTAATATATAACAGATTAACCTGTCATATGTGGACCTAAGTACAGACTAAAAATAAGATATGGTACCGTAGCAGTGCGTATGTATTCCCGAAAAAGAATCATCACAATGACCTAATTTTGTTTTTATTATATTCTAAAACAGTAATCAGTAGAATATGGTAAAATCAAGTTGAGGCGAATGAGAAAACATAGAGGAAAGAGAGCACCAACTAAAATGAGAATTGGAGATTTTGGATGGGATTTTTCTCCCACCCCACAGGGAATCTAAATATATACATCATAAACTGCATGCTCTAAACTGAACTCATCACATTCAACTTAAGCATAGACAAGTTGAGGGCTTACCACATCAATGATCTTCGTAGACGAGCCCAGCTTGCCATCAGTAGGCCAATCAATTCGGTGAAGAGAATTAGTTGCAGAGTGAGCTCCTGAATCCACTGAGGCTTTTGCGGACAGAAACACAAGGAATTTCCCATTGGGGCTGAGGGAAAGAAACATAATTCACATATAATCAGAAAACTCCAAAGATGTAGCTTGTATGTAAAGAGGCCCTTTTTGACCATTGAGTCAGCTGCTAAATAAAGGTTCCCACTTCCGAGTATATGTAATGGAACACTAATATTGGCCTAGTAGAAGGAAGAATTTCAAGGGAAAACAAACAGTTCTGGACAGCCATTCAAAGACTTCCAGGCAAAGTTTTACTTGCATTCTCTGAAGATAAGCAACATAAACATAGAATTGAAAAGCAGGCACTCAACATAAAAAAAGAGCCTCATTTGCACCATAAGAACAAGAGATGGAGAGAGTACTCTTCATTCCTGTCTTGACTACTGAAAAAAAGGAACAGAATCACAAATATCATATACCATTACACAGCTACCCAAGCAGCAATTAGAACAGAAATAGAAACAGAAAGTTCAATGATAATGAACTATTTTCCAAACTTGTGCATAAAGAAACTGATTTGAACTTAACCCAAGCTATTGGAAGAAAATGAAATCAAGGGTAGCAATCTATATACCAAACTCATGTTTTACCTCAATAAATTTGTTTGAACTAAATAAACACAACAAAGATATGATATAGTTGAATGAAGGGAAACAGCTTAAGGAAATAAAGTTTTCTGTGGACACTAAAGAGCTGAGTAGAAATATATACAGACAACAAACAACTCTTTTTCCCACATCACAATGTCAGCTAAGAGTTATATTGTTTGCTAAAAGCAACTTCAAAATACACTCTTTAGTTGGTTCATGCTATCATATGAAAAATTTATAAAGGGGGAAAATAGGATTAACTATTAAGAAAGACCACACACCTTAGGCCCAAACCCAAAAAAAGAGGCTAAGAGTTAAATTGCATACCTGAATCGAGGAAAGAATGCACTACTTATGCTTTGCGTTAAGTTGACTACAGTTAATTCCTCCAATGATCTGTCCCCATAACAATTATATAATGTGATTAATTAAATGTAGCATGGAAAAGTTCCAACATGAAAATATGACTGAATAAAACTTTGAGAAACCAAAAACAATTAACCCACTTGATGTCAGACTCAGCAGCTTCTGATTTGTAAAGTGGCACTTTCACCACATACAATGCGCAGGGCCTGTTATAGCAGTATTTTATACCAAGTTTTCTCGGATCAGCTGACCACCCCACAAAAACTAAATGATGATCGATGCCGTCCACTGGTGGAGCCCAAACCACCTGTCCTACACTCAAAGACTTCTCAATTCCTTTAACAGCATGGACCTTGCCACTGAGATATGCAGGGAAGTTTGGTGAGGGTTCTTCCACCGTACAAAAGCTCTTTACGGTTCCATAGAATTGATTAAAATAGAAAACAATATATGAAAATCGAACCTGTTAAGATTGATCACAAAGAGAGCGGGCTGCCTTTTTCCTGCATAGCATTCCCCCCATTCTTCCTCCCAATCTCCTTGACCTTTCCAGCTTGTGCATTCCTTGTCTTTTGTACCACCTTGCATGTAACCCTGATAATCAAACGAAGGCTTGCAGGGAGATGGCTCCTCAGCAACATATGCGATAAGAGATTCATCAGAGTTCCAAGAGATTCCCTCAAACCTAAGCCATTAAGAAAGATTTCAGCCTTGCTAAGTTTGCAGAGATAATAGCTACCAGTAAAGTTACATATAACAAACCACCTGCAGCTGCAAATGCTACTACAACCAAGCCATGACGCTCTTACAACCAGTTCTAAACTTTCTACTATATTCACATTCAAGAAGGTGAAGTTCAGCTTAAGTTACTTAAACAATTTACTTCTGCATCAATGACTATGTTATTACGTCCAAAACTTTATGGATGGAGAAAAGAAAACCAAAAGATTAATTAAATCATTTACCATCCATCAGCATAAACTGAGCCGTGAGTTGACTGGGGAATCTGGAACTCCTTCTCCAACTGAGATGAACTCCATATTTCAAACTGTGTGGGAGATTCATTTTCAGGATTTCGGATCACAAGAAGCTTTGAACCTGATGGTGAGGGAACAGTTAAAGACACTCCTGTCATCTCAACAGGAAATGGGGCCCATTGGAAGTTGACATTATTATTACTATCTGTCAAAATACTAGAGGACAGCATATACTTTCGTTTCTTGTTTGCCAAAAGATTAGGTTGGCTAATTGAAAACATTGCCTGAGACCCTATTCCTGCAATAATTTCATAAGAATAGGGATCAAAGATAGCCTTTTGGTTTTAAATAAAAAGAGGATACAAAAGATAAAGAAACATTAGCCTTCCTACCACTTTCAGACTTAAAAACCCATGCCTTGTCAATGCTGGAGAGACTAGTAAACTCTTGTAGTAATTTAGACTGGGAAGCATACTCTTCTTCAGTGGTTTCATCTATCCCCACTGGCAATTCCTTCACTGGACCAGCTTTGGAAGCATCCATGGCCAAAACAGCTGGCAGATGTTTTCTACATGTAGGATGGATAAGGAAATCATAAGGAAATATCCTAGAGAAATCTAAGCAGAAATGTTGACAATAGGAATGTGCTTTACATATTAAAGGGAAAAAAAGGACAAAATTGTCAATTGATATAATCTGTAATACAAAAATCACCCCATTACATGTAACTCAATAATAACTGGCAGTGTTATTGTAGAATAACGGTATCGAATAACAGAAAACTGAAATTATTTGTATTATGTATTTTCTGGCATAAACCTTCAGTTGCTTACGAGGTTGAGGAGTTTGTGAAGAAGGTTTATCCTTTTCTACCTTTAAAGTTATTACCTACTCATAATCCATTGCCTCTTGAACCCCATACTCCTTTAAACTCCTCTACTTCTTCACCTATTGTCACACCTACAACTTCCCATCCATTACCTATTACTCCTCAAAATTCACCTAAACCTTCTTTACAAACTCCTCAACTTCCTAAGCAACTGAAGGTTTACACCAGAAAATACATAATACAAATAATTTCAGTTTTCTGTTATTCGATATTGTTATTCTACAATTATAACATTAAGAAACACCCATTTTATTCCACTCCACCATCTTACCCAAAAAGAATCAACAGGATATAGCACTAAATTTGAAATCCATTAATCAGGTTTCAAAAAGCACAGCATACAACATAATATCCAAAATACCATTAGCTCGCAAGAATAGATCCAATGAAGAGTTGTGATCAAAAGACGCGCCAGAGAGTGAATGTGAAACATTTGAACAACAAATATGATTTCAATTCCAGTTTCGAGTCATCTTATTACTTTACACTAACTAGAGAGTCCCATAATGAATATTTTCTTGTTCTGCACTCTGTTCCTTTCCCTGCTAGGATATTGCCTAATGCTTATATCACTTGACTACAGATTAAAATCACAAACATGTCCCAAAAACAGGCATATGGTAGCAAACCTGAAATGATTTCAATTCAAAAGTTCACTAGGAATGTATCAAGTTCCACCTTTTGCAACCATCTTTTCATTAAATCTGAACTATACTACTTCTCAATAACACAGGCCTTCCAGGCTAGAAACAATAGATTCCTTAAGCAAATCGGAATACCCAAGATCAATCATTTCAAGATATTTTCACTTATTATCCATTCCAAAGACGATATTCATTATAATCATCCCATCAATCAAGAAACAAAAACTCCAACTTGTTTTGTATGGAACAGTCGGTACCAGATGAATACTCAAAACCAAAATTTAAACTTGATATTCACTCCAACCAAATCAAACAGGTATAAAAAGAGACTGAACAAAAGATGCCCATTAAGCAGTTTACCATCAAAACAAGAACAAAATCATATCTTTAGAGAAAAGAAGAAAAAGAAAAACATTGAGAAAATGGTAGAGAGAGAGAGAGAGATTACACGTAGTGAGAAAAGGGAGTGGAGTTGAAGAGTGAGCGACGGCGTTGAGAAGATAAAAGTAAAGGAAGGAATCGAGGAGAAGCTGCTGAGGTTTGTGAGCAAATAGAAAGAGTGATGGCGGTGTTGAAGGATGCTAATGCTAAGGTCCTACTCATTTCAAGATTCCAACTTTGACATTTTCTTTATCATTCTACATTAATTATTATACTTTAAAATAATAAAAAATAAAAAGCAAATGAATTCCCCTCAAATTAATAAAATATAACCCCTGATTTTTTAATTAATTAAATCTTTAAAGATTTTTCTTTTATATTTAATCCCAAAACACCAAAATTTCCATCACCAAATGTATATAGCAATAAAGAGAGTAATGCAATTTTAACTAATATGCTAGCTCAAAGTTAGGTTAAGCACACTTATGATATCTAGTTCAAACCTTTGACTTATTTTTAATAATAATATAAAGAGCTTTTATATATAAAGTTTTCCAAAATTATGTTCCCAACAAATGTGGTATATTCTACTTTTCATCTTATTTTTTCAACACTATAGGTGTTACATTGAGCAACAATTTCTCATTCACTCATTGAATATTTTGAGCATGTAAATATACAAATTTAAACTATTCTTGTTATAGAGTAATAATACACTTAGTCCCAATTAATTTAATTAATAGAACCCACTCAAATTTACGCTCAAATATCTATGTACCATACCATTTTTCCAACAAATTCCACGTTAGTTAGCGCCATGAACTCGACTAACCAGGGACAGCTAAAGTCTTTTTCAATTGCATGACCAAGCCTCCCACCAGATTCCTCACCCAGAGTGAAAAATTAACCTTGCTTTGTTAAAAGTGCCACGTGTCTTGCCCCACAAGCTATCTGAAGAACATCAAAGTACTACATTTGATTGTAAGGGCTTTGGAGTTAGCACATCAACTTTTGCAAGGAATGAGCTTGCGGACCCATCCGGCATATCCATCGGATCAAACTGCTCCCCATACTGCTGGACCTAATGATTCTATATCATCTGGACCTGCAGGATCCACTGCTCACACAGCTAGGTGCGCTTGAAACACTAGCTCGGGAACCATCTCCACCATTAGTCCTCAGATGCATATCTGACCCCACATCTAATTGAACTCCTCACTTGTGAGTTTTTGAAATTAGGTGACATATTTATAATTATACAAGTATAAAGTAATAAAATTTGATTTGATCGAACACTCACTTTTAAAAGTTAATTTTTGACTTTTATAGATTCTCAAAGCGAGTACTTAGATTTTTCTAAGAGCTGTAAAGCAACACTTGACAAGAGAATGTATGTTATTTCCCCACAGCTACAAGTTATTAACCATCTTTACAAGTTGGACAAGCATATCCAAATTCCCTACACCAATTCCAAGACATGAAGTATACAACAAAGTTTAGGACAAGTTGGTCCCATGACATAAACATTTTAAATCAATTAAGGACATCACACATGGGGAGGACTTGGAATATGGAATGGTCTATTTTATTACACTCTCATGGGTCCATCCTCAACCAACAAATGTTCCATTTCTCAATCAAAATTGGCTTAACCTTTTCATACACACTGGCTTTTCACCATACAAGTTATAAGTTTGGAAACATGTAGTTATTTACCCAATAAACATGTGTGCACAGACGGAATTAAAATTCGAAGTTGAAGGCAAAATATAATTTAAAAGTGAAAGATAAATTTTAAATAAATTATTTAAAAAAATTCATACGGGTAGAGAGATACACTCGTGTAGTTCTGTCCCTAGTTATATGGGTTGAAGATAAGTTGTCTCGAAATACAGAATCTTATTATAATCTTCTTCAAGTGATTTTTTTAAAAGAATTTTCTATATAAATTTTAACGTCTTTCTCTATCAGTTGATTAGAACCTAACAACTACTGGTTATGAATAAATCTATTAATCAAAGTTTGTGTGACCATGTCTCATCAATCAATTTATTTTTTTAAGAAGGAAAAAGGGATATAAATCATCTAATATTAAATTGATTTAAGTATCTTTTTATCAATATAACATAAATATAAATAAATTAAAATATTCTAGTTCAATATTTTATATCTTTTCTGTATAAAAAATGAGTTTTTAAGAAAGGTCTAGGGAGTTTATCTAATCCACCAAAAATTGTCCTAAAAGCTACACGTAAAATCCGGATTATGTTATCCATTTCCTCCTCTAATTGTTAATTAAGGGCCTTAATTAAGTGTATAATTAAACAAATAACAAGCTACAACAGCAAGGCATTGCAGTTGGGGATTGGATTAATGGCTTACGGCAGCAATAGATTATGAAGATCTTTTTGTATATTCTTAAATTCTAGCCTTATACTATGCATAAATTATGAATTTAGTCCTTTATATTTTAATTTAGTAATTTATAATTCTTTTATTTTTCGAATTTTAAAATTTCAGTCTCAAAGAGGTTTTAAATAATTAAATTAGAGAACATAAATCAAAAATACAACTTATGCATGAGATAAAGACTAATAGATTGATTTTAATTGATTTTATGATTATTGTTCCGGTTACGATTGAAATTTAGAATACGAAAGTGGTCGAATTAGAGTATGGGGACTAAATCTAAAATTTTTGTATATGACAAGGAGTAATAGAAGAAACTGACCAATAAAATAAAATAAAGGGTTGTTGGAAATAATTACTTATTTAAACCCTATGATTAAACAATCTCAAAAATTTCCCCTTTTTACATAATAGTGAATCAATTTAGCTGTATTTCAACTTTTACATTTAAAAAAAGAATATAAAACTTTCCATTTCATTATGAATTTCCTTTCGATGTTATACAAATGAGTTATTATAATCGTAAATATGAAAACGAATAGGGGTTGATTCAAGTGATAAATAATTTGGTTCCGTTTAAACAAATTTCAGGTTTAATATATTATGTATGTAGAAAATTTCTGCTGAAAGACTTAACCACCAAAACTAGGTGTGTGACGAGGATCAATTCGAATTAATTAAGGTGAAACCCTAAAAGAAACCTCTGCCTCTAACCAAGTGGTCAATAGCCAATAAGATAAACCCTACCAAATGGGATTAAACTAAACCAATCAAAAACCATTGCTTTCAATCAACATTTTCACTCAAAACTTAGGACCCAAGGCTGCTCCCCCCAATAAGTTTGGCCTCCAAATGCCACCGAAAGTTCAAAGAAAAATCCATTTCTTGCCACCATTTCCTCTGCCTATGCCACTCTAAAGAATAAAAGAAACCTCTCCCCCAACTCAATCCCATTGTCTCCCACACTTTCAAAAGTGGTGTTCCAGCATGACCAAAAGCAAAAAAGTCCATTTCAAGCACACCCAAAGATGAACCAATCCTTCTTTTTCTTCCATTAAAACACAGATAAATCTTCTTTTTTAAACTCATCATTGCTGTTTCAACGTTTTAAAATAATCTAAATGCCTCCTTTGAACTTGGGAAAGAAGCTAAAACCAGCCAGGAAGGCCTGGAGGAGCTTCACCGTCAAAGTGAAGTCAAAACTCGAAGCCCTTGACGTCCTGAATTCGATCAAATCAGGGACTCGTCGCCTCATCCAGTTCTGCTCGTTCCATCTCTTTGCTCCTTTCAAGAAACGGTTCCTTTCGGGCAGACGTCGCAGGTTTAACTACGACTACCTTTACACTTACCAACACTACCAAAACCAGCCCAGGAACAGAAAAGTTATATACATAGACCAGCTGTATGGTGAGTCTATGTCAACGCAATTGCAAGCAAAGCACAAGGAGCCACCGCAGTCGGCAGAGACGAGCAGACGAAACGAAGAGCTAGTGGAAGACGGTAGTGTTGCCGATAGTATTGAAGATGCATGGAAAGCCGTGGTTGCGAAATCTCCTCATTTAAGGGGAGTCGATGAACGAGCCGACGAGTTCATATACAAGTTTCGTGAAGAAAGGAAGCTCGAGAAGGAACAAAGCGATCTCGATTTCCAGGAGATGTTGGCTCGAAGTACATGATCTTGTTGTTGTTTTGAAAATGCAAGACATGGTGAGTTTTTTGCAGGTTGTTTGATTACTGATATGATTGAAACAGTCTGTGCTATTATGGTATTAAAAATGGGGTTTTGATATTTGTATAGATTGGATTAAGATCGTGTTCTTTTTGCTTCCTTTTTCTGTTTCTTACATACACAGACAGGGGATGTCTCATGTCTGGTTTATACAATGAATGTTTGATTGTGTTTATGTTCTGATAAATTAATGAAAATTCATCCTTTATTTCTATAATTTGAATATCGTTTTGTTGGTTGACAAATGATTTCCATGGAAAATCCATACTTGAATGGAACATAATGTTTTGAAGAAAGATCTGTTTAATATTTGAAGATTCCATGGGGGAAGGGTTTGATGGTAGTGGCACCAAGTCATCTCTGGGTGTTCATTTTTTTTTATTTGATGTTAGAAAAGTAGAGATTCTTTTCAATATTCTCTTTTTGCTGTCTGAATACCTCTCCCAATAATAACTATAGGAAGGTAGCTCCGGAAGGATTAATAGAGTAAATATATTTATCGGTTAATTAAGTTATTTAACTTATATATAGTTATATATTTTAAATTCATTAAGGATTAATTAACTTTACCATTTTTGACATGGAACAAATAATTGGAATCTGTTCAATTAATGACACTGGTTTTTAAAACAAGAAGGTTTTATAATTATATTATTATTTTCATTCATTTTCTAATGATTAATGACTAATTTAAAATAAAAATATAATATTAGTGGTAAATTTGTAAAACGACCAGAAAAGATGGTAAGAATTGGGTCGTCTGCTGTCGTTATCAAAAAAGATCGAGACGCCACGACACTCTTTTTCTTTTAAAACTTTTTCCATTTCAATCTAAAAAAAAAAGATTATTCCTTTAAAATTTCAAAAGAGTTTCTTTCTGTTGGCTGCTTATTTTTACTTGTAATTTTTATCTCCCCATTTATTTTCTTCATTTTCAAGCGGCCATGTCTTTCAGCAGAGTAAGCTCCCTTTTCTTATGACTCTATTAGATCTGATCTTGTTTGGATTCTTTTGATTCTCTTTGTTTTAGCTTAAAAACTAGTTGATTTCTGTTTTTGAAGCTGAATTTTAAACAAAGTTCAGTTTTTTATTATATGGGTATAATTTGTTTTAGCTTAAAAACTAGTTGATTTCTTTTACATGCTGAAAATTAAAACAAAGTTAAGATTTTTATTATCATATGGGTACAATTTGCTTTTAGGGTGAGATTGAATTTGCCATGAATATCTTAGCTTTTAGTATAGTTGTTGTATTAGATTGGATTTGTTTTACAGTCTCATTAATTAGAATCAGTGAGAATGTTAAACAAGCGAAGCTTGGTTCTAATAAAGTTATCTCAACAGCAAAAGATTTGATTTTGTACTTTAAAAAGTTCTGTTCTTGTGAAAAGTGATGGAGTTATTGTAAGGGTTGTGTTGGAAAAATATTGTCTTGTGTCCTTCAACATTTGATTTTCTTAAAATTAGTGAAGCTTTTTCGCTCGAATCACTTGATTTTTGCATCTTGGACCTGTTTGTATAGAGTTCATCGAACGAAGTTTGCTTTTGTTTTGCTAATATTAATGTTCTTTCTTATATTAGAAGTAGAATCAGGATTGAACAATTAGCATTTATTTCTGGTTTTTAGGCAAATGCATCATCTGGTATGGGAGTGGCTGAAAACGGCAAAAGTACGTACTTGGAGTTGCAGAGGAAGAGGGTGTTCCGATATGTGATCTTTAAGATTGATGAGAAGAAAAAGGAGGTTGTAGTTGAAAAGACGGGAGGTCCATCTGAGAGCTATGATGATTTCACTGCCTCCTTGCCCGAGGCTGATTGCCGCTATGCAGTTTATGACTTCGATTTTGTGACTTCTGAGAACTGCCAGAAGAGCAAGATATTTTTTATATCATGGTCAGTGTTCCTTCCATTGAAGAATAGTCCGATTCTGTGGGAAAAAAAATCATGTGCTGCATTATAAATCAGCGAGTCTGATTTGCATTATAATTCTGTGAAAAAATCATCGGTTCTTTTTCTTTTCTGGTGCACCCACTAGCTTATCTAATAGAACATCGAGTCAAGTATATCTGCTTCGGTTTTCTCTTTAAGTTTCATTAAGTCAAGTTGTTCGAGTTTGGAAAGCATTGCCCAGTAAATCATGGAATGAACTTTCCTTTTGTGCCATAGACAGATGTTTTTGTTGAATTGTAATAGAAAGCCCTGAGAGTGAATGTTAACAGATCGCCTCCAATCTTCTGTTTACAAGGCTGACTCAGTGTTCTCTTGTAGGTCTCCTTCCGTTTCAAGGATCCGTTCCAAGATGCTCTACGCAACATCCAAGGCCAGGTTCAGAAGGGATTTGGAGGGCATCCATTATGAAATCCAGGCTACTGACCCAACCGAGATGGATCTCGAGGTGATTAGAGAGCGTGCATGTTAAGTGTTGAATCCCATACTTGATTTAGCATGCTTAGGGAACTCATGTGCCTAAGTTAGTTACTAACCAAGTGCAGCTATCTATCCTTGTCACAATACACCCATGATATCGTTGTTAAAATAACACCTGAGAAAGCTGATTTCGAGCTCCGGGGTTCGGAACTTTGGGCTCCTCATTGACATGATGCTTCTCAGGTGAAAATAGGGTATTATTATGGATATCTGACTCATAATTAATGAAATTATATTTCAGTCACTTATCATGATGTTCATCTATGCCTTATGCTATTGAATTTTTCTATTCTTACATGAACTGTTGAAATATAAATTGTTTGATATCTACTGGTTTTCTTTCATTGGAAGAGTTCTGGTGTCTGAAAAGAGCCACTCTACCAAACAAGATGGTATTCGATATTGTTTTGATTCTTCATTTTATTTGTGTTTAATACGTACTCGAATATATCAGATATTTAAATTCTGAGAAAAATAATCATATTTGTTAGCCATCATATTTGCTACCGTCCTGAAAATGATGGATTATGCCCTGCTGGTTGCCAGTGTACAAAGATGGCCTAAAAGTCGCTGAGTTTTAGGTGGAAACTAAGCCTTAGGGTATAAATTGATCACCCTTGACTTGTTTAGGTCAAATTTTGTTGTTAGTTGTAATCACTAATTTTATCCGGGGTTCTAAACCCAAATTTTATTTTCGAATATTGGGCTTGTAATTATCAAACAAAAATAAAAAAATATTACAAAATTTCGGTTAAAAAAAAACATTATGGGCATAAATATATTCCTTTTGTTTGTTTTTATTCTCTTTAACCGTTTTCCAAAATATATATATATATATTACTTATGATACTTTATTAACTGACTTTGTTATGTTACTATATTATCAGTACTATTATTATATATTTAAGTAAAAAAATTCGTCAAAAACATCATACTATTATCTTTTTATTCGATTCCTTTTTAGTTCTTTATTATTATTATTATTATTATTATTATTATTATTATTTATTTGCTTTGTTATTATTATAAATATTATATTATAAAGGTCCATTAAATAAAAATAATCAAAATAAATGAAAGCCCATATTATTAATTATTTAACAGTCCAATAAGAATTACAAGCCCACATGAATTAAATTACAAGGCCCGGATCTAATGAAATTACACAGCCCAATAGCAGGGCCCAAACCCGGTTATGATCTGAAATCCTAACAGGACCCTTCTTTCCCTTGCGCAGCTTCATCTCAGCCGTCAGATCTGAGAAAGATCTAACGGTCCCGATCGAATGAAGGAAGGTTCCGGATTCCTACACGCGTTACACGCGCGACCATTCGCGCTCCTTACGCGCGCGTGGTTTCCACGCGTTCGACTCTCCGGCTCCCAAGCGATTCTTCAGCTTCCGATCATCGGTGGCAACGAAATCGACGGCCATCCATCCATCTAAGCCACCAGTAATGCCCTCCGATGAGATATCTCGCACCAAAAACAAACCGGAAATGTCAAAACAAGGGTGCTGCCACTTATCTAAAAACAAACCGGAAATAACAATGTTCAGAGATTTTCAGCAGACCAGGGAACCATATCAGAATCGCACATGAATACGTCCAAAAAGAACATCAAGAACAAAAAAGTTTTGATTTTTATTCACGTAATCAGAAAAGGATATATAAGCAACCCTTAACATTTTGTATATTCATTCGGAATTCAGGAATCAAAGAAAAGAAATTTTGAAGGTAGTTTTCTTACTAGTTCTCTCTCGCATGCATATCAAAAATATCTTTTTTACCTTCCTCTTTGGATCACGACTCCGATTCAAGTGATAATCCCCTCCGATCTCTACCCAGTGATCGTGAACGGTGAACTGGAACGGAGCGATCCGCCTTTTTTTTTTTCTTTCCTTTCCCTTCGGTGTCGTTTTTAAGAAAAAGTTTCGATTTTTCTTTCCAAAGCGGAGTCTTGAGGAGGTTATCTGGGTTTAAGGTTGTTGTTCTTCCTTGTTCTTCATTTCCCAGAAGAACATCAACTTGTTCTTAATGTTTCTGGGAAATGGATAAAGAAAGAGAATTTTCTGTTGATTTGGGTTTTTTTTTAAGGAAAGGGATCTATTTTCGTTTCATGTTGTGTTTTATACTGAGATCCATACTTTAAAATGGGATAATTTTATCTTAAATCCCTCCGTGTTAAGGCTTTCATACCCCGAGTCCCTGAAACTTTGTTGTTTTTTTATTTTCGTCCCATTTTAGACTGCGATTACTTCAAATTTTGGTTAAACCTTTATTTAGTCCCTCTGCCCCTCAAAGCCTTCTTTCAGATCCTTCCCTGTTTCAAGTCCTTAAGCTATTTTCCATGTCTGTTTTGAGCCCAATTTTTTTTATTTTTTTTTATTTTAATTTGCCCCCTTTGTACAGTTTTGTTTGGGTCTTCTTTCATCTTAGCATGCATATTATTTTATAATTGTTTAATTTATCTTTGTGCCTAATTAGCTTATTTATTTGTTCACATTTGTTTATTTATTCGTTCCCATGTTATGTTGTATTTACTTTTATGCATATTTTTCGGATCGAAATAACAATCAACTAATTAATTAATGAATTAATATTTACTTTACTCGATCGTAGCGAACCTGACACCAACGAAGTGGTGGCGGTGTATACGTCTATCTTCGAGTAAAGAGGCGTTAAAATATACCTGAATTTTTAAATAAATAATCGATTTAATACCACCTCAAATCGCAAATTCCCAAATTAATCGAGTGATAAATATTTAAGGGTACCAATCTTGGGCGGTTTAAAGATGCTAACCCTGTTTTTAACCGTAACCGACTCCCAAACCCTTTTAATTCCAAATCTCTGGTTTTACGGTGTCCGGTCTACCAAAGTGACCGGTGACGACTCCCTTTGTCTTTTTAAATAATTTTTCAATTTGTTTTCCAACATTTCTAATTTGTTTTTAACCATGTTAATTCCATTTTTTACATCTTTCCGATTATTCTTACCATTATGAGGGTCTGGGGCCTTTCCCTTCCAAATATTTTAATTAGCTCCACAAATTTTTTTAAAGAATTTCCATTGTCTCAAAAAGTATGAGTATTTTTAATTAGGTCCCTTTTCAATTTCTGAAATTTCTCTTTAAAACTCCAAAAAGTTTAGAAACTTTTCAATAAACCCCTTAATTTTTTTTAAAAGAATTCAATTAGGTCTTCAAGAAATTTGAAAATTTTAATGGATCTGCCGCAGGTTTGTAGGTTTAGTTTTTGGTCTTAAATTTTTTTACTTATGTAATTTGGTCCTATTGTCCTTGTATTGTTTGAGTCAAGACTGAAATTCAAAATTCGAAAAGCATAGGGACCGAAATTGACCAATTTAGAGCATAAGGGCTAGACCTGCAACTTTTCTCAAAATATAGGGACTAACAACAGAATCTCACCTAATTTTATCACATGTAGACAGTAGTTGCAACTGTGATATGAGAGAGACAGGCAAGGAAATAAGCAAATTTTGTTTCAAATCATGACAAAAGAGGTTAGGAATTTGGTTGAATTTAAGGTTCTCAACTGTTCTAGTTTCTTGTATGATCATGGAAAATGGCAGCTAGTGAGAAACGTTTTGATTCCATCAATCAAGTTCCACGTAAATGAATTCAAAATCACTAAAAAAACAGTTTACAAAACTTGGGATTTAGGCTGCTAGCTAGCTAGTTGCTTCTTCTTCCTACATGATCTCAATCCATTTATGCTTCAGTTAAATAGCAAAAAAACAGAACTATTACATGACCAGAGTGTGAATTGAATGAGACAGACAAGGAGAAAGACATGAAAAACAAAAACCTTATCTTGAGACAAGATATGCCATCCACCATTAAAAGCCCCCACGTTATCTTGACATAAACAAAGGATCCACAAAGCAACTGCTTTGGCATAAAGACATTGGTAATCCCCTTTGTTCAATTACGTTTATCAAACCCTTCAATTCATTTTTGTCTGATTTTGCTTAGTTTCTAGCTTTCCCCTTTCATGGGGGTAAGAAAATTGGGTCTTGTCAAGTTTTTGTTTTTATTTTTATCTTGGTTTGGCTTGTCTTAAAAGATAAACAAGAACAACCGTTGTGTGTTTTAGTTGTCTTTGTCTGCGGATATCATTCTATAATAAGAATTAGTAAAGGGAATCTCTAACTTTTTTTTTTTTTTTTTCTCTTTTTGGTTCTCAGATCTGTATATTTTACTGCTAGAAAATCTGATATTCCACTGTATATACTATATATAGAATATTGGAAAGCTCCAGAGCATTGCTTTTAAGAATTTGCAGAGGTTGTTTGCTTTGTGGAGTTTTTTGCCTGTATATTCCACTAGTTTTTTAATTGAGGTCTTCGTCAAAGGTATTGGCTTTGGAGATATTTTTTAAGCTTCTGATGCTTTTGATTGGCAGAATTGGGGGATCATTGAGACAGGTAGGGAAAAGCTTAATTGAAGTTTGGTTTGGTTGGATATCTTAGATACATAAACAACAGGTAATTTGGATTGCTTGGAAAATCTGAGTTTTGTTTCGAGTTTGAGTTGTTTCGTAGCATTTTTCATATTTATAAATTTGATCACATAGGAAAGATCTTGTTAGTTTCAACATGAGTAAAAATAGCGGTAATAAGACAATAGTCTGGTTTAGGAGGGATCTTAGGATTGATGACAATCCTGCTTTGGCTGCTGCCACGAAGGACGGCAGTGTTTTTCCGGTCTACATATGGTGCCCCAAAGAGGAAGAGCAGTTCTATCCCGGTCGAGTATCGCGATGGTGGCTGAAGCAATCTCTTGCTCATTTGGAGCAGTCTTTGAAGTCCCTTGGTTCTGAACTTGTGCTGATCAAGGCTCATAGTACTCTTTCAGCACTTTTGGACTGCATCAACGCTACTGGTGCGACTAAAGTGATGTTTAACCATCTTTATGGTATATTCTGATTCCTCTGATGATGTAATTTTAATTACTAGCAGATACTTATGTGTTATGTTTGCTGTTGTTTTCCAGATCCAATCTCATTAGCTCGAGATCATAACATCAAAGAGAAACTGACAGAAGTCGGTATTTTCATGCAAAGCTATAATGGAGATTTGTGATACGAACCATGGGAGATATATGATGAGAAGGGGAAAGCTTTTACGACCTTTGACGCATATTGGGACAAGTTCTTGAACCTGCAAATGGAACCCGTTTTACTTCTTCCACCATGGAGATTGCTGCCAGTTGCAGGTAACTTTGAACAAAATAACATGTAATCCATTTCGGTTTGTTCGTGATAGAACAAAAGGAAGTAACTGGAAGATGAATTGTAGAATGATATATATATATATACACACACTTGAATATTGCAAAACTGAGTAACCAGTTTGCTATACTCTTTCCTTATTAGTGACAGGAACAATAGAAAGGTGTTCTATTGAAGATTTGGGCCTCGAAAATGAAACAGAAAAAGCTAGCAATGCATTGTTAGGAAGAGCATGGTCTCCAGGTTGGGGCAACGCCGATAAGGCTCTAACTGAGTTTATTGAACATAACCTATCCAAGTATTCAAGAAGTAGGCTTAAGGTTGGGGGGAACTCCACATCGCTTTTGTCTCCATATCTTCATTTCGGGGAGCTCAGTGTGAGAAAAGTTTTCCATAGTGCACGGATCAAACTGTTACTGTGGAGAAGAGAACATAACACTCAAGGGGAAGAGAGTGTAACACATTTTCTAAAGGCCATCGGGCTTAGAGAGTACTCCCGGTACCTTATTTTCAACTTTCCGTTCACTCACGAGAGACCATTGTTGAGCCACTTGAAGTATTTTCCTTGGCATGCTGATGCGAACTGTTTTAAGGCTTGGAGACAAGGTCGGACAGGATACCCGTTGGTGGATGCTGGAATGAGGGAGCTTTGGGCAACCGGTTGGATACACAATAGAATAAGAGTTATCGTTTCAAGTTTTGCGGTGAAGGTTCTCCTTCTTCCATGGAGATGGGGAATGAAGTATTTCTGGGACACGCTTTTGGATGCAGATTTAGAATGTGATATTCTTGGTTGGCAGTATGTCTCCGGCAGCTTACCCGATGGTCACAAGCTAGAATGCTTAGACAGCCCACAGGTACGTCGAGCTCCCTAAAAAAAACTTGTATGGTGTGTTATTAGGGTATCTTCATAGGAACAGGTATCTTCCCTATCTTTGAACCTCATTTTAAGTTGATTTTTCGAGTCAGATTCAAGGGGCCAATTTTGACCCTGAAGGCGAATATGTAAGGCAATGGCTGCCTGAGCTAGCGAGGATGCCGACCGAGTGGATCCATCATCCTTGGGACGCACCTCTTACAGTGCTTAAAGCTGCCGGAGTGGAGTTGGGTTTAAACTATCCAAAACCTGTAATAGATATCGATACAGCTAGAGAACATCTGAGAGAAGCTATATTTAAAATGTGGGAAATGGAAGCAGCTGCGAAGGCTGCAACTTTGGATGGGATGAACGAAGAAGTTTTCGATAATTCCGATGGTATTGAAACATCTCCGATCCTGAAAGTTATTCTAAAGGAAAAGTCTTCTTGTCCAACATATTCATCTAATGATCAGAAGGTTCCATCATTTCAAAATGGCAATAATGGTTCACTGCATAGGAAGAGAGCAAAACTTGTGGAAGAAGAAATGTTGTTTGCTGATAATCCGAATAATCAAAATAAACAAGCAGGGACCTGTAGAGGAGAAGACGACTTACGTTCGACAGCCGAATCTTCAGCATCGAAGAGGCAAAGTATTAGCAGAATGTCATTCTCTGTTCCCCAATCTTGTTCTTCGTCCGATGGCAGGTGTTTGCAAGAGTATGAATCTTCTGATACGAAGTGACCGATTCGAGAAAAGATCCACTTGGAACAGACTTCAAGCAAGAATGGTAAGTAAAGCCAGTTAGTTATCTGTCTAATACCTAAGGTCCTAAGCCAACCTGCAAACTAAGCCTTGACGAAGAGCCCGGGGTGTCAAGAGTTATGCTCATGATATATATATATATATATATATATATATACACATGTTGAATTAGTGTGTTTTCATGTTCATGAGCTTTCCAAATCATGAGATGATATTGGTTAGCAATTACCAACAACAATAATGTGTAATTTCCTGCAATAAATGAGTAAAACTTACACTAAAATTATAGTTTCCTTCTATATTGCTTTGTGCTACTGATTTGTATGAACTCCAGCCATATATAGTATAAAACTTTAACATCAATCATGCTTTGTTGATTATATACATTAATTGGTTAAAAACCTATGATTTACTCAAAATTTGAACCACCAATACCCCACCACCATTTCTACATTCTTCCAATCCAAAGAAGAACAAAAATGATAAACAGCTTCAGGTCCAAAGATCCCTAACAGTAGCATGGAAAATCCCGGAAAAACCCCGATTGTTGCAGTTGTTATTCTCATCCACCCACCTCAGAAGTACCATTTTTTCTGGTCTTATTTCCTCTTCTTTGTTGGCTTTTCTAGTTTCTGTCCATTGCTTGTGTTTTTATTACCCCGGTTGTCTTGGATCCAAAAGAAGCAACGAATTCCAGTCCTACAGAGATACAAATCAAATGGCACCTCTCTTCCTGCACCGGCTCCAATTCTGGCTCCTGCAAACATAAAACCGGAAAAACTAAAATGCTTTGCTTTTAATGCACCTATTTTCGGCATATATTCGGATATGGCATGGATTTGAATATACCTTGATTATACTGGGAAAGATAGATGACTTAGTTGGAGTTAAGGTTCCAAATCGGAAGACTTCGGTTTCTTATCCTCCGGCTTTATATCTGGAAAGAACATGTTAAACTCTTGTCCACGCTCATCATGGCAGCAGCATTGTCAATCTCTCCGCAGTAATTCGGTGCCGAAAATATGTTACAAGTTGCTTGTTAGCAAAGAATTCATGTCCATCTTCAACGACCTACAAGCAATAGCATGGATATCACAGAATGAGACAGAGGAACCCAGAGCCAAAGAAATCCAACATATGTTTCATGTGAAACGCAGTTAGACCTGGTGTGCTCGACATATGTATTATGTCGATATTAAGCCTCTTGAGACAATCGTTCGGACACCATCCCAGGATGTCTTTATACTAGTATCAGCCCATAGGAGATCACAAAGCAATCCAAATTGTGGAACACCGGTAGGCCGCTTTATGTTTCTAATCTGATCCATACTGTGGAGCTCCGGTGAAAGTCCTCCATGCATGTATAATATCCTTTCTTCAACCTGAGCTGCCACAGGCAGGCAGTTGAAACAATCCGTGAACACTTTCCAGAGCCGCACGTTGAATCTCCGTTTACACGTCGTAGAATCCGTAGACACGGTTCACCGAAGCACATTCGTGGTTTCCCCGCAGGAGGAATATGTTCCGAGGATACTTGATCTTGTACGCGAGGAGAAGGCATATCGTTTCGAGGCTTTGCTTTCCACGGTCTACATAGTCCCCCAAGAACAAGTACTTGGAACGAGGAGGGAAACCACCATTCTCAAATAGCCTCAGGAGATCAGAATACTGACCATGAATATCTACTGGATAACGAAGATGATATAAACTCGGATGTAAATGTCGAATACGGAATACAGGTTAGAAGAAAAAAAAAGATCAGAGGTGGCATACACAATTCATTATCAACAAAGTCACAAACATCTTATGAACAAATCATAACATCATACTGGACATAACACACAAACTGGTAGAAATCCATTTCAAAAGAATCAAATTGATGCAGAATTATGATCAGAGAGATGGAAAAGAAGAGACCACAAATCTTAATAGGAGCAACCTATAGATTATGCCATCAAGAACTCGAGCTTCCATGGCTACTAAGATCAACCACTTGGACCAAATAACAATAAAAAGAAGAGAAATGCAAGAAGATAAAAGAAGCAAAGAAATGAAAGAATATAGAATAAAGAACTAGGGTAAAAAAGAGTCTTTCCACCAGACCCCTACTTACATGATTTGATCTTCTAGGGGAAGTGAAATAGAATTTTTTTGGGGGGAAAAGTATAAAGAGATACTATGAACATGCATGACTGATCGTTCTTGGTGCGCGGGGGAATATTTTTCCATTTACGTCTTCGATTAATCTAAAATAAGTATGATATATTTTTATAATTTAATTATTTTATTCGCAATGACAGAATTCTTGATTAAACTTCAAACACCGTCTATGGATAGCCTTTTCTTCTCAAGACGCCATTTACGGGGGGTGTCCTCCTCATGCACGGTAGCTTTTAACTTAAATTCTAAAATAAACTTGAAACACCATATTTTCTAAAATATAAAGTCTAAATGACCTATATATCCAACGGAACTTTTTTTTTCGTTAGGAAAAAAAAATCAATTCCTTAAGTACGATGTTTTTGTTACGTTAAAGGGAATGAGAGTCGTATCATGGTGTTTACAATTAAATTAATTTATAAACAAGGTTATTTAACTTTTAATTTTTAATCTTAAATTTTAAATCTTAAAATTATACCTTATGTCAAACTCTATAAAACTTAATCTTTAATCTTAAATCTATTTTTCTGGCGCAACAAAAAAACAATTTATCTGAAATTCACTAGTATATTAAAAGATGCATCCTGTTGTACAAATCTCAATTTATGAAAAAAAAAAAATTAGATAGTCTCGCTCGTTATATTACTAATAGTCTAATCTAATAATATCTTTCTAAAATAATTTTACGTTTTTTTACATATAATTAAAGAATTTATAATTACTTAAAAAATATAATAAATTAAACAAATATTATTAGATAAGATTGTAAATAATTTAATGTATATATATATATAATTTTTCGAATGGTATGCACGTGTCCAACATCATATCAGAAGAGAAATGTTCAAACTAGAATGACAAAGGTAGAGCGTTGCATGCCTACATGTATGGTAAAGATATGGCTTCAACGCCATTCCAGCCCTTATAAAAGGGAATCAACTCAATCAATTTTGTTGTTGCAATGTAAAACCAAAATGATCTTAAACATGGCCAAATCTTCCCGGTATTTGTTTTTCCTTGGAGTGCTGATTGTTTTCACAGCCATTCAATCTGCAGCCGATGAATTCCGTGGTGACGTTGAACCACCGTACGTGATTCCATACTTCGGTGAGAAGCCATGGGAACCATACCCGATCCGGCTACGTGAACCTAGTTGGAGGCACCATTTACAAGACGTTGAGAAAGAAAGTCCGTTTGCTGGTGAGAAACTACCACCGGAAGAAGCGGGAGAAAAGTCGGGGAGATCACTTGGAGAAGAGGTTCAAGAAGAGAGTCTGTTTGCCGGTGAGAAATTGGCACCAAAAGAAGCGAAGGAAAACCCGGGAAGATCACTTGGAGAAAATGTTGAAGAAGCAAGTCCATTCGCCGGTGAGAAACTGCCACCAGAAGAAGCGAGGGAAAAGCCAGGGAGATCACTTGGAGAAGTTGTGGAAGAAGCAAGTCCATTCGCCGATGAGAAACTGCCACCAGAAGAAGCTGGAGAAAAGCGAGGGAGATCACTTGGAGAAGTCGTGGAAGAAGCAAGTTCATTCGCCGGTGAGAAACTGCCACAAGAAGAAGCGGGGAAAAAACCACGGAGATCACTTGGAGAAGTCGTGGAAGAAGCAAGTCCATTCGTCAGTGAGAAACTGCCACCAGAAGAAGCGGGGGAAAAGCCACGAAGATCACTTGGAGAAGATGTGGAAGAAGCAAGTCCATTCGTCGGTGAGAAACTGCCACCCGAAGAAGTGGGGGAAAAGCCACGGAGATCACTTGGAGAAGATGTGGAAGAAGCAAGTCCATTCGTCGTTGAGAAAGTACCACCAGAAGAAGCGAGGGAAAAGCCAGGGAGATCACTTGGAGAAGACGTAGAAGAAGAAAGTCCATTCACTGGTGAGAAACTGCCACCAGAAGAAGCGAGAGAAAAGCCAGGGAGATCAGAGAGATCACTTGGAGAAAACGTAGAAGAAGCAAGTCCATTCGCCGGTGAGAAACTACCACCAAATGAAGCGGGGGAAAAGCCAAGGAGATCACTTGGAGAAGACGTGGAAGAAGCAAGTCCATTCGCCGGTGAGAAACTGCCACCAGAAGAAGCGGGTGTAAAGCTAGGGAGATCACTTGGAGAAGACGTGGAAGAAGCAAGTCCATTCGCCGGTGAGAAACTGCCACCAGAAGAAGCGGGTGAAAAGCTAGGGAGATCACTTGGAGAAAACATGGAAAAAGCAAGTCCATTCGTCGGTGAGAAACTGTCACCAAAAGAAGCGGGGGAAAAGCCGGGAAGATCACTTAGAGAAGAGATTCAAGAAGTGAGTCCTTTTATTGGTGAAAAATTGGCACCAGAAGAAACGGGGGGAAAAATCGGGGAGATCACTCGAAGATGTTGAAGAAACGAGTCTATTCGTCGATGAGAAATTGCCACCAAAAAAAGCAGGGATAAGCTGAGGAGATTAAGAGGGGAGAATCAAATTTGGCGTATTATAAAAAGATGACAAAGTTGGTTCAATTGAGAGAGACTAATCTTCTGATTGAGTGTCGTAGGGTCCATGTGGATCATGTCTTTGAAACGAAATGGTTTAACCCATCTACGTTTATGTTACACTGCGTAGATTATAACAGTTAGAGACGGTTCAAAATTTTTTGGGTCTTATTTAATTTATTAAAATGAGATATTTAATTTATCGAAAATATTATTAATTTTAAAAATTTAAATTTTTTACGCAATTTATTAAAACAAAATTTTTAATTTATCGAAAATGTTACTACCTTTAAAGATTTTGAGGCCTTATATAATCTATTCAAATATATTTAAGTCTTTTTCTCAAAAAAATTATCTAAATAAGAAATATTAATCTAATAAATCTAAGTAAAAAAAATTCAACATCTAAAAAATAATATTTTTTATATTAAAAATTTTAAATAATTATCATATATATATTTTTTATAATTATATATATTTATATTTTTTTATAAATATTTAATTTAATTTCTTTATATTCAGGGCCGAGATTATATCATAAACTCTTTCCACCACGTTATCCGTGGTCCATATAATCAAGTTCATTCATACATAAGTAATTACATGATAACTACCCACTCACCTATTATAAGTAAAAAGAGATAATGATTCACCTTAAAAAATTACGAGATAGATAAATTTGTTGGTTGAGACCACTGATGACACGGTGAAAAGAGTTCTTGTTATAATTTCTCCTTCTAAAGGTTTTATGCGGTCGTTTCAATTATACCTGTCTAGAACCTCCGTTGATCTCAATGACGGATGTATCGGTACGACTAAAGTGATGTTTAATCATCTTTATGGTATATTCTGATTCCTCCGATGATGTAATTTTAATTACTAGCAGATGCTTATGTGTTATGTTTGCTGTTGTTTTCCAGATCCAATCTCATTAGCTCGAGATCATAACATCAAAGAGAAACTGACAGAAGTCGGTATTTTCATGCAAAGCTATAATGGAGATTTGTGATACGAACCATGGGAGATATATGATGAGAAGGGGAAAGCTTTTACGACCTTTGACGCATATTGGGACAAATGCTTGAACCTGGAAATGGAGATTGCTGCCAGTTGCAGGTTATTAGGGTATCTTCGTAGGAACTTTTCTTCGTTAGGACAGAACAATCAATTCCTTTAATACGATGTTTTTATTACGTTAAAGGGATGAGAGTCGTATCATGGTGTTTACAATTAAATTAATTTATGAACAAAGTTATTTAACTTTGAATTTTTAATCTTCAATTTTAAATCTTAAAAATTATACCCTATGTCAAATTTTATAAACCTTAATCTTTAATCTTAATTTTTTATTTTTGCGTGGGAATAAAACATGAAAAAAAAAACAATTTATATATCTGAAATTCACTAGTATATTAAAAGATGCATTCTGTTGTACAAATCTCAATTTATGAAAAAAATATTAGATAGTCTCGCTTGTTACGTTACTAATGATCTAATTTAATAATATTTTTTTTAATACGATTCTGTTTTTTTACTTCATATAATTAAAGAGTTTGTAATTACTTAAAAAAATATAATAAATTAAACAGATATTATTAGATAAGACTGTAAATAATTTTGTGACTCATGGATGTACGTGTCCAACATCATATCAGAAGAGAACTATTCAAACTAGAATGGCAAATGTAGAGCGTTGCATGCTTACATGTATGGTAAAGATATGGCTTCAACGCCATTCCAGCCCTTACAAAAGGGAATCAACTCAACCAATTTTGTTGTTGCAATGTAAAACCAAAATGATCTTAGACATGGCCAAATTTTGCCGGTATTTGTTTTTCCTTGGAGTGCTGATTGTTTTCACAGCTATTCAATCTGCAGCCGATGAATTCCGTGGTGACGATGAACCACCGTACGTGATTCCATACTTCGGTGAGAAGCCATGGGAACCATACCCGATCCGGCTACGTGAACCTAGTTAGAGGCACCTTCTACAAGACGTTGAGGAAGAAAGTCCGTTTGCTGGTGAGAAACTGCCACCGAAAAAAGCGGGAGAGAAGTCGGGAAGATCATTTGGAGAAGAGGTTCAAGAAGAGAGTCAGTTTGCCGGTGAGAAATTGGCACCGAAAGAAGCGAAGGAAAAGCCGGAGAGATCACTTGGAGAAGACGTGGAAGAAGCAAGTCCATTCGTCGGTGAGAAACTGCCACCAGAAGAAACGGGAGAAAAGGCAGGGAGATCACTTGGAGAAGACGTGGAAGAAGCAAGTCCATTCGCCGGTGAGAAACTACCACCAGAAGAAGCGGGAGAAAAGCCGGGGAGATCACTTGGAGAAGACATAGAAGAAGAAAGTCCATTCGCCGATGAGAAACTGCCACCAGAAGAGGCGGGGAAAAAGCCAGAGAGATCTCTTGGAGAAGACGTGAAAGAAGCAAGTCCATTCGCTGGTGAAAAACTGCCACCAGGAGAAGCGGGAGAAAAACTAGAGAGATCACTTGGAGAAGACGTGGAAGAAGCAAGTCCATTCGCTGGTGAGAAACTGCCACCAGGAGAAGCGGGAGAAAAACTAGAGAGATCACTTGGAGAAGACGTGGAAGAAGCAAGTCCATTCGCCGGTGAGAAACTGCCACCAGAAGAAGCGGGGGGAAAACTAGGGAGATCTCTTGGAGAAGACGTAGAAGAAGCAAGTCCATTCGCCAGTGAGAAACTGCCACCAGAAGAAGCTGGAGAAAAGTCGGGGAGATCTCTTGGAGAAGATGTGAAAGAAGCAAGTCCATTCGTCAGTGAAAAACTACCACCAGAAGAAGCGGGGGAAAAGCCAGGAAGATCACTTGAAGATGACGTGGAAGAAGCAAGTCCATTCGTCGGTGAGAAACTACCACTAGAAGAAGCGGGGAAAAAGACAGGGAGATCACTTGGAGAAGACGTGGAAGAAGCAAGTCCATTTGTCGGTGAGAAACTACCACCAGAAGAAGCGGGGGAAAAGACAGGGAGATCTCTTGGAGAAGACGTAGAAGAAGCAAGTCTATTTGCCAGTGAAAAATTGCCACCTGAAGAAGTGAGGGAAAAGCCAGAGAGATCATTTGAAGAAAACGTGGAAGAAGCAAGTCCATTCACCGATGAAAAATTACCACCAGAAGAAGCGGGGGAAAAGCTAGGGAGATCACTTGGAGAAGAGGTTCATGAAATGAGTCCTTTTACTGGTGAAAAACTGGCACCAGAAGAAGCGGGAGAAAAGTCAAGAAGATCACTTAAAGAAGATGAAGAAACAGTCCATTCGCCGGTGAGAAATTATCACCAGAAGAAGCAGGGGAAAAACTGGGGAGATCATTGGGTGGAGACGTTGAAGAAGAAAGTCCGTTTTCGGGTGAGAAATTGGCACCGAAAAAAGCAGAAGAGAAACCGGAGAGATCACTTGAAGAAGAGGTTGAAAGAGAGAGTCCGTTTGCTGGTGAAAAACTTCCACCAGAAGAAGCGGGTGAGAATTCGGGAAGATCACTTGAGCAAGAACTCGGAATTAGTCCATCGACAAGTTTCATTGCGAAACCACCTTCCACGAGTCCATTCTCGAACATGATAAAACCATCCAAAGGTAAGGTATTCAAACAATCCGAGGTACGAAAGGAAGGAGACTTATTCTACGTCGAGAAACCACGAGAATTGTTACCGCTGATCACACGCCACCGCAAAATCCCCACCCGAAGCCTTCTAGCAGAACATAGCAAGGAACAAAATGTTCAAAGTGATATTAGACGACCAGACAAACTTCCGCAGGAGCACAAACCAGGCTACGAGCATTAGCCTCCGCACCAGCATAAACCACCTTACGAACTGATTACAGATTATCTCTTTCGTGTCTTTGATTAAAGATTTCAAAGAAAGAAATATTGTAATATGTACTATTTTAATTAAGTTATCTTCGTATATTATTTTAAATTATTAATTTTAATTCAAATTCAAATCATTCTTTAATTTTTAATATCCGATGATCTATCACATATTCACATGTAATGAAAGTTGATTAATGTTGGTTTTCTTTGTTTGTAAGAATTAACACATATACCTTTTTTTCTATTTAAATTTAGGAAAGTTTTTCAACGAAACACTTGAACATCCGACAACCTTCTTCATTTATATAAAAAAATAATTATTTTGTATTAATGTATGTTAGTGTGATCACAAATTAGTATCTTTTTAATTTTTCGCAACCTATTTAATATCGCCGTGCAACATAATGATCGAACCAGGATCATCTAAATAAAATACATCATCATTTAATATTGAGACTACTCTACAGGTTTTAAACACTATAAATTTAATTGTTCTTTAGGTTTTAATAAAAAATTTAACCACCGAAAGGATGCCCTCCAACTAGAGTATGGATCATTAACATCTAATTTTAAAATTTGATAGTGTTGATGTTGTAGATATACTCAACTACCAATAGGATGTCGTCCATGGTAACATGCTCGATAATTTTAGAAACTAATATAATATGATTAAGGTTTAAGGTTAAAAATTAAAGTTTAGATTTTAAGATAACATAATCAGTGATTTAAGGTATAACTTTAAACCTTAAATTTTAATACTATATCTAAAATTTTATTGATAGTCCTTAAATTTAAAATTATTATATTTAAATTCCTAAATCTTCGACAAAAATTTTAAACTTAAACTTAAGATATTTATATAAAACAATATTTTTATAAATATAAAATAATTACCCTATAAATATTATTATTTTTTATTCTTCATATATTATTCGAGTCGAATTGAGATTTTAAAATTGAAAAACAACATGATTAAAATTGACCAAATCATACTATAAGAATTAAATCTGCAATTTACATATCTTATAAGGACTAATGACAAAAGTTGGACCATTTTTCTCTCTACACATTTTCATTTAATTCAATTTAGTGTAGCCTTTTTCTTGTCCCCCTTTTGACACCTCCCTCATTTATAGTCTGCCTGGTTTCTGCCTCTTTTCTCCATGTTCTTCCCAGTCACCTGTCTTTGTTCCAAACCTATCTTCAAACAATTCAATGCTTGTTTTCTCGATGTAACAATGGATTCCAAACATATAACAAGATCTAAGTAAACCCTTTCCTCTGCATTGTCTGAAAAAAAAACTGTTTTTTTTCTATGGATCTTGTAAGAAAAAACAGTTTCTCTCAAGCTCTTTCACCAACCACAAGTCCAGGGAACTCGATCTTGGGGTCTCATTCCCATTCGTCCGATACAAGTTTCCCCATCATAGCCATTGCCGTGCTGGGGATTCTAGCGACAGCCTTCTTGTTACTCAGCTATTACATCTTCGTCATCAAGTGTTGTCTGAATTGGCAAAGGATTGATCTTTTGAGGCGATTCTCGTTGTCTCGGAGACGACATGAAGACCATTTAATGGCCTACTCACCGGCAATGGAACGACGAGACAGAGGGCTTGATGAATCCGTCATAAGGCAAATCCCGATATCTCGATTCAATAAGGATTTGAAAGAGAGAAGCTTTTGCGAATGTGCCGTTTGCTTGAACGAGTTCGAGGACGACGAGAAGCTGAGGATGATACCGAATTGCAGCCATGTTTTCCACATCGATTGCATTGATGTTTGGCTTCAAAGCAACGCGAATTGTCCGCTTTGTCGAACGAGCGTCTCGAGCCATAGTCAGTTCCTGGCTGCCCCCATCGTTGCTCCGAGCTCAACCCCACGAGATCCATATACATACACCGAGACCATCATTAATGGCGATGAAGATTCTGTGGTTATCGAACTAGGTAATAGTTGTTCCACTCATCAAACGTTGCTTGACGCACAAGAAAGATTGAACACGACGAACTCTGCGGAGTTTTCAATTCGTTCGATTAGTCCTTCCCCGTGCAAGTTGGACCAAAGATTGTTGCAGAAGAAAAGAAGGAAGTTCCATAAGGGGACCAGCATGGGAGATGAATGCATTGACATTAGGGACAAAGATGAACAGTTTGCAATTCAGCCAATAAGAAGGTCTATTTCAATGGATTCATCGGCGGATCGGCAACTGTTTTCAGCCGTTCAAGAAGCCATAAGATCGAACCGGGACCGGCAGCAAGCAAACGAGGTTAGCCCCATTGAAGGTTGCAGTAGCAGCAGAGTGAAAATGTCTTTTTTCTCTTTTGGTCACAGCAGAGGGTCCAAAAATGCACTTTTACCTGTTTATTTGGAGCCTTAAAACCAGAGTTTTACTGTTTTAGGGTTCATTTTTTTAATATAGAGACTAAATTACGACATAGAGATGTTTAGTTTTAAAAAAATTATACATTAAAAAATTATTATTTTATTTGAATTTTTCTCATTCATATATATATATATATGTGTGTGTGTGTTTTTAATCCGAGTTTTGCTTTGAAAATTGAAATAAGAGGCAGGGTGTTATTGAAACTTATGTTATTCTAAGTCGAGTGTAAGAATTAAATTCAAATATATATTCTTACAAACATATATAATAAGATATAAATGTTGAACATTCATATTTCATTAAGAAAATGACAGAAGAGGAATTCCATTTAATACATAGAATCCGACAGGTACCAACTTCCATTGCTAATAATGTTACGGTTGTTGAAGTAGGAATATATGGTTAGACCTTAAGTTGGTTAGGGTCCTAATACTTGTTTTTGTATGTACCCTTGAAATTCCAGCCTGTAGAAACCATCAAGTTGGCAAACCCTCTCTAATTTAATCGAGTGAAAATACGTGTCAGAAGATTTAATTGCATGAAAATAGAGACTAATTTATAATATACATCCATCTATAAGGTCAAGTTTTAATATGATCGGATTCGATTTTAGATAATATTAAGGATCATTTAACTCATATGATATTATTGTTATTGTAATGTAAAAAAAAATATGAATTAAAACGAAAAATTATCTTTCAAAAAATTGAAGATTAAATTATTTATAAAAAAAACTCGAAGATATTATAAAAAATATATATTTACGCATCTAAAAATCCATACAATTTGTGTGTTACTACTTACTTGTCTTGCCCACTTGTGTGTGTTTCTAATGGCAAAATAACATATCACCCAAGCCTTTGTTGTTGTTGTTGTTGTCACCCATGTGCTTGTAAGTATGGGCAAAGATTGAGATAACTGAGGCAAACCCTTGGGGGATTGTGGGATGTTGGGAGTCATTGGGATCAAGAAATATTTTATAAAGATGATATAATTGGTCGAATAAAATTTCACACCTCTAACGTAAAATTTTTATAAAATTAATATTTATCGACTCTTAAATTCAAATTTTTTAAAATAAATATTTTTCTTTTGATTGAGATATTCATTGAGTTCAAACACAAATATATCAAAATGATTTTAATTTTTTTTGTATAATTTAAAATGTATTACAAGTGAGATGTGACATTATTTTGAAACACTTCCGAGTTCCAACACAACACACTGTTTATTTTCAGACAAGGGAAATCAAAACACACTAAACCAGCAATCAAACACAGCTACTGCAACTCCATATTAAGACATGCTGAAACCAAGCTTTCACATCCTTGCAATTGGATCTGCTACTTTGATCCATCCCCATTGAACCTTGTAGCAGAAGGAACAAAAAACGAATTAATATTGTTGATGAGCCATGTTTGAAACTGCAGTTGCCAGTTAAATCAAAGTAGAAAATATTTACAGTGTGGGGATCAGGAAATGAACATACCTTGATCATGTTTTCCTATGATTTTAGCAATCTGCTTGAGTTTTGTAAAGTGCAACTGATCCGACACTGGCGAAGTTAGCAGGCTTTACACATCCCCAGTGAACAGTATAATTGCATGCAGAGTCTGCACATTCGAGAGCCAAATCTTCACAGGGCCGACAGCATTTACGACATTGAAGATAACAGTGAGGCTTGCGTACAAAAGTAAGAGGATGTAGGTGGTGGTCTTCTGCTATGTAAATGCTTCCAGGTTTGATCAACAGGCGGCTTTGAGGAACACATTGGGGATGAGCAGATAAATCACAAGTTGCACAATGGTAAAACCAGTGATTTGGATCTCTTTCTTCCTCACAGATGTCACAGTAATGATATTCTGAATAATCATTGACCTCATGACATGTGAGTTCGAGCGGATGTTCATCGCACCTGTCTCGAATTGTAAGCGGTAATGAAGCACAGCATTCGTCCACATTGAAATCACAACGCTTGCATCTGTAGAGGCCTAACCACGATTTACCGCAACCGTTGCACTGCCGTAAGTATAACTCAGCTAAAAATAAGAGAGGGTGTTCATGTCCTGGATGTGTGATTCTATAGCTTCTATTAACCACACATGGGAGACAATAATGTTCTTTACAGACTTTACATTTATAAGCAAAGCCACTGCTCTCACATCTGCAGAATTGGCATTTGAAAATGATGCCAACAACAAGGATGAGTGGTTGCATATGTCTATGAGACCAATGCAGCTTCTTTCTAAGTGATTCAGCACAAATTTTATGAAGATAGAAGCCACAGTTTGAGGAGCAATAGTAAAATGAAGTTGAGATGAGTAGCATGCAACCATCACAAGTCTTATCATTTCCCATGAAATTTTCACTTAATATCAGATCATGTGCATGACTGAGATGTTGGATTCTCGTCATTTCTCCGCTCTCATTTTGCTCGATCACACGAGTGATGGGATTAGCAGATTCCGGATCATCAAGTTCCTTATCTTTTGCCTCAAGTACAACATACCAACCTTCTTCCATTGCACATTTCACATGGGCAATAAAATTGCAATCTGAGCAATAGTAACACCCGTAGTCTATATTAACCTCATCGCCGCAAAACTCACAATCCCGATTCTTCGACTCATTTCCTGAGAGGAAATAGTTGTGGGAAATGGGGTGATGATGATATGGGACTCTGATGATAGGTGGTATTGAAGCACATTTTTGATGGATTACAAGGTTGCATGCAAGGCATGTATAGGACACAGAGTTTCCTTCGAGGCCACATGCATCGCAAATGAACGAGGCTTGTCTCCAGAACAAGGTGAATGTGTGTTGATGATATTTTCCTTTAATGAAAGGTTTTGGTGTTGCACACTTGGTATGAAGAACAAACTTACAAGGTAAACAAGAATAAACAAATTTTTTGGTTTTGGTTTCGGTTTCTTGGCAGGCCTTGCAGGGTATTTTTTCACTGTTAGACTGTAAAACAAGAGGATGTCTACGATGGGAGGGGTTACTTATTTGACAAGGTAACTGGGCACATTTGATGTGAAGTGCAAACTTGCAATGTGTACAACAATAAAGAACTCCCATGTATAGTGTTTGTCGACATATGTTGCAGGCGATACATCGAGTATTAAACTGCAGAACAAGGGGATGTTGTTTGTGAAAGGGATGGTTGATTTCAAGAGGTAGTTGGGCACATTTCTTGTGTAGGTTGAACCCACCATCAACAGAAAAGTATGTGGACTCTCTTAATGGTTCCCAACACCCTAAACACACACCATTTTCAACTTCTCCCATGACCACTGGTGGATCTTTGGTGTCTATGTGTTTAAGCAATTCTGGTTTCTTTTCAGCTATGCCAAGGGTGAATAAAGCACATTTGATATGGAAGTTTAATTCACAATTACAAGAACAATGATAAGCAAACGACTCACAGTTTTCGCCGCAAAAACGACAAAGACATTCCCTACATGGTGGTTTTGATCGAAGAACAAGAGGGTGTTGGGGATGATAAGGGTGAACAATCTTTGAAGGTGCCTCCGCACAGTTCTTGTGGAGTGAAAATCCACATTCGGCACAGCTGAAGCAGGGACCGGACACCGCCTTTCCGCACCTCCCGCAATCAGCTCCTTTGGTTTCATGGCTCCGCTCCTCCATTGGATGTATGTGCCCAAATTCACGAGCCTCCATCTCCATTTGTATGTTCTTTCTGTTTTCAACTCAAATGTGATTGTGTCTGAGATTAGCAGAGAATGGTTTTGAGAGGACACAGACTACGGTTTTTATACGTGATTCCTCCAAATCTTAGAAATGAAGTAAAGTATATTACCACGTCTACGAAGAGACGGAATAATAATCTCACATTAAAAAATTAAAAAAAAATCGTTTGGATTAAATAAGTGATTGTTTAGATTACAAAGTTTAGAATTGTAACTTTATGTTACATTGAGGTACAAGTTTAGGATATGTGACATTATCGTCCAAGTTTAGGATAATTCTTGCAATCAATCAATAATATTAGTTAATGTTTGGTTTTTTGTTAAAAAATATGTAAGATTAAATATTTTCAAATATAATACTGATTTAGTTACTTAAGATATTATGTATTAAGTTCACTTGACAACTTTTATAAAATTTTAATAGCATTGGTATCAATTAAATTAATATTCAATTGATTATTTACATAATTTTTTACCCTGATAAAAAATGAGGCGCGAAAATCCCAGCGCGGTAAAATGGTTTTGCGCCAAACTTAGTTTCCATGGAATACTAAACCCTCCCAAATCACTCCTTTTCCCACCATTTTAACCCCCAAAATCCCATCTTTCTCAGCTACATGCTTCTTCGTTTTCTTCTTCATATCTGTGTTAAGTTATTCAGCTATGGAGGCCATGGATATAGACAACGAAGAAGCCAAGAGGATTCAACAAGTCCAATCAGCTGTGGACAGCAACGTTGTTTCTATCGTTAAGTTGCAACCCGCCGAACCTGATTCAAGCTTTCGAGCAAATAGTGTTAATCGAATGGTAACTGCGACTGGGTTTCGTGTTTCCACTTCCCTGATCGGCTCAGATGTTCAGTCTGAAGAAACTGAGCCGGTTCTAGCTGGACTGAAGCACGAGCCTCTTTTGAAAGTGAAGGAGGAGCCCGGTTTGGGTCTCGAGAGTGGAGTTCCCATGGAGGTTAAAGTGAAGGAGGAGCCAGGTTTGGGTTCGAGTTCCACGGCGGAAGTAGCGGCCAAGAAGGAAAACTCATTGCCGATGGAACGTTTTGAAGAGTTTATTATCAATCCAAAGGTTCAATCTTTGGACCAGACTCGCAAAACCCAGATTAAAGAAGAGGTTTCTCAAGGCCCTCCATTGAAAAAGGGGACTGATTCCGAGTGTTTACAGAAACAGATTGATGTTAAGAAAGAGGTATCTCCAGAGAGGAGAGTGAATGGGGTTTTAATTGAAGATGGGGATTTTCCCGATGAGCCAGACTGGTTTTTAGTTGGAAGGACAATAGTTAGTGCTGTTTCGACAACAAAAGGGAACAACAAATTGTTGGATAATGAGATTGTTTACTTCACTTTCCCTTCTCCAGGAGCCAGCCACAAGCTTCAATCCATTGTTCGGTTTTCCACTAAGCGTTGCGGAGAGGTTAGTTTATTTCACCGGTACTTAATTCGGGAGATTAAAGAGTAATGTTTGTTTAATCTAATTTTTGTTAGTGGATTTCTTAGATTGGTCGGCTTCCAATGGATTGGGCAAAATGGGTGAATCCCCTTGTATATTCTACTAAGGTTAAAGTTGTTGGTCGATGTATAGCTGCTCCAGGAACACTTAGTATAATGCAAGAAATCATACTATTTGTAAGGTAAGGTTTTGATTCATCTTTTTATTATTGATTGTAATATGTTGGGTGGCTAATTAAGTTGTTTTGTTTTTGTCATATTTTGCAGCTTCTACATTCATAGTTCGGTATTTGCATCTGGTGATAAATCTCCTTGGATGTTTGATGCACCTTGGAACATGGAGTCTACATTTAGCCCTTTGCTTAATCTATTCAGATACCTTAAAATAAAACCATGTCAGAAGGTGCATTAACGTTCCCCCAAACCTCTGGTTTGATGATACTTTATGATTCTTGCTAAGACATTGTTGTTGTTTCTCATGTGATTTCTTCTGTTGTTTTTGTTGCTTCACTATCAGGCTGACTTCACTCCAGAGGAATTGAATTCTGGGAAGCGCGTTCTCCATATAGAAGTATGTTTAATTTCTTCTTAACTTTGCATGTTAGTTGGCCTTGATTTTATTCTCGATGTCTAAATTGCTTCTTGGTTTAGCATGCGTCTATGTGTAGGTTCTATGTGGAAGTTCATGTGTATTTAGTTGTCCCCTCATGAGTTGATGCACATAGTTGCATGTTGGCTTTGTTCACTGGTGATTGAGCTTGACAGACATAAAATTGACAACATTTGTTGATTATGACAGGATGGTGATGTGGCAGCAGCTTTGCCTGCAGCAAAACGAATGAGGGGTTGTCAACAGCAGGGTAAAGATGAACAAGCAATTTCAGAAAATTCATTGAATAAGATTGTTGGAGCTGCAGACACATACAATTTGGAGGTAAGGGACTATGAAGCATCTGGTTTGGGAAATTATCAACAAAGTTCTGCTCTATGTTTTCTCATTCTTTTGTAATCTTTCAGGAAATGGAGCCTCCACATACACTTACGTGTAAGTTGAGGCCATATCAGAAACAAGCTCTCTACTGGATGTCTCAGTGGGAGAAAGGAATTGATGCTGAGAAAGCTGCACAAACTCTTCATCCTTGCTGGTCTGAATATCGCATATGTGATGAGTATGTATATTGTTTGATTTTTGAACTTTGATGAAACATTTAGCCATTTTGTGAGGTAATCTTTAACTTGAACGTGCATGCTTTCTAGCAGAAGGGCTTCCTCAATTTATGTAAATGTCTTCTCTGGAGAAGCCACAGTTCATTTCCCAAGTGCTAGGCAGATGGCAAGAGGAGGAGTAAGTTACTCTGCACAAAATTTATCACATGATTTGGACTTTCCTGGCAATAGTAATATTTTCAGCTCTAACTAGACAGGTATATTTGCAGATTCTAGCGGATGCAATGGGTCTTGGAAAGACTGTGATGACAATTGCTCTAATCCTTTCAAGACTTGGTAAAGGAAATCCTGATAATGAAAAAACTTTTTCTAGAAAAGCTGATGATAGCAGAACCACATACAAGAAAGATGCTTATGGAAATGCTCCAAGCAGAGCAAAGGGAGGCACTCTTATTGTTTGTCCCATGGCTTTGTTAAGCCAGTGGAAGGTGATTTCTTATGCTTTGAGCATTAAGGATGCTGGATTGTTATCATATTTAATTGTCTGTTCTTTACTCAAACAGTCGGTTCAATGTTACTAGCCTTACAACTACTTTTTATGCAGTATCTAATGAGTTCTAATGAAATTCCAGGATGAACTTGAAACTCACTCAAGGCCTGAAACGCTATCTATTTTTGTTCACTATGGTGGTGATAGAACCAATGATCCCAGGGTGATCTCCGAACATGATGTTGTCTTAACGACATATGGAGTCCTAACTGCTGCTTATAAAAGTGTAAGAGAATACTTATTTCTGTTTTAGCTATCTTCTGTGCTGAGAAAATGGTCATAAATTCTAAGTTACTCTTCTAAAGACTGAGTTATGTGGACATTCTGATATAGGATGCGGAGAACAGCATTTACCACAGGGTTGACTGGTATAGGGTGGTTTTAGATGAAGCTCATACTATTAAATCCTCAAAAACAGTAGGAGCTCGAGCTTGCTTTGCATTGTCGGCACACTGCCGGTGGTGTCTCACTGGAACCCCTCTTCAGGTTTGCTTTATCCCTTAATTCTTCCCTTTTCCATGATAGCCATGTCCTTAATTTTTTTTTTCCCCTTGTTTCTTGCAGAACAATTTGGAAGATCTCTATAGTCTTCTGTGCTTCTTGCATGTGGAACCATGGTGCAATTGGGCATGGTATAAATTGTTTATATATTTGATAACTAGAACTCTAGTTTTCTACTATCAATTAAGATTGCTATAGTCCTATGTATTTCTCTGTTCATGATGTCATCTGCATTTATATAGGTGGAAGGCAAAGATTCAGGGGCCTTATGAGAATGGTAATCCAACAGGATTAAAATGGATCAAAGCTATATTACGGCTGCTGATGTTGCGAAGAACAAAGGAAACAAAGGATAAAGAGGGAAGGTGAGCACCTTGCAGACCCATTCAACCTTTTTGGTTCTTAGTTTGCTCTGACTGAAAAGCATCATTCAGGATCTTGATGTTTCATGCATTTGATGTTTTAGGCCAATTCTTGTTCTTCCTCCAACTGATATCCAAGTCATTGAGTGTGAGCAGTCGGAAGCTGAACGTGATTTCTATGATGCTCTATTCAAAAGATCTAAAGTATGTGTACAAGCTTGTTTCACACTATATATGTGAACAATTTCTTGATTTTTGATGCTAAAACATCTAGGTTTGATTTACAGGTTCAATTTGATCAATTTGTTGCACAAGGCAAAGTTCTTCACAATTATGCATCCATTCTTGAGCTATTACTTCGACTGAGGCAATGTTGCAACCACCCTTTTCTTGTTATGAGGTAAGTACTTCATTTCATGAGCTTTGACAGAGACAATGTTGCAATCACACTTTTGAACTTTTCTTTATGGATTCGGGCAGTCGAGCTGATTCACAGCAGTATTCGGACTTGAACAAACTTGCAAGAAGGTTTCTTGAAACTCACTCTGATTCCATCACACCAAGTCAAAATGCCCCAACCAAAGCATACATTGAAGAAGTTGTTGACGGTATCCGGAGGGGTGAAAACACTGAATGTCCAATATGCTTGGAGTCTGCAGATGATCCTGTCCTCACACCTTGTGCACACAGGATGTGCAGGGAATGTCTCCTCTCGAGTTGGCGGACGCCAGTAATTGGATTATGTCCAATCTGCAGGACAGTGCTGAAGAAAACTGATCTCATAACATGTCCAACCGAAAACAAGTTCCGGGTCGATGTCGTGAATAAGTGGAAAGAGTCATCAAAGGTTTCAAAGCTGCTAGATTGCTTGGAATGCATTCACCGCTCAGGCTCCGGTGAAAAGAGCATTGTGTTCAGCCAGTGGACATCGTTTCTAGACCTCTTGGAGATCCCATTAAAGAGAAGAGGAATCGGATTCTTAAGGTTTGATGGGAAACTGGTTCAAAAACAAAGGGAGAGAGTTCTGAAAGAGTTCAATGACACAGAAGAGAAAATGGTAAAGCCCCAACTGAAGAATTCTGATTAATTGAAGCTTTAATCAATTCTTTAACTCCCCCCCCCCCCCCTTTTTGTAGGTTCTTCTGATGTCTTTGAAAGCTGGTGGTGTAGGCCTGAATTTAACTGCAGCATCTAATGTCTTCTTAATGGTATCTTTCACATATTTTTGAAACATGTAAAACAAGAGAATCAGCTTCTCATGTTTGGTCTGTCTAACTTTATGATCATCCCTTTGTAGGATCCCTGGTGGAATCCTGCAGTTGAGGAGCAAGCAATCATGCGAATTCATCGAATCGGACAAAAGAGAACAGTTACTGTTAGAAGGTTCATTGTTAAGGTGATTTTCTTGGGAAACTTTGATCTGTTATTTTTCTGTGTTTCATTCTCCAATAATGAACAAAAACAAATGATGATATGATCCCAGGAAACAGTGGAAGAAAGGATGCAACAAGTTCAAGCAAGGAAGGAGAGGATGATTGCAGGTGCTTTAACTGATGAAGAAGTCAGATCAGCTAGGATTGAAGAGCTCAAAATGCTTTTCAGATGATTTATTCCTTTAGTTTTATGAACTGAGGGACTAAAATGCAAAAACTGCTTTTAAGGAGGGCTTCTTCTTTGTATAGTCCATTTGAAGCCTATTTTTGTAAATTTTGGTTATTATCAATGGCAATTAGTCTCCCTTTTTATCAAAATGAATTTTATTTATAGTTAAATATATAAAATTATAACTTTAACTTAAAAAATGTCTAATTCTGGTGGCGCGTGTAGAACACTGACCTTACCCTACTCCCGGCATTTAGTTTGGAGGTGTGGGGTCCGGCTCATTCGTAACCCGACGAGCCGTTTTCCTTGTGTTGTTTAGAAGAGAAGCTTTTGACCGAAGAATGAGTCATCTGTTGCCCTTTCAGTTTGGCCGGCCGGCTGGCTGGCTGGCTGGCTGGCTGGCTTCATGTTTTACTTTCCTTCTGTCTCGGCTGAGTCCAGCTGGATAAGACTTTCCTTATATATCTTTCCGGGATACAACAATATTTAGTGTAGTGTAGCATTGCCTTGTAAATCAATTTTTGGGTAAAATTTTTTTTATAATACAGAAACAATGTTAAACAATTATTTTTTTTGTCTTAGAAATAGTGTCCCTTATTGTTTTTTTTGAGTCAAACTTTTTGAACTTTGACTAATGAATATTTAAAAATTATTATTGATAAAAATATGAAAAAATATATTTTAAAAACCTCTAATAGAATAGATTTCAAATATATATTTTATAAAATTTAATTATTTAAAATATTTAATATAATTATAATCAAAATTTAAAAAATTTGACTTTCAAAAAATCAATAAGGAACATTATTTGTGGGACGGGGAGTACTTTTTAGAGAAAAACTACGTTTGAAAATGTTTTTCAATTTAAATGTAAAATCTAAAATTTTTAGCTTTTACGGTTAAAAAAGTATTTTTAATAGTTAGATTATAATTTTAATCTTTAATTATTATGTTTTATTATAATTTAATTTTTAAAAATATATAATTATATTTAACATAAATTAGTTTTTTAGTTTAAAACTTATATATATTCATGTTAAATTTATAAAAAAAAACACTTTTGAAAAGTACTTTTCTCAAAAACACCTATAAAAATTATTTATTCATTTATCAATAATTTTATATTTTATCTTAATTTAAGTTAATATTATAATATGAAAGATACTACTATAATCATTATTAATTAATTTAAAAAATATATAAGGCAAGTAAAAGGAGTATTCTAAAAAAATATTCAGTCAAAGTCAAAGAAAAAAATTGTGCCAAACCCAAGCCGTAAAGGGTAAACAGCCAGCTAAGCTCATCCTTTTCACGTGCGCTCCACTTGCCCCTCTTCTTCCTATAAAAACCTTCCCAAAGCCACGATTCTTCAATCGGAGAACTCTCATAATTTCTCTCTTCGTACAAAGAAAAAGGAAAGAAATTAATTACTCTCGCCAAAAAGCACTAGATTCCCGTCCATGTCAACCACGCCGAAGAAAATCACCGCCACCGACGGTGGCGCCGTAAGACAGCTTAGCCGAATCCAACGTCGTGCTCCGGCTTCCTTACAGATCAATCCGGTTTCGAGCTGGAACATTGCGATTCCTCTTTTATCTCCGCTCGCTTCCTCGCCTCCCTCGATTGATCGTAGGGAAGAGCCACCTCGTCAAGAACAGAAGCCGCGACAGATCCAGAAAACGGAGCCTGAGAAGCTTGTGTTCAAGATGTGGCAGCATCCAGCGGCGCCGTTTTGTTACGAGCCGGCACCGATGGTGCCGTCGTTTGTGCCGGTTTAGTTGCATATACCAAAACGAAGAAAAAAATAGTTAGATCTAACGGCGTGTTTTCGTTCAACGTATCACACGTCACCATTTTTGTATAATCTGTTCATATTTATACTTAAAAAAATCAAAAAGATCGATCCGACACTGTTTTGCAATTTTTTCCATTTTGATTTCGTTAAGCGTATTCTTTTCTTCTGTTTGGGAGGTGAGAAAATGACGGAAAATGAAAAATTGACCTTTCAATTCAAAGCAGACTATAATAAATACGAGAAATGGTAAATATTACTTGTCTGCTTGATTTGTTTTCTGGTTTTATTATAACCATGACCCGATCTTGTTTGAATGGTCTTTGGAACTTTGAAAATTCTTCATCTTGAAGTTATATAGAAATCATTATCTAACTTTTTTTTTTTTTACTTGAATTGGAACTTGCCATTTTGGAGGAGAAAATAAATTTATTAAATCAAATATAAATAATTAAATTCTTTCATTAAAGTGATGACATGTATAATTATTTAATTGAATTTTTAATTTATTTTATTAAATTAAATTAAGATTATATTAATAAAATATATAAATAATAAAGATTAAATATATAATTATATAGTTTTTTATTAACTATTATATCACTGATTAAACCAAAATCAATTTTATAATTAAATGATCATTTAAGTAATTTATTTTGTTTTTCAAAAGTAAAAGGTTGGGTTGGGAGTTGGGCTTGGACTCCTTTCTGACTCTTAGTTTTGATGCATAATACATCCATGTGGACTCACCTTCATTTCTATTAACATTAAATTTCGGAAATAAATAAATAATTAATTTAATGGGCTGAGATATTTTTTTTTTTTACATATCAAATTCTCTGGTTGAGATTCTGAATAAAAACTTAATCAAAAATACAAATCTTATAAAAAATAAATAAAAATTTTAAATAATTTTAAAGTGATGATTATAAGATAATATCTATTTTTTCAACTTTTTGATAAGATACATACCTTGCGAGCAAAATTATTTAAACTCGGGTGTTTTATCATTTATGATGAACATCATCATCTTTTTCAATTGGACCACTCGGTTAAAAAAAATAATTATTCCATGCATAAGCGTCCACAAGTATTTTGGTTTTAGGGTTTAGAGACTATTTAAAATTTAAGGTTTAAGAAACTTAAGTGTAACAATTTTGAATTTATGGGTTGACGATAAAATTTTGTGTTCAAAATTAAATTTTTAACCTTATAGGTTAAAACTTAAATTCTTAACCATATTACCCTAAAATATAAATATTGGCCCTAAACTCTATATTTTAACCCTAAATCATAAATTTTAAACCTCATAAAATACCGACCCTCTACGTGATAATAATCCTCAAAAAAATTCCATCAACATCTCTGAAAGTGACACTCCTCATTATCATTATTACTTTTGCATGGAAATGTTTTTTAAATTGTCGACGGAGCCAGAATTTAAGGTTGAAGGGACAAATTTATTAAAAAATAGTTTAAAAATTAAGGTGAGCGGTAATTGTCCCTCCACACCCCCTATATACTTCCGTCCTGTCCATTAATATTCCTTACACGTTACAAAGAATGTACAAATCCAAACACAAACTTACAGGTGACAAGCAGTGGAGAGTACGTAACGTATCTTCTACACGACATGTTGTTCTGGTCTCACACGGTGAATGGATAGGTGGAGAAAGAAGGGTCACACTTTGACATTAATAAAATTTGGGACACAATAATAAAACAGTAAAATTTTGGGGGGTTAAAGTTAAAAAAAATTTATATAATTGAGAAGGATCAAAATGGCAATTATGCCAATATATTAGTGAAGGGTTATAAATGTTGGGATTGAAATTAGAGAAAATTTATCTTCTTTTTTTCATGTAAATTTCATTTTTTATGAAAATTTACCCATGATTTTGTTGATGTTGTTTTTAGTCCCTTTCCTGGGGTAATAAATTAAATGATTTTATATTTCCATTTTTAAGAAGAAAGAAAGAGAGGGATCAAAACATAAAAATTTAAATGAAAATCTATTAGTGTCAAACATATTAAAATTTACACCACACTAATTCCTTAAGCATAATTAAGATACAGACGTACAAATTATTAAAATATTTTAATAAAATTAAAATTCGAATTTTAACGTTATAAATAAAATAATTTGAGTTAAAAAATCATTTTTAGAATAAATATTTGAACAGAGAATAGAAAGAAAAAGTTGGTCCAAATCTTCAAACTTAATGTTCTTCTTGGGGTCCTAGCAACAATTCCCAACAAAGTACAAAAAGAAAAGAAACATGATTCTCAATTTTATGGTCATAAAGATGGAATATGATGGAGTTATATATAATGTAAAATTCTTTAAATTTTAATGTTTTTAGATTGTTAGATGATTAAAACGGATGACTCGGATTAACAATCGATTATATGAAGATTATTACTTAAAAAAGGTAAGAAATTAATCTGAATTATCCGTTTTAACCATTTAACATTTCCAAAACGTGTAAAACTTAAAAAGAACCTACTTATATAACTTAATTTTATCTCTCTATATAATAAATATACAGAGAGTAAGATGTCACTACATCATAATTCTATAAATATACATGATTATACATTTAAGTATGTTCGAATCTATCTATATCTTATTAAATGTTATAATAAAAATAATCTTAAATGGGTTAAGACTCAATCAATTAAAATCATACCCAAATGATAATGATAAATATATTAAAACTTAATTGACAAAAAAATAAAAATAAAAAATCTTAAAATTATTTTTATAATATTTATTCATGTTCCATTATACTTGTTAAATATGTTTGTGACAATATCATATGTTAAATATAGTTTAAATTTCCCTGTTTTTTTTTTTTAGGTTGGCTAATTTTTATGGTCCTAAATAAGCTAACAACTCCCACTATTTGTTAACTTTTGACAATTTCCCCCTTGTTTAGGATATTTTCATCCATTTTTCTTTTTAAAGTCTTACACCCAAGATTCTAATCATTGTCTTTTATTACAAGTTAAAAGGGTCCTTTCATTATACAATTTTTTTAATTTTTTTATTTTTATCTAAATTTTTATTATTTATTAAACACCTGATTCTGATTATATATAAAATTAAATCGAATTAAATTCTCAAATAATAAGTAAAGTTTACCTAATTTTTTTCATGTTGAAGACACAAATGTTGGCATATCAAACTTTACACATGACCTTTCTTATTTCCCAATATAAGCAAGTGATTAAGGATAACATAAGGGAAGGGAAAAGATAAAAATGGGAAAGAAGGGTTTTCTTTTATTGTTTTTATCAAAAGTAGTATGAATGAAGAAAAAAAAAAAAGAGATTGGTTCTTAAATAGAAAGTACACAAAAGGTCACAAACTATGTTGAAATATTTTTTTTGTTATTAAACTTTCAAAAATTACAAAATAATCATTATGCTTTTGATTCATTTATAAGATTTTTATTATATTTTTTTAATGGTACTAAATGATTATTTAAACAATTAAACTTATCGAACTGTTGTAAAATGATCCTTAAACATATCAAAATTTATCACTAATAAGGACCATTTTGTAATTGGAACAAAAGTTTAATAACCATTTTAAGAGAAGGAACATTAAACGTATGACCTAAGAGAATATAAAAGAATATAGATCAACAGCTAGGCCAACCGATCAAATATAGTTACTCTAACATAAGATTTTATAGCATAATTAAGTATAAAAAACGGACTACCAAATTTGAATATAAAATTTAACGTAAAAAAAATTAAACAATATATACTATTTTTATCATATCAATAACTTCATTAATTTAAATTTGTTTAGAATAACTTTATTTAATAAATCCCCATCAAATTTTTATCAATTTTGGTAAACTAATAGCATCAAGTCAACCCCCAAATCTTGTAACAAATGGACAATTCCATAGTTTTCAAACTTGCAATTCAAAGTTTTCTTTTAATAGGTCACACAATCAACATTCCTCTTGCCCTACACTTGTTCCTACATTGGGGTGGAGGTACATAGAAATTTACTCACTTTTTGGAGGGGTATTATTTTTAATATTTTTTTTCTATCGGAGAATATTTAGAAAATCAAATAAATTGTTAACGTTCGATTTAATAAAAAATAACAATTAAAAATTTAAATTTTAACGTTATAAATGGAGATAACTATATTAAAAAAATTGTTCTTATAATAAACCTTTATAATATCTTGATATAAATTAATCCATTAATAAAATAAATACTGATAAAAAAGTAACTAATCATTTATGACAAATCTAAAGCACTTACCTTTATATTTTGCTACATCAAAGCATTTTTTTGGTTAGAATTAAGTCCAACTACTTTTTAGATGTGTTGGTTTGGGTGTACTTTGCTTCACTTTTGTTTTCACCCACTTAAATTTTTTTGAAATAAATAAAGTTTAATCTATTTAATTCATGTATTAATAAATTTAAATTTGAATATTAACAACTACAACATATAATTTATAAAATAATTTTCAAATTATAAAATTCCCAATTTTTTATAAAAAAATAATTGTGGTTAAATCTACTCCTCATTAATTCTTTATCTTTTAGGTGGTCTTATCAACCAAAATACATAAATTGATCCCTCAACACAACTAATGAATATCTCAAGCTATTTATCATGTAGTATCAGAATTACTTTCTTTTGTCTCATTATTATGGGAAATTATTTTTATTTTTAAAGAATAGTAAAATAAATAAGTAAATAAATAATCATAATTTTTCTGAATCAATCAGTGATTACAGTAATATCTGTTTTAAAATATATTTTTAACCATTAGATATTATTCGTTCAATTATTATATTAATATTATTAGTGTTTGAATCCATAAATTTTAGAAACAAAATCATTTTTTTAACCACATGATTGATGCTAATAATTATAATTTACTGTTTAAACATGTTGGAGGGATAGTATGGTAAAACCAAGAGGAATGTTCAAATACTATCATCCATCATCTGGTCTTTTTCAAATGAAACTTAAGAAGAGCAAAGTCTTCTCCTTTTTCATTCAATTCTTCTTGTTTGGAAAAACCCCATTTTAAATTCTCAAGCTAATTTCTTGTTTGAAGCACTTGAACCCCCAAAGTTGGAATCTTTAAAGCACCCCAAGCTTCTTCAGCAATGGTAGCTGAAACTTGGATACTCAAGATGGGAAACCAGGTAAGTTCCAATCTCAAACACGCCTTTCTTCTCGACCATGCTTCTAAAAGCAAGAACACACAAAACAACCCAACATCCAAAAAACACCAAACTGTTGGAATCTTATCGTTTGAAGTTGCTAATGTCATGTTCAAAACCGTTCACTTCCACAAATCCTTGTCCGAACCCGAGATCTTGAAGCTTAAATCCGAGATCTTGAAATCGCCAGGCATTTCCAAGTTGGTTTCAGCTGATGAGAATTATCTTCTTTCACTTGCTTTAGCTGAAAGACTAGATGACTTAAACAGGGTTGCTAGTGTTGTGTCTAGACTAGGCAAACAATGTCATGAACCAGCTTTGCAAGGTTTCGAACATGTTTTTGGAGATGTTATGAATGGGGTTATTGATGTTAGAGCATTAGGTTTTTTAGTTAAAGACATGGAGGGAATGATTAGGAAATTGGAAAGGTATGTTCATTTGACTGCAAAGTTGTATAAAGAAATGGAAGTTTTGAATGAATTAGAACAAGCTACTAAGAAGTTTCAAGCAAACCTACATGAGGGAACTAAGAGAGCTTCTGAGCAGAAATTGATTTGGCAGAGACAAGATGTTAGGCATCTTAAGGATGTTTCACTTTGGAATCAAACATTTGATAAGGTTGTCGAGTTGTTGGCTAGAACTGTTTGTACTATTTTTGCTAGGATTCTTGCTGTTTTTGGGGAATCTGCTTTGAGAAAGGATGGTGAATTTGGGAGGGCTAATGGACATTTTTTGGATCGAGTCGATGTTGTTTCTAGGCAGTCGAAACTGGTTCTTAGTAAGAGTAGTAGTGTTGGAAGTGGTCAGCCGGGGACTGTAGGTGTGGTGGAGAAAAGGGGAGTGAGTTCGAAGCACCAGGGGATCGATATACCGAAGGGTGAAATTGGGTTGAGTAGGATGGAGGATTTCGGTTTTCCTTGTGGGACTATTCCCGGAAGACTTTTCACCGATTGCCTTAGTTTGAGTAGTTCAGCTTCGAGGTACGATGATGACGATGATCAGAGCATTGATTATGATGACCGGAGTAGTCGAATTTCGGTTCATTGCAGTGTTGCAGATGAGCAGCTGAAGAGAGAGCGGCTAAGTCGCTCTCCTCCATTTTCTTTTCCCCTACTTAATGATCCTCTGGCCGGAGATCACAGAAGATCCAATTGTGGCGTGTTGAGTAATGCACAATTTGGTCCTAAAAGTAGGTTAGCTCTATATGCTACATCCTCCACTGTGGGAGGTTCGGCTCTTGCCTTGCATTATGCTAATGTAATAATTGTCATCGAGAAGTTGCTGCGGTACCCTCATTTGGTCGGTGAAGAAGCTCGAGACGATTTGTATCAGATGTTACCAACAAGTTTGAGACTGTCCCTGAGGATTCATCTCAAGTCTTATGTCAAGAATTTGGCAATATACGATGCTCCATTGGCTCACGATTGGAAAGAAACTCTTGACGGGATATTAAGTTGGCTCGCACCACTGGCACATAACATGATCCGATGGCAAAGCGAACGGAATTTCGAGCAGCAGCAAATCGTTACTCGGACTAACGTTCTTCTTCTCCAGACATTGTACTTTGCTGATAGGGAAAAGACTGAAGCAGCCATCTGCGAACTTCTTGTTGGACTGAATTATATATGCCGCTACGAACATCAGCAATATGTGTTGCTGGATAGTGCCAGCAGTTTCGATTTCGAGGACTGCGCGGAGTGGCAATTGCAATGCAGAAATTCTTATCTTGATTGATTACATTGTTGAGATATGATGAATAATGTAGTGCCATGTAGGGTATTTTCTTTGATCCTCGTAGTCCCGTGAAGACGGACGGAGGTTTAACAAAATACTTACACATGAAAGGCGTTTCGTACTCGAAGCCTGCAGTATTTAAGGTATGAAATGTCATCCTTCCCGACGTATATAATTTCGATTAATTTATGAAAGAAAAAGTATGTCCCTTCTCTGCAACTTGTGCATATGTTCCTCCTGTTCATTCTGTATTAGTTTCTTACAAGTACGTTCGCGTCTTCGTATACCATAGACTCACGAAATCGATTCGGTTATATGCTAATGCATGATTGAAATACCTTTGTGAGGACTACTGGTGCATGATTGATGTTTTAGTCTATACATACATTTCCTCGTGTTGGTAGTTATTTCCGATACGGCATTCGACTTGAATACACGAAAGGCTTTGACATCAACTATATAATGCTGTTTCTGAAAAGTTGGCATCAAATTCGCATGCTGTACCTTAAAGAAAGTAAGGAAACATGGAAGTGTCTGAAGCATGCATGAAGCATAGCATCATTGGTTTTAAGCACTCCTGAAATTTGCATGCTTTCTTTGTCTATGAGGGCCTGCTTTTATGCACTGAATTATAAAATAGCAATGGGATTATCTGGCGGGTCGGGTCGAATTTAATTGCATTCCTTCGTATCCGAACCTAACTCGAACAAATATTGCACCTAAGTCTACACAAACTCCCCAGAATTCCTTGTCAACACTAAAAAATTTGGGCCAAATTTGGGCCTTAGACCCAATCAAACAGTTTAAAATAACTAAAAGGGTACCAAATTTGGGCCAAAATTATTTGTTGTTGTTGACCTATTGCATCAATCTATTAAACTTCGTATCGGATATATCTCAACACTAAAAAAATTTCGATATTTAAAAAACGTTACGAGCGATGGCATCTCGACGTTAGATTAATAATGAAAGAATTTTAGGAGTAAATATGTCTTAAAAGGTTCAAACAATTATAAGCAATGTGTATATCTTCGTTTTAATGCAACTCATCGTTACATTAAAATGAAAAAAACTTTAAGCTAACAAAGTGATTATTTTTTAAAAAAAATTTAAAAGAAAATATCTCAATGTTGAATATAACTATTCGATTATAAATTATCGGATATATCTCAACACTAAAAAAATTTGATATTCGAAAAACATTACGAGCGATGACATCTCGACGTTAGATTGATAATGAAAGAATTTTAGGAGTAAGTGTCTTAAAAGGTTCAACGATTATAAGCAATGCGTATATCTTCGTTTTAATGCAACTCATCATTGCATTAAAACGAAGAAACTTTATATTAGCGAAGTAATTAATTTTTTTTTATTTCTAAACGAAAGTGTCTCAACGTTGAATCATAACTATTCAATTATCGATTTATTATGATTTTTGAACAAGTTTTGCAAATTATTTTATTAAAATATTTGTAAGTTTTAATTAAATTTAATGGTAATATAAGAATTTTAAATTATTTTTTATTAAGTTTTTAAAAATAAATGATGTTGAGAGTAATTAAACGAATTCAGTAAAATTAATGTAAAAAAAATAAAATATTAATTAAATGAATTTTACCTGTATTTATAGACACAGATTAATAAAAAAAACAAAACCCTATGGGCAAATCCATGCTACTATTCTCTCGTTTTAACTAAAACTTTTCCATCTCCACTGCTTAATCATAATTTGAAAGTAATTAAATAATATTTTTTCAATTTTTTTTATTGCAAACATAGTCCCTAGATCCTAGGCCTGATGTTGGGTAATAAATAATTAACCTGTACCCACATGGAGACAGCAAACTCCAAAATTTTAATTTATGGATCAAATTTGTTTAAATCAAATTGATGATTATTAGTGTTTTTTTAATTATTTGATCTGATTTAGGATTATAAAATTATATTTTTTTTATATTATCATTAATAGATAAACGATTAATAAAAAAATATATTATTAATAAAAATCAAATTTATAACCTCATAATTAAACGATGAGTTGAATAATCACCCTATCACATCTTATGAATTCAAATCTTGTCATATATGAATTTTTTTTTCATATTTATTTTAATTTTATCAAATATTTATAATAATTGATTCTGATATTTATAATCCTCCATGTTATATCTTGCGATTTCAATTTATTTTAGCAGTAAATAACGGGCATAAATCGTCTACTTCCTAATCATATCTTTATTAGGGGCATAAATCGTCTGTCTCTTTCTATGCCTCCATTTATGCCCCACTTCAAATTAGAGGGTTTAGAGTTTAGGGTTTAGGGTTTTAGGTTAGGGGTTTTGGTTAGGGTTTAGGGAATTAGGGGTAGGGTGTATTTTTTAGGGTCTAGGGTCTAAGGTTTAAAATTTAATTTTTTAAGAAAATACAAAGGAGGCATGAAAGGAGACACATAAAAGGGGCAGAGGATTTTTGTTCCTCTATTAGGGCCTCCACTTTAAATCAGAAGGTTTAGGGTTTATGGTTAGAGGTTGTGGTTAGGGTTTAAAAAATTAGGGGTATGGTGTATTTTTTAGGGTATAGGGTGTAGGGTTTAGAATTTAGAAAAATAGGGTTAGAGTTTGAAATTCAATTTTTAAGATTTTTAAGTAAGAGACATTGAAGGAGACACAGTAAAAGATCGAAGATTTCTACCCGTAAATAACCCCTGGTGCCTGCATTAGATCTAAAAATTCCAACTTGGACATTGGTCCAAGTCCTAGTCCTAAAGTCACTGATTCAGACAAAGATCAAACCATGACAACAACAAAATGGTCTGTATTTTATTCATTTGTAAAATCCCCAGCCCAGGTTCAGACCACCTGGAAGTGGAACCACAACTTTATACATTAATACTACAAAAATAAGATTCAACAACTTCAAGCAAGTGCCAAGTGGGAACAGACTTGTATAGTTACAGACACAGTCACTATAGATGTTGACCAGGAAAGAATCATAATATATACATATATATATATTTCATTGCTCTTGAATTTATTAATTAATTAAAATCTTATTTAAAAATTTAATATTTTTATAGAAATTAATTTATTCTTATTAAATAATATTTTTTACATAAATAAGATGAGATTCAGTTGATGTTGGAGCTGAAGCAACCATTAATATTTGTCTTTTCCCTCATTACGAACACAATTCCTAGAAGTTGATGGGAGCAAAAGCGACGGCTAAGAAATGTGACAAATTTATTTTAAAATAGTCAACTTGATTCGATATAAAACAACAATATTCTGGGTGGAGTTTGAAGTTTAATTTAAATTAAAAGTATACGTTATTGATAATAATGATTAATTTTGAGAACTCAATAAAAATTAAAACAATATTAATTTAAAATATTAAATATATTTAAATGTTTAATATTATCTGATTTATGAATAGAAAGTGAGGATATTTGGAGGGCTAGGATTAGTAGGATAAGCAAGTGGTCCACGTGGTATTACATGATTGAATAAGAAAAGGAAAATTAATGGGCCCACATCATACGTACCAAAAAGTATGAGGGTTCATGCATGAATTTGAAGACGAAAACAACACAAAAAGCTAAAGCTATAAATGGTCACACAAAAATACCCAACATGGAAACTCATCATATCTTTGTGTCTGCATTCCGAAACTTTACGTTGGTTACATTCGATATAAACAGTCGTATATCCGATCGTATTCGAATGATAGTTAAGTTTCTTCTCCAGCAGTAGGTAGATTGCAGGTGCATGCATTAAAAGAAAGTTGGCTGACGAGTAAGGAACAAGGCAAATGACATTTCTATATATTTTTACATGATTCCTAGGATGTTTGTATATATAATATCCAGGCAAAACATGTTCGGACACGGGTACGAAACCGGCAAAACATATTCTGCAATAACTTTAATCTAGTTTTCTGCACTGTGCAATGTGATCTATTTTATTAAGAGTGTTGTGCTGTAGAGAATTATAACGAAAGCTATCGATTAGATTCGGAAACTATCTATGCAATTTCGCATATGAAAGCAAGCACATTAAGCTGGGAAGAAAAGGTAAGAAGGGAGCTAACTTTGTACCATTTCGATCTTAAGTGATGTGTGCTGTAACATGGTGATGCAGTAAGCATGGTGAGGAATGGAAGATTCGAGGCTGCGGCGATTGGGTGGTTTAAACTTTGTTGGCCTGCATCAGGGCTTTTCGGAGTTCAAGGGCGATTTCTTGTAACAGCACTGGTTTACGGATGACTCCATTCATTCCGATCTGCAAACATTTTTCCCGTATACCTTCTTCGGTGCTAGCGGTCATGGCAACAATCAGAGGCCAATTACGACTTCGAAATTTCCGGATTCTCATTGCAACTTCGTATCCATCTAACTCGGGCATCTGAAGCTCCAAAAAGATGATTTGGAAAGGAGATGTGGCTGGCCCGATGGAACTGAGGCATTCAAATCCAGATGACACAGCAGAAACACTGCATCCCAACTTCTCGAGAAGTTTTCGAGTCACAGCACAGTTCACATCGTCGTCATCAGCAAGTAAAACTTGCAAGCCCTTGAAAAGAGAGTTAGAGCATGGCTGGTCTGAAGATTCTCCAGACTCGTTTATTGTTATACTGATGGATGGTCGGACTTGAAACCGAATAACAAGCGCCATGCTTTGAGCAGAACCTTGAGGATTTGGAACCACCCAGATGTTCCCATGCATCAGCTACACGTTTGTTCGAAATCATGAAAAATAAATTAATCCAGAAGGAATAGAAAAAGTGAAAGAAAGAGTATTAGCAGCATAGCATTCTTCGTTTTGTCACCGAGTAAGTTTTTGGTTTGCACTAAGCCGGTCGTAGAAACAAATAACACATCTAGCCTAGCGACTTCTTATAAAACTAGCAACTCCGTAAAATGTTCGAAACGAAAATCAACCGCACTTTCAGAGTGTTCTACGCATCAAAAGCCTTAGCACTACATAGCACAAGTACAACATAACAAACATGCAATAAATTAATAATTAAAAATGATGCAGACACGGCAAAAAGTTTACCATTCTTACCTGCACTAGCTTTTGGCAAATGCTGAAGCTCAACCGTTCCTCGGCCCTATGGCTGGTATATTTTCTCCCACTGATATGTACCTCCAAAGTCGAGCTGCCCTCTGACAGAGAGTTTCTATTGTCGATCCTAATCTCGAACCTGATATGTACATCTTCATCCAAAAAGCTGTGCCTCCATGCAGCACGTCTCTGATCATTCAGTTCCTGACTACCATTCTCAGAGAATACCCGAAGCACTACAGTTCCGCCTTCACTGTTGCCATCTAATAGACTCCCAATCATATGCAGTATCACCTGAAAAACTCTCCTATCGTCACCATAAACAAGATCAGGCAACGATTTATCAACCTCAATTGAAAAACCGAAACCCCTATAAACAGACAAGCACTTGGCAAGACAAGCGGCTTCTTTTATCATGGAATGCAATCTAAGAGATCTCATCAACAATGGGGAACTTCCGCTATCCACTGTCGAAATATCCATCACATCATTTATCAAGGTCGAGAGCACATTGCTGGTCTTCATCATAGAATCAACGATAATTCGTTGATCATTATTCAGATTTCCATCCTGCATCATCGAAAGCAAACCTAAAATTGAGTGCATTGGCCTCCTCATTCCATCACTCATTACCTTCTGAAATGAATTACTAACTTGGCTTGCCCTCATAGCATTCTGCCGTGCCAGCTGTAATGCTCGGTTTTGCTCAACCAATTGGTCCCTCATGAGTTGAGACTCTTCAAGAACAGCAGCATGAGAAAGTGCAACAGCCACTTGATCTGCAACAACCTTAACTATATCTAATTCCTGGTTGCTCCAGGATCTATTCTGTTCACTTGGAATAACACAAACCAATATCGCATAACATGTCTGAACTAGCTCGGGAGTTCCCCCATTAAAATTGGATACTTGAAGCATTGGCATCCGAATAGCAGCCACAGGTCCTGGCTCACCAGACACTCCATTGCTAGCAGTGGCAAGAGCCGAATCAGAATCAAGAATGTTCACTCCATCACTTTCATTAATCCTTGCAACATCCGGATCAGAAATCGGGATGGTAAAATTATACGAATAGTTCCTCCCTTTGAGTTCATGAGTCAGATTCATCTCAGTCTTGATCTCATTAGGCATCCATACAGCACAATTTTGTAAATCTAACGTCTTGGACAACTCCACCATTGTTGTGTACAAAATGGTATGCCTATCCAACGATTTACGGATTTCTTGTGTTAGCATACGAACGTGTGCACCGGTCTCCTTCTGTTTCATTATAAGACCGACTTCACGGCCAAGGTCCCAAGTCTTTTTCTTCAGCATAAGCTCCCTCACCTTGACCTTGAGAAGCAACGGAATGAGCGTAATAAGCGTTATAGCGGTCGCACACGACACCAACGCGGTGAGAATCTTGAACACGGTGAGAGCCAACATTAGTTGAAACGGATGTGGACCATAGGTCCAGCCATTGAGCAAATGAGTCAATCCGCAGAGCACGATGAAGGCAATGAACTGAAAGAGGACCCATTTGAACGGCACATTCGAACAACTAACAAAGTAAAGCAGTTCAATAGGGATCGAAAAATACGCCACAGCAATCAAGAAATCGCTCACTCTTTGTGTCTCTAAGATGCTCTCAATGCTCCAGAAACTCCCCTCGTCGTCGCAATTACACCTCGGAAAGCCGTTATCGGCGGCCGACACCGATATCAGGAGCGAAGAGATCAACAACCCGGGAGCTAATGCCTTTAACATGGCATCCAAATGAACTGCTTCTACCCGTTCATTCAAACCATTTACTGATACAAATTCCCAGTAATTTCGAAACACTTTTCGCCCCTATCCGAAACACAGCTCAGCTCCCTCGAGCTACAACATTATAATCCCAAACTTCAATTCTCATTGCCTGTAATGGAAAGACAACTTAGTACTGTCGGAAAAGAAACCCACCAAAATATGAAAGTTATAGCATTGAATTAAGATCTAACATACTGTACATCCCAGAATTAGCAATATTAAGAATAAAAAATAATCTAATCCAAAACCTCAATTTTCATACTTTTTATTACTTTTATATCATATGAATTATCAAATAGTACTGTAATAGAAAAGAACACGACATTTCCTTCACTCAAAAATCATTTAAAATAATAATAAAAAAGAACAACCTTTCTCAGAGCAGCCCCCACCCACAAAAAAACAGAAACCAAAACAAAAACAACCCATTTCGTCTGATAAATCCCAGAAATGCAGGGTGAGAATCAAGCCCAGAAATGTAATAAAAAAGAAGAAGAAAGGAAAACCCAGAAACTTACCAGGAACCAGAAGAAGGGCAGTAAAAAGAAACCGCCTTCAGATCTTTTTATTTTTTATAACATGCAAAACCAACAAAAACACAGATTTTGATAACTCCCCAAAGCTCAAATCTTTTTAAGTGTTCCAAATTCGATCACTTGAGCATGTTTCAAAAAAACCAAAGAACCAAAACACACAAAAAGGGAAAAGAAATGTATATATAAATTCGAAATCTTTTTCCTGTAACTTTTCCTGTTTTCAACAACTCCAATAAAGACAACAACAGTATAAACAAAAAAAAAATCAAGAGAAAGAACACTGATTTAGAGTTAAGTGTGTCTGGTTTTGGTCTGGGGTCATCTTTTTAAGGTTTTTCCACCAAACAAGCAGCCCGGAAGGAGGGGAAGAGAGAGACTAGAAGGGACCCACTTTCTTACATGAAGAGAACTTAGACGCCCTTTTGAACCAAAACGTCCTTCTCAGACCCAAAAAGATTTGTTTTATTTTCCTTTCCATTTATTTATTTTAAAGTTTTAATTTTTTAATTACCATTTTGCTGAAATCCAATCTAAACTCTGCAGATATATAAAAAGAAGAAAACCTACTTATTTTATTTTAATTTTATTTTGGGTAAACTACATAAATGATCCCTTAACTATACCTCAATTATCTTTTATATTCTTTGACTATCAAATGTTATAAATTGATCCATTGACTAATTTTTTTGATACAAAGTAGTCTTGTGCCGTTAAAAATTTGACAAAAAACTAATGTGAACGTTAACATACTGACTTGGATAACCATGTGACATCCCCGATCTTTATAATCCAAGTCAGCATGTTAACGTCCACATCAGTTTTCTATCAAATTTTTAATAGTACAGGATCACTTTGTATCAAAAGAGTTAGTCAATAGACCAATTTATAATATTTAATAGTCAAAAAATATAAAAGATAATTGAGATATAATTAAGGGATCATTTATGTAGTTTACCCTTTTATTTTTTAATTAAATTGGACGTTTGTTGCCACAATTGCCTGCGTTTCATTTTCATTATATGGCGCGTGCGGTAACCGTCGTTTTTTCTTTCTAAAAATTGCCAACATGCTTCAAACTAATCCCTTGTTTGGCAAGCCTCGATTTGAGCGATTTTATCAACTTAATTTATTCTGTTTATAACATTAAAAATTAAATACTTAATCTTATTTAAAAAATTTAATATTTTATTTTATTATATCAATCAATTGTTAAATATTTAATCTTAATTTACTCCAATTACATTACATGGTAGACAAACAAGGCCTAACATAATTGGCATGTTCTTACATCTCAAGTTTTTTGAAATAACGAAACGGAGTGTTTTATACGCGCTCATAAAGAAGTTGTGATTGGTATTTGCTGAAGCATTCATTGTTTGCGAAATTTAATTAAATGGCTAATTAATTAGTCTGACATATAATTTCTTTAATTAATAATAAATATATAATACAATGAAATAAAATAAAAGTAAACTATAATAGAGGTAACTTAATTATGAATATCGTTATATTTAGGTTATTTAATTATTGAAAGTTATATTTAGTACCGTTTCCGTGATCAAAACTAAAGCGAAATGGATAATTTAGTGTTATAATTGAACAATTTAAGAGTTTAATGATATAAACAATACATCATCTAAAGTTTAATGGTATCTCATATAGTTTACCTTAAATAATAGATCTTATTATGATATATTTGTTTCAAGGTGAAAATAAATAAAAAATATAAAAAAAATAATACCTTAGACAAGTTAATTTGGTGTTTTTTTATCGGATGTCCCCGAAGGGACAATTATTGCGTCCAAAGAAAATAATTGCGGTGAGCGTTCATATTAGGCAACTAATCTTGCAGGCTTGTGATATTAGGTCTACAGTGGGTGAATGGAAATGCTACTCGACTGGATGCAAAAACATAGTAAAGGTAAATCTTTGAGGGCAACAATTATTCGTATAGCTTGGGAGCCTTTTTGTATTATGTTTGGCAAGAAAGAAACAATAGGTTGCATAGTAAAGGTGCAAGAAGTGCTTGGGTTATTATGATGCAAATCAAATCTGATGTTGGGATGCGATTGCGAGGCTGCAAGAAAATTGTTCACTCTTCTTCTTCTCTCATTGATTCCTGAAATTTGTCTTAATGTTCTTAATATTCTTGATAAGTTTTGTTAAACGTTTGTATTTTGTTACTTTGACGATTCTTTAGATGGAACGAAAACTAATCATTTATCCAAAAAAAATTTTTTTATGTTTTTTTAGCTTTAATTCGGAACTTAATTATTACGATAGAATATTAATTAAAAGATTTTTGAATTAAATCAAACAGAGTATTAATGATCATTAAATTCGAAATATTTTATTTCTTATGTTTTTACTCCAATCAAATTAATTTGTATGGTATTAATTAAAAAATTTCCAAATTAAATCAGACAAAGCCCTATGAAACACTTCTCAGTTTCGTCACTACAATGTATCTATCACCAACAACCTTATTCTTCTCATATGAACCTGTAACGACGACTTTTAGAGCAATTGACCTTAACTTGTAACGTTTGAACTAAGTGTTTTATCGGATTATTTTATATTTTTATCGATAATTGATTAGTTTAGCAGAATAAAAGCTTTAGGTCTCTCAAGCAAGGTTAAGAGTTCGAATCAAGACGTTACGAATGAAGAAAACTGAGTTAAAAGAGTCATTCAATATTAAACCTATATAAAACCTGATCTAAATTAATCGACCAACAAATCTGATATTATATACTTAAATCAAAAAAATATTTATATTCATGGTGGAGAATAATAACATTGCTTTTTCATTATAAATCAGAAAAAGTCAAGATAGATTATTAAAACCTTTGGGGAACCCCAAGGATATAATTCAATGAACTTGGAATACTCTATGTCCAAATTATTACATAAACAACCATTTAACATAGAGAGAAAGAATATAATTTCAGACACAAGGGATAAAAGTTAAGTGTTGGGTTAGAACAATGAATATTGTACACAAATTTAATGCATGATATCATCTTCTCATCAAATATTATTACATCACTTTACAACCTATTACTTATATTTTTATATATAAAAAAACAATGGGTTTTCATCGAAAAATTATATTATGGGTCAGTCTCATCACATGTCCATGAGACCAACTAATAAAAACTGCTCACTTCATCAATTTTTCCATGTCATAATTTTTTTCCCAAGTGAATCTTCACTTAAAAAATTAAAAAATAATAAGGTGAACGATTTCTATTGATTAGTCCCATGAATAACGTAATAAAATTGACCCATTATATAATTTCTCGTTTTCTTCATTTTGATATTCCCAAAAGGGAGACTTGAGGACATGTCCATAAAGAGAGCATAGGAGACAACTCCATGACTCATGCACCTAATCACATATTTGTCTTAATCATCTTTCCTTTCTTTTCTTGGAAATTACTCTGACCAAACCAAAATGTGTGTGTTCCATTGAATTTATGTCTTCTACATGTTTGGTGTTTTCTTGGTTTGTTAGTCATAGATGACATACCCACCAAACTAATTTTATTGGAGATGGTTATCATTATCCTAATTGAATTTTTATATGTCGAGTATAATCTGTTTTAATTCGATCTTTGTTTTAGATATAAAATAATTTTAAAATTTATGATTAATGTCTATTTTTATATAAAGTAATTATCACAGGTTCAAACATCAATACTGTCAACATAGTGATTGAGCGTTAAGTCCAATGGTTGAGAGTATATATACTCTAGAACAGATACTACTATAATCACTGTAGTTAAATAAAAAAATACTATAAAAAATCCCCTTTGTTTTATAATTAATTTGATGATTTAGTCCATATACTTTATTTTAATACATTTTGATCCCCATGATATATTACTGTTATATATTAGTCTAAAATGTCTTAATTAAACTCTCAAATATCTTAATTACTCCCTTGTGAAATTGATTATTGAAAACTTAAACCACCCAATCACTCCATTTTATTTGCTGCTAGAATAGATGTTGATATTTCATTTTCAACCCCTAATTTGAGGTTATGATAATTTGGACAAGAATTAAAAAATAATAAAATAATAAGAATTGATTTATGTCCGAAGACCAAACTTCTTGTCTTTTGTCCTGGTCTTCAAAAACAGTGGCAAACAACTACCCCTTGTTTCTGACTTTCAAAACCCTGTAGGGTTGGTTAATTTCTATGCCCTAAAATTGACTTTAATGGGAATAGTTTTGTATAGGTTCGATTTAACGTTTGAGTGATCAAAATAATAAATTTTAATAAAATATAATAATATATATGCTGTGTATAGTCAAATTTTGTTCGTATTTAACATTTAAGTGATTAAAATGATTAATTTATTAACAACAATAATTAAATTGAAAAGTTTTTTAATGATCGAAACTTTGACCGATCATTTAAGTAATCTATTTTAAGGATTTTTTTATATTTTATTAGAGTTAATTGTATCACACGTCACCAAATTGTGATTTTATTCTAAATTAATTTATAAATTTATAAATATTTTAATTTTATCTTAAAATTATGACTCTCATTTTAAATTGTTCCATAAAATTTTTAATGTTCCAACTTCATCCACAAACTTTTAAATGTTATAATTCTATCCTCACATTATCGTTTATGTCATATAAATTACATAATATGCCTCAGTGTTTACATAACAGTTGATATTTTTATAACAACATTATTAACATAAAATACAATTAGCATATACTGATATTTGGGTTTAAATTTATAATAAGAATTCATAGTTTGGGACCAGGGACGGAGCCAGAATTGAACATTGAGAGGGGTAAAGATCTATTAAGCCTTTAAATCTAAAATTTGAGAGGGACAAAAATCTTATTTTATTATTATTTAAACTAAGAAGGACCTTAAATGTAATTATACTAAAAATATTTGGGCCCTTCCCACCATGTTGATGGATCTTTCCCTGTTTGGGACGAAATTAAAATATTTAAAAGTCTAAATAATACTTTAATATAAGAGTCGTAATTTGAAAATGTGCGTTACATACATATTTTTAACGCTTTAATAATACATACATTTTATAAACAAAATTATTAAATTTGAATATCTAAAATAAATTTTATTTTTTTACTACAATCAGATAATGAATCCAAAAATTAATTTTTTTTAAAAATGTGTAATATGATCTCCACTTTGAAAATTTCTCCTTGCTTTGTCTTGGAATCATTGCTTGTCATTAAATTCCTCCCTTCCCCAATAGGCTCTAGCAGCCTTGTCAATGATTTCTAGTCATCATTTTCTCCATCCATCTGTCAAAATTAGGGGTGTTCAAATGGTCGGCTAAAACGAATTAATCGACCAAACCGAATTAATTTGGTTTAAATGGTTGGTCACCGAATTTTGTTCGGTTGGCGAGTGATTAAAGTTTTTTAAAAAGTTCAGTTAACGGTTAGTTCGGTTCCAAATGAGTTAATTAACCGAATTGGCCGAAATATAATAGATATTAAATATACAATGTATATTATTATTAAGCCCATATCCAACTTGTTTTGTTTTATCATAATGTTTAATCTAAAATTCTAATATTTTTATCTATGTTTAGATATTATTTAAATTAAATGTCAATTTATCTTCGTAAATTAAAAAGTATTTTCAATGATTTTTATTGTGTAATAACTTTGAATAAGAAAATTAATAAATTTTGGTTAATTTGAAAATCGACCGAATTAACCAAAATTTGTTCGGTTCGGTTAATATATTTCAAAAAAAGTTTGATTCGGTTAACGGTTAAAGATTTTAAAAGTTTAGTTAATTCGGTTCTTGGTAATTCAGTTCGGTTACCGACCGAATTAACCGTTTGAACACCCCTAATCAAAAGCGCTTTTGCTTGTAATCAAATCTAACAAAAAAAAATATTATTTTAAAAACAATATTTGTGGACTTACCTTAAGCTAAATATCCAATCAAACTTTATGTACATGCTTAATTGGTGGCTTATTCAATCAATAATTTAGAATCAATTTTACAAGGGATGATGTGTCATGGTTCTATGCAAATAGTTTCATTACTCATCCATAGTTATGATATCAACCATTAAATGTTAACTCGAATATAATTTAGAATAAATTAAAAATAAAGAAAATATTAGATTTATTTAAACGATCTGATATATATTTACTGATAAATTTTAATTTTCACTTTTATTTAGAGAGGAATGAGAGATTCTAGAGGAATGAATATTTCTGGTGAATCTTAAACTCAAGATCTAAGGGAAGAGGTAAGAACAGGCAGGTAAGCAATTCTGATCAACTGATCATTAACGCTTGTTCAACGATTAGACACACTTTAATATTCTTTTGCTTATTATTATATTAACGGAATACCGATCGAACTAAATTCAATAATCTTATTACATGGAATATTAACAAAATAAAGTAAATACATCTATGTATATATAAAGGTTACTCAAAGAAGGTTCATGAACATCAAAACCCTCTTTCTGTATGAATGTTAAGTCACCTTTTCTTTTGGCAATCAAATCACATTTTGTTCAAAGCATCTTCCCCATTCCCATAATTTCACAACTACAAAGATATTAGTTGTAATTTTTTTTAAAAAAATCCCATTTCCATAATTATTAAATTATTTTAATTTTTAAAATAAAATTAATAAAATATATATTTTTTAAACTAAAACTATTATTATATTGTATTATATTTCTATTTAATAATGGATATGGCACACTTTATGGGGACTTGTTGACTTTTAATTGGTTACCCCAAGCTTGGTCTCCAAAAGAGAAATTGTTTGGAATAAAAATCCCCCCTTTGGTACATTGTATGAGTACATGAAAGATTTCAGGTCAGTCAAAGTTGTTTTAGAGGTTCAATCATAGGAATTATTAGATTTACATGATTAGGTTGGTCAAATTTAAAATTTTATTTTTTTAGATAAATGTTTGAGTTTTAAAATTTTAAATTTTGTATATAATTTATATGTGAATTCTCGTTTCATATTTTTGACTAAATGATTTTAAGGTTACGATATTGTTTGACAATTAATGTATAGCTGATAGTTAATAGTTTATTGTATTAATTGATTTGATTAGTAGATTGTACTAGTTGATTGTATAAAAGTGTTTGATAAAATTAATTGATTTATTCGATTATTTAAACAAGTAAAATAACAAATAAAAATATTATTACATTAGATACTTATTTGAATAGTTTTTAAGTTTTTTTTAAAGATAAAGAGATGATTAATTTATTGATAAATCATACACGAATATAACAATGATATGAAAAATTATTAGGTGAACCCTGTTCACCACGTTGTTTATGGTCTCAAATAATCAAAACCGTTGATCTTAATTTTTTTAAGTGAATCATCACCTCTTTCCTACAAGTATTTAGTGGGTGTGTGATTATTTAAAGATCAACGGTCCAGATTATTAAGACCATGAATAACGTAGTAAATAAGATTCACCTAATAATATCTCTAATGATATGAACCTCATTAAAAAATCTCTTAAAATCTATATCTTTTTTATAGCTTTTAAGTTAAAACCTCTATTTTTAAAATTTTCATATTATGATTTTTTCACCAAATATCTAAATTAATAAATTTTACTGATTAAACTTTTAATTTTTAAGTCAAATCGTTATTTAATGATGGAGGGGTTCCCTACACACTAGAGGCATTGCCTAAACATCTCCCACATGCTTATATATACATCCCAAGTGTCCTAGACAAAAGGGGTCAAATCCTTACCCTCACCAACAATACGTATCCCTACTTGCATCATTTCTTTTGCTTTTTTGGGTCTTAGCATTTTTTATTTAAAATTATATGCTTAAAAAAAATCTTAATATGAATTGGGATTTGAAATTTAATTCGATCGAGTCATATAAAATCTGAGATATTAATTATTATATCTAAATTTTAATATGATCTGTCATGTTTCTTTCGTATTTTAGATTATAAATTGAATCGTAAAATTTAAATGGTTTATAGTGAGCACTAAAATGATGCATTTTTGGCAAATACAATGAACAACAAGACTTTACATGCCTTTTGTTTCTACAACAAATTGAAATTAGTGTGCGGAGGCAAGATGTTGATCCAAGGAAATGAGTGATAACTAAATGTGTGGGCGATAATCGTTCTGATCTCGAAGATTTTTTTTTATTATTTATATTTTTTAAATTTTTATTTATTTACGAAATTAATTTTATCTGCCTTCCGAAATGTCCGGTCATAACTTTCTCTTGCTTTTTGATTGTAAAGCTAAGAACTTTATGTGACTTAATTTTATTATAGCATATGGTATATCAAATTTTATGACCCCAAAATGGGATGTCCTTGTTTTCACACTGTTTAATTCTTTGTCCATGTTCGATGCCGACGGGACATGTTGGATACAAAAATGTCCAATTTCAAAGGGGTAAAGGGTGTAATTTTAGACCGTTTGGGAAGGGTTTAAGATTTTTATTACAGAAGCTAAGAATAGTTTTTTAGTTACAAAAGTTGTGTTACCATACTTATTATTGTTCGAATTAACCCTAATTTATTGATAAAATATTGAATGGTAGAAGAAAAAATCAGAGATTTTTTAGAATTTTGTATTTGGTGACATAAAATACAATTGTTCGAACTTTAATTATAAGGCCTAAATTTTATAATAAAAAGTTTTTTAGGTGATTTTAAATTGGAATACACATCGTATATTATACCAATGATAATATCGAGTTATGTTACTATTTTTTTCCTTAAATGATTAAGACATGGAAACATTCTAATCGAAATTTAAACTCGTATAATATGTGATGAAATAAATATCTTTAACTAATCGACTAATTAACGGATCTCTTTCTCATAATACTTCTCTACGATGATATCAAACATTCTAAATTACATACTTGTTTTTCACAGTACTTTAAATACCACCCCTTCAAACCGTGAAATTACTAATCAAGTCCCAAAGAAACCAAACTAATGTTCTTGTTCCTCCCATGTCATAAATCTAACACAAAATGGCAGATCCAATCAACAAGATGAACACTGAAAACACAGCAGATAACAAAGTAACAGACAATGGAATGCTAGCCTTGTCTCTCCTGATTATCATCCCTTCGATAACCACATAATTCGAAACCAATATGTAAAACGAGAGGAACATTTGCCCTACCATCTTGTCCCAGTATCCATCTCCATCATCATCAACGACCATACCTCTGACAAAATGTCCGACCAGTGCTACAATGTTGACGACAATAATTGTAACCAATGGAGCAAGAAACACGGTGGCTGTTCGGAAATCGAAAACACCCTTCTCGTATAGCTTCACTTGTTCGACATCGGTCACTTTGTTGGTCGGTACAAAGCTAGCTTCTTTCATGCCAAGCTTGTTTTGAACAGCTTCCAAGCTTCCATAGGTATAAGATGTTACTGCTTTCATCATCCATATTCTCCATTCGTTTCTCCATACCCGAAGTTCCCCGCCGGTTGTGACAACTATTTCGTATAAGCTTTTTGAAATCGCCGATACAAAAATAATCGAAAATATGTTGAAATTCGGATCCGAAACCTGTAACACAGAAAGGTTAAATGGTCCACACTAAGTCACTAACTGAGATGATAGTAAATGATGGTTTAAATAGGTGAGAATTTAGTTTTTATGTTACATCATCGTTTTTTAACGGAATTAACGACAGAAACCATAATAAAAACATATAAAAAGTTTAGTGAATGTAATAATTTTTGTTTCGATTTGAAATAATACGAGACGATAGAATGCGAATACTTTACCTTTGGGTACAAAGGTATGCCCTTGAGAAGGCAAATTTGTGGTACAAGAGCAAATCCCCATAGAGAGAAGCAATGCAGAAGGGGCTCCGATGTAAGTCCTGAGTAGCACATAAGGTGAACCAAAGACATCTTTAGAGGTCCACAAGTGAGAGGGCAAAACCTAGAAATGGCAATTTGAACAATCCCAGCCATCCATCTCGTCCATTGAACTAAATAGTCATTGAAGTTTAGGGTACTTGTCCCTAAGAATTGTGGCCTTGTAGGATTCAGATACACAGATTTCCAGCCTCTACGATGCAAAGTAAACCCTGTGAAGTAATCTTCCGCCACAGAGAAGTATAGAAAACCCACCTGCATGGATGTTAAAGGAAGGCTAATCGATGTTTACGTAGGGATTCAAATAACGATCGCGGTACATATGTTATTATCCGAAATCATGATAAAACATTACGATCGAAAACATTTTGTTCATGTATACTTGCCTCTGAACCCCATGCTGTTTGATTTTCGTAAGAGCATGAGGCTAAAACGTTGGCCTCTTCCAGCAGCATCCTTGAAGATTCCCCTTCAGTTATTGAATTAGGGTTATGATCTTCGAATAAGGTTTGGATCACGATATAAACACGAACGCTTTTAATTCATAGGTAGCAGTTTAACTGACCTTCATGCTTACTGAAATTTCCCAGTAAAGCTTCTCTCTTTATATAAAAGTTACTACCCGACAGAGTTGTTCCTCCGACGCCATCTAACCCGTGGAAATATATCTGAATTCCAGGAAAAAGGAATTAAACATCAATCTCGAACCCTAAATATAGATCGAATATTCTCACTATCATCGATACCACCTTGAATATAGATCGAATCCCGCTATCGTAGATGTCGTCCTCACCGATATTCCGAAATGTTTGAGGGAACTGCACGAATGCTATCGAAGGAGGTGTTCGAGGATCACAATAGTAACACATTGCTTGCCTAGCTGATGTCGGATCATTGCAGTACATGTCACAGTCGAGCACTAGAATGTACGGAGAGTTGCTCATCGTCGCCGAGACCTGAAGCTAGAAACCGAAAACACGATACGAATTATTAATATTCGAATCATACAACGATAACTGTACATGACTGGGAGAGATGGAAGGTAGCATACAAGGACATTGAGGGCTCCGGCTTTGAAATTATGATGATGAGAAGGCCTTTTCTCACGAGATACGTAAACAAGCAGAGGCAGTTTAACTGGTTGCAGTTCCTCTTTAGAATACTCATTTATAACCTATAAAACAATTAAGCATAAATTTAATTAAATTACCCTTTTGATCATTACTATTTTTTCTTAATAAGTTTATATATATAGGGTTAGGATCGAATATTATTATTTAGGTAATAAAAAAATCTATACTAGAATATTTTTTATTTTTTATTCGACTCGTCTCAAATCATAATTATATAAAATTGACTCAACTCGAAAAAGAATCAAATAAAGTTTGAGTTATAAAATAAGACTCTAATAACTCAAATTTTTTTAACAATTAGTATATTTTTTTCAAGTTTGAGTCGAGTTCATCAACTATACGCATGATATATGTATTTGTCATGTGAAATAAATATGAAGAAATGGTAAGGAAACCGATTAAACCGTGATCAATTAGTATCATAACATTATAAATATTTATAACTAAATTTGAAAAAAAACTTGAATTTCTTAATTCAACTTGATAGTTGACTCGAAAATTTTTCAAATAAATTGAATTATAAAAATAGGACTCATCAACTCGATAAATCCTAATTTCTTTTACTAGACTCGATCAAATTACAACACATTGTTACAATAGTGATTTGTTTTATAAAATCCAAGATTATTTTGTTAAATAAATTTTAATAATTATTTTATAATAGTTTAATAATTATTTTTAATATACGAAAGTTTAACAACTGAAAAGATATTTTTTTTCAATAAGACTATTTTTTACCTTACCCACAAAATGAATAATAAAAATACAATAAATTTGAATACCTCAATGATCGAAGGGTGGTCACGAGCATCAGTAGTGGGGGCGACAACATCTCGATGTTTGACAATGCTTCTTATTCGTTGCTTCAGAACCTCATATTTTTGCTGACCACGTGTCAAAATGGAATTATTTTATTCGTTTTTATTATCAAAACAATTTATTATTAACAAAAAAGTTTGACATTTGTAGATTAAAATTATAATTTTAAAATTAAAATAAAAAAAATTTTAAAATTCAGTTAATGAATTAAAAAATTAAAAAATAATAAAAATAAGAATAAAAAGTAATTAAGCGACGATTTATATATTTTATCTTATATATATGAACAAAAATCCTTTACCTCTTTTTTGTGTCTCTTTTCATGTTTCTTTTAATTTTTTTTTTAAAAATTGAATTTTAAACCCTAAACCCTTATTTTCTATATCCTAAATCCTAAACCCTATACCTTAAAAAATACACCCTACCCCTAATTTCCTAAACCCTAACCAAAACCCCTAACCTAAAACCCTAAACCGAACTAAACCCTAAACCGGCCTAAACCCTAAACCCTCTGATTTGAAGTGGGGCATAAATGGAGGCATAGAGAAGGGTAGACGATTTGCACTCATATATATAAAGTTATGATTCATTTAAGTACAATATAAAATTATAAATTTTACATATTTTCTGAATTATTAGATGAATGACTGAAATTAACTCTTTACTTTTTTAGACGATAATTTTTATATATTTTACCGTTAATATCATCCTTCAGTAAAAATATAAAAATTATAACTTAAAAAATCTTAAATATTTTAAAAAAATAATTAATATAATAAAAAAATATATATAAAAGTGCATTTTAACTTATATAAACTCTAATTACCTCCATCTTTTCCCTCTCTACCTCGAACTCTCCGTCGTCATCTTCTAAACTCGAGAAATAGAGTTCCGGACACCCGGTGTCGATACCGTATTTCCTACAAAACGGCACCCAACATGTCGCAAAGTTCCACGCCTCCTTCGTACAACGCAAAGTTGCATTGGAACCGGCATCGTCGGAAACATAAACATGAAGCTTTTCCGGCGGATAATCCATCGCCATGGCCGATATCACAGTGTTCATAACCTCCATAGTCGGCTCCTTATCAGGATCCGCAGTGCAAATAAACACATCAATACCCGGAAGCTCGTCGTCAACGGGCAATCTCTCAGGGAACACTGTCCTGTAAACCGGGCGCCATCGATAAGATTGCGAAAGGATCCATGACATAGAGAGAAGCAACTCGGAGGCGAATATTAGAATCCATGGAAGCGTTGGGATGGTGGCGGTGGTTTTGAAAAAGAAAGAAATCCGATAGTGAATGAGAAACAGTATGGCTATGAAATGGAGTAGTGCGTGAGATCTGTTGATGACTATGGCGAAGCTGTCTGCATGTAGTTGATGGAGAGGAAGAGATTTCTCCATGGCTGATGATTTCTTGGTTTTTCTACACGACCTTATCTGGGTGTTGTGGATAGAAATACAGAAGCATGAAGTGCGTACTTTCAAGTGGTGAGAAGCATGAAGAGTAAAAATCTTGTCTTTTTATCGTATATTTTTTTGTCTTTTTTGAAAAAATTTTAAAAAATTAAATTTTAAACTTTTACCCTTATTTTTTATATCTTAAACCCTAAATCCTGAAAAATACATTTTACCCATAATTTTCTAAATTTAACTACAATCCTAACCCTAAACCTTTAATTTAAAACGGAGGTATGAAAGAATGCATAAAGAACGCATGAAAAAGAACATACAATTTCCATGCATGTATGATTTTAGTATTTTTGCATAATTTTTTTTATTCAGCTACAGTGGTTATAGTAGTAACTGTTCTAGAGTATACTCTCAATCATTGAACATTGATCGCTCAATCACTGTGCTGATATTACTGGTGCTCGAACCCGTGACCTCTAAGTTGTTCCGTTCCTCAAACCGATGAGGCTATATGGTTCGTGCACTTTTGCATAATTATTCTTTGAGGATTTGATTTTTTGAGTGATTTTATATTTGGAAGTAATTATTAGGATAAACTAGGTAGATTATGGTTAAACTTTATTTTTAAATTTATTTTGATTATTAAAGTTTTAAAATATTTAATTTAATTACCAAAGTTTATAAATTGAACATTTTAGTTATTAATATATTGATTTTTTAACGACATTCATTTATCAGTGAATGAAGAAATTTTTTTAAAATTTGAATGGTAAAAAACTTAATCAACATGAGAGAAGTAGTATATTGAGAAATAAGTTTTATCTGATGACGATGGAAAAAAATTGACGAGAAAAATTTAGAAAAGAATGATCGATTCATGAACTTTGAAACATTATTTTGACAAAATATAGGTAAAGCTCAAGCTCAACTACTCGAGATGAAATGATTGAAAAAATTTAAGATCAAACGACTATCACTTATAAATCATTTGAGGTTTAAAATTGATAAAAATATTTAATATTTAAACTTTAATAATAAAAAATATTCGATACCTAAATTTCAATAAATAATGAAAGTGCGTTGAGATTTTGTTAATTAAAACAGATTTAAAAATATAATTTAATAATAATTTATATAATCTATCAGCCACGAGGGTTTGTTTGAGAGTAAAGCTCACCCTGACTACGTCTGTAAGTTAAGAAAAGCTCTTTATGGGCTAAAGCAAGCACCAAGAGCGTAGTATGGCAAGATAGCAGGGTTTCTAGTTTTCTAGTACAAAGTGGATATTTAGTGGATATAAGATAAAACATTTTTTTAATTTTGATTTTTTTTAATATTAGTTTGAATTTTTTAATATTATTTTTAAATATTTATTATTATTATTATATTTTTAACTTTATTTTATTTTAATTATTTAAAAAAACATTTTATATTTTTATTTAAAAAAATTAAATACAAAATACACAAAAGTGATTCAAGGATTTTTAGATTCTAATAAATTTATTAAAATACGAGGTTTAGAAGAAGCAATTGTCTATATTCTTATTGGTTCTAAAAATGTGATCTTATTATAAGCAATTGCTTTTTTAGGGATTCATGTGATCGTTTCTATTACGTATGTGCAAAACCTCGTTAGTTTTATAAAAACAATAATAATAAAAATAATGAATAAAATTTTATATCAATTATCACATTTAAGAAATAATTATAATGTTATCACAATAATAACTATTTTTTAAGAGTATTTTTAAATTTTTTATAATAAATTTTAAGATTAAAATTATTGAATATAATTATTAAAATTTTGGATATTTTTTATAAATGTTTTGTGCAATCGTTTTTATTGAGAATTCCCGAAAATACATCTTTGTTATTTTTATTTTCATAAATCAAATAAAAAATAAAAAATATCTTCTAAAACTAAACCGACCTATATTTATTGGATTTTTTCTTTCTCTTTTGCTGCTTCCCTTTTCTATCATTCATCTCCCTTTCTTTCTCTCTCAAGAATCTCAAGAAAGCTGCCAAAGCCTCCATTAAAAAACAAGAAAAGAAAGAAAGAAAGAAAGAAAGAGAAAACCCTCTGTTAACCCTTCCATTCGCAGGTTCCTTGTCACTATTCCATATATGCTATGTAATCGGAGTCTTCTTGATTGTTCTTTAACGAATTACATCTTTTTAATTTTTAAATTTAGGGTTTGATTTTAATCTGGATTTTCAATCTAGTGATCGTTGCTATCTATCGGGGTTTAATTGGGTTTGCGAGTTATGTTTTTGGGTTATATAGATAATATGGGTGTTACGGGTTGTTTCATAAGATTCTGCTGGGTTCATTGTAAAGCTACGGTATCGATTTTATCTATGTTTTCTAACGAGTTTTTTATTGAATTTTTTGGTATTTCAGTGGTGGGTTTTACTTAATCCGTTTTTAGTGATTGTATTTGTAGTAGTTGAATTCGTCTAATTAAGTTAATGATCATCTTTGAAAGCTTTTATGGTTTTTTGCTAATTATTTGAATTTTTGTACAACTTTGATTATCTGTAGCAAAAAAGTCTCATCTGTATCAGTTGGTTTTATGGGTAATTTTGGTAAATTTTGCGGGAGACGGTGGGAAATTTCTATGCAATTACAGTCCTAGTACTGGGTTTTGGATTCTTTGGTGAAAAATTGGGTAGAGGGTATATGGCTATATGGCTGTGATGTTTCTAATTATTTTGCATTTCAAAGGGAGGTTTATGAGTTTAAGTAATTTTGAGTGGTTTCTTATCTGGGTTTTTAATTGGGTAGCCAAGTGGAGCTGAAGACCAGTGAGGAGCTTAAAGTGAGAAATGGCTGGGGTTGCAAGTGAGGGCTGTGGAGTTGGAAGGTATTCCGACGGGATTTCAAGCAGGCACCATTTCCTATCAGGGGAAGCCTTAGCAGAATGGCGGTCTTCTGAGCAGGTAGAAAATGGAACACCCTCAACCTCGCTGCTTTACTGGGACTCAGATGATGGCGTTGGTGGTATGTTTAGGATCCCTTTCAAGTTTGTTCTGAACTGTTTCAATGCACTAAAAGTGCAAATTAACTTGGCTAAGGAATACTTGTCAATAAGTTTTCTCTACCTGTACTTTTTTACATTCCATTTTAAAGTCTAAACCTGTTTGGAATATGTTTTTGTTCTTATATATAATATATAATCGAAACTTCTTGAGGATTTTATTTCTTTTAATGGGTGCATAAATTATGCTGGCTAGGGAATAATTGTTAAGAAGTTCCCTCAACCACTTTTTTTTCTTTTCTTTTCTTTTTTAGTTTTTTATATTTCCATTTAAGTATTAATAGTTTGGAATATGTTTGTGATGTTCTTGCTATATTTATGAGAAAAGTTATTAAGCTGAAGTTACTTATTTTTAGGACCAAAACCCTCTGAATTATATGGAAAGTATACGTGGAAGATTGAGAACTTTTCGCAGATAAACAAACGAGAACTTCGCAGTAATGCATTTGATGTTGGTGGCTACAAGTGGTATGGGCTTATAGATCATTGCCTGTTATGTTTCTACTTTGCATTGTCAAATTCATAGTTCATAATTTGTTATTTTGGAATTCTTGTTTTTTCATATCATTTTGGAGTTATAGGTGGAGTAAATTTGCTTGTACACAAAAGATAAATACTTTATAGTTGATATTGTTGGTTGAAAAGAAACATATGGCTCCGTATCAGGGAAAATTCCTTAGTTGTGACTTCAGCTGTTTCCATTGTTGATACCTGATAGGTACATTTTAATTTATCCACAAGGTTGTGATGTCTGCAATCATCTCTCACTGTTTCTCTGTGTTGCTAATCATGACAAGCTTCTTCCAGGTTTGATATTGTCAGACATCAGTGAATCTTTTATATTGGCTTTATTATCATCTCCTGTAATATGTTGTTGAAATTATGTTTTCTGTTGCTTTATTCTGAGACAGGTTGGAGTCATTTTGCACAGTTTACAATAGCTGTTGTTAACAAAGATCCAAAGAAATCAAAATATTCAGGTTGGCTAGCTCAAATATAGTTTTAAGTAAGGCTAAATCAGATCATGCACTCTAAATAACTTGCTGTGGATTGCAGATACTTTACATCGATTCTGGAAGAAAGAGCATGACTGGGGGTGGAAAAAGTTTATGGAGCTCTCAAAAGTTTATGATGGATTTATAGAATCTGACACACTAATAATAAAAGCTCAGGTTCAAGTTATCAGGTATTCAGTAATTTTTTTGATAAACAAACCTCTGAATGTGGTGTTTCATTCAATGCTTAGGCAACTGTTCCTTCATGCTGATCTTCCTTTCTTTATTGCATAGCCTTTGTAGCTAAGTAAGTCCTTCCAATTTCCTTTTGCCTTTTATGAGTAGTAACTTAAATATAGACTTTGAATGTCGTTCTTCATGCTTATCAATACAACTTTTTTGCAATCCCAGTTTTCAGAAAATATAAGACTCGGGTGAAACTTTTGGTTGATAATTGTTTTACTCTGCCATTGTATTATATCTTTGACGAAGAAGCCGGATTAGTTATCGGTCAGTATAGTATAAGAAGGTTCCTTGCATGGAGTTGTTTCCTCATTCTGAAATAATGGCCTTGGTATGTTACAGCCAAGTTGATTTGCGGTGTTAATTTGTGTAATCTGATTTATTTATTTTAATATTTTCCATCCTGATGAGCAAACTGAATATTTCGTTTTGAATCTGTAGGGCAAAAGCAGACCAGCCGTTTTGTTGCCTTGATCGTCAGTATAGGAGAGAACTTGCTAGGGTATATTTGACAAATGTAGAGCAAATTTGTCGCCGTTTCTTGGATGATAGAAGAAGCAATCTAGGGAAGTTCATAGAGGACAAAGCTAAGTGGTCAAGGTAAATGATTTTATATTCAGTACTTTTAATGACTTGTTATTCACGTAGTTCAATTAATATCAGTTAGTGTGTACCGAATTTTACTTGAAAGATATGTTATGTTTGAAAGTTTTCCCAGGAATCGGTTTGTGTTATCTATTATCACTGCCTGATTTTCTACCTACTTTTTTTTTCCTATTTTGTTGTAGCATTATATTCCTTCTTGCCTTGACCATATGATTTAAAGTTAGCCTCAATTATTATTTTATCAAGTAATATCAATATTTTGTGTATAAGCATGCTTGGGATGGCATATATTTTATTTTGTTTCTCGTTGGGTCATCACATTTATCCTTTTGCTGCGTTTTGAAATTGTTGCAGTTTTTGTGCTTTCTGGTTGGGGATTGATCAAAATTCCAGGCGTCGAATGTCCCGTGAGAGAAAAGATATGATTTTAAAAGTAGTTGTGAAGCACTTTTTTATAGAGAAGGAAGTGACATCTACTTTGGTGATGGATTCACTCTATAGTGGGTTGAAGGCTCTTGAAGGACAGAGTAAGAGCAAGAAATTGAAGTCAAAATCATTGGATGTTGAGGAAATGCCAGCTCCAATTGTTCGCATGGAAAAAGATATGTTTATATTAGTGGATGATGTTCTGCTACTATTAGAAAGGGCTGCTTTGGATCCATTACCACCGAAAGATGAGAAAGGTCCTCAGAACCGAACAAAGGTAAGGTTCTAGATGTTGATGGTAGGTTATGGTGTGTAAGAACATTCAGTTTAAGCTAGTTGGGTAGTTTGGAATGTTCCATTTTTGAATTTCTTAACTAGTGAAAACATATTTGGTGGAATCATCAAATTCCTTTTCGAAATACATGAATTCGGCCTTGATGTCTTTGAATACATATACTTTCTATTCTCTGGAAGCTACTGCTCTGTTCCTATATGCTTTTCTGAGGAAGATAATTCAATCCCCTGGTCTGTCATATGATTATTGTTTTTTATAGCAACAAAGAACAAAACCTTTACTCCCGATGTGAACTTGTAGTATTTGTTTTTATTATTATTTTATTTTAAGAAAATCATGTTTTGTCTTGTTCCTCGCTCAGCAAACCTTTTCATCTAGTGTAGGATGGGAATTCTGGAGAGGATTTCAACAAGGATTTAATTGAGCATGATGAAAGGCATCTTACAGAACTGGGTCGCAGGACAGTGGAAATATTTGTTCTTGCTCATATATTCAGGTTCCATACTTTTTAATAAATTATAGCTTGTTGAATATTTTCTATTTCTTGTGGATATCCATTATGTGTCCTTATAACTAATACTGACCACTTATTTATGTGCATGTATAAACAGATGATTCATTAACAGTTTAGAATGTCTTGTTTGTCCAATCAAGTATTGGTCTGATACCTTAACAAATGAAGGGTAAATATTGCATAAGAATTAAGAAATGCTATATAACTTAAATTAAATGTTTCGTCGACTCCTGTAGTTTGCTGAACATTTTCTCTGTTTTTAAAAATGCAAGTTTTACCTGAAATTTTTGCTTTGTGATGGCAAAGACATTGTTTTAATTTTGAGCAGTCACAGAATTTGTTCTTAGAATTTCCCTTTTGCTGACTAAAATGCTTTTCCTCTCCCTTCACAATTTAGTTTAGCTGGCTGTCTTTTACAAATTAATATCCCTCTTCTGAACAAAAATCATTCTTGGGATTGTGCATTTTGTTACATTAGGTATGCCTATATCCACTTATCTGGAATCATGAATGCACACACGCACACATTGTCTTCACCTTCTGTGTGAAAGGTCAATGTCTTGGTGAACTTAAGTTCACTCTGGCACATGGGGTATTATCTTATTTTCTGGTGGATTTTATGGACACATTCAGGTGGTAATGCAGTTAATCATGGCTTTGGATTCCTTTGCATATATCTTTTTGGTCAGCATATTGCAGAGAGAGATTCTTAATTTCAGTAGTATCCCAATGTTCAGTTCTGCAATCTCTGTAGGATTTAAGAATGATATTTACTCATTTATACCCATATTTATGCGCTAATTCTTCGCTTACATTCAGCAACAAGATAGAAGTTGCCTACCAGGAAGCTGTTGCTTGGCAGAGGCAAGAAGAACTCATTCGTGAAGAAGCTGCATGGCTGGCTGAAAGTGAGCAGAAGACCAAACGGGGAGCTTCTGAAAAGGAGAAAAAAGCAAAGAAAAAGCAGGTATAAATCCTTTATTTTTTTCTTTGGCATGGACTCGCTTGTAATTATTAGAATGTACACCCTCCTTGGACCACCTTAGTGCAAGAAAATGAAAGGATATAAGGTTTACATTTTTCTGGATTTATTTTCTGGTGATTGTCATAAAGATCCCCTAATTTAGTTTTGGAAGCAATTTGAGGTGCATTTGTTTTATCTCCATTTTGAAAGAACCAAGTGTAGATAGCACACACCTTTTCTTCTGAATGCAACACATTTTCTCCTGCTTATGTTAGGCTAAGCAAAAGCGGAATAATCGTAAAGGCAAAGATAAAGGGCGGGAAAAGGCTGTTGTGGCAGCAGAGAAGCGTCCTGAAAACCACCCAGATGATGACGAGGAAGCTTCTATAAGGACGGAGGTGCAGCTTGTGCCTGACAAGTCCGATGTACCGTGTGATGCTTCTGATGTTTCTGACTTGGTTGATGGTGCCACTGAAGTTCTTCAGCCTGATTCAGAGGACAAAGTTGCTAGTCCTGTTAACTGGGATACTGATACATCAGATGTTCATCCTTCCACAGAAGCTAGTAGTAGTGGCATATCTGGACTATCATGTGTACAGAATGGAGTAGCTGATAAAAGGAGCATATTTATAATTGATGATAGTTCATCAACGTGTTCAACAGACTCGGTACCATCAGTGATAATGAATGGGCACTATAAATGGAACTCATTTTCAAGCAACCAAAACAAAAAATCATCAAGCAGGTAAAGTGTTTCATAGGTTTCTTTCCATGTGTTTGGATGCGAATAAAATATATTTACCTAATCCGGTTTTTCTAATTTGTAGAGGAAAGGACCAGCTAAGCCAAATATCAAGTGATGGCAGTAGTTGGACAGCGGAAACTAATAGTCAGACTTCTTGTCCTACACCAGATGCAAGGGACCGTAATGATGTTTCTGAAAGCAGCAAGACTGGTGAATCTGAGTCCGAGGCTGCTGTTTCCTCCTTGCCCGATCAGACGAAGTGGGATGAGCAGGACTCTGTTAAAAAGGTAATATATTGATATATTTCTATTTGATCTCTTATTATTTTGGGGTTATGGATACGATCATATATGATTTTCATTCATCTTTTCAATGTTATAGGAAAAAGTTGATTTAGAAAGACCCAAAGAGAAGACGGCTGCTATATCATCCTCTCCAAGAGGCCTTCCGAGAAATCTGCAACCGGCTGCTCAGTTTAGGTCAGAGTACGAGAGTGCTGGCAGTTTGGATTCTGTGCCAGTTAGCAAGGCAACGTTGAACAGCTTACAACAGCGTGATCAACCTGCATCATCAAGTACATTCCAAATGTCTGATATATCAAAATCAGAGACTCAGAAAGCTGCAGCTTCCAGACCAACTGAAAAAACTGTAACCCCAAAAGTGCCTGTGGTGTCAAGGCCGTTGAGTGCTCCTCTAGTTCCTGGTCCTAGGCCAACAGGTCTTGTTGTTTCTATGGTTCAAACAACCCCTTTTCTTGCTCGTTCAGTTAGTGCAGCTGGCCGTTTAGGTCCTGACCTGTTACCTGCTACTGGTTATGCTCCCCAATCTTACAGAAACGCCATAATGGGTAACCATGTTGCTTCTGGTTCAGCTGGTTTCACTCATCCCAACTACCCTAGCTCAGGAGTCAACCAACTACGGGCATACTCAGAACTACCTGCTTTTTTATCTGCACCAGTTTATATACCCCAGAGTGCTGACAGGAAGGAGCCAAATTCTGCCCAGTCGGGTTTTCCGTTTGGCATGGCAACTAGGGATGCTCTGCCAAATGCACCCCAATGGTGGGGGAGTTCTCGAAGGGATGGAAGTAGAAGTAATCCTTCATTGCTTAGTGAGATCCAAAATCTTGATTTGTATAAGTCCGAGTGTAATGGAAACTGTGAACGCTTTGCTGAGCTTCCACCGTCTACATCCGGACATCATACCCAAGGTGTACTGGGAGATGAGTTTCCACATCTAGATATAATCAACAACTTGCTTGATGAGGAGCACAACGTTGGGAGAGCAGTTAGGTCAGGATCAGGGTTCCATTCTCTTGGTAATCGCTCACATTTATTAAACCGGCAGTTTTCTTTTCCAACCAATTTGGGCATGTCGGGTGAGATTGGATCCTCGAGTGGTGAATGCAGGTTAGACCGAGCCCGGAGTTTCCATGACGATGGGTTGCAACAAGGTTACAGCAGTTCCCCAGTCAGCCATTTCAATACACCGAGGGAATTTGTTCCACATGCTAACCCCCTACCTTATGCCAATGGACCAATTGATGGATTGGTCCCAACCCATTCGTGAAGTGCCTCCTCCAATCCGTCTTCAGTCGGTATGAGAACTGCATATGGTGATAGTTACCCATACTACAGCCAAGGGTATTCTAATCCGCCATGCAGCGTCAACGGCTATACAGGATTCCGACTGTCCAACGGATACTGAAAAAAATGGTAACCAAGGACTGAAATTGCATACACATTCGGTTGTTACTACGATCTGATAACGTATTTGAGTAAATTTGTTGGGTCTTAGATTTGGAGTGAGTTTATAGTCTTTTCAGAATGAAAAACATTTGAGCAAAGAGTGTGTTGTTTGCTTCTTTGCATAAAGTATTTTCAGTTATATTATAGCTCTGATCTATTTCTTTTCAGCCTTTTGGTTTCTCTGTCAGTAATCTTTATATTATGCATAAATTGTCGATTTAGTCTGTCATTTTCCCCTCATCTTTTCATCATCCCTCTATTAAGGTGATCAAAATAGGTCAATTGTTTAATTTTGGGACTAAAATAAATATTAATAAATAGTTTGGTGACTATTTATGCAGTTAACCCTTAAAATAATAAATACAAGTGGGACAATAAAAGGTGGTTCCAACATGCTTTTGTCGTGAGGGTAAAGGCAAGTCCCTTTATAAATACAGAATACTGGAGGCAGTACCAACGGCATAAACCCTAGATATCTCTTCTTCTCTTCATTCAAAACCCTAAAAGATGGTTTGTTCGTGGAAGGATTTTTGCATTCGGATCCAGTCCCTTTGTTTGGACAGAGCAATCACGGTTGATTCTTTCTATAGTCTGTTTTGGATTATCATTCTCTCTGTTTTATTTAATAGATTTTTGTTGAATCAACCGTGTTACTCTGTCCAATCAGATGTATTGGATCATACATCTCCGATTCCTTTTCTATTTCGAAACGGCGGGTTCAGACGCGGAAATGAAGCGAAGGACGATTAGTCTTTCTCCAGAAAGGCAAATCGGCGGACATCGGTAATCTTTTCCGTCTGCAGAACAGTAAGCAACTTTTGAACAAACGAGTCGATTCTTCTTCTTCTTCTTTCTAGATCTTGTTTTTCCACAAATGGTGAAACACGTGGGTCTGTGGTCGGCGCTTATTTGCTTTCCAGCTTTTAAGTAGTTACCACTTTCAAATATTCTTGTTCTATATGTAAAGCATTTTCTGGTATTCCCCACTTTTAAATATTCTTAAAAATATAATGAAAATTCATAATATTAATTTTAGATGGATCAAATTTAAATTGATTTTATTTTTAATAAAAATTAACTCAAATTCAATTTTTTATAAAAAAATATCCGATTAATTCAGATGAAATACGCATTTTTTAGAGATTACAGACTTAGGTTCAATCTTGGAAGGCAAGACTTGTATTTCTATGCGAAAATTGACAGGTTATTTTAGATTAAATGTTATAAAAATAAATTTTTAATTTAATTATTCTATTTATAAATTTAATTATACAAAAAGTTAGGTATTATATTGCACATTAGTAATAGAGTTGGGTCCAGAAAGTTAAGTACCATAGTGTACCTTTATGTTAGAGTTAGATATAATCTAGATTAATGCTAGAGTTAGGTATATTGTAGAGTAATCTTAGAGTTAGGTACTATTGGGTGAATTTTTATTTTATTTTTACAAGCGTTTAAGTTTATTTGGTTTAAAGTTTAAAATTTAAGAGTTTAATATATAAGTTTAAAAGTTAAGATTTATAGTTAGAATTTAAGATTTATAGTTAGAATGAGGCCATAACTGATGTAGTAAAACGTGTCCTTAATATAATTTCTCGTATTTTAGGTATTAACTTATAAATTTAAATTAATTGAATAATTAATTTATTTTTATTAAATTAAAATTAATAGATTACATAGCTTCGTCTTTGATATTAATACTATAATTGAGTTGTCCCTAAATCACTAAACTTATTTTATCTAAAAAGTAATTTAGACAAATAAAAAATAATCCTAATAATAGAATACCTACTACTTTCTAGCTTGTATAGAGAAGTCCTGGTTATGTCTCATATTGCTGAAGACTGAAGAGAGCAACTTCTTCAAACAATGCAGCTCAAAGAAATACTTCCAAAATCCCCCAGTGGCTCACTTTCCTCTCTTTTCATTCAAAAACCATCTCATATTTCTTCCCCAAAAGCGAGAAGGGACCCTCTTTCGGTTCACGACGAGATCGAGTTTCACATCAAACATCAATGTAAAGCAGGTAAAATCAGCCTCAACGATGCTTTAAGTTACTTTGAAAAGTTAATAAAGGTCAAACCTTTACCATCTACTGATACGTTTAATCATGTGTTGGGCTCTGTTTTAAAGCTTAGCCGTGACTCTAGTGTGATACACTTGTATAGGAAGATGAATTACGAGGGAATTAAGCCAAATCTGAACACTTTGACCAGTTTGTTGAGTTTTTATTGTCAGTCTAGGCGAATAGACCTTGGGTTTTGTGTTTCCGGTGATATATTGAAGAGGGGACTTGAGCCTGATCACGCTACTGTTGGTAGATTGTTGAAAGGTTTGTGTTCCCAAGGGAAGGCCTTGGAAGCAGTTCAAGTGTTTGACAAAATTCGTGACAGAGGGTTTCAAGCTGATGTTTTTACGTATGGGATACTTATTAGTGGCCTCTGTAGTATCGGTGAACGAACTTCTGCTCTCAAATTGTTTAGGGAGATGACAGAGAGGAATTGTGAGGGGGATTTTCTTATATATAGTACAATTATTGGTTCCCTTTGCAAAGATAAGTTGGTTGATGAGGGACTCGATTTTTTCCTTCAAATGGTTTCCAAAGGGATTACTCCTAATGTTGTTGTTTATGGTTCTTTGGTTAGTGGATTGTGTAATTTGGGTAGGTTGAAGGAAGCTGTGAATTTTTTTGATGAAATGGTTGGTCGAGGGATTGCTTCCGATTTTGTCATGTACAACACTTTAATTAATGGTTTTTGTCGAGAGGGGATGTGGAAAGAAGCCACAAGGATTTTTGATAAGATGGTCGGAGAAGGAATATCTCCAGACGAAATAACATTCACAAGTATGATTACATGTTTGTGCAAAAAGGGGATGTTAGTAAAAGCTCATGAAATATTTGCACTCATGAGGCAAAGAGAAAAGGAGCCAACCTTGTTTACTTATAACTCACTCATGGATGGATTATGCAGGGTAGGTAAGTTGGACGAGGCAGCCAAGCTTTTCAGGTCGATAGTGGATCAAGGAATTGAGGTCGATATTGTTAGCTATAATACTTTGATTAATGGCTATTGCAGGCATTGGAAGATTGATGAAGCTTTCCAGATTTTTCAGGAAATGCAGTTTCAGGGTTGTAGGCCAAATGCTAGAACCTACAACACACTTATAGGAGCACTTTTCCGGGTTGGGAGGGTGAAGACAGCAAAAAAGATGTTCGATGAGGTGTATGTTTATGGTAGTCAATCTCCAACATTATATACGTATACTATATTGTTGGATGGACTATGCAAAAAAGGTCATGTTGATGATGTGTTAGCTATTTTTCGTTCCCTTCAAGGTACCAAGCACGAATCAAGTGTTGAATTATACAGTATACTTATTTATGGAATGTGCAGAACAGGAAGGTTGGAAGAAGCAAGGAATATGTTCAATGACATGTCGAGAAAAGGGTTTGTTCCTGATGTTGTAGCATATAACATAATGATTGACGGTCTTTGCAAGAAAGGGATGTTACTCGAGGCTGATAAGTTACTCGTCGAAATGGAAGAAAAGGGTTGCTTACCTGATCCAATTTCCTTTAACACCCTCATCCAAGGTTTTCTTCGAGAAAATAACATCCAAGAAGCTATGAATCTTCTCAAAGAAATGCGTAGGAGGAATTTCACACCGAATGATGCTGTCACTTCGATGATACTAAACCTTGCTGTTGAGGATTCACAATATAAAGCAATCCTCGAGTCACTTCCAGTTGCAAATTCCCAACCGGAAAATTTTCTGGAGTAAATCTTCATGTGTCATTAAATAAGATGATGAGCCAGACCCATAACATGTCAGTACACCTACAAGTCAATTTCTTACTAAGATTTATATGCGCATATAATGTCTACTAGGCTTCAAATATTCTTGTGGTATGATGGGTTAGGTTAAACATTCAATATGTTGGTTCTCTCCAATATTTTTTTGGTTTGAATCTTGTCACATGTGATTTATGTCTAGAATTATTATACTATGCTAGGATAGTTATGCTAGTACATAGTAATGGTTTATTCTGTTATGATTCTGAGTATCTGTTGGTTGTAACTGTCAATGTAATTTTATTTGTCCAGTTCATACTAATTTTTCAGTTTTGTTAGTTCCAAGTACTTCAAGCAGACACTAGCCATATAGAAGTTGCATGATTTATACAATCCTCGATGGGAGGAGACCATCAAGATCGAAGCTCTCAAAAGCCCCAATCTTTTATACATTCTTCAAAACAACCCTTCCCTTCCCTTCTCTACACAGTCTCTTACCTTATAAAACCTTGTGGGTTGTCCCCAGAATTTGCTTTTTCAGCCTCCAAAGTCCAAACATGTCCCTGCAATCTGTCATGGCCTACCAATGATTCTGGAAATCTCAAATTGCAACCATCATCGGGAAGATGCCATGTATACCTTCATCTAATGTTGAGACTTGTATTGAATTTTATTGGATAAAATGGTTTAACAAGCATCAAAGTAACCCGACACCGGTAATCTAATTCTAGTATTTTTATCTTTGCTCTTGCCTTGATAAAAACCTTTAAACTCTTCAAGGAAGAGAGGGAAGCAGCTATCGAGCAATTCAGAATGAGCTTGACATTCAAGGCAAGGCCAAATACAAGCTTCTACCATGAAGGACCGCCACCAAAAGTTGAGCTGAAAAAGGTACTAAAAATTCCTTTTAATGTTATTTAGCCTGGTTAAACATGTATCAGAAACAAGTGTCTGGTTCATTGGTGATAAGCTATAGCATCTTCTATTTATGTTCTTAACTTTTTTATTTTCATTGGAGTACCTTGTCCAACATCCATGTCTGACCTATATTCGAGATATTGGTACAGAAATGACTGTCCAAGATTCTCCAAACATATGAAAAACTTAGGAAAACTGAATATACGGGGATGAGTGTGGGGTTAACATAGGTCTGGGTGCTTCATTCTATGTTTGTCATAGCCCTTATGAATTTTTTTTCAACTTACTGAAGAATGTGTATTCAAACTGTGGTTTTATTGGTAACGTTTGAATTTAGAGAAATGACTTTTTCCTCCATTAAGAGGTGGAAATGAAGATAAAGTTGAGTAGAGGGGCCATTAAGGGGATGCTTTTGTATGCAATGTAGACACTTGAGTTTTGCTTTGTTATGGCAAGCCTCATCATGTAAAGGTCTTAAAAGAAAAAGAGAAAAAGTTGTCAATGGAGTGTAAAGTACATATATATAATATAGGTCAGGATCCATTGAACTTAAAAATTTTACATGCTTTTTAGATCGTTGGATTAGTGAGAATGTATGATTTGCACTGTGTCAATGGATACTAACCCTATATAGTGACTTAACAACAAAAGATTACTTTATGAGCTGAAAATGACTCTTTAATGTTGGCAAATTTACTAGTCAAAAAAGATTATGGCTTTAAGTTTTTGGTTAACTTTGAGCAATTGGATTTTCTATAAACCACTAATCTTAACTTCTTTATGGTGTTTCTCTTAACTTGCTTTTTCCATATAGAGAAGATGCTTTACATAACATCTCACTTTCTGGGTTTTGCAAATTGCCTAACCCCTTTACATTTAGCATTGCTTTTAATCTAGATGACATCCATGCATGTTGAACATATTTTTAAAAGTTGCAGGTTCACTTATTTAAGTCCGTAATATCTCTCCATATTCATATGGAACAGATGCTTAGAAATTGTGGGATACAATAGGAGTTCAAGCTTTTAGAGTGCATTTGGTTTACCGAATCTAAGATTATCGGTCGTAATCGTATATTCTAAGATTACCTTCTCATGTTTGGTTAGAGAATATTTGGTCAGAGAATATTACTTCGAGACAGTGGTAGGAATGATAATAGGTTGGATTTCTATATTTATTTTGAGTTATCTGAATGTGAAGCAGCAAATATATCTAAAAATGTGAATATATTTTTATTTGTAAATTATTTGATTATTACTATGGAAATTTGAATTAAATAATATTATCCGAAAGATATCTGAATTTGCAAAAAATAATGCAAATTCAATACTTCATATTATAGAAAATATACAGTAAACAAATTTATAATTTTTTAATATGCCCATAAGTCCTTGTATTTTAATAAAGTTTGACATTTAACCCCTAACTCAAATTTTAAGTCCCCTACTTTTACTGCACTTTCAAGAAAAAAATATAAATCGAAACCTCGAAAATGATATTATTGAAAAAATATAATAACAAACCTCGAATATGAGCCATAAAATATTCATATAATGAAACCAATGTCATGCCATATTTGGGGTATTAAACTAGTTTCAACCCAAACGCAGTCCTAGAAACAAGTTTAAACAAGAATGTTAGAAAGAAAAGAAAAGATATGTGAGCTCCCCCAGGGACCAAATATTAAGTAAATGGAAAATCATTGCATGGCTAAACCAAATACCAAGCAGTCTCTTCCTCCTTTGTTTGCATCTCTCTCTTCTCTTTTTCTCCTCTTGGAAGTTGTTCAACAGTTAAGGAGAATGTTGTCTGGTTCGAGATCGTTTCATTTCGAAGGAACGATCCCGGACCAGGCTTCATTCCCCCTAACTCAAGATATTTCATGAATTCAATCCTGGTCTGAGAGAAGGGTGGTAACTGCTGCCATTTCTTAAAGGTGATTGTTAGAACCATTCGAGAGATGAAAAATGAAAATCTCAGGTAAGTTTTTTTTTAATATATTTTTTTTTATGTTATTTTGGATATTGCTTTTAAAGTTTATTAAGCATTGAAATGTCAGAATAGTTTTTCCTGATCATAATACTGTAATACTATAGTTTAGTTTCATATAAGATTAAAGAAAGAAATTACAGAAAGTTATGTTTCATCATTTTGCAGTTGATTTTTTTCCTCTAAATTAGCTTTGCTTGTGGATAGCTGCAAAGAGTATGAGCTTAGGGGAACTTTAACTTTAGTAGTTGCATGAGAGGGAGATATTCCTCTATCAAAGTAAAGCTTTATTCGAATATAAGTATCGAATATAGATATGTGATTAGTATATTTTTAACAGTACTTACAATCTAGGGGAGACGGAAGGAAAAATGCTTATGGAGAAACTAAATGTAATAATCATCCTAATAAACAATAATTCAGAGTAGTCAAAAGACATGAGACATCTTGAGTAAGCATTACTATAAAAGTGTTTCCTAGGATCCATAAAGTCAGCTTCTAACATTTTTTTACCTTTATTTTCCTTTTAAAAATTTTCTAATTTTTTTAAAAGTATAAAATGTTGTTTGTAAGATAATTGGTAGAACTTTAAATGAGATATCGTCTTAAGTTGAATTTTTTTTAAAATTTTTCGAGACATGTGAAAGAATTTGCGAAGTTAATAAATATCTTTATTGACTGAAGAAACAAGATTATACGAGACAAAGAATTATTAACGAAGATGATAAGGTTTATACTCTTATCTTAAGACATTTAACGACATTTATCTTGACAAAAGAGACAAAATTATCGTACGATAAAGTTTAAACTCTTGTCCTAAAATATTTAAGACATTTAACGTACAATACCATTAAATGATTTAAATATCTTAAAAATATGGGTTTTAAATTTTAACCCCACTAAATGCTTACTCTTCATTTTTATGGATTTTGTTTTTCATGGGCTTTGGTTGAGGCCCATGAAGAATTTATAGTCTACCCATAACACGTTTGTGAGTAATTTTATTTTTATTTATAAGGGGGGAATCGGATCGAATATTTATAATATCCTTTTGTAGAAATTATTTATTTGATACATTAGGGATCGAAATAAAATTTTATAATATGTATTGAATTTATCGGATATGAAATTAATTTAGAATTTAGATGTATGAGTTTAGATTTTAAGTTTAATGTTAGGATTTAAGATTACAACCCAAATCCTAACTTTATTATCTTAAATCATGTTTAATAACTAAAACTATAGTCAAATATATTAAATAATTAAGAAAATTCAAAATAAAATAAATTAAAGTATAAATAAAAAGTAAAAGTTTATTAAATATTTGAGGCCAATTTTAAGGAATAAAATGTACCTTAACCCATTAAAGAACGTTGAAACCCAAACCCAACGTTTGGAACCCTAAAGATCTGATTTTTAGGGTTTCAGACTATATAAGCAATTTTATCAAAAGCATTTCCATATATCTTCCGCCTCCCGGATAAAACCCTTAGCCGCGACTGCTCTAGCTTTAGACCACCAAATCTTTCAGCCATGGTAGTTACATTTGGTTCCTTTTTTCTTATTTTGTTTCTTCTCAATTTATAGATTTTCTTTTAACCCATTTGTATTTCTGTGTAATGTATATGTATGAAAACAATTAACAGGCGGATGTGGAGACGGATGTTGCTGCGGCCGGAGTCCCAAAGAAGAGAACATTCAAGAAGTTCAGCTTCCGAGGAGTTGATTTGGATGCTCTCCTTGATATGTCCACTGATGAACTTGTCAAGCTCTTCCCTGCTCGTGCTCGCAGAAGGTAAATTTAAAAGGATTCATTTTTTGCTTTTTTTATCAGTTTTTTTCTTCTAGAAAATATGAAATTGGTTTAGTTTTTTTAATTGTTTTTAGCATGGGATTTTAGGTTCCAGAGGGGTCTGAAGAGAAAGCCTATGGCTTTAATCAAGAAGCTTCGCAAGGCGGTAAGCCAATCTTTACTTTTGATCCTTTCTTGCTCTTCTTAATGAATTATATTGTTGGGATTTCTGTTCAGATCTAACGTTGATGTTTAGTTACTGAGGAATCTTCATTTGATTTTGTTTAAAGTTGAAGCCAATATATATTTATGCTATTAGAAGATAGCATTATAGAATTTCTTATGGTTATTTGTTGAATGTTTGAAATTTTCCATTGGGAATGTGTTTCTATAAATGATCTTAGTATCTTACTAGCAGAAGTTCATCTTTTATTTCTTCTTATTTGAAGAATGTTATTGTAATTTGTTTATCTTTAAGCTAAGACCCTGTAATTCAACTAATCAACCCAATTTAGTCTTGATTAGTTGAAGTACAAGTTCTTAGCTTATTGTAATTAGAATGAACTACTGATTTCGCTTGCGTGGTAGCCATCTCTACTTCTCCATATTTCCCAATTTCTTGTTTTATTTTCCATTCTCAGCTTTCTTTTCATATGTTTGAGGTTATCTCACGTTTAAGTTTATTCTTGTCCTATGTTGTTGAATTGTAATTGTTCTATAGCTTTAAGCTAATATTATATACGGTCAAACTATAGTTGTGTTTGTTTATTCTCTGAAAGCTGATCATTCTACTTTGATGCCTTTGATTCAGAAAAGGGAAGCCCCACCTGGTGAGAAGCCAGAACCTGTTAGAACCCACCTGCGCAATATGATCATTGTACCTGAAATGATTGGCAGCATTATTGGTGTGTACAATGGCAAGACATTCAATCAAGTTGAAATCAAGCCCGAAATGATCAGCCATTACCTTGCCGAGTTCTCTATTTCGTACAAGCCAGTTAAGCACGGTAGACCTGGTATTGGTGCTACCCACTCATCCAGGTTCATCCCTCTTAAATGAAATTGTTCCCATGCAGCTTGGATACTTTCTTTTAATCTTGTCTTATGAAGATATTTATGTTGGTCAAGTTTTGATTGTTGGAACTTGGATATTTTAATTAGTTACAGTTTTTAAATCGTTTTCGGATGATATGTTCAAATTCAGCATGTTTTGAATGATTGATTCATTTTCATCTTGGTTTATGTCAATGGTTTGGTAATGTGTCCTTCGTAATCTAGTTGTATATTTTTGCAATTTTTAATGCTATTTTAATATAATTCATATAATAAAATTGGTCCCTAATGATCTCAATATTACCAGTATCCTAAACCATATTAGGGTGAACAAAACTTGATTAGAAAAAAAATGAATTTTTTTATCGATAAAGTTTGTTTTATGTCATTGGACTCAAAGTAGGATTAATTTTTAAGTTTAAGTTGAGTCTTTGGACTTTTAAAAAATAGAAATATATATTATCATATATTATTGCTTGCAACTCACGGTTTCTTCTCTCTAGTCCTTCAACCATTCCAGCTCTTAATCTATCGAGTAAACTATAGTAGAGTGGTTAAATGTACTAAAAACGTATAGTGTAATGTCCTTTTATGCAATTTGACCAAAGATGGAAAAGGAAACCACCTTAGTACCATTGAGAAGCATGGAATGCAAGGCGAAGCAGCTTCTCTCTTCTGGTTCTCTCATTCATTATATGACGGAAACACCTCTCTTTCTCGCAAGCCGATCTGCCGTCCGCCTGCTCTTATTCAAGAACCCAATCATCCTTTTGTTCAGACTTCCGCCATAGTGAGTTTAGATTGTCAAAATGGGTGCATCCACGACTATTAGTTTATTCAACTGTTGGGAGAAGATTCAGAGCTTTTTAAACTTTAGTGACTAAAATGAAAATGAAAAAAGCTCAAAGCTATAAATATGTAATTTACCAAAAAATTTAAAAGCGATCGGGTTTTGGAAAAGCCATACCAATAAAGCAAGTCGGCCTAATCAGTGTGCATTTTTATCAAGCCACGTAATTTGAAATCGCTACGCTGCGGAAAGTGTTCCGTTTTCTAGTTTTCCCATAGAAATTAGTTGTTTGGCAAGGAAGAAAAAGAAGTAGAGATCGTATTTGTGATTTCAGATAATCAGGTTCTTTCCCTTTCAGCATTCTTTAATAGATCTATTTTTTCTGAAAAAAAACTGTATTTTGCTTTTCGTATCATCAATTTCATGCCTTTTTTTTTTCAGTAGTTTTAGGTAACGCTTGAAACCAATCGTAATTGAATGAAGAATTCTGGGTTTTGAGTGTTTAAGTGTTTAATTTTAGCATGATGATCCTGGTTGAATTATTTGATCTAAAATTATCTAATTTTGCAATGGATTTGACTGTAAATTTGAACTTTGTGAGACAAATATCATGTATTTTTACAAATAAGAGGTTGTAATTTTTGATTCATGGAAGTAACTAATTTGCCGTCTTATGAACTAAACCTGCACTAATTATAATATCCTTTTAGAGACTAACATGAAAAATACGGATCATGATTCATACTGTTAGGGTTTGAACTGTTTGTAATTTAGGCCCCTTTTTTGGTCGGTTCGATCAGTCAAGGAGTTTTTTTTATGGCATGCCCCTAGCAATCTCTAGTACATTCAATTTCATGATTGTATTTTGAGCTGAACATTACATGGTTATGCACCCATCTCACATTTTAGTTGGAGTTGGTGTATTCGACGGGTCTCGATTCACTTATTGTTCGATGACAGAAACCACAGGAAATGAATCTGGTAATGAGGTTTATATGCCAAGTGATCTTCCGATATTCTAGTTTCGACAATTGTTGCTCTTTATTAGTTTGAACAGGAATCTGGCTATGGTCATTGGCATTGGCATGGCTACTTTCTTGTATTAGTTAAGCTTGATATCGAATTTTATAGCCAAATGATGGATCATGGAGGAAGATAGATTTCCTTGTTTTTTAATCAATATCATTGATTGATCTGTTTTATTCGAACAATCATTGTTATTTCTTGATTTAGCTGGTTTGTCATTGGATTTATTTCTCTTTCATCGTCGACTCATACGAGTGCCTTTTTGTAGCTGGTGTTTGATTTGTTGTTACACCGTTATATTGATTCGTTTTTCTGTTGTCTTTCTGAAGTTGATAATGTTTTTTGAAGTGGAATTGCAAAGGGATGTGAAGGTACTTGCCGGAAACTTGGATAAAAACGGACCGGCTTCTCAGGGGTTCATACTAGCATGCCTACTTGACGAGCTGTTTAAGGAGAAAGCCAGCGAGGAGCACGGTTACTTTCTTGCCATAACTAGCTTGAAAAACATAGATCAAGGCAATGTAATGGATGAGTCAGGGAATATGGTCTTCACCGTAGCGTTTACATGCCGGACCTTCAAACCCTTCAAGGGAGAAGTATTGCAAGGAGTCGTACGATACATATCCCAGCATGGCGTGTTCCTGAGGTGCGGTCCCATTAGGAATGCTTATCTCTCGACTTGGAAAATGTCGAACTACCATTACATTCCCGGTGCGAAACCGACCTTCGTAAGCAATGAGCTTTCAAAGATAGAGAAGGGTGTTGTGGTTTGCTTCTTGGTGGTCGCGGTAAGATGGATAAATGCAAGTAGGGACTTCGAGATGCTTGCCAGTGTAGACTCCGATTCACTTGGCCCGGTTTCATTGCCGGGATCCGATGGATCGGACTGGTGAATGAACGGTCGTTTAGCGAATTGTTCGTGTTTATATCGGTCGTCCACGGTTTCCCCATTGACGAGAAGATTATGGTCGTTTTGCATACAGCCTACAAGCATTTTTTGCAATTCATATCAGTTTTTAAAGCGAGTAACTAAGAACAATTAATTATTGTTTTAATATTTTTGTTAATTCTAAACATAATTTATATCTACTAATGATAGTTAAATATATTGAAAGTTTCAATTTTGTTTAAATATTGAATATTATTAAAAATTATGATTAAATTTATTTAATGTGTAATGGTTTAATGCTAAATTTATTATTATATTAATCAAATCAAATTATATAAATGATGAAAAATATTAATATTAGAATTAATTGTTCACAAGAACTAAATTATATATAAAAGGACAATTTATTTAATTTTAAAATCTAGATTAAAATACTAAAAAAAATGCTTTGATATTTCAGAAAGATTTGAAATTCTCTGAAAACAAAGAATCCTTTTGCTGCAGAATCGGCCTCGGCCCTTCCTGGAATTCAAATTTTCTGGGTTTTTTTCCTGACATTTGCCCCAAAATGTCTTCTTTATTCTCAAGCTTTAAGGGGACTGCCCAATCCCTCACCGCAATCCGCCGTCCGTGGCGAGAATTCTTCGACATCACCGCCGTTGATATCCCTTCCTCCTCCTCCGACGCCACCACCCGAATCGCCCAAAACCTAACCCATTTCCGCCTCAATTACATCATAATCCTCCTCGTCATTCTCTTATTGTCCCTAACCTACCACCCTTTAGCCCTCGTCACTTTCTTCGTCGTCCTCCTCGCTTGGTTCTTCCTCTACTTAGCCCGCGAGCGTGACGAGCCCGTCGTGATCTTCGACTTCCTAATTGACGACCGGCTAGTAGTCGCCGCGCTCGTCGGGTTAACGGTGGCCGGACTGATCCTGAACGGCGTCTGGACAAACGTTCTAGTGGCGGTTGCCGTCGCGGTCGGTTTCGTGACCTTGCATGCGGTGTTGAGGAGTACGGACGATGTGTTATTGGACGATTTGGAGTCTCCGTACGTGCACATGCTTGCTGGTGGGGACGAGGAGCTCAATAGCCCTGGAGGGGATTATACTGGTATTTGATTTTCTGAGTCTTTAGATTGAACATAGTACATTTGCAGAATTGTTTAACGTAGTCTCATTGTTGACAATGCAAAATCATTCGAAATTACTGCTACTTTTATACCCTTCGAACTCTTGGTCTTGCATATTTTCAACATTCTTGAACTGTGATGTTCTAAAATTGGTTTGAAATGAATGTATTTACTGATAATCTGATTGGATTTGAGAAGGGTGGTTGTGAAAATTCTGGAGTGAGGGTTTGAGATTAATAGCAAAAATGAATGTAACTATAGGAACGAACTAATAAATAGCAGCAAGAAATAGTGTTAGGGTCATTGATTTACAGTACCACGGAAATGATCGAGGTTCGCTATCGAAATTTAAATCCTATGGCTAATAAGAAAGGGTGCTATTAAGCTTGCTGAAACTGATTTGATTAGATGGGTGTTGTAGAAATGGAGAGTGGAAATATTGGAATGAGTAGGTTGATTGGCTGCTGCATCATTTTCTGAATATGGTAGTATTAGGATAATACTGGTTTTCTTTGCCTCTTGGCTGTCTTTGTTCTTTGGACAATGGGTGTGGTAAGAAACTTGGAATGCAGCTTTCGAGTTTCGAGTCATGCAGATTTACGAGATGTCAGGATTCTTTCTTCTGATACTCGAACTTGGGTGTGAGTTTTGATTATAATAGATATGTGCTCGACATGAATATGTTTGATACTTTTATGCATATAAAATGTTCTTAGAGTATAGCCCTGACTAATCTAGATCGACCCGCGTTGCACACCTAGCTTTGGTGTGTGAGTCTCTCAACAAGAATTTTTTTGCGTACACAACGTTTCGAACCTGAGATTTGCTTAAACGGAACCAAGCTCACCGCTTGGACCCCTATTGGTTTGATTCTATCTTTTTATTGAGAAATAAGTAACACACTATAAAAATAACCTAAAGCTCAGTGATCCCAAAACAATAACTTATTATATAAAAACATGTATAAACTAATGGCCATAAATGAATTCCCCAACACCCTTCACATGGTCATGTTCCCCCATCCTTCATTGGGGTCCTCAAAATTCTAATAAGATTCTCAATTCAAATACTAATATTTTAATCACATATAAAAAAACCATATTAAAATACAACAAATAAATTAATAAAATCAACAACAATTGAATTATACATGATATAGAGAATCTTTTTGATTTGGGATGAGAAAAACAAAGGAACATTAGCATTAAAACTGAGTGGGGGTAGGAAAAAAAACACAAACAACAGGCTATGACAACCAAGACAACAGCAAAAAACACAAGCCCCCATCATCAACAACAAACAAGACAGCAATATTGAGGTGTCTAGGTTTATTGCTCCTTGTACATTACAAATGTCTCATGACCACTTCTTTAGTCTATTTACCAAATATATTAAATAAAATGAAAATACATGAACACAATCCCAAAAGCAAGGCTCAATTCCAGGATCTTGTTTCCACCAGCAAATAGATATGATTTCAGGCCCTGCTCTTGCATTTCTCCATGGCTCTTGGAGCTGAGAAATTATATAGTTTCTTTTTTTCAGTAATTATTCATTGTTCTTGAACATATGGTACTAGATGAATGTAAATAAAAGTTTGAACGTACCGAGACCGATTGCTTCAGATCCTTTCATTATGCGCAAGCGTTTGCATGAATCAACAAACATCCTATCAAACAAAGGTTAAAAATAAGTCTTTTTATAAGTGAAACTAAAATCGGTAGATTTTGACCTGTTTAGGGGTCCGATTTAACTCGACTCTAGATCTAATCAGGGTTCATGTGACTATCGGACACAAGGAAAAAAAGTTCATTTCTATATCTAGTGAGGCATGAGAAAGTGCGGTGTCATGTGTAATGAAGACTATTGATTGCAACTTATATAGCTTTAGGGTTTATATTAACATACAATCTAAACTATGCAAACCCTCTCACCACTTGTAAATTAAAGAATATTGAGCGTTTAAGCATATTGAATCTCAAGTCTTTCCGTATATAGTTTTCGGGTTTTGTTATTTTATTAATAAGAGAATTGGATATTTGAAGAGTAAAACTTACTGCCATGGGACATCACCCACGAGCATCCAGTCACCATCTTTATCTTCATAGCTTGGCACATAATCAGAGCTGTTGAGAAGATCCATCAACTTGCTCTCATTCATGAAGTCTATCATTCCTTGAGATCCATAATTACCTTAAAAAAAGCAAACAAATGAAATATCAATCTCAACCTGACATGTTTCACATGACATGTTCACATGGATGTCTTTGGAACAGAACCGTATGTGCTTACCCATGGTGAAAGAACTGAACATCTTGGCCAGAGCATCAGACAGCTCTTGGTAGCTCTTGTACATCTTCAAATCTACTTTGCGAAGATAGGGTGCACCATCCATGCTCACCTTCGGTACATACACAAGATTTTATATTAAGGGTACGGAGTTTATATTTAATAAAACTAATTAGATCATTAATATGAATTAAATAGAAAGCATTTTTTTTATAATGTATGTGAATTTGAATTTTTTAGGTCGGTCCATCCCTACTCACCTTCACAAACGCTGCACTACTAGCTTTCTCACTTTCCTCGCCGGTACTCTTATTGCCGGCCATAACGTTCTTCCGGTAAGATCGAACTGGTGGCCAACCCACAACCTGTGCTCTGAAAAGTCATAAGAAGCTCGATTAAGTCTAGAGTCGAGTGACTCGAGTCGGATTGGACCGAAGAATATTTGTTACAGACACAAAAAAAGAACATGAAAGAAACAAAAACTGGGATGGTCTTAATCTTATACTATTATTATGACTTACTTGGCTGGTGGTTTTTCAGGATCCTTGGCCGAAACTGGTTTCTCTTTGGAACCATTGTCTAGGTTTTTGTTCAGATCCATGCCAGTTTCCTTAGCCTGCAGATTAAGCTTCAAGTCGACAGTCTCCGAGAAGCCTCTCTTGCCGGTAGTTTTCGGAGAGCTGTCGACTTCATTTCCACCAACGCCTCCGCCAGGCAACCCAAGGCACAGCTCGGTCTCTTTGAAGTTCAAATCATGCTCAGTTCCAAGCACGTTAGCCATTGAAGCAAATAGCTTTGTTTGACCCTTTTCTTTTCTCTATCTTCTTTGATTTATAGCTTCACTTTCACCTTCAAATTTCCCCTCCCCAACCTGTTTGGTTGCTTCTGCTATTATGTCTGTGTAAACAAAGAGAGAAAACGAGAGTGGGGGAGACAAAGAGAAGAGCAAAACCCTCAATAATATGAACTGTGGGGACTAAGTTTGTATGGCTGCATGTGTATGTCACATCAAGGGTTCAGGATTCCATGGATTCTCAACACGTGGAGAGAGATGGAACGTTAGATCCTAAACCTCTCTCTTCTTCTCGTTGGTCAACTATGTATCACATGCAAAAGTATAAGACGTATTTCCTTTTTTATATAAGTAAAAATTAGGGCTGCACTATCTAATTCGTCTAGTGAAAAAAAATATTACGTTGTTTAAATAATATCAAATGATTGAATTTTGATGTTATGAATAAAAAAAGGTGACGAGAGTCACCAGGACGCATTTAAATTAAAAATATTAAAGGATTAATTTATAAAAATTATGAAATTTACAATCAAATATATAAAATTTAAAAGGTTGAGGATGGACATACCCACCCTAAGATAGTCTTTCATCTACCATTATCTACTGCATTATTATGCATTATTACTGGTATGATCGAACTCATTGTACTATTTGATATATTAATAACTCATATTAGGTAACTTTCTAAGACATGTTTAATAATTATGACATGTTTATATTATTTTCGTGTAATTGTGTCATGGAAAAATGGTCGGAGACATTTAAACGTGGTGAAACACATAATGGAAAAATGGACCTAATTAGTGAGTTACCTTTTCTTTTGGATCATTGCACATATATTCAAGATTATAGCTAATAGATGGGACTAAAAATGGAGGGTGAGGATCTAATTTGGTTAATTTTGAAATTGAAGGGACTAAAAAGTATTTAAAAAAATGATAGGTTAGTGTTTACTTTGTTAAGTTTTAAAATTAAGAGGGACCTACAAAGTTATTGTTACAATCTAAGTAATCTGGTTATTTATTATCTTCAATTTAAAAAGAATCTCTAAACTTTTAAATATTTTAATTTTATCCTTAAATTATAATTTTTCTTAAAATCACACCCTAAACTTTTCAATGTTCCAATTTCATCCCAAAATTATAACTTATTCAAAATTGGTCCTTAATTTTTTTAACATTTTAGTTTCATTCACAAATTATTAGTACATACTAATCATAATCCGTGTTAATAAAATCACTATAAAAGTTGTTAATTGACATGAGAAAATTGATGTGTCCTATATAAATATAACGATGTGGCATAAATGACAATTTCAAGATAAAATTGGAACATTTCAAAAGTTTGAACGATAATTTATAACAACGGTCATAGTTTGGGATGAAACCAAAATATTTAAAAGTTTGGAGGTTAATTTAAAATAATTATTATTAAAAAATTGAGTCTTGTAGCCATAATGAGAAGTATGAAAAGTTTAAAAATTCAATGCATGTGAAGGTTAGTTTTTTCCTTAAGCATTTTAAAATTAATGGTATTAGTTGGATGTTGGGAGAAGCATATGGTAATGGACCATCCAATATAATATGGTATTTTAATAGTATGATTTTTATATATAAAATAGCTTATATAAATTATTATATAGTTAAGATACTTCTAAGAACTTTCCAATTATGCATAATTCTCACATGAACTAATAATTCTTCCCATGCAATGCAATGCAAGGTTATTAGATTCTTTAAATAATGTCAGAAGTTCGAATTTTAACGTTGTGAGTGAAGAAAATTAAATTAGGAGAATCACTTCAATAAAAATATTTTAATACTTTATCTAAATTAATCGATTAATGACTCGAATATTATTGATTATAAAAAATTAATTATATATAAATAAATGTGAAAGTGATTGTAACATGTAATGAATGTCCTGGTGGTGAGGTCGAGACAGGTCACATCCCTAGAAGAAGGAAACATGCCTAACCCAAGCTGTGCGTTTGACCTGTCTACATATAATGGTGGGTAAAATCGAGCATCAGGCTAATTTAATTAGAATTATTTTTGATTCTTAAAGATTAGGATTAATTTTGGTCATATCGAATCTTAAATTTTAAGAATTAGTCTCGTTATTAGTGAAAATTAATATTAATATCGGATACCAGATCAATTGGTTTATTATTAAGAAAATTTGAACAATAAAAAAATTTCAATCATCAATAATAATATTAAATAATAAAATTAAAATATTGTAGACTTAAAAATTAAAGTTTTAAAACTCGAAAAATAAAGGAGCATATTGGCCTATGATAGCTCAAATCCATGTCTGGAAATAGAAACCACTGATGATTGAGGGTTGGACTTGGATGTCTAGAACTGCAACTGTACCAGGTCAACCACTGTGCGCAGAGACATCGCTTAGCCAAACTCGGAGACGACCTCACCAACATTTACAACATTTTTCATATGACAGACAACAATATAAGATTTCAAGTAGATCAGAGGGGATGGTTTCTGGGATGCCTTATCTATGAAACCAAAACATCATAGTTTCAAGCTTTCAGCTCAATTATGCAGTCGAAGAAGCGACACCCTTGGAACCATAAAAACTTATTGAAAAACTAGAAAAGAGAATAGGAATGACTGGAGTTGCTTGCATTTTAGACAACAATAGGTTGCTCGCCTTCTAGCTCGGATATGACGATTAGTAAATCGGTCATTTCGAGGGAGAGAGGTTCTGTCTTTGGAGTTGGGTTAATAACCTGTGGTGCAATGAAGACACGATTAGGCTTTGAAGTAAAAGTGTAAAGCATGTTTAGAATTGAGCAAGAGGGTTGTGTACCTTTTGATTGTCCTTCACGTATCCTATGGCAACTTCTCGACGCCAGCATGCTCTCTCGGTTAGCTCGGAGAACGATGGATTCTCTCCTTCTTTCATGTAAAGACCAATATCCTGTCAAGAACATAGGTAAGTAACACCCTACAACGTTGTTCCGAGTTGATATATATGATTATTGGTAAGCAATATTGTAGCAGATTACTTGAACGGAAAGTTGCCTTTACCTTCACATATATTTCGTCACCTTCAGCATCCAGAATGTCTTTCCAGACCCCATTCAGATCACTGTGCTTGGCCACTGTTATGGAACACATAAAGTTATTTTTTAAAAGATTAAACATCGAAACAATACGGATATTACTTATATAACTTCAAGACCTTGAGCTGTTACGAGACTCATTACTTCCTCCGCTGCGATATAAGTTAGATATGGCTTGATTCTCGTAATCTGCAGGGTTTGATGGAAGTATTTCAACAATATGTGAAAAAACTTGGAAAAACAAAGATATAAGAAATATTCAAAACACTAGGAACTTACTTGTTTGCCTAATTTCCAGTCGACTATCTCTGCAACCAAATTTTGCACCTGCAGGACAATCAACAACCGTTTTCGAGCTAGTTAAATCTCAAATCTTAGCACTTAGTTCAATTTACAACACCATAATTCTCTATCGGAAACTTACCGTCACTTCGAGTTTGTTGCAGATATTTTCAGCAAGAAGAAGAGAGTATGCCGATTGCTTGTCCGCCATAGATGGATCTGAAAAGTAAATAATTAGTCAGAGGATAAATTTACTGATAGAAACATCATCTATTAATAATCATTACCTCCAAGAAGCCATTCTTTATCAGAAATCACAACAATGGAGAAAGGAATAGATTTCGGTTTCACGACTGAATTTTGCACGTTCATTATGGTTTCCTCTAACGTATCATAGTTCATGGAGTTTCCAATCTGCGAGGTGTGAATATAAAACGAAAGTATCAGAACAAAACCTTGAAAGGCTTAACATTGGATCCTTCCATGCCTAAATACAAAAAAGAGTACCGACACAAGTACTTGAATGAGACAGTACCTTATGGATAACCTGGACATTTTTTAGTTTTGCTTGACCTGAAGCAGAGCTTGCCCTCTTCCTTTCTTCTAATGGGACATCCGATAATATTTCCTGTAAAGTGACAATAACGAAAGCAATGTAATCTGGTCAGTTTCCATCAAGTATAAATGATACAATTTGATGCTTACGGTTGAAAATCAAGACGAAAGCATACCAACACGCTTCCAGGGCCGAGATAATTATCATACTCTTCAATCATATGAATAACATCCGGGCGCCATCCAAGCATAAGTATGCATTCCGTGGGTCCAAGAGTCTGGTCTGAAGCCTACTTTTTCGGGTCAACAAAATGTACATGCATGATTTCAAGAAAGTTCAATGGATGCTGTCACTTATAGCACTTATCTCTTTGTAAAACATACCTTTGATCCCAATCTTTTGGGACGTTTTACAATATTTAAAAACTGTTCTTTTCTCAATTCGAAATCATGATCTGGAGTATCGACGATGGTTTTGAAAACTTCCATGCCTTTTTTGGATTTTTCTTTTCCACCCTTCTCCAGTGCTTGTTGTTGTTTCCATGTATTACGAATAGGTGCAATTAGCAACACCTACATGAATAAAAGAGAAATACATCAGGAATTACAGAGATTGTTGAGGAAGGAAAGCATGGACTCAAAATTTTCAGTGAAGCATTTATTTTCAAACAAAATCTATAATGATTTCTTCAAAAGTATGATATTTAGCTATCCGATAAGTCGACTAGTCATATTTCTGTTCCATAAGGAAAGATTATATTTCGGTCCTGCAAAGCACCCACTCCATCCTAAAGAATGAAATGATTCGTAGAAACGGGCATATTAGCATGATAATATTTAATGATGCCAAATGCAGAGCTTAACTATAAAATGCGGAGGAATACGAATGTAAAAAGTTCAAATTGACATACTTTGTCAGTTTCCTTGAGAATTTCATCATCCTTGGGATGGAAGTATATCTGACCATCCCGATAAATACCACAAACAACTGCCTGAAATGAAACCAAAATAAGGAAACAACGCAGAAGTTCTTACATCTAATAAACACAAAGTTATGTGGAAAGTGTTACCTCTTGAAAACCCCGTCTTATTTTTCTATAAGTCAATCCTGTTAGACTAGGAAAACGGCAAAGATTGAATACATTCTCTGCAATAACACAATGCTGGTTAGTCCCAGAGAAGAAAAGTAGAGCACGATGATATGGACAACAATCCGAAATTTTATAAGTGGAGCTAAAAGAATCAGAAACCATCCCGAAATATCTAAGAGTTAAGAAGTCCAAGTGCTGGTCTTGGTTTCGTTTCATCAAAAGATGGGATAAAACTTAAAGATATCACCATAAGTTAAAACTTTAGAAAAAAAATGAGAAAAAGGATATAAACGGGACATCATAATCGTTATGCTCTTTGTCTTTCCAACGTCGCAATAATAACAAACTGTTGATGAGATCTCATACTTTACTTTTATAATTAAGCAAGTGCCTATAAATCTTAATGAGCCCCTTTTGCCGAGAACATTGAACAAATAGTTTAGAAGCAACATTTTCTACTGGCTCTACTTTCAGTCCGGAGATTGACTTTAAGAGCTCGCATGTAGTGGAATTTGAAACCTGCATCAGAAAACGAAGGGGACAAAATTTAGCTCAACATTTCTCATTGAGTACTACTGTTCCCATGGTTATGCAAATGAACATACCTCGACAATGGTTGGTACAGATTCGATATTGGGAATAGGTTGAAGTGCCAACACAGAGAGAAATGCATCAGAATCAATCCCATACCTAATCAGTTAACAAATTATGTCACTAAACATCCCCCCGAAGAACACTGTCCATATTACACAATAAATGCAAAGAACTGTGGATAGAGATGAGCACAGCAAAGCCTCTAAACATAATATTATTAAGCAAATTTTCAACTGAACTTCACAACATGGTTCTTTGAAAAGAAGTTGATAGAGATCTTACTGATCTCCTCTTGTAGGCAATATGACAATGGCACGTGCCTTATTGGCAGCTGCTCTTTGAAATGATTTTGTCAAACTAAGCCTACAACTGCACAAGCAGAAGCCAGTGTTTAAGAAACGGAAACGTAATGCAATGAACCAGATACACTTCGAATCAAATATGTTTTATGAAGTTTGTATATTTGGGGACTAAGGCATTGTTCTTGTACCTCTTTGTAAGGACATCGATATGGTTAAGATCCTTGGCAATATTGTCAGCTAGTTTATCTATTTGCTTTCTCGGAAGATCTGACATAAGAAGAATTCTCTGCCTCCTAGGAGTATTTAATGCATGTAGAAACCAATAATTATGCATGAAAAAAGGGAATAAAAAGAGTATGGTGGCGGCATAATGTTTACCTTGCTCTAGCAGTTCCTAAACGCACAGCGAATTCATGAGCTCTATCCAGTTGCTTTAAAATGAAAGACAGTCGACCGTTTAAACCACAAATGATAATATGATCAGACTCCAAAACTTGCATTTGTGCACCTTCCCTGAGTTTTTGCATGTTTCTCTGTCACCCAAAAATGAAATTTCAAGGCATCTATTGTAGCTTATGCAAATAAAGAGCTATGAGAAAAAGGAAGACGTAAAATGAGTTCTTGTAAGAACTACTTACTCTGAACTGCTCTGTCATTGTGCTTAACAACCGAGAATAAAACAATATGCCCCATATAGCAAGAACAAATCCAACAACACGCTCAATACGTGTTCTTTGCTGCAGTTCAACACATGAATATGTTCATTAGATTGAAAGTTTTCGATTTTACTTTCATAATCATGGAAGCCTTATGAACATGATCATATAAAGAAACCAAATGATTAGATTAATAACATTCCGCGCACTTTTAAATGGGTAGATGATGAACAAAGGCATGCCCACGCCTCCCAGACACAGTCCTCTAGAGAGTGTGTATTTCCCCTGTGTCATTCAAGGCATAGCTACCAGATTAGCATAACGGAAGTAGCATTATAGCTCTTTATCCAGTAGGAATTAGTGATTGTCCCAAAAATAAATGTGATTACCATATTTTAAGATGATAGAGAGAGTCTATAAGGGGAGAAATGCAAACTTTCTGAAGTTTGTTAGGACCATATCAAATTTATTAAAGCAAACTTAAACATGGCAAAACTTCATGAGGCGTAGTATCCCATATGCCATAAACGAGTTATAATCATATATAATCTAATATTTAGATAAATAAAGATTAATTGTACAGTACCTAAACTTGAAGAGCAGGAAACCACCAACAACAATAAACGAGCAGCATACTACAAGGAGAACAACGAGAATCCTACAAATGTTTATAACAAAAGAATCTCTCAATTCTGAAAACATAAATTCTTAACTTCAAGTCCGGGAAGAATCAAGAAGGGAATAGATGTTTCACTTACGTGGCAACATTTTTCTCAAGTTGAATATTGAATAAATACAGTAACCGTGACAAGTTCCATCGAAGATCCCGAATTTTAGGCAAGGATACATCCAAGTTTAGAGGTCTTGGTTTATTCAACGAATTAGATAAGCTGGCAAAAGGTAAACTTGTAGCCGCTGATGTCTGATATAGATGTCGAAATAAGTCATGGACCATATTTATTATTGAGTTGACAAAATCTGGTTGCATCAGTCTCGGTAAGATAAACGATGACAGAGTTCCAAAGACCAGTTTATTATGATGATCCTTCACCTGCAAGGATGACAATCAAGAAAATTAAGGTATAATAAACCCTAGCTTATCCCCATCAACCTTATTGCTCTACAATCCAAGAAAAGGGAAGAATGACTATGTACCAAGTTTTACAAAACAAAATAATGATATTCTAGAAATAGCCTGCACAGTAAGTATACGGCTCATTGTTTATCATAGAATACCGCAGCTCTTTAAAGGTGAAATAAGGCAGAGGTGAACTCAGAAGTGCAAAGAGAACTAGTGCAAGCTCCAGACATTTGAAAGCAGCCTAATGAATAAGACAATTTTGAGCATCACCGAGTACTTCAGAAAAATAGCAAGATTGCATAACCGCAAGATGATAATGATTGGGAAAAGAAAGATATCATGAACATGGGTCCTCATAAGAAGTTGAATGAACATATTATAGCATTAAGAAAGAACATCAATTTTAACTCTTTTGGAATTCAAGATTTATGACTTACCAGAGAACTATCATGCCGGTCCTTCCTAAGGAGTACAGTATTTGAATTATCCGAAACACACTTCAAGTTATATGTTTCTCTTTGAATGGTAGCCTTCTGTTTTCCTGGAGAAGGAAAACTATTATTGTTATTTCGAAATGTGAATTTCTTTTCTAACTGAAGGAAAAGAAAAGGTAAGAAGATGTTCTAACATATTTTCCAAAGGAACTAAACACGAGTCAACCCTCATAAACATAAACTAGAAAGCATAGTTTCAAGTGTAAGTTATCAAACAAGTCAGGATTAACATGGACATCTAAAATCAACTTCAATGAGTAACGTCACATGGACTTATTCTATGTAATAATCCAAATTCACCCATCTAACCCCCTTTGAAAGAAGTTAGAGAAAGAGTGGCCTTCAAAAGCAATGACACTTCCATAGTTAACATCAATGGATAATGATTAACTACTCGTTGATGGAAACTCTATTTGTTCAAAAAAAACTATTAATGCAAATGGCTAGGACTCACCTTGATTGTATATAAAGTTATCTGCATTGCTAGACAAAGAAATGTTCCACCAAAAGTTCCATGATGATTTCTGGATAAGTATCATATTGTTTGAGCCTCTTATGCCTTGTGTTCTACAACAAAATCGAAAACATCAAATGTATAATAGCTCAAATACACCCAACTATACGTAAAAATGAGAAAGAAAAGGCAATCCTTCATAGCATATCCTGTATCTGAAACCAGAAACATAAGATTATGTGATCAAGAAAAAAGGAAAACAGAGAAAAGGAAAAAGAAAAGGCAATATTCTTTAATTAAACGATATTATTCTTCAATAAGGATGTTTAGCATCAGCATCAATCTTGTTTTGCTGTCGCTTTAGCTTTGAGAAAATGGAAAATGGATAATTTCTCTTGAAACTAAGACATTCACATTAACTCAAAATCCCAATTAATTAATCTACCCCTTTGATTTATACTTGAATGGTAAAAAGAAAACATGCATAATCATGATTGTATGTAGCCATGATTAAGCATGTTATGTTAATGCTTTGGGACTTGATAAACTTGGTCCTATACCACGAAGAACAATCAATACAGAGATTCATTTCATTCTTTGATTGAATCCATCAACAATAAAAATTTGGAGAAAAACGAGGGTGTTGAATATGATCACCAATGCACATTACTTCCAATGACACCCAGATTCTTAAATCCAAATAATTCATGTTCAAACAAAGAAAAAGGATAAAAACTCGGACATGAAAATGTACCTGATTGAAGCAGAAACAGAAGGCAGAGTCAACCTGGAAATTCTAGAGGGCAACAGACATGGCTGAGGGCTCTGTAACTGACAAAACACCATTTTTTTTCTTTTATGGATCAAAAAAAGTAACAAAATTTGAGAGAAAAAACAATTTTTTAATATGTGTTTGAAGAAATAGACAAAAAGTGATTAAAAGGAAACGAATTAGAGTGTAGGGAAAAGTGGGAACTACATGGATTTGGATTATTTTTTTGTAAGGGGCCAATGCTGCAAAAATGGGAGCCTAATCCAATGTTTTCATTTTCAATAGGGAGAAAGTCAGTGTTGGCATTGGCATCTGAACGCCACTTGTCCACTCCACTGCTTCACTAGTCTCTATTCCATCTCCTTTCCCTCCTTGTTTCTCTCTCAGGTTTGTAGTATTTTTAGATTAAAAGTTGCATTCCCATTTCAAACGGGGAAAACCATTACTTTTTGTGGTTGGAATTGTATTTTGGATAATCTTAACTAAAACAATAAAAAGTCTGAAGTTTTTTGGGAATTTCAAGGTTGTTTGTTGAAGAAAATAATGTGCTTATTCTTGTATTATTTAAAAGGATTATTATTTCATATGATAATATCGTGACGTCATATATTGTTCTATTGATTCAAAATATTATTAGATTTAACAATCAACGCTGATCAGATGATTTAATTGATTCAATTTATTTGTTTAATTTTATTCGATGAAAAAATTCTCGTTATAAGATATTTTTTAAAATTTAATTTATTTTATTCACGATTCGAAAAATTCATGATCAACTAGTTTTTTATATTATGGTTGTGATCAAGGACTTTCCCGCCTTTAGTACACACCACTTCAGTTAAACAAGAATCAGTTCCTCCAAAAATATAAAGCATATATGATTATTTAAATGATTTCATTTTCCCGGGAAACAGTTTTCCGGGGGGGCGGGGGGAGGAAATAAAATCCGGGTCGAATTTTCCGTCGGACCAAACAGAGGCGTTTCTGAATGGGGCAACAACAATGGAAAGACGAATTGCTCTACAATCAAGTGAATTACGGTAACATTGAAGGGATTAAATCCCTTTTCCATGATGGCGCCAGCTTCTAGGTATCAAATAAGTCTTATTTCGAACAATTAGGTCTTTGATCGAACAATTAATCTTATTTCGTTTCTTCTTCTTTTGGTTGTGGATTTGACAGTGTATTGATAAAGAAGGAAGAACGCCGTTGATGTTGACTTGTTTGAATCCATCGCTTTTTGTTGTAGCCCAAACTTTGATCGAACTCGGTGTCAATGTTAACGCTTATCGTCCAGGTTTTGCTTTTATTGATTGATTCATCTTATTTATTATGAAGCTAAAAGTTGGGTTTTGTTTCTAACTAATAAAGATGGGAACTTTCACTTGTAAGAGCAGAAATGTATGGTTTTGAAGGATTTTTTGTTTAATTTCCCTTTTTTTCTTTAACAAAGAAATTTACAGTTTTCAAAATTAATAAGCTTTGGGGGACTTTGTTAAAGGATTAGAAATCATTTACCTCTTTCCTATGTCTCTTTTCATGCCTCTTTTGAAAATTTTTTAAAATATTGAAATGGAAGCATAAATAAAGGCATGAGAAAGAGGTAGACGATTTGTACCCTTGTTAAATAGTTTATGATTGATCGAAATGAGTCATTAGCTCCCTTAAGCAAGGTAAAGAGTTTGAATACCACTGTGAATGGAGAAAACTTCAACCTCAGCTAAACCATACTAATGTCTTCTTCAATCTGAATCCAAGTTCAAATGATGACCGAAAAAGTCATTACAATAATCCACAAGCTTGTCTTAAACTGTCCTATATATCATCAAATTAGTTTCAGCTTTCTCAAATACTTAAGGATTCTTAGGGGAGCTCTGGGATTACATTTCCCAGTCTTTCTAGGATTAGCTTGTTCTTTATTACCTCAACTATTGTTTACTCTTGGATAATACTTTAACATAATTAATCATCTCTATCGTTTGTTATGTCTCTGTTTTATACGATTAAGCTTTGCTTCTCCTTAAGTGTGCTTCCACCACTTATTTGTGTAACTGGGAAATATCAGGATGTTCAACCACGCACAGCTATTCCATTGTGGAAAGCTAATTTGGAGGAACCAAAGCTGAACCACCCTTTTATTCAGATGAGCCAATCACGACCTGTAGGAAGGTAAGTTATTACCATTACATTGTGTGATCAGCTTCGATTTCGCAACTCTAAAGTATTTAACACTTCGTTTTTGTCTCTGTTATTTATGATTAGTTGTTTTTGTTTTGAATTTGTAGATAGTAAATTGGAGAACACACTTAAAGTTCCCGGAAGAAGCGAAACTATCCCCTGAAGCTCAAGATCTTATCAGTAAACTCTAATGTTGAGCAGAGGCTCGGAACAAAGGGCACCAATGAAATTAAGGTGGTGTTTGCCTGCTTAGGGTGTTCTGTTTAAGATTCTTCCATGCTGTTTTAAAATATAGAATGCAAATAACTAAATTAACCAAGTTTTTTTTCAGGCTCACACATGGTTTAAAGGCATTGAATGGGACAAATTATACCAAATGAAAGCTGCATTTATTCCTGAAGTCAATGATGAGTTGGACACGCAGAATTTTGAAATGTTTGAAGAGGTAGATTGGTGTTCCTGTGTGTCTAAATACGCAATAACCTGTTTAGATGTTTTCTTATTGCTCTTTTTTTCTTCTCATGCACCAGGCTGACAACCAAATTCCGTCTGCAACAAAACCAGGTCCATGGAGAAAGGTTGTTTGAATACTCGAATTTTCGATTATAATATTTGGAACCTCAAGAACTTGACTAGCCAACATCATACCAAACTTTTCGATTAGAATTAACTCTTCCCTTTGATGCCAGATGCTTTCATCCAAGGATATAAACTTTGTGGGTTACACATACAAAAACTTTGAAATCATAAACGACAATCAGTTACCTGGCATCCGTATTTTTGCTTCCTCCTTCATTCCTTTTGTCCCTTCAATCTTTCTCCCTTCTCTTCCGGGTTGCTTCGCACACAAGTTTACCCTATTTTTGAATACCTTTGCTTGTGACCCGTTTTCATTTATTCCTTTGCAGTCGAGTTAAAGAAGAAGAGCTCAAAACCCAAGAGAGCCTCCATCAAATCCCTTTTCGGTTAGATGTTATCACTATTACTATACTTTTTTTAGGTTACACAATCTATGAAGCTCTGAGAGTTTAGGTTTCGGCATAATGGGGATGCTTCACTCATTAATATTGGTCAATATTTTCCAGAGGATGAGTCGGCTGTGGCTGCCAATCAACACGTTCAAGGGAGCTTCATAAACCTCTTGCCACCACGACATGAAGCCCACGAGGAACGTTATAGAAAATAGCCTGACTCGGTTCCGGTTCTGTGGCACCCGTGGGATTCGTGGCGGCCTCAGATATATCTGAAGTTATAGAAAGCTAATGTTTATTTGGTGAGTAGCTTTTGTTTTTGCCACATCCTTGCATCCCAAGTTTTTAAGAGAAAAACAAAGTGGATTGACAGTATGAGATTGGCTCTTGAATCAGCTAGGAGATTGTTCTTTTGTAAAATACTACTACTACTACTAATAGATAGAATCTGAATCTGAATGTAAATTATCTGGTTTGACTGACAAGTTGTACCATTTGAATACACATAAAACATGTTGGAGCACACTCTTCCATTAATGAATTATACTTGAGGTCATGAATTTAACTCTTTCTATGTGTAAATTCTTCCTTTTCTAGAGTTTCTCCTTGTTAAACAATAAACACTCCAAATCTCAAGATTAGAACTGAAAATAGAAATCCGACAATACGATACCTGATGTTGATGTTCTAATTATGCAAAGTTGCCGGGCAACATTTTCTGAACTTCTCGTAACAAACGACAATATCAAATATCAACATGAATACTAGAAAATTAAATATGCTCCATGGAAGTTGCAGAGCAAAACAGGAGAAATGATGGTAACATAATGTTTATAATCACTATAACACTAGTAATACTAAAATGAGAAACATCATTCATCTTACAGATATTGGTAACACGATTTGATGATATTAACAGACGGTAACATAAAGGGTTTATTACAGCTAGAATGTTGGGAATATCTGAATAATTCCCCTAAAGAGAGATCATTGATCTCTTTCTTTTACTGTCTATAGAGGCAACATAACAGCAAGCAAAAGTACTTGACAAGGGTTTGAGAGGACGGGATTGAAGAATTTTTACCAGGGATTAACTTCTTTGGGGAGATTTTTATGGATGGAACAAGATAACAGACACATATATGGAGTAATGGGTTCGTGGATACCGATTATAGTGCCGCTATCTCCATTATAAGACACTAGAATAGGCAAACTCTTCTTACCAGTTGTGTGTGCCGTTTATTTCCTTTTTCCACTTCCGATTGTCAAGAGATCGAAGTTCCGGAGGGTGTCATCCCGGCCACCTCTTGTGGCTGCAGTACGAGTGAAAGATGATGATTTGGATTCAAAACCAGATGATTTGGATTCAAAACCAGGTTGAACCCTCTGAGCCATTGGTAGGCGACTAATGCTCGAGAGTAATCTACTAGAACGATTCTCATTAGGCTCACCAGAGGAGCCAGGTTGTCTGCTTGATACGACAGGCCTCTTTGAAGCACTATCATTTCTCGAGGAGGTGAGTGTCCTGTCAGAATCAGGTTGCTGAAGGAGAGAGAAGTTCAAAAAGATCCATTAAATTCAGTAGCAAATAGCTAAAGCATTCAACTTCGATTTCCGAGAAAGAAAGCAAAAATGTAGAAACAAAGGTTGCTCACCACATCCTTGGACGATGGTACCTCATCTGAAGATCTGTATCTCGACTGATCACCATGAAAACCATGGCCAGAGCCGTGTCGTCTAGCAAATGCCTCAACCGCACCAGAGAACCTTTCTCGAATCTCTTGCCCAACTGCAATAAAGAAAAATATTCATAAAAAATGTAAGTTCACTAAATTAAGGAAATCAAAGTTAGAACATGGACAAGTGAGGTGTCTCAAATATGATGTTTATGTCAAAAAATTAATAACCAGTTAAATTGTCGGAATATATTCTCAAACCGGGTTGAGAAAAGGAACCGACCAGAAGGCCTCTCTGTTCTTTCAGCAGATGCTCCAGGGGGGGTTAAACCTGGTTTTGAGCTTGGCTGTTGAGGAATGACAAGAAATATGAGTATCAAAATTCTTTAACGAAGAAATAAAAAACAGTATCTCCATGAAAATCAACGTCTTCAAATTAAAGATCACTGACCAGTGCTCTTGAGCTAGAGCCAGCCTGCGGATACCTCAGTATAGTCCAATCAAATACATAATCGAATTGATAACCTGCATCAGTTCATTATCAAAACCAATTGATTTAGGAGTTCAATCAAACAGATTTTAAGATAAAAGATCTCTTCCAAATTTGTGATAATGAACAAATGAGAAGATCAATTAAATTTTCAAAAATCAGAAGTGACCAATATATGGACAATGGGAGCTAAAATAGCAAGTTAACCTTCACGAATAAAAAGGTCCCGAAACAGCCTTTTCAGGTAAGAGTAATCTGGTTTGTCTTCAAACCGTAGCGAGCGACAATAATGAAAGTATGATGTGAACTCAGAAGGATACGATTTGCAAAGGACCTGAAGATGACATATTACATATCAGGCATGCATTCAATTTTCAATTTCTAGAACGCGGGGAATAAGTAGAATTTCCCATATTAACAGCAAGCAAGTAAAGGTACCTCTATGGGAGTAAGCATTTTCTTTTCACTAATCTTGTCATACTTCTGCTTTTTGGTGCCGGCTTTCAGGCCTTGCCATGGAAGGCTGACAGGGAATAAGAAAGTTAATGTGACTCGACATTTAAACCGGTTTGTATAGTAAGCAACCAAATAATGAGTTCAACAAACCTTCCCCGCAGGAAGTACATGAAAACGTAACCAAGAGATTCCAGATCATCTCTCCTGCTTTGCTCTACAAGTTCAATGGAGCATAGTTGGATCACATATTAAGATAAAAAAAAAATCAATGACAAGGGGTGTCGCTGAAAGTAAAACACAAAAATATTTGATGCAGCAGGTTCACAGACCAACTCCAAGGTGAGTGTTAACGCTTGCATATCGAGCTGTCCCTGTAAGATTCTTGTTTTCCCTACAAGAAAAAATGGACAACTCCATGGCTAGTTACAAGATGAGATCACTGTGGTACATATAAAATGATATTGCCAGAGAGCTATCCTTAATGGAAGAGCACACAATTAATAACAAAATGTAAAAGCCGAACAACCATAAAGCTTTCAACAAAATAGCTAATTATATGACAAATTTCCATGAGGCACTCTTAAGTCTTAGAAATCCCAGAACAGATGCCTTAAGTTTGCCGATAATTGACGAACATAACTGAATAAATTTCTAATAGTCACTTTTCATCTAGACGGCCATTCTATAAGAACTCGTGGTCCATAAGAGAAAATATCAAAATTCTACAAGTAAAACATCAAGAACTTTTACCTGTATGGTATGTGCTTGTGTGTTTGAAGATCCCTATACTTTTTTGCAAGGCCATAATCAATTATGTATACCTGCAACGAAAAATGGAAAACAACGGAACTAAACAACAGAAACTTGAAAACCCTGGTGCATACTGACTCGAATGATACTAATATGTCAAACTGATTTCGGTTAAGGGGAAAAGATAAATACTGCTAGGGATATTATATTGCAAAAGAATTAAAATTTGCATGAAAACCTTATCAACATTATCTAACAAAAAACACATGCTGCAGGGGTTAAATAGAAGAACATGCCTGATTTGATTTGCGCCCTAAACCCATCAAAAAGTTATCAGGCTTTATGTCACGGTGAAGGAAACCACGAGAGTGCATATACTCAACTCTATTTATCTGAAGCAACGATAAAGAGCAATTATTAGTAAGGCAGCCAACTGACTAGATTAAAGTTTCAAAAATCTATAGCATACTTACTAATTGATCTGCAAGCATCAAAACTGTTTTTAAAGAAAACTTCCGATTGCAATAGTTGAACAAGTCTTCTAAGCTTGGTCCAAGAAGATCAATAACCATGGCATTGTATTCACCCTCAACTCCAAACCATTTTAAATGTGGAATACCCGCTACACACGTAAAAGAAAGTAAGAAACTACTCAACGCTTATTATTGACCATAATAAATAGATTGAGAGAAAAACAAAGCTTACTTCCCCCTTGAAGAAGCATGTACAGTTTTGACTCATAGTGAAGTTGGGGATGCTTTGTATTGGCAGGTTCCTGGGAAACAAGAGTATATATCGATAACAGATCCGAAACTTCAAACATCAGAATATTGTGAAATTCGATCGAATGGCAAAAGAAAAAAAAAATTGAAGTATAACAACACTATTACAACTAGACTACTATACAAATTCTTTTAAGCACTACTAAACAGATCGCCAGAAATTATCAGCTCGAATAATTGATAGATCCATCCCTATATTACAATACAACATGCCACAGTCTAACTCTAAGAATATTCAAAGTAAGTCACAGTCAAACCAAATTTTACCCCCTTAGTCCTTTTATCATTATAAAAGCAAGCATATATATGAACTCTTCACCAATGGAATTATAGCTCACTGCATACTGTTAGTGTTATCTACAGAGCAACCTAGAACTAGTTGCAGACATCTAACTATCTAAGCTCCAACTCCAAGTCCAACTAGGCGAACTACTTAAAAGAAGAACAAAATCAACTAGTTGATTTTCTTCGATTTCAACAGGCATAAAAAAAAAACTTATTTGGGTTATTCACTGATGCCAGCAGATATCCTTTCACTTACGCATACAAATCAACTAATGAAGTAGTTTACATCCAAGAAGAGGGATGATACTAAATACCAGGTATCCGAATGAACCACAACGAAATGCAACAAAGAATAAAATCAAATACAACTGCAACAATTATCAGCTAAATTGGCCATCAATTTTATCATACCTAGTGATCAACTAATACACAGTAGTAAACAAAAAGAAATTAAAAAAACGCCAAAACAAATATTACCAGCTTCACTGCCACTTCCTCTCCACTTTGCACATTAACGCCTGCAAAATAACAGACATTAAAACAAAAAATAAACCAGCTGGAAAGACAAAAAAAAATCATAATACCTAAATACAGTTCACCAAACGATCCACTCCCGATCTTTCGACCAAGCTTGAATTTTCCACCGATAATATGCTCCATGATCTAATCGTACTCTAGTTTCTCACAATAAAAGGAAGCTTCCCTTTTTATTCCACTTTATTAATATTGAAATTGACTTTCAACACTGGTGTTGACTCAAACCGTTTCTCTCCAAACTAACTCTCAGATCCATCAAAATCGTTATCTATCAACTCCGAAAATCAAGACCCATACTATTAAATCCTTGTAAGACCCTCCAAAAATTTCCCCCCAAAAGTTATCCCTTCAAGTGACTAAAGGGGGCAAACAAAACTAGAACTTGATTGAGAATTCACGGATAGCCATTAATCACGTAACCAGAACAAGCGTTTTGGGTCATCAATCTGCTGCAATTTCTAGGTGAAAAGATAAAACTTAGAGAGTATTAAGGGGGAAAGGGTATATTTTTATGTGCTCCGGAAAAGGTGGGATATGGGAAACAGAATCTAAAAGATACAGATTTATCGGCATGAATTTGGGGTCTAAAAGATACAGATTTATCGGCATGAATTTGGGGTGATGATCTACGGAACTGGGTTTAGGACAAAATTTTAACTTTCTCGGGATTTGTTTTTGGAAGGAAAACGGATAATTTGAAGAAGAGAAAGTTAGACTTCGAAGATGATATTAGGTAGGATTTTTCATTTTTTTAGTTTTTTTAAACAAAAATTAGCACACTAATAGCAATAAAATTATAAAAAAATAATTGTTTTATTCATTAACGTTTGAAACTTATAAATTAGTTGAACAAATGGCTGATCAGAGCTGCTCCGCTACTTTTTGGGTCTTAAACGAATTGAGTTGAGTTTGAGTAATATTAAGTTCGGCTTGACTTATTAAGATTTTAAGTAGAGCTCTAGCTTGAGTAATTTTAAATGAACCTGAAAAATCTGAGCTCGACTCGGGTCATTAAAAACTTGAGTCGAGTTCGAACTTTTTTCGAGCTTAATCGAATCAAGTATTGACACATCTTTGATCGTGTTAGACTCGAGGAACTCTTATGTCACGTCTCACTTAAAGCCTAATGGAAAAAAAACTTTGATACACAAAGTGTAAACTCAAGCTTATTAATTTTAGAGTTTAATACTTATATTTAAGGTTTTAAGTTTAAAATTTTAGATTTTAAATTATAAAAAAAAATGAAAAAATAGTACATTTATATTTTCGAGTAGCTCGTGAGCTTTTTGAGTCGGGTATCATGTAGCTCGGCTTGTCAATAACTCAAGCCGAATTCGAGCTCAAGCCTAGCCCAATCAAGTCGAGTTTTGACCGAGTCGAGCTCAAATAGCTCGCAATCTATCTCGTCTCATTTATAACACTACTTCCGTCCCTTTTTTTAAGTCTTTAGTTTATGATCCAGAACATCTCTTTCTTTTCTAATCTCCTTCGTTTCTTCTAGGTAAAAGTAGAAGTAGTCTTTGTCCAAAAAAAACTTATAAATTAATTATTAAATTCTAGGTTTAAGAAACGTAAATAAAATGAACAATCGAATAAGAAGGGAAATAAAAAGGTTTTTATTATAAGAAAGCTATTAGTAAAACCAGTTTTCATAATCTAATGAGAATGTTTAAAATAAAAATAAACTCGAATGTAAATGACTAAAGGGAAAATAAAGTCTTGTAAGGGATTAAGAATGACTAAAACCTTATAAAATGGTACGAAAAATATAACTTAAATATCAAAATGAGACAATTCACTTTCAAAACAAGTTGGACTATCTCGGGGTCTGATAGCCTATTTGAAATCATATTCTTCTAGAAAAGCTGTCCAGTATGGTGCATGAACTATATGTCTTGGTATGTGCAAGATGAGAAGATTAAGAATATGTTTGTAAGAAAGTTCTTTCTGCACCCACATTCATAGGTTAATGTTCTTTAATTGAATCGGTTCTAGCTGAGTTTTCCTCCTAGTTTATATTTACTTTCTTTTGTATCCATGAATTCTCAGATTGTTTACTGTAAATGAGAAAATTTCTTCGAGTCTCCGGATACTAAAAACTGTAGATGAAAACAGATAGTAGCACTAATCAAAACGAATGATGACACATGATATATTGCTCCTGCTCATTCTTGTTGAAGCCTCCTTTGTTAGGCACTCGGCTGCTTCTTGTGGATCCTCCAAATGCCTGATGAGATTCACAGCCTCCTGATTCTTCATCACCTGGAATGAAGAACAGTGCACATAATGAGTAGAACGTGTTGCAGCTTAAGCCTATGTTACTCAGACTCGGTTGTGGTGTAAGATAATGAACGACATGGACAGGTATATCCGAAAATGCATCGGAACACAATGAAAAATGGTTTTATTTTGATGTACCTCCCAGATTCCAGTGCTTGCTATAATGATAAATTCAGTCTCAGCATTGAGCTTTTCGGCCCCAACCACAAGTTCTGAGCTCTTGGGGTGCCTTATTGCTGCTGCATTACTCGAATCACAGGCTAATATACGAACTTTAGGCACAAATATGACAACACATCATCAGATAATGTCATTCACAATCTGGTTTTGATATATGTACATATATGAAAACTGGAATTCTGATTGATTCGAACTCTTGTCTAGTAACTGAAGTCACTTGTTAAGGGTGGTTGTAAATACCTGGAAACAGTCTGCGGGTCCAATGTCTTCTAGCTCCACCATGGTACTTGCTGCTCAGCTGACGAGCCATACCATCTCTACATACAACGGCTCTATACCCACCCAGGTTAGCCATCACTAACTTTTCTCCGTTGACAAGCATCACGGATGCCGACCCTGCTTGAAATGTCTCGTCTTCCTTCTGTGCCTCTCTTGCCTTTGCTCTCGCTCCAAGGTACGCTTTCTTCATCGTCTCCTTTGTCATCCTACTGATTTGAGACTGCAACGAAAGTTTCCGACATATGGCAATTCACACTATCACATGCATATACATATATAGGAAAATATGATTCCATGTTTACCTGTTTAGGCTTCTTATCAAATAAATGAGACTGTATATACTTGGTAACACCATCGCCAATCATCGGATCAAAAACTCCGAAGAACCATAACTCGAGTTCATCGATTTGCTCTCGTTGGACCACTACTGAATCAAACTCTGGTTCATCAGAGCTGCCTCTCGGTGACCTATTGCCAACCACGTGATAGCCATGGGAGACCGGCATCATCCATGAAGGCTTCTTTTTAACCCCATTCTCTCTTTTCTTGCTCCCACCATCTCCGATACGGAATCGTCGCAGCTTAAGCGCCTGCTCCATCACCAAAACCACACACAGAAAACATTAAAAAAGAGAAGGGAAAAAAGCACAGAGCTGGTACATGAAAACCAAGCTTTATGTGAAGTCAAACATGGGAAAGAAAATCTGGGTTTCAGTCTTGGAAACGAATCATTTCGTTTTTCGTACGTTAAATTTATGAAGAGAACAAAATGAAAATGGTGTTGGAATTTGCTTACCTTGATCTTAAAGTGGAGATCTTTGAGTCCCATGCTTCAAATTCTTGAACTTTGTGATGGAAAAGAAACTTTGAAGTGAAGATGAATATTATATACAAGTAAATCAAAGTTTAAACAATTTGTTTTTTACAAGTCTGATCTGTTTTGGAAGTAAATGGAAAATCTAAATCTGTTTGAAAATATTTAATTTTTGAAATTTAAGTTATTAATGTTTTTAAATGAGTATCTGCTCAGAAAATTTACTATATATAACCGTTCATGTAAGTGTGAGTAGACTCATTAAATTAAAAAAAAATCTTTTAACTTTGATAATGCAGAAAAATCGACTTAATTTAATTCAAATTATAATTTTATAAATTCAACTCAAAAAATTCAAGTTATAAAATAAAACTCGAATAATTCAAAATTTAATAATTAATGAATCCGTTTTCATGTTTAAGTCGAACGACTAGACTAACAACATATGTATTTACTTGAATTATCATGTGTCAAACATAAAAATTATTCTTATAGGGAATGGAAATAAACCAACACTCTAATAAAACATTGGGGTTTAGTATATGAAAATTGGACCGACATGGTTCATAGAGGCCTTAATTAATAGTTCTGGTGAGCTAGGTAGGGAATTTAGTATAAATTTAATTACCCATATTTCTTCATACTTTTAGCTCTACCTATCTTGATTCAAGTCAATGAATGGTAAACAAAGCAAAGCTGCATGAAAGAGAACGCTAGATTTGACATGACACATGATATGAAATTCTGAATTGACACTCAGATTTTAGTACATCTTACATCGAGCGAATATATTTGGTCGATTAATTAAGGAAACAACTTGGAAACGAAATTCAAGGGCTAATGTGAAACAAAACAAAAACTTGAGGGTCAATGTGAGAAAGTAGCAAAAGCTTTGGAAGGCACCATAATGACAAACAATATCTAGCAATAAACTCATTACACAATCTGTCATACAGTACACAAAGTATCCTCAACTGACCTTAATTGAAAAAAGAACATTCCAAAAAAAAAAACTTGCAAAATGTTCATGACAAAACTAGTAAAACATCACAATTCAATACCATTTCAAGATGAATTCTCCTTTTTCAGCTTGGCGAGCTCCTGCCTGACAACCCCGGCCCTCTGCAAAATATGTCATATCCAGTTAGTGAGGATAGAGGATTCAAGGAAATCTTTTGGATTTTGAGAGGAACAATCATGCATAAATCTGGTAAATGAACTGACCTTGATCTTAGCTAACATAAGCTTGAACCGATCAAAGTCGTTGAGAGATGCCCTTCTCTTCTGGACAATTAGTTTTCTACCCCACGAGCTATTCTCCCACTTGTTCTTCACATCTGCCACAGTCGAATAAAAAGAAATTGGCAAGAAAAGTTCGCATTGAGAAACAATATAATGTAGGTAAAAAAAACATTGTTTTTACCAGCCTTCTCCATAGCTTCGATCAATGTCTTCTTCTTTGGAACACGGGGAATGTCGATTGTGATATCAGTCAATGTAAGCCTCTTAAAGTTCATTTGGCCTCTGACCATATCAGGGGCATCAACAAGTGCCTGCCATAGCAAGATAAAAGCAATACAAGTCAATACGCTGTCATTTCTTCCGCACATGAAAATCAACCAGTCTAATTTCAACAAGACAGATGAATCATGATTTATCATTCAACGGGGCCACTAAAACAACACAAAATATCCATCATTCTCTAAGTTTGACAACATTAATATATACCACAATTAACATGACAAAACAAAGAACATTCGTGCCAAATCCATACAAGTTAAACTAATGTTTTTCACACCATTTCAACCCCCCTCTATCGAAAGAATGCCAATCACAATATCTGACACACACTCATCCGAGCAACATCTGATGACAACATTAACAAATAGAATCACCAAAATACCATATTAACTTCACATCATACAGATTCATTTTTGTTTGACTTCAAATAGTTCAGGTTGAATTAAACTCAATTAACAAAATTTTAGTCCAACAATTTTGGGGGGAAAATCCACCAAAAGTTACCCATTCATCCTCTTACCCAATCAAATCTAATTAAAAACCCTAAGAAACATAAAACCCTAAAACACCATGTCGCGACGAACTTCATTTTCTCTCATTAAACACAAACTCCAATGTCATTTCACCTAATCCAATTAACACACAGAAATTAATACCGGGTTAAATCTGGAAGCAAAAAGAAACGACATACTCTGTTCTGGTCAACGACATCAACGATGACAACCAACTTGCCGTAGTCTTTCCCGTAGTTAACGAGAGCGACTCTCCCGATCTCAACGTACCTCTTGAACGGCTAAACAAAAATCAAAAGCAAGTATTGAAATCCCAGAATACATGATTGATAACCATACAAAAGGTAAGCTCCATTAGAGTCGTAAGAACAAGCTCACCATTTTCGTGCTCTGTGAGACTGTTCGGAGCTGAGAGAGAGGCAGAGGGTGTATGAATTAGGGTTCTCTATAATAGATTGATAGAACTTTTATGTTTTTTTGTTGATAATGGATCTGGGCTCGTTATGTTTTTGGATCTGCCTGCGAAAATATTTGCTTCTATTTCAACATATTCTTTGCCCAACCGATTTTTAAGGGCTCGTCTTAATTAATTCGATTTAATTTATATGATATAATTAATTTTAATAGACAAAATTTTTTATCGGAGTTTTAATATATATAACTAGTGGTAGATGCTAGGGGTGAGTATTCGAGCGAGTCGAGTCAAAAAATTTTTGAGTTATTCGAGTTGAGTCATCATATTTTAATTTGAAATTTTTTGAAATTTTTCGATTAGAGTCGATTTTAGCGAGTTCGAGTCGATTCGATTTTTCGATTTATGCATAAATTTTAATTATACTATTTATAATACTATAATATAGTTTGATTGTAATTTAAACGGTTTTCTCTTTAAATTTACATACATATTTTTTCATATTATTTTTTATATGTGTAAAAAAAAGATTTTAAATTATTATTATCATCAATCAAATGTCTTAGGTATGAATATGTCATTTTATTAAATTACATGCTTTATTAATAATTTCCTTCTTATCTAAGTAAGACTAAGACTAGATAAAAAAAAATAATGATAAATTAAATACAAAAATTAAAAAACAAATAACATAATATAAAAGATACAAATAAAAATTTTATTAAATAAAATAAAAAAAATGAATCTAGAACGTGATTAGATTATAAAAAAGAAAATTAAAATGTAAAAAAAAGAAAGGACTGAAAATAAAACTACATGGGTTAAATGTGCAATTAACCTTTATAATTATTAAAAATTTCGAGTTATTCGAGTTATTATCGATGGGCATGAGTAGAATGTACTGATAGCTTATGGATGAAATTAGAATATTCAAAATTTTGAAGATTAATTTAGAATGAATGCCATAAATTAAAATAAAATTAAAATATTTAAAATATGAATCATATAATTTAAGGATAAAATTAAAATATTAAAATTTTTGTAGACTAATTTAAAATGAATGTTATAGTCCGTGAACGTGTACCGAATTAACTCTTAATATTCCCCCAAAGCTTGTCCTCGACCACGTTTCTCCTCTGCCGATAAAAGTTGGCAGTTCGTTATGGAATTACTTCAAGTCTGTAATCATTGTCGTCCTACTTTCCTTTGTATAAAAGGATCAGACCAGAAGGCTATGGAAAATCAATCATTTTGTTTTTCCAAACGAAAGAAATGGGAGAGGAAAGGAAATACGAGCATGGATTCTTTGCATGCGAGGTGAACACACTGGCTGCCATGGCGGAAACATTCTTCCCTACTTTGTCAACAACAGGTTTTCAAACACAAGATGAAAAACAGACATCAACAAACAAAGCTGTACGGTCTTTTATGGAGGCTTCGGGATCCGAACACCCAATTCCAGACGAGGTACGTAAAACTTATTAATAAATTATTTTGAATTAAATATGGGACCAAAATCCAAATTGATATGATCGGGTTTGAGTTTAGTGTGATTATTTTTGGGTCGGTTTCGAATAAAAAAAAAACCTCACCCATGTACCCAAATGTTTATGTGTGCTTTGTCAGGTTGCAGAATTGCTTTGGAAAAGGTTATTCTTTGATTCCTTGGTACTCCTCAGGATTGTGTTGCTGATGTTGTCGAGCAGAATGGGCACATTGTTGCTTTGCGGACGGCATTGCTTGGGCGGGAACTGGCCTTATATCAACCGCTTCTCGACTATGACCGTAGCCAAAAGAGAGCAAGTGCTGCAAGACTGGTTTAAGCATCGGATCTTTACTCCTATTAGGAGTATTTTTGTCTACTTCAAAATATCTATCCTTTACAATATCTTCACTCGGGTAAAATACGACGACTATTTAATCCGGTATTCTTCAACACTTGGTTTAATTGATGGGATCGATCTGATTCGAATATCAATTTGATTTTTATAATATTTATGACTAGTAAAATACTAAATATTTTAATAGTTTCGAAGATAACTTGAGAATGAAAAAGAAATGTTCAAAAGTTTCGAAAATCAATGTAGAACGAAAGTCGAAGTTTAGGGATGAGTTTAAAATATTCAAAAGTTTGAGAATTAATTTAGAATGAAAGTCAATTTAACCAACATAGAATAATGATCATACTCGAATATGTTTGTGTTTGAAGTAGTGTATGTATCTTTTTCAAGAACTTGGTTCATTAATTAATAAAATTGATTTTACTATCGTATTTTTTAAAGATTTTATAAATGAATAAAATATTAAGTAAAATTAATATATTTATATCCGAATATCTAACCCTTTGATTTTTCAGATTGATAAAAATGGTGACAATCCATTATGGGAAGCCATTGGGTACAACATAGACAAAGTTGATAATGTTCCAACTGAGAAACCTCTTCAAAAAGGAATAATTGAGACGTTGCATGCAAAAGACTCCACTGATCTTCTCACTTCCCTAACAAATAAAGGCCTTCAAGTCACGGAAGATCCCCGGAAAAATGTCCTCAAGATCAAATGCGATGCCGTAGTAGTCGGTTCGGGATGCGGAGGCGGTGTTGCGGCGGCCACACTAGCCAGTTCTGGCCTGAAGGTGGTCGTATTAGAGCGAGGGGAGTATTACGGTCCGGCGGATTATTCCCCCTTCGAAGGTCCTTCGATGGAGAATCTATATGAATCGGGTGGAAACCATCCGAGTGTCGATGGGGAAATACTTGTTGTTGCAGCCTCCACCGTGGGAGGTGGCTCAGCCATCAATTGGTCAGCTTGTATAAGAACACCGGAACATGTGCTTCGAGAATGGTCCGAGGACGGTAAAATCCCACTTTTCGGGAGCAGGGAGTATGTTTCGGCAATGGATGTCGTTTGGAAGAGACTCGGTGTCACGGAGGATTGTAAATTGGAAAGCCTGCAAAATCAAGTTCTTCGTAAAGGGTGTCGAAATCTCGGTCTCGAAGTCGAAAACGTGGCACGGAACACTTCGGACCGACATTACTGTGGATCTTGCGGATACGGCTGCAGAAGAGGAGAAAAGAAAGGGAGTGACAGAACATGGCTGGTCGATGCTGTCAACAATGGTGCAGTCATTCTAACCGCCTGCAAAGCAGAGAGATTGATGTTCGGATCGAACAGGACACGAACAAGTACGAGGAAAATGAAATGTTTGGGTGTGTTTGCAAAATGTTCAAACCAAAACATCACAGGGAAACTTCAAATAGAAGCCAAAGTGACCATCTTGGCCTGTGGGACAATTCACACACCTCTATTGATGCAATCGAGCCACCTTAAGAATCCGAACATCGGTCGGAACACTCATCTCCATCCAGTAACAATGGCATGGGGGTACTTCCCGGATTCAGATTCCGACCTCAAAGGGAAATCGACAGAGGGCGGTATCATCACATCGATTCATAAAGTAATCGGATCGGATAACAAACTACAAGCCATCATCGAAACTCCATTACTCGGGCCAGGACAATTCTCTGCCTTATGCCCTTGGGTGTCCGGTCTTGACATAAAACAAAGGATGCTAAAATTCCCTAGAACCGCCACCTTGCTAACGATAATAAGGGACCAAGGGTCCGGTAAAGTAAACACCGACGGAAGGATATCATACAAGTTCGAAAAGTCAGACCGAGAGAACATTCGAGCCGGATTGAGACAGGCATTGAGAGTTTTAGTAGCAGCCGGGGCGGTCGAAGTCGGTACATATCAAAGCGACGGTCAGAGAATGATATGCAAAGGGGTGAGCGACGAGGAGTTGAACAAGTTTTTGGACACGGTATCTGCGGAAGGCGGACCGATGTCGGGTGTTAAGAATTGGACCATGCACACCAGTGCACACCAAATGGGTAGTTGTAGGATGGGTATTAATGAAGAAGATGGTGCAGTTGATGAGACTGGACAGAGTTGGGAAGCTGAGGGATTGTATGTTTGTGATGCCAGTGTTTTGCCAAGTGCTGTTGGGTTTAATCCTATGATCACCATTATGGCGACTGCTTATTGTATCTCAAAGGGAATAGCAGCATCAGCTACAACACAAAAAATATAGGATTAATTCGGTCACCGATGTTTATTGTATAGATAAATTACATTATAGTCACTAATAAGTTTCTTTTCCACCATTGATGATTCAAAAATTACTTAAAGTGATCACTAATGTTATTGTTTTTCACTTCCACGTTGTAACAAAGAATAAGGAGAAAAATATGGTAATGCTTTTAGAAGTACATAAATTAATTAGATTAAATTTGAGATTAGGTTTTTTATTTTTTTCTTCTTATGGCCTGAACTCGAAATGCATTGTCTCCCATGCATCAAATAGCGGGGACGGACACTCTCAAATTTTTTGGTACAATTATATTTTTAGTCTTTTTGAGTTTAAATCTTAATTAAATAAAGGTTTTTGTCCTTCTTAATTTTCTAATTTAAAAGTTTAATAGATTCTTACCCCTCCCAGCATTAGATCCTAGCTCCGTCACTACCAATTAGACTAAGAACATAACATAATCTCTAACAGCCAGACAGTTATAATATGCCTGCAACACAGACACAGTGTTTCATCTGGGATGTTGATGCTGAGTTTCATGTCACTGCCTGCTGTGGTGTGTTTATAGGAGAGGGAAATTCGGGTTGCCACCTCAGTCATGCAACGATTTGTGCGTTCATTATTGGTGTGTGTGAGGCGAGCCATGTGCTCTTTGTCGAGAACATGCCGAGTAAAAAATGGAGGCTTTATTCCATCCAAAGGTCAACTCTTTATCCCAATATATTTGTTAAAAATTTTGGGATCGAGGCCAGGTTTAAATGAAATACACCCCCACCCCAATATATTTACTAAAATACCCTTTTTATTGTATAATAGTTTTGGTGTCCAAGATCTAGGTTACTTAATATTTTTATTAATATTTTAATTGAGTGACTTGATTCTAATTTTTAGAAAAATAAGTGACCCGATTGTAATGTGATTAGTAATTTAGTGGCCTGAATTTTATATTACCCAAAAACAAGGAGAAAAAAACGTATACTTCAGAGACTTTGACCACAGAGAATTGGTAAACCCATCGCCATGTGAAAACCAGACTCCAAACACTCAACAACCAAAAACTCCAAGCTGTCGTTTTTAGAACAGATCCTCTTCCATTCTCGTACATTTGCCTGTCTTGTCTTAAAATTCTAAATCCCAAGAACTCCATTATCAACGAAAGATCAAACAAACACTCATCAACATTCTTGCCACCTTCTGAAACAAATTTAATCCCTTTTCTTTCACCATGTCTGATATTGCCCAAGAAGCATGGAGAAAATATCTGATTCAACTTCAAGCTCACCCTCTTAGAACCAAGGTAATAAATTAAAAAGCATCAACAACAACAACATATTTTGATGTTTTGTCCTTTTGATCAACACCCATGTTTTTAAAATGATTACTTTGTCGAATTCTTGCTTCGATTCATGTTTGTCAACGATGGGTCTTGTTTGATTTTGGTTGTTGATTTTTCAGGCAATCACAGCTGGGTGTTTGGCTGGTTGCAGTGATTTGATAGCTCAAAAGATTTCTGGGGTCAAAAGGCTTCAGTTAAGAAGATTGCTTCTCATCATGGTAAGGGTTGATTTTGATTTTCTGGGATCATACTCTCAAGTTTCCTGTTTGGATGCCAAGAAAGTTGAAGTAAACGAACCTGATCATAACTTTAATGTTTAAACTATTTCTCCCTTTGCAGCTGTATGGGTTTGCATATTCAGGACCATTTGGGCACTTCCTTCATAAAGTGATGGATATCATTTTCAGGGGAAAGAAAGGCAGTAAAACTGTTGCAAAGAAGGTAAGAAAAACACATGATGTCCATGCTTCATACTGCCTTTCACTTCCATTTTCTTGGGAAAATTTTGAATTCCGAATGTGTTTTCAAGGTGCTGTTGGAACAATTGACTTCTTCTCCTTGGAACAACTTCTTCTTCATGATGTATTATGGATTGGTGGTGGAAGGTACGTGCATCTTCTCGAACCACTCGTATTCGACACATATTCATATATCGGAACCAGGATATAATCGTTTGAATATCTTCTAACATTACCCATACCCGACTCGAAGTAACATAGAGCTGTGATGTTATTGGTATTGTTATTCATAAATGCGCAGTTAACCCGAATCAGAGTAACATTGATACATATAAACATATTTAACGCTCGTCTTAAATCCGGATAACATAAGTAGAATGCTGGATGAATGCAATTCAATTTTATATAAACTGAATGTTTGATTGTGTTATTGTTTTCAGGAAGGCCATGGGGTTTGGTCAGAAGTAAAGTTAGAAAGGATTACCCAAATATTCAATTGACTGCATGGAAGGTATGCGAACAGATACGTGTCTAACACGAATATATTTAATTTTCTCGAAGTTTACCATATGTTTGAAAGATCATACTGTTATGTCCGACATCCGGTTACGACGTAACGTGGCTATACGTTTATTAACTTGCAGTTTTGGCCTATAGTTGGCTGGATAAACTACCAGTACATGCCTCTGCAGTTCCGAGTTCTGTTCCATAGTTTTGTTGCCTCCTGCTGGTGAGCCCTTCATCCATCATTCCCTCGCGTTTTCTTCCTTCCGTTTGTGCCTTCGGAGTGAATGTCGAATCGACATATCCGTGTTCGAATATGTATCAGAACAGGATATCTCTATAGCATATATACTTGGACATGTTTTACTCCATGCTAATGCTTTTGCTTGCCAACTTTCAGGGCCATCTTCCTCAACCTGAAAGCAAGATCCAGTGCAATCAAGGCCGCGTAGCGGAATAGCGAAAAGGTTTTCTCTTTATACAAATCTTTCTTATCCATCTCAAGAACTTTCTTGTTTGTTTCGAGGGAAAATTTTTCCCATTGTTAAAGATTTGGCGTGCAACACTTTAAGGTTAGGTTTTTTTCAACGTTGTTGGATTCTAAACTCTAAAGTAGGTTTGGTGTTGTAGTTGTTTTAAACTATTTGGTATGTGTTATGCGTATCCTATTTTTAATCTCCTAAAATAAAGTTATTCAAACTCGAGTTATCGAAAGAGAATAAATCACCTTATGCTCATTGAGATACGAAAAAGTTTACAATCTCGTGAAGAAACACTTATCTTTGCTAGAATGTTTCGCTTTCAGTGTAAAAACGCGATAATCGAACATTAAACACTCTATATGTATCATATAGTAATCGGTGACAGAATTATGTAAGGATAGAAAGGGACGATCGTCTCCCTACGATTTTTCCCCCACTTTTATCCCTTTATTTAATTAAAAAAATTATTTATAAACTTATCATTTACTTTTAAAGATTTATATTTTACTTTAATCTCAAATTTTAATTCCGTGTTTGATTATAACGATGATAAATAAAGCATGATGATGTACATGATTTAGACATTAATCCAAAGTCCATGCAAAACATTTAACAGAACATAGTCAAATCCATGTTACATTATATAAAGACAAAGCCTACGTCAAATTAAGGAAAATAAAACATACGTAAATTAAATAAGATTGGAAAGAAAATGACATACACTAGAGGGATAAGAGTATGAATTTTCAACCAATCACATATTGCCACGTCATCACATGTTGATCCAACTTGACAGTTGAGTAGGGTTAACGATTCCCGGGATGTGGATCCCATTGTCCTTCAAGATTATCGCCACGTCAGCATAACTTTGGGTCTCTTTCTTGGGATTATTCGGTTGGGTTTCCTGCTTAACCGGTTTTCTCGGTCCACTCGATGAACCGATTGCAAGTGGAGCTGTCTCTGATGGAGGATCGAATTTCTGACCCAACAGGGTTCCCCTCGTCAGGAACTCATGCGCCATGTACCCAGTTAAAAGCTGGTTCGAACAATTAGGATTGGGCAGGGGGTTCGGACCGGTATAAACCGATGATTGAACCGGGTTCGACGGTTTAAATGAATGAAAAGTTTCTCTCTCTACGCTTTCTCGAGATTCCGGGTGTCAGAATTCTCCGCGGGTGGTGACTCATTTTCATGCCACGTAGGAAGAGGGGTTATTCTCGTTAAATCAGCGTTTAGTAAGGGGCAAAAACGTCAAGTGAGAAAATAGATTTTTTCCTTTTTCCTTCTCGGTTTTGGGTGGAACAGTCAAATCATCTTTTATTAAGAAGAAAGGAAAACGAACGAAAGGCGAAATGATTCAATAGCCCATTGAGTTGCCGTAAACCCCTCAAATTCCCGATTATAAAAACCTAGAAAAAACAAAACCCAAAATTGTTAGTATTAGATCGCAATTTTAAAATAAAAACCGAACAAAGATTAGAAGAAAAACAGACAGAGTTTGAAGATGAAAATAAGGGGAGCCAAAGAAATAACCCAACGAGAGTGACGGACGGCGGAAAAGTGGAGGATCCGCCGGCTGATGGGGGAGGGGAATAAAACAATGAATGAGGGAAAGAGGGGAAAAAAGAAATATCAAAAGCGATGAGAAAGCAAAATAAAAAAATAAAAACATTATATGATTGGGGTTTTCTTATGACTAACCTTTAGGTTTTGAGAAAATAACAGAAATGCCACTATTATTTTTCGAAATGACAGAAATCTCCTTTGTCTGTTTAACATTTTTCTCTCTCCTCTTATAAACACCCTCGATTGAAGTTCAAATAAGGTTGACGAATTTACTATTATGCCCCTTTATCGAAGATTTTAATTTCTTAATAATTTCTTAAGACTTTGGGAGTATTATAAAATATTTAAAATTTAGTCTAAATAATTTTTAATTTGAATTTGGATTAGATCAAACTAGTTTAAAATAAAAATAAAACTCGTTTAAAGTTTAGTTCCAACGAATTTACTTTTAGGATACGATAGTGATATAGATAAGATTTATTTACCTTTCACTATGGTTTATTAATAATAAACTAATATTAGAGAGATTATATTATGAGACCCAACTCGTCACGTCATTTGTGGTCCTTATTCAATAAAAATCACTTATTCTATCATTAATCTTTATTAGTCTAACTTCTAAAAAATATATTTTTCCAGTAGTTACTGTTGGTTTGTTGAATTGCAATTAAACTCGGCCCAATCTTTTACTAAAAAGATTGAGCCGACCTTATTGCCTATTTCTATATTTTTTATAGATATATTTTTATTTAAATATACAAAATCTTAAATACAAAAATAAAAGACTAAACACAATTCAAATTTTCTCCTAGGTCCATAATTAATCCTATGTATGTATATGGATCCTTAGGATTGGTGTATTCTTTTTTATCCTATATCCCACGGTTTCGGATCATGGATCGAGCCAAGCATCACAACTTCTTCTACCCATCTTGTATGTTGTCCTTTTGGTTCCATGTTAGAATAAAAACTTATTGTATTGTATTAGTAGATGAGATTTTACGAAAAAGGATCTTGATAGGAGAAATTTTTCTTTGTTTCAATTTTTTCGGTGCGAATTTTACACAACATGGGGAAATCACTATTTAGAATTGAAAATTGATAATTTTAATTGAAAAGAAAAAAGAGCTCTATCATATATAATGAACTGACGAAGAGTTATTGATTGAAAAAAACAACTAAAAAAATAGTAAGAAGAAAATAGGGTTGAAATAAAATAGGATTAAATTGATAAATTATTAAAATTTTATGGGTTAAATTTTTAAAATTAAAGTCAAATTAAAATAAATGTAAAACTTGAGGACTAATTATATAATTGTATCAATTTATATTAGCTGACTAGTTGTCATGTCATCAACCTTTAATTTTTTAAGTACATTGGATTTATTTATTATAATTTTTTAAGTCATAAAATCAATTTATAATTTTATAATAATCGAAGGAGAAAAAAAAGATAATTAAAATATAACTAAGGATAATTTATATTGTTTACCCAAAATTTTAGTATAATTATAATACATTTTTTCGCTGAAACCCCAATCCCCATCCCCTACCTCCAACTCCAGCAACATCTTCGTATCTATAACAACATTTTAAAGTTGAACCAAATTAGATTACAATCATTTCAATGAAAAACCAATACTATAAACCAAACCTGTTCTTCAAATTTCCAGTTGTATATACATGTTCTTTCTTTCCTTGCTTCACAAGCTTCTTTTAGCCAATTGAAACGATTTCTTCAAGAAATGGTTTGCCGTCCGGTCATTCCGATGGCACAACACTCTGAGAATTGTGTTCGGATCCGATCGGTTCCACATTCCTGTCGTTGGTGGCACTGTTAGCTTTCGGCCTGTGCCACTGGTCTCACATGTGACAGTGCTGAAATATGCTATCAGTTGTTCTGTGCTTTGCCCCATCAGTGATATCACCCCTTCGGTTTTCTCGGCTTCCTGTTGGACTACTTCGTCGGATATCAACTTTTCTCCGCAAGTACGAAACACCCTTTTCAAGCTCTGGAAGTCCTCGGTGATCATCTCGTAATCGGACCTATTGAAGTTTCTCGACGGCACACCCGCAAGCAGCACCATGAGGAACGCTTCGAACGATGCCTTCATGACTTCTTTTATTGCTAATGCTTGTGCTTGGTCAGTAAGGATTGTGGTGAGAACCTTGAGGTTCTCCTCTAGGATTCTTGTGACAGGCTGGATTCTCGATCTGGCTACACCGCCGATGTAAAGAGACTCGTAAAATACTTGGTTTGTATCGAGGAAGATGAGGCGGTAAGCGGCGATTTCTGATATGTGATCGAGAACAGCTTGAATGGATATGTTGGTGCGTTCGAAGTAGGAAAAGGAAGCAGCATGTTGCGGCTGCTTGTGATTGCTGAAACGTTTTGGTGTTACGACCCTCGGCGAAAGGGACAGTGTTTTATCGAGTGAGTGAATCTGAGAGCTTAGATAGTGCAACGTATTAATACGGACGTAAAGGCCTTGTGTCCCGACACTCGTCGATGGCGAAGGATGTGGATATTGCGTTGCCATAGCTTCGTGCATCTCTTTGATTCGAGCACTGCACGGACTAACCCTTTTCCAAAGCCTGGAGAACATTGAATCTTGGTTGCATCTGGTTAATGCAGGAAATGTAGGAAGATAAGTCTGCTTCGAACCTGGAAAAGAAAGTTGCAAAACAATGAGAGTTGGACCAACTTATATGCCGTTGATTTGCGCAGACGATAAGCCGAAAACGGCGACAAAAACATGGTACTCACCACATGATTCTGCAAAGGTAATATAGTCTTGAAAGATCTGCTCTAGTCCTTCAGCTAGATCAAGAATCAAATCCTCTGTAATTCCAATAGGATTTTGAAGGAATTCATTCACAGTTTCCTTAGTCAAGTTCACTAGATCAACAGCCGAATACGCATGCGGCTCGGATTTAGAAATCGGACTCCATGTCTGCAACATAAATTGCAATCAGCTAGTAAACTTAACCATAGATCATCTCAAAGGGGATAAGAAATGAAGAAATTGATTTACTTCAAGTTTCTTTGCATTGTGAACCAGCTTTTGCCCTTTGTTTAGTCTTTCATCTATCCATTGTCTCAAATGCTTAATTGTGTCTGTATCAACTTCATATGGCACCATTTCTTTGATAACCACTTTGCCTCCAAAGACATACTCTTCGAAATCTCCAACCGCCATTTGAGCCAAGACTTTTTCGAGTTTCCTAGCTCGTTCTATTACCTCGATGATCTCGCTGTTCAGCATTCTCGTCCCGGTTAAATGCTCCTTCAACACTGCTCCATAGCATTGGTGCAGTGTCACGGCTGCAACACCATCTGCGGTCGGATGCCATTTCTTCAATACCGGGATAAATAGTGCCCTCTCTCGATCGGCCAAGTCCTCGGTTTCTTTTGCCAATCGAAGAAGCTCTTCATAAGAATTCCCTTTCCCTCCCATGACATCATTTTTGGCATTTCCTTTTTCAATTATCTGTGGCAAACAACAAAACCAAGAAATTAGTATTTGCTAATATGTAATTAACCGCCTATATGCTTATATGTGCGTAGATCACTCACCTTTGCAAAAGCTTTTTTAATGGAAGATCGAATGTAATGCTCGAAACGAGCTCGTGTCGAATCTACACCCGTCACAGTCCCTTTCTTGCTCTCCTTCCCGTCCGTTTTCCTAAGGCATTCGACCAAGATCTTCGTCAACAACAATGCCATAGGTAAAAGATTCTCAATTCCATTGATAGTTTCTTGATTGAAATACTCATGGTAATTGAGCAACTTTTTCTCGGCCCAATTTTGGATTGCTACCAACATGGAAGACAACATCTTCACGTACATCTCATCTCGATTATGCGGATTCCTAGCATCGTTTTCCACCTCCGACAACATAATATACGCCGCACGAAGTAGGTCGGGCTCCATCTGGCTCATCACGACATATTGCTCGAAAAGTACCCAAGCGAAACAAGCGTTGTGCATTGGCTTGTTGAGTCCCAACGTAAACCATGTCTTCTTCATCAGTTCCAGCAACTCATCGACCTCGTCCAATACCAATGTCTCATCCCTGATGCTGAAAATCGACCTAAGGAGTGCCGTGTAGATGTGTACGTTGAGAGGGTACCCGTCGGCCCAATGACAAGAACTCGTAGGACTGCCATTGTTGCTTCGCCAACATAACGAAACAATGCAGTTGCATAATGTTCTCATCGTGTCTGAGTTCTTTCCGATGTCGATAGCCTTCAATTCGCCGGATAGGATTATGTCAGACATTTGGATCATGAAGGAGTTGGAGTTGTCTAGAGGGATTAATGGATATTTGATGATCCCTGCTTCTAGGATCTTAAGCTGACGTCTTTGCCAAAGATGGTACTCATGTGCGTCACTGAATTCAGATGGTTTTAAATACTTTAGAAGCTCAAGTGGTAGGATTATAGTCTCTGATCTTTTCCCCGCCTATTGAAAACAAATATGAAAAATGAGGGGCTTAACTTGTAAATAAACCCTTTGAATTGAATACATTATTTAAGGGGATAATTCAAAAAACATCCTCAAACTATTACTAAGATTTTAAATATATCCCTAAACTTCAAAACAAATCCGTAAAACACGCGGATAAAGCAGTAAACAAATGTGTTCATGTATGTTAACACGTGTTTATAATTTGATCCATGTATTGAGGACTTGTACTGCAATTAACCCTTAAAATATTGAATTTAGTAGGAAGTGATATAGATAGTCATACTTGGCCAATAAGGGTTCTGGTTAGAGTCTTCCTCAGCCTATTATCACTTTCTTCAGTCACCTTCATCTGCAGCCTCATAATCTCCGCCGACGTCAAAGGTCGCCGTGGCCACCGCACTGGTGCCGTCATAAACCTCATTCCAACGCTAGAACCGGTCTGAATACCTCCGTTTCCTTGAGAAACAAATGACGACGCCATAGACCTTGCTCCGCTGCCGTTGGCGAAGCCCGTCGACAACAACGACATCCTCCTGGAAGGCGACTTCTTCAACATCTTTAGACCCAAAGCCGTTTTAACCTTACTCGTCGGCGTCATCACCAACGCACTCATCCTCCCTTTCGACGAGCCCGACCCTTTGGATTCATTTCCATTTCCATTTCCACCATCAACATTCCCATGTTGATCATGCGAAGAATTCGACGTCGACCCGGAAGTATTCCGACCACCTGACGAACGACAAGACGTGAAGAAGATCTCGTAGGCCGTTTCACGGATGTCGTCGCAGTCGAGGCCGTGGAGGTGTCCGAAAGGCCATTGGAGGTCAACAACAATGTCGACGTCTTCGTCTTCGCATCGTTGTTCTTCGACTATGGTGTTGTTGGTGTTGTTGGTGCCATGGAGGGGATCAGAGGTTGACTCACGGTCGGGAGGGTGGTCCATGGCGGAACTGAAAGCAAGGGAAAGGGAATGAATGAGGATGGGGGAGCTCAAACAACCGATGAAATTAAGGATTTCAGCGCATATTCCAACGGGAGAGAGAACGGAGGGGAAAGGTTTAGATTTTCTTTTTATAGGGAAAAGGAAAAACAAGAGAAAAAAAAAATAACAGAGATTTCGTTGGCCATGCAACAACGTTGTGTTGCAATGAAAACGAGGAACTGATTGGCTGGTAAAATGACACTTAACATAACAAATCTTTTTCATTACATTGATCCAACCTGTAATAATTACTTTTAAAAAAATAAATTAAAATTTCAACCATATTATTCAGTTTAATTTTTGTTCAATTTTATTAAATTTGATTCGATTGTTATTTTTATTTATTTAATTGTTTTTAACTTTGTTTTTACTGTATTACTGTTTTCACAATTGATACCTATATTTATCAAACAATAGAAATAAAGTTGATTTTTTTACTCCAACTAAAACTAAAATTATTGCTAAAAGTTCAATTTGTAAAAAGTGTTCTTACCCTAAAATTTCAAGTTGTTTATTCAGACGATAAGTTAGATCTTTAAAGTAATGTCAAAAATTTTAATTTTAATGTTGTGAATAAAACGATTGAATTATAATGATAATTTATATAGGGATGGGGATGGGTCGGGTCGGATTTTCAGCCCACCCACACCTGACCCGAAAAATCACACTCTCCACCCGACCCGGGTTTAGGGTGAAAGAAATCCGACCCGACCCGGGTTTAGGGTGGAAAAAATCCGACCTGACCCGATTTTTAAGTTTTAAAATCTGACCCGACTCGACCCGACCCAAATCATTAAAAAAATTAAAATTTAGGGATCTAATTGTAAAAATATTTCATTTTAGTGACCTAATTGTAAAAAAAATTAATTTTAGTGATCTAATTGTATAAAATATATAAAGAGGGATTATTATTGCAAATATCCCTAAAATATATGAGAAAATTACACTATTAGTCCTGGGTCGGATCGGATTTTTTATCCTAAACCTGACCCGACCCGAGACCACCCTTAAAAAAACCCGACCCGTACCAAATTTCTCACCAAAAATCCGACCCGATTGGACCGGATCAGGTTCGGATTTCGTGCCCATCCCTAAATTTATATAATGTCTAATTTAAATTATTCAATTAATAAATTAAATTATCAGGATAAACTCGAGATTCAAATATTTTTTTTTTACAATTACTAACCTAACCATAAACCTCAAAAATTCTTAAACTAAAAGCTACTCTACGTATAATAGTATTTGGATTTAAATCGAACTTTGGGAATTTATTTCGACCATGTAAAAATAATTCCAGGAAGGAATCTACACTTGACGGTCAGGATCGTCCCATGAACAATCCAAACGCATCATCCAAAGAAGAACCAGTAGATTTCCAGATCCAGATTTTCCTGGAAAATGGTGGACCAAACACGTCATGCTCCCGCTAAAATAAAATCCAAAGCCACCCATTTATATGTGGACACCAAGTGCTTCAATGTCTCTCTTTAGTCCACACACCACCAAACCAAACAAAAGAAAAGAAGAAGAAAACCATTGTTTCATATCAGAGCTATAGAAGAAGAACAGAGCTTTGAATATGTCGTCCATGGCGGTTTCTTCTGTTTCCGCAGCTGGGTTTAAGGGAGGTTTCGGAAGCTCGTTTAATGGAGGTGAAGATTACGCCATGTTGGCTAAATCGGTTCCCAACGTTGTTCGTGTGGGGAAGGCCGTGAGAGCTCAGCCGGCGATGAAGAACGTTAACGAAGGGAAAGGGTTGTTTGCGCCGCTCGTGGTGGTTACCCGCCAGATTGTTGGCAAGAAGAGGTTCAATCAGATTAGGGGGAAAGCCATCGCCTTGCATTCTCAGGTACCATGTACACTTCCTGTAGTAACATGTAGGTAAAAAATTATTTTAGAGTTCGAAAGATGTTAGAAAATTCGACTAGTTATAGTTTAAAGACATATAACGCAATTAACTCGATTACGTAACATTTTTAGAACAAAATGCATATGAATGAAATTTTAGAACAAACTATTAAAAATTATTCTAATTTATTTTTTTTTCAGGTAATTAATGAATTTTGCAAAGCAATAGGGGCTGATGGGAAACAAAGACAAGGCCTGATTCGTCTGGCAAAGAAAAATGGCGAAAGGCTTGGATTCCTTGCCTGATTTTATGACCCGACACCTCTACTTTTTGTCTTGAATTATCAGTTATCACTACAAATTTCAAAGTTTATCTTGTTTTCTGGTATGTCCAACAACATCCTTCAGTCTAGTCTAGTAACTTTGTATTACGATTGTATAATTGTGTAAATTTCATAAATAATTATTAAAAACTTAATCAAGGGATAATGATACTACTTTAAGACATAGATATCAAACACATGTAACGTTGATGTAAGCTCAAAAGTCAAAATGGCACCAATAATCTTAAACATGGGTGGACGAACCATCAGTACATTCCAGGTTCAAAATCAAATCAAAATTTATCCATATGATAGAATCCTAAGACAGCAAAATCATGATAAAGCAAACTATGGTTCAGAGAAATAAAATCTCTAAACAATGGCATTGGCTGCACTGGCAATCCTTGGCCATAGATCGGCACACTCCTTCCCGATCGGACCAGTTATGGCAGAACCTTTCATTTCTCCCTTTGGATTCACAATGACACCAGCATTATCTGTGCAATCGAAACAAGATTAGAAACACAAACTTATAATCAGAAATAGGCATCTATTGACATATACTAATATATGCAGGGAACAAGAGCAGATGGATGTTCTGCGAACTTATTGCATCTACAATAATGGAGGCACTCGGTTTTCCAAACTAGTAGCCGCATCAGCCATCAAACACTAAAGTGGTTACTCGACTAGTCCGTTATAACCGATTATATGACATAGTCCAAACCCAATTGTCTAGACCACTTTCAAGACTAGCAGAATTTGCTATTACAAAGTTGACATTTCAGAATATGTAGTGAACAAATGGAGCAGATGCAAGCATCAAAAGCTCAACACATCTGCAACGATGAACACACTATTTTCCAGACTAGTAACTGTATCAACTATTGAACATTGAAGTAGATACATGACTATTGTCTGGTTACAGAGTTCATTTCTCATGCAGTACTGTATCTGCCAATGAACATTCAAATTTCGTCCGCTTCGAGAGACAAATCGACAGGTCACTGCCTTCAATTCACATTCTCATGTAATGAAACTACAAAACAATATATATTTAACATTTAAGTAAATACATGACCATTGTCTGTTACTAAAGTTCATTTCAGTACTGTATCTACCAATGAACATTGACATTTCGGTCGATCACACTGATTCCGAGTGACATAAATCTATAAGTCTCTAACTTCAATTCACATTCCCATGTAAAAATTACAGAACACTGACAATTCAGACATCTAGACAAGACAAAAGATTTTACCTTCAAAGTACATGTAAACGCCATCCTTTCGGCGCCAAGGTTTGCGCTGCCTCACGATGACAGCAGGCAAGACCTTCTTCCTCAGATCAGGCTTCCCTTTCTTGACGGTAGCCATCACCATGTCTCCGACACAAGCCGATGGCAAGCGGTTAAGGCGGCCCTTGATTCCTTTCACCGAGATGATATAGAGGTTTTTAGCACCGGTGTTATCAGCACAGTTCACAGTGGCTGCCACCGGTAAACCCAGTGTCATCCTGAACTTGTTTCCAGCTGACCCTCCGCGTCCTAATTAAAAAGTGAAAAGAAAAATAAAGGTCACATCTTTTTCATCTGTTTCACTCCTATTTTTTTCTTGGGAAACAAACAGAAAGTGAAAAGGAAATTGAAACGCATGATGGGAACTTACCTCGCTTGGACATTTTCGACGGCTGGTGAGAAACAATGAGTGAAAGGTAGGGTTTTGGAGCAATATATATGGTTTTTTGAGGCCTGGGATCGACATTGGGCTTCCTGAATAAATTTGACGAAAACATGATTGTGTTAATGTCCTTAGGCCTGTCGATTCGGACATGAACCCGGAATTTAGTTCAAATCTAATTCAATCGGATAGGACCAGGAAAAAGTTTAATTAAAGATTACACGAGTCAAATTAAATAAATTTTAACTTGATTTGATAAGTTTGTAAATAGTTTATTTTTTTAAAATACGATAGTTTAATGTATTTGCGGATTATTACTTTAAAGTTTTGATTTTGAAATTGTTTCGCATATTATTTTGATAAATTTATCAATTTATGTTTTATATTAATTTCTATATAGTATTATGAGTCGAGCAACAAATTTTTTTTTTCATGAATGAAAAAATCCAATAACTTGCGACGGATGTTTCACACTTTCACTCAGGACATCCCAACTCCCTACCACCACAGTCGCAATGTCCACCGGGTCTCCATATTTCGAGCAAGCTACCATGAATACCTGCTGGAACTAGAATGTCCATACTTGTTGAGCAATCACCGGTATCGCGAGAACAAGAAGGAACCAGGGTTTAGAGACCCCGAAGGGTCACCGGTACCTGAAAAAGAACCTTCGACTAATGACATTGAATGACGAAATCTAGGCTTTGTTTTCTGCTTGGACAAAGGACCACTCTTGAATACTTCCGACACCTTTCTTGATACTTGATAGTCCCTTATTCTTCCTGTGGTCATGGCTTCAAGTTTGCAGACCCGGATTAGAAGTTTCGATACGACCAACTAAAACAAACTCCATCTCCATGATTTTAGAACCTCGGGGGAAGATGGCGAAAGAAATAAATACCTTCATCTTACCAACAAGATGGAACTCGTTATCGCTATTCGCTAATCCCATGTTCCATGGGGCTAGCCTTGCTAGAATGGAACAAGTACGTAATCCCAAGTTCCTTACGCTCAAACTTTAATAAATACTACCTGAATCTACATTCTTTTCTTTTCTTTTTCCAAAAATCAGTTATTTATTATCAGTTTTAAAATTCAACTTTAAACAGGATTGTTATTTTGAATGAAATTTTACTTTAGTATGAATTGAATTTTATATAGAATATAAAGAAGGGTTTCCTTGTTTAACTTGAAATAGATTTTCTGATATAATTCAACTTAAAGATTCTCTTTTTCTCCGAAAGGAGAACACCGTTACTCTATAAATAAGATGTTCCTTCAATGCAAACAAAACCAAGAAAAAAATCAAAATCAAAATCCATGGCAAGCTTCACCACTTCCTCGTCTATTCTCATCATCTTACGTTTCTCTTCTATCGTCGCATCACTGTCACTGTCGACAAATTCACGCTGGATTGTCAATGATGATGGACGACGTGTGAAGCTGGCATGCGTAAACTGGGCGTCGCACATGGAACCGGTGCTTGCCGAAGGACTCAGCAAGCAGCCTATGGATACCATTGTCAAACGGATTGTGTCAATGGGGTTCAACTGTGTTAGGTTCACTTGGCCACTCTATCTCATCACCAATGACTCCTTGGCATCCCTTACCGTTAGACAATCGTTTCAACGACTTGGCCTCCTCGAATCCATCGCAGGAATCCAAGCCAGCAACCCTTCCATCATCGATCTTCCCCTCATCAAAGCTTATCAGGTATGAGTATGACTATAGCAATTTACATCGATGAATAAACTTTACGGTATTGAATAAAAATATTGTTTTTTTATATATGATTCAGACAGTGGTATCAAACTTAGGGGAAAACAATGTGATGGTCATACTTGACAATCACATAAGCAAGCCCGGGTGGTGCTGCAGTAATCTTGATGACAATGGTTTCTTCAGTGACAAGTACTTCAACCCGGATGAATGGATCAGCGGGCTTACACGGATGGCCACATTATTCAAAGGCGTCCCCAACGTGGTCGGCATGAGCTTGAGGAACGAGCCCAGAGGTCCGAAACAAAACGTAAATGATTGGTACAAGTACATGCCTAAAGGAGCCGAAGCAGTGCACTCGGCAAATCCGAACGTTCTCGTTTTACTTTCTGGGTTGAGTTTCGACAGGGACTTGTCATTCATCCAGAATCAACCACTACAACTCACGTTTAGTAGGAAACTCGTATTCGAGGCGCATTGGTATGGATTCTCCGATGGACAGACCACATGGTTGGACGACAACCCGAACCAAGTTTGTGGCAGAGTGACGACATACATGATGAGGACATCAGGGTATTTGGTTGATCAAGGATACCCGTTGTTCATTGGTGAGTTCGGGATCGATCAAAGTGGAGCTAATGTGAATGGCAACAGGTATATCAGCTGCTTCTTGGGTGTGGCAGCTGAGCTTGACTTGGATTGGGCCTTGTGGACACTGGCTGGGAGTTATTACGTGAGAGACGGGGTTGTCGGGTTAAACGAGTACTACGGAGTCTTGGATTATAACTGGTGTGGAGCCAGAAATTCAAGCTTCGTACAAAGAATTTCAGCTCTCCAGTCTCCTTTTCGGGGTAAGCCAACCTTTACCACTTTATTTTTTATCCAACATTGATGTCAATTGAAACCTTGATGTTGTTCCTCAATGACATGTGCAGGTCCGGGTTTATCAGAAGCCAAACCGCACAAAGTGATCTTCCATCCCTTAACAGGGCTTTGTATCACCAGGAAATCATTGCTCCACCCTTTGCGGTTAGGTCCCTGCACTGACGCCTACCCTTGGAGTTACTCCCCCGAGAAAACTTTAGTAGTAAAAGGAACTCGCTTCTGCTTACAAACCGAGGCATCCGGGACATCGGTGAAACTCGGTATCTTCTGCAGAGACTCGAATTCAAAATGGGAAATGATATCCGATTCCAAGATGCATCTTTCAGCTAAGCTCGGAGATGGAAATTCCGTGTGCCTTGACGTAGCGTCGGACAACACTATCATCACAAACGATTGCAAATGCCTAAGTAAAGACAAGACATGTGACCCTTCTAGCCAATGGTTCAAACTGGTGGACAGCACAAGGAGCAGCACAAGAGTGGGACGATCTTTGTTGCAAAGCTTACGCAGAAAGGGTTTGGTTGGCTGAGCAAATGGGTCACTGAACCTACGGTTCAAGGCATTGGTTAGGGCAACTCCACCATTTTTATCAAGCATTTAGTTTTAGATTTATTTAGGTTGAAATGTCTAGGAAAGAATAGAAATTAGGTTGGTGGTGGGCACACTCTAGATTTTTTTTCTTCTTTAATTTATTAATCTTTTGAATTTAGTATGACTATAATTTTTCCTGAAAAATTCTCTTCTTTATTTTTATCTCCCAAAATTACTCTCTTCATGTTAAAATCCTCCATCTATCATACTTTTACCTGAAGGAACATTCCGCATCATTGTTCACTTAAATCTATATTCTCCAAGAAAATATGCATGTCGACTAAAAAAACTTCGATATTCAGCTCACAATCAATCGATGGATAACGATACTACACGAACATTTTGATTGTCTATTTTTTATTTTATGATTGAATCATGAGTGATTTAAATGTCAAATTTGTTTTAGATGTGTCAAGAATTTTATTTTTATTCTAATCAAGTCGAGATTTGTTCTTTCATATCCGATAATATATTAAATACTAATTTGATTATTATATTACATTTAGGGATGAGAACCCAAAATTTAATGTAAAGTTATAAATTATGAAAATTATTAAGTTGTATGTTGCCCCAATAGTTTGGAGAACAACTTAAAAAACATACCTTTATTACTGGTGCTCGAACCCGTGACCTCTAAGAACAATAATTGTTCCTTTAACTGACGAGGCTAGATGGTTTGTACGGTTGAAAAATACTTTAATACAGATAGTAATATCCTTATTTAATGCAAATAAAAAACGGATTCAAATTTCACCATATTACCAAAAAAACAGTTTCAGGTTTGAAGCTGAAGAAAATGCTGTTCCAGTTATTGCATTTCTTGCATGAAACAAGATCTTACAACCCAACATAAATCTCCATTGTCTTCTTATTCCATGTTCTTTTTCAGCCTCTACTTATTCTTATGGCTCAGACAATAAAGTTACACAAGTTACTCCAAGTTTCTTACTGCAAAAACTCTCTTGGATCAGTGACATAACCGGTCAAAGCCGATGCAGCCGCAGTATAAGGAGAAGCAAGATATATCTGGCCTTCCTTGTGCCCCATACGACCGGGGAAGTTCCTGTTTGTTGTTGAGACACAGACCTGCAATGGCGATCCCATTCATTTCTCGAAGATTGGTATATGTTTGATACAAGTATGCTCAACATTTTTAGAATTGTTATATATTTGGAAGTTTAAACCGTCGTACACATGTTCGAATATACATGAATATATGCATGAAAAGTACGGGAAAACTAATCATATGTTCTTGAAGGTACACTACCGGGAGAAAAAATAATTACCTTAGGTTCATTCATACGTGCATATGTGTCTTTTGGGCCACCCAAACAAGCACCGCAACTAGGGCTAGTAGGCGTATCACAGCCAGCTTCTTCGAAAATCTGAGAGCATGTCTTCCCACCAGATCCAGGTACAGGGAGAGTATATAAGTCCAACCAAACCTGCAAATTTTAACGAGTTAATACACACATTCTTCTATCGTTGCTTCCTTGATTCTAATTGCAAATCGGATAATGCTTTAATTATTAGTGATGTCGAGCAAACACCTTCTGTGTAGCAGGTACAAGGAATGTGGGGACTTTGACCTTCTTTCCCTGCAGGTTAAGCAAATTAAAGTTTTTCAGCCACTGCTTAATTTTCGTTATAGCTCCCGGATTAGAATGGGACTGTATGACTCTTACCGAAGCTGCAAAGACCTTAGCAGCAGCAAGAAAATCTTCAGTTTTTCCACCAGTACAAGATCCAATATATACTCTGTCGATCTTAACATCTTTGCATTCTCTTGCCAAAGCACGATTATCGGGAGAATGCGGCTGCAAAATATGTTTAAGAAATCACTCCATTGTACACACAGACATACACAAGAGAAGGCCACAATGAAGATAGAGTTAAAAGTGACTTTTACGAGATACCCACCTTAGCCACCACTGGTTCCAACTTTGAGATATCAAATCTGTACTCGGAAAGAAAACTGAAAGCCAGACCCAAAAGATGTAATCATATTACCACTTGTCTCAACGCAGTTTCAAGCATAAAACGGTATGGTCAATAACACCCACGAAAAAACATAAAACATCATATTGAATCAATTGAATAGTAGACGAGACCATAACCATTTAATCACAAAAACATACCTTGCGTGTGCATCACTGTAAAGTGGTTCATATGGCAGAGATGTTTTATCCTATGTCAAGAAAAAAGATATTTACCTGTAAGCTAGGCAAGAAAGCAGCAAGACATTAAATGAAATCAACCTGGTTCGATTATTTTTACCCTCACCTCAAGGTACTTAAATGTTGTGCTATCAGCAGGAACAACTCCATTCTTTCCACCGGCTTCAACAACCATATTGCATAACGTCATCCGTTCTTCCATCTATCAAATACAAGCAATAAGAATACAAAATTCGAGATTTCTTCCCGCAATAAATCAAATTAGGTCAAATGTTTTTCTAAGGACCTAATGTTAAAAGTTATGCAACATTCGTTCACTTACATTTAGGCTTTCAACGGTTGTACCAACAAACTCCATGGATTTATATGTTGCACCGGCTACAGATATTTCACCAATGATCTGCCAACGAGAATAATTTTTGGAAAAACATATATGACCAACCATTATATAAAACAGTGACATGAACCAGAGTAATATCCCACAGGAATAGAATCTTACCTGCAAAATCAAATCCTTTGCAAGCAGATAAGGAGGCATCTCACCATCCATCACAAATCTCAAAGTTGGTGGAACCTGCAATTGAAAATGCAATTGAATACGCGTAAGAATATATCACTAAATTAATTTTAATTCAACTCATAAAAATCCTAAATACCTGTTCAAAAAATAAAGAATAATTAACAAACCTTGACCAGAAGCTTCCCAGTGCCTAATACAAAGCCTGCATCTGTATTTCCAATTCCTGTAGCAAATTGACCAAATGCTCCAGCAGTACAGGTGTGAGAATCTGTCCCTAACAAAACCTGAGGGCAGCGATAAAGAACATAACAGCAGCTCGAGAGTGAAACACATGAATTGACGTTTTACAATTCAATACTTAATGTAGAGAATTAATACCTCTCCAGGCCTGCAGTGACCTTCTTGGGCAAGTGCAACATGACATACTCCTTTATAATCAGGGTTTGCCTGTAATGTTGAGAATTAGAGAATTCAGCTATATGTCAATAAACAGAGAATATAACCTTAGTTCCTCAGAATATTGGACTAGAAATGAATGACAAGATAAAGAGCGTCATACCTTAAAATTACCAAGATCTTTTATATCATAAAAATACTTGATATTTTGCTCCATGCAAAAATCCCTCAAAATATCCACATTACGATTCGCACGTTCATCAGTTGTGAATATGTAATGGTCGGGAATAATAACAACCTTTTCTCGATCCCAAACCTTCAATACCAAAATGATGGTAAGCAGTTAACGAATTCAGGAACCACAAATACACAGCTGTGAAAACAAGTAAAGACACACCCAAGGCTGAAGAATCTACAGTCTTACCAATGTAATAGTTAGGTTACCAAGCTAAAAGAAATCTAAATTATTTTGTTGGAAAAATGAAACCAGAGAAACCACCAAAACCAGTTTCCAATCAATAAAAAAATCCAATTGAGAAGAAGCTTACAGCAGTGACATAGCTATTGTTACTTCATGAAATAAAATAAAAAATCCATTTTCGAATTGGAACTATATTCTGACAAGCAACAACAAGTAGGGGCGAGCATTCAATCAAGTCTGAGTCAAAAACTTGAGTTAGTAGAGTTGATGAGTCTTGTTTTAACTCAAACTTTATTTGATTTTTTTTTTTGCAACTCGAATTTCATAAACTTGAAGAGTTGTTCAGATTTCTGCTCAAATTTAATTATAAATATTTATAATAGAAGGGTAATAATTAGTTCCGATTTAAACTGATTTTGATAATGATATACATAGATCAGACAGAGTAAGATTGCAGAAGAACTGAATACCTTTGCATTTTCACCAAATTCTTTCTTGAAAATACCAATGGAGCCAGGACCACAAACATCATGTGTCATCAAAATATCAACATTAACCCAAACATTATCACCTGGACTCAACTGTGGCTTCTCAGAGGCTCTTGCTAGAATCTTCTCTGTCATTGTCATTCCAGTCTTCACCTGAGAAAAAGAACCATTTTTTATTTAAAAAACCAACGAAATCCATTGACCAATCAATGGAAATTAAAGAAAAATGAACTAACAGATCCAGTGGTGGCTGGTTTACGCTCAGATTGCTTGGGTGTCATGACCGAGACGATTTTCTTTGAAACTTGTTTTTTGCATTTCTGAATAGCTATTTGAGATGTACAAGGAAAAGCAGCGAAGCCCAAATCTTTCTGACCATAGAAAAAAGTGGTTTTTGCTTGTTAGTCAAACTGATCTATACCAATCAAAATCTTAAGAATGGGTAATCTAAAGCACTGACCTTGTTCCTGATGAAGGAAGCAGTTGGGGAAGGAGAAACCAAAGAGGACGCCATAAGATTCAGATCTTAGTTGCTTTACCAGGAAATGTAGAAGAAAAAATGAAGTTGATTTTCTGTTTGTTTCCTGAGAGAAAACGAGAGGTATACAAGCGGCGCGAGTAGAGAGATGGAAACACACACGCCCACACAAACTCCAACAACCCTTCGGGTCTTTCGAAAGATAAAAAAGGCAATTTGACCAGTTAAATTAAATATTAATAAATTCTGAATTGAGCCATTTAATTTTAAATTTCATCCTTTTGGGCCAACTGTTGGGTCTTGGTTAATTTCCCTTCCTGGACTTCGCCATTTCTCAATTCACCGATTTAAAAAGCCCCCACCTTTCTCAAATCCAACGTTTCTCCATCTCGGAATTTAAGGTACAATGTTCTTCCTTTCGCTTTCGTTGCTAATTGTTAAGTCTAAAGGCATAGGGTTTAAGATGATTCGATTTAGTCTGGGTACTTGTTTATGATTTCTGGGTTGTTCTCCATTTTGTGGATTAAATTTTGATTTTTTAGAGAATCCCATGTCGAAAAGTGGGGTTAATTGTTGATCGTTTATTTGGGTTCTGCCGCAGAATCAACATTGATGTATTATTTGAATCTTTTTTTATTGCTTTGAGTAAATTTTGTTTATTTGGACCTGTCTCTCTTTGATTGATGAATTTGAATATGTTCTTTGGATAAATTGGATTACCCTAGACCAGGGAAACTGATAAAATGAACATGGGTCCATTCATCTGATGAATTGCGCTTGAAACTATGTTTCTCGAACTTGGATACGAGTGCCGAATAAATATGTGTCCAGTTTCTACTAAGTTTTCCTATATGGAGAGTCTTGCAAGATCATATCTTTATATCGGTGTTTGAAAATGTGTCCGACACCGGTGTTGGATACAAGTATTTTAAGAAAAATAAAGAGTTGAAGTAATGCGCATGTTTAAACATTTCGGTGTTTCTGTCTGCTTCGTAGTTGATAGATAATTTGATCATTCGAGCTGTTAACTTAGTAAAGCTTTTTATCGAATTTGGATATGTTTGCTGCAACATTTGAACACTTTCTTTGTTTGTTGTTCAAGCTAACCCTGAAACATTCTTCAATCTTAGGTTTGGTTTCTTAAAAATCTAATGGAGTGGAAGCAAAGATTTCCCTAGAAGATGAACATTTTGCTTTGTGACAATCTGAAGCAGGAAGTTGTATTTCCCCGCAGCAGTTGCCTCGAGATGGATACACATTTCTGTGCTGATTCTTCTCTGTCTCCTTCCAGATGGAGAAAAGTCGCTTACGGAGGGATGCAACCCGGTTACGATGACAATCACACAGATGAAACTTTCCTGGAAGACATGGTCATGAATGCTAATGTCGTTAAACGTAATATGCTTAAGGTGATGCAAGATTCGGTTTCCATCTCGCAGTATCTATGCATTGTGGCCCTTGTAGTCTTGGTATGGATCTACACTCTCAGGTCAACCCTCAACGAAAACTCCCTCTTGCTTCTAGATGTAAGCCTTCTCGGTTCTGGTTTCATAATTCTGGTGTTAACCGAAGAGATGCTCTCCCGCAAACGTCTTTTAAACTATGTCCTCAATGTTTCCTTCTTCACGACCGGATTGTTCGTGTTGGCTCCTATATACCAAACATTAACCAGGTCCATCAGCTCAGATTCCATATGGGCAGTAACCATTTCACTTCTCTTGCTCCATCTTTTCCTACACGATTACTCTGGCTCCACAATAAGACCTTCGGGAGCACTCAAGAATCCTAACTTAACCAGCTGTATTTCCTTAAATGCTTCCATCGTCGCTTCGGTTTTTATAGCGTCCCGATTACCCTCTTGCGTACATGTTTTCGCAACCATGCTATTCTCCTTGCAAATCTTCCTGTTTGCACCATTGGTCACCTACTGTATCAAGAAATACTCTTTCAGGTTGCACCTTTTGTTTTCTTTGGGGTTAATGGCTGTTACTTTAACATTTGTTTACAGTCTCCATTGTCTGCTTTTTGTGTTATTGGTGGGAATATTGATCTTTGTTAATGTGGTTTGCCCTTACTGGCTTATAAGGATTCAAGAATACAAGTTTGAGATTAATGGCCCATGGGATGAGGCAAAGCTTTGTTTTGATATTACAGATTGAAAAATTACAGAAGAATTCGATTTCTATGTTACTCGAACTCGGGTTTTGAATATAGGCAAGTTATATCATGTTTTTAGCCATGCATTTAGATTTTAGAGAATTTGGAAGCTGCAACTAACCTTCAAATCATTTATTGTCTGCTATAGTATTCAATTTGGGATGAATGTCGAATATAAATATGCATCCTATGGTTTATATATAACATTGAAGATTAGTATAAATATAATTTCCGAAATGCCGGTCGATACAAGTTAACAATAAATGAAATCACAGGGCACATACCAAAATTCGATAATAACATTGAAAAAACCGAAAGCAATGTGTCTAAATGTACAACAAAAGCACTAGAAACGAGCTTAATTTCTTAATCTTAAGACACAAGTACGGAGCACAGACCTCATATTTCCATTCCCTCCATTGTGGTTACTTGTAGCTTCAGCTATTCTATTCTTGTTTCTTTACAGATTCGGAAGAGGTTGAAGCTTCCGCTGTTGGCCGACTTACACTAGCTTTAGCATCAGCAAGAAACTTTGGATCTGGTTCATGCTTGTCCACGGGTTCCTTCATTGCCATATATATGTAGAGTGCGATAACTATATTGACCGAGATTACAGCAACGAACCCACTCACCAGTGTCATAGCATGGGGAGATAAATTTGATGAACCTACCCCCAAAAATGATGTTTTTCGTTCAATTGACCGAATTATATAGCATAAAAGAACAGATCAACAATGAAACTCGATATTTTCACAATATTTATAAGCACTAATATTAGAAAAAGGTGGTCTTCAACTACTTTTGAATGTGATTCTGCAAAAATTGCCAATAGCCTTTTCCCTAGGATCGGTATCAAAATGGATAGACTCAAAATATCAGCATACAGATTTCACACCTCCGTGCATCTAAATGATTCAATCAACAGTAAAGAACTCCAGGTTTCAACAGTGTTCATGTTTACTTTCGTATAGACAGATTACTAAAATATGTTCCTAGTAAGGTACTTACTGAGCTTTACACTAACCAGTTCTGATACAATATATCAGCATACAGATTTCACAGCTTTGTGCATCTAATGTATGCAACTCAGCTCCAAGTTTCGATGATGATAGTCAGCTCCAAATAAGGCACTTATTGAGGTTTACACTAACCAATTCGGCCTTCAGTTGTACTAGAAAAGCTAATAGTAAAGTGATCAACAACTCGAACGCAGGACTTAGACTAATTAGTCCGTGCAAGGTTCAAATCCCACATACCTGATTGTGGTATAATAAGTAACCCCCTACGTTATCCCGGACTGCGGTCTAATTAGCTCATGCTGTTACCTAAATGAGGTGACATCCAACAAATTCAAGCTCAAATCCTAACATCCATAACCCCTTTACTTATCCTGGAGTATTATCTACTTAGTTCAGAGGTGACATCCAACAACTTTAAGCTCAAGACATAATATCCGAAACCCCTTCTCTTGTTCCAGATTTAGGTCTGATTCGTTCGTGCAGTCGTCTTTAAGAGATGACATCCGATGAAATCTCAACATCTGTAACCCTTTCTCATCTCGGACTATGGTCTCCTTTTAAACAAATTAACAAGGGGATGAACTACTCTTGACCAGATAACATATTGTTAAACTTTGTGAAAAGCACCCAAATATTAAACTAAAATAGCAAAAAAGAAGAAATTGAAGTAACCTAATACATTGAATAAATCAGAAACAAATAACATCCAACTTCTAATTTAAAATCACATAAAAAAAACAATTTTGTGGCAATAAATATTGAAAAAAAAAGGAAAAGAATGAATGGGTCTTACCAGGAAGTAAATTATGATTAAAACCATACAAGATTGCAAGAGGAGCAATCCACATGATCATTGATGCAATGAAGAATTTCTTAATTACCGCAGCAGCCATTTTTAATCTAAAAAGGGGGAGAAACAGATTAAATTAATTGAATATTAAAAAAGAAATTACGTTGTCATTGATTCTAAGAAACTGGAAATTCAGGGTTTCAAATAGCGGCCGTCGCCGCTGCCGCTAAAGACCTAAATAGGGTCCGCCGAAAATTACCTTATTTAATTTTTCCGGTCTGTCGGAAACTTCAAGGCGGAGAGTAATATTGGTTGGCGAACTTCTAAAGGAAAATTTACAAAACCTTTCTCAAAAGTAACAATTTTATTTGGTTCTATTCGCATTTTTTGTTTGTTTGTTTTTTTATTTACATTATGAGTAAACTACACAACTGGTCACTACTGTTTGACAAAATTTCTCCTTTTACCACTACATTTTGAAAACATACATCACGGTCACTAACTTTATCCATTTCTAACAAAATTGTCACTTTGTCGTTAATGTCCGTTAAATTAATGATACGAAGCGTTAATGAAAATATTACTCCTTCTGTCCCACAAATAATGTATCTTATTAAATTTTTAATAGTCAATTTTTTTAAACTTTGATTATAATTATATATTTAATAATGTCCTTTATGAAGCACTTGTTTTGACAATCTTGAACCATGCAATAGGTTGGATACAATGTCACCTCACATGCTTCAACATCAGCTGCCATTGTCACAACAACATACATACATGCATTACTAAAAGGTTACTACAAGTTTCAAACCCCAAAACTGCCTGTTCAAATTGGATCAATGTTGTAAGAATCGAACCAATGATCTAGTTGAGGAGACATAATTCATGATCAACTAGTTTAGCATTGACTTAATATAATAAAAAATTCACTAGTGGTTCAAACTGTTATTTTTTATTCCATATCTCGTTTTTCTACCGACGTCGACAACAATGTCAACCATAGATTTTTGAGTCTGAGTAAAAATCGTGTTTACTGCATGAAAATAATGCCAAAGGAGTTTGGTGAGTGTTGGTGCATTGATTCGTCTCATGGATGGTTTCTTTTATTGCAAGAAAAGGCAGTCTCTTGTCTGTTTAACCCTTTGAAGCGAGTGAAGATTGAACTTCCTTCGGTTGATCGTTTATTAGGGTTAAAAAAGATGAAAAGGTGTATTAATGGTCAATCTGAACTTGGTTATTTCAACTCTGCCGAAAGAGTTTCTAGTAGGTTTGTGTTCAGATCGTGTGGGAAACAATAAGTATGAGTCAAATTTCTTCAATAATGCGCAATTTTTGGCATGCAGGTTGACAACGCCAGCACCTCCTTTGTTTCAGGGAGTGCAGATACGAGTACAATTAAATGTGTGGTTCTTTAAGGGCAATGGTTTTTCTTGTGTCGTGAGGGAAGCGAGATTTTGTACCTAAATTGACTAATTTGGGGTTATTAATATTTAATAGAGAGGTGTTTAGGGGATAATGTGTATATAAAACTAAATTCAAAAGACTAATAAATTAAAGAAGAAAAAAAATCTTGGGGTGTGACCGCCAACGACCTAAATTCTTGTCATTCCTAAACATTTAAATCTAAAACTAAATGCTCGATAAAAATTGAGGAGCTGTCCTAAGCGATGCCTTGAACAGTAGGTTCAGTGACCCCATTTGCTCAGCCAGCCAAACCCTTTCTGCGTAAGCTTTGCAACAAAGATCGTCCCACTCTTGTGCCGCTCCTTGTGCTGTCCACCAGTTTGAACCATTGGCTAGAAGGGTCACAGGTCTTGTCTGAACTTAGGCATTTGCAATCGTTTGTGATGATGGTGTTGTCCGACGCTACATCGAGGCACACGGATTTTCCATCTCCGAGCTTAGTCGAGAGATGCATCTTGGAATCGGATATCATTTCCCATTTTGAATTCGAGTCGCTGCAAAAGATACCGAGTTTCACCGATGTCCCGGATGCAACGGTTTGTAAGCAGAAACGAGTCCCTTTTACTACTAAAGTCTTCTCCGGCGAGTAACTCCAAGGGTAAGCGTCCGCGCAGGGACCTAACTGCAACGGATGGAGCAATGATTTCCTGGTGATACAAAGCCCTGTTAAAGGATGGAAGATCACTTTATGCGGTTTGGCTTCTGATAAACCCGGACCTGCACATGTCATTGAGGAACAACATCAAGGTTTCAATTGACATCAATGTTGGATAAAAAATAAAGTGGTAAAGGTTGGCTTACCCCGAAAAGGAGACTGGAGAGCTGAAATTCTTTGTACGAAGCTTGAATTCCTGGCTCTACACCAGTTATAATCCAAGACATCGTAATACTCGTTTAAACCGACAACGCCGTCTCTCACGTAATAGCTCCCAGCAAGTGTCCACAAGGCCCAATCCAAGTCAAGCTCAGCTGCCACACCCAAGAAGCAGCTGATGTACCTGTTGCCATTCACATTGGCTCCACTTTGATCGATCCCGAACTCACCAATGAACAACAGGTATCCTTGATCAACCAAATACCCTGATGTCCTCATCATATATGTCGTCACTCTACCACAAACTTGGTTCGGGTTGTCGTCCAACCATGTGGTCTGTCCATCGGAGAATCCATACCAATGCGCCTCGAATACAAGTTTCCTACTAAACGTGAGTTTTAGTGGTTGATTCTGGATGAATGACAAGTCCCTGTCGAAACTCAACCCCAGAAAGTATAATGAGAACGTTCGGATTTGCCGAGTGCACTGCTTCGGCTCCTTTAGGCATGTACTTGTACCAATCATTTAGGACCTCTGGGCTCGTTCCTCAAGCTCATGCCGATCACGTTGGTGACGCCTTTAAATAAGGTGGCCATCCGTGTCAGTCCGCTGATCCATTCATCCGGGTTGAAGTACTTGTCACCGAAGAAACCATTGTCATCAAGATCACTGCAGCACCACCCGGGCTTACTTATGTGATTGTCAAGTATGACCATCACATTGTTTTCCCCTAAACTTGACACCACTGTCTGAAATATATAAAAAACAATAATTTTATTCAATGCCGTAAAATTTATTCCATGATATATGCTGCTATAGTCATACCTGATAAGCTTTGATGAGGGGAAGATCGATGATGGAAGGGTTGTTGGCTTGGATTCCGGCGATGGATTCAAGTAGGCCTAGTCGTTGAAACGATTGTCTAACGGTAAGGGATGCCCAGGAGTCATTGATGATGAGATAGAGTGGCCAAGTGAACCTAACACAGTTGAACCCCATTGACACAATCCGTTTGACAATGGTATCCATAGGCTGCTTGCTGAGCCCTTCGGCAAGCACTGGTTCCATATGAGACGCCCAGTTTACGCATGCCAGCTTCACGCGTCGTCCATTATCGTCGACAATCCATCGTGAATTCGTTGACAGTGACAATGACGTGACAAGTGAAGAGAAAAGTAAGATGAGGATAATAGACGAGGAGGTTATGAAGCTTGCCATGGATTTAGATTTTGTTTTTTTGGTTTTGATTGCATTGAAGGAACATCTTATTTATAGAGTAAACACACGGTGTTGTCCTTTTGGAGAAAGAGAGATTCTTTAAGTTGAATTATATCTGAAAATCTATTTCAAGTTAAACAAGGAAAACCTTTTTTATATTCTATATAAAATTCAATTCCTAATAAATTAAAATTTCATAAAAATAGCAATCCTGTTTAAAGTTGAATTTTAAAACCGATGGTAATGGTTATTTGGAGTTTTAATTTGTTCTGTTCTATAACTGCTGTAGTCTTTTGTTTACCTTTCGGTTCTGGTTTGTCAAGTTTTTCTGCACAACTTTAATGATAATAAAATAATTCTGATTTTTCGAAAAAGAAAAGAAAAGAAAAGAAAAGAAGGTAGTATTTGTTAAAGTTTGAGCGTAATGTCACCCTACGCCGAGCAGACTACTAGTCCTTGGGGTTAGGATAAGGACCGTACCTTTCTGATGTAATTCTTGGTGTCTTCCCTTCCCAATCTTGTGAAAGGGTGTCGATGGATGTTATTGTATAGGTAAGTTTGGCTTGGGAAAATTCACATGGTTTGGCCATAATCGACAGATTTTTAATCGTTGAGAATTAGCTTTCGAGTTGAAGGGATCTCGAGTAAACATCGATCTACCTCTCTCGAGTGATAAGTTTGAATGGGGTCCGAGATAATTCAAATTCATTAATACATGGTTGCATAAAGATGGCTGTAGGGAGGTTATTAAGGTACAGTGTGTTCTGGTGTCATCCTAGTCTGGTTCGGTGCCTGTTCTTGTATATGTACTGAATTTGATTGCAGGTTGGGTGATTAGAGTCAAGACAAGCATGTCTGTATGTTTTTCTGCAGGGGTGTTTTGTTGCTTTAGTGGTCATGCAAATTGGTGTTTTTCTCCTCCAATGTGTCTCCATCTCTTTAAATATTCAACCCCAAACAAACATTACTTTTATATGTATTATTAATAATTGTGTCTTTCCTAGACAAAAGTACATTATTAAGCCGAATCACAAGGCCAAGTACAAACACATGCAGGTCCAGCACCAACACATTGCCCTGTGGATAAGGGGTTCTTCTCTAAGCACTTGTTTTGACAATCTTGAACCACGCAATTGGTTGGATACAAGGTAACCTCACAACCTTCAACTTCAGCTACCATTGTCACAACTGCATGCATGCATGCATACATACATACATGTTACAAACTCAAGTTCTACCGAGTTCAACTTAAATCAATGTTGTAAGAATCACACCGACGATCTAGTTTAGAAGACCATGATTCATGATCAACGTACTAGTTTAGTATCGACTTAAATATAACAAAAAATCACAAGTGGTTGAAACTATATATATCTTATTCTATATTTCATTTTACTACCGGTTCACGGAAATTCATTTGATCTTCGATTATATTAAATCAATTGAATTAATTAAACCATCTATTCCTGGTTCAATTGATTAATATGATTTGATATCGAATAAAAGATGAATTGAGTAGAGAATACAAACCAGTGAAAAAGAGAGCAATGGTGAGGAAGTGGGAGAAAGAGAAGTTAGCCATCTTGAACAGATTTCAATTACCAATTATCTCACACTTAGTTTGTGTTTATGAGTTTGCCTTTTTGGAGGTAATTTATATATGAAAAAACTTACGCAAATGGAATTAATAAATATACCAAACTTGATAGATTTACTACCTTAGATAGTAATATTTATATTTTCCTTCAATTTGATTTCTTTCTATATTTGTTAATCTAAAATATTACCAAAATTTCTCCCATTTTTATGAGAAATTATATCATGAGTAAGTCTCACTACATGTTTATGAGACCAACTACTAAAAATCACTAAAAACCACTAAATATACCTAACTTACCAACGTTTATTTCTCAAACGCCACTAATGTACATCTTATTGCGGCGTTTGTTCACAAACGCTACTAGTGTACACTCTCTTATGGCGTTTGTAAGAGAAACGCCGCTACTAACGTCGCTGAAAACCAATTCTACTATAGTGTATATTTTTTTAAGTGAATCTTCGCTTTAAAAAAATTGTTTTTAAAATGAATTAACAGTAAATATGAGTGAAGATTCACTTTAAAAATATATGACATGGAAAAAATGATGATATAGATGGTTTTTAGAGGTTGGTCTCATGGATGACGTGGTGAGACTTACCCATAATATAATTTCTCCATTTTATAGGATACTTGTGTAGAATCAAATCTACAAAATTTAAGAATATACTATATGATATTTCAACGTATAAAATTTATAAATATTATAGATAATCAAATAGACCAATTACTTAATTTTAACTAAATTATGAACTATAATTAAACCAAATCAATTTTTTTAAATGAAAAATTGAATTTTTGTTCAATTTATTTAATTAAATTGTCGAATTTAAATATACAAATTATACATACTATATTAATTAATTAAAAAATTGACTTTATAGATTTAACAATTATTATTTAAGTCGGGACCAAAATTTTTAATATTAAAAATATAGATTAAAATAACCAAATTAGAGTATAATGATCCATAATTTCCAGGTAGTACATGGACTTAATTAATATAATTAATTTTGTTTTTCTACATAAATATCTTTATTTAATTAATATAATTAAAAAAATTAAAGTTAATCTTATAGAACGCATGTCAAGTTGGAAGTGAAAAAAAAAATCATAAATCAGTCATATTTTAAACAATTTTTATTATTATATTTTACTTCATTAAGTAAACTTACCTTGTAATAAGTTCTATATTTTAAACTCTACTTATCAGTTAATTTATTGAACACAAGTAGGTCTATTTATAAATTACTTTCTTGCAACTTAAGTTAGTTTGCTTATAAATATCATTCATAATCTGAAATTCCTTTACACAACATTTTTTTTCACCTTCTGATAGTGGTGCAAGCTATCATGAAAAGAAAAAGAATGCAATTGCCGTTAAAATCAAGGATTGATGAACTTTCTACGGATATCTTGAAATCAATCTTCAACAGGTTATGTTTCATCGACCTGATTTAAGCAAAATCACTTTGTTCGTCATGAAATATACTTGGAGAAGAGATGCTTTTAAAGATGACATGGCCCATGCTTCCTTCAAAGAAACATGTAGAAAAAGGCGATGGAAACGACGTTGACAACAATGGCTACCATGGGATCTTGAGTCTAAGTGAAAATTGTGTTTACAGATTAAAAACGGCGTCAAAAAAATTCAGTGAATATTGTTACATTGGTTCGTCTCGTGGATGGTTAATTTTCTTTCAAGAAAAGGATATTCTCTGTCTGTTTAACCCTTTGAAGCGGGTGAAGATCGAGTTCCCTTCGATTGATCGTCTGCTAGGGTTAAAAAGAATGGAAAGGAACGTTAATGGACAATATTAATTTTTTTTGACAACTTTGTTGGATCATCACAGACCCAACCTTGTTTGAATCCTAGATAATCTACAACTTTTTTCTGATTTTTTTGTTATGAAATATCAATTTTTTGTACTTGAACCAATTGATTACTATTAGTATGAATACTGATTTTTTTCATTCTATTTTGTTATATAAGTTCAATTTACTTGTTTTTGTAATGTTCTGCTTAGAATAATAAACCATGTTAATGTTATGTCCGTAGAACTCCTCAACTTAAAAACGTGCGGCCTTAAACACTCTCGCTCAATGCAACGTCTAAGTAAGCTTAAAAAGATCAAAGCTAGATTGTTAAGATCTCTGTAAAAAAGAGAGCAAGAAAGAATTTGAGTGAATGTTGTTTATTTATCAAAGATGTGTGTAAAATAAGGTGGGGGAAGGCCTCTATTTAGAGTTAAAGTTTCCTACATCCAACGGCTAAGTAAAGAGTACATCAACTGTTGAGATGTCCAGCATGCTCTTGATGGCCTTTGTAGCAGCTTGTTGTGCGCAAGTCTCGAGCCTTGTGGTGCGGTCCGTGACATTAATATGATATGGTATATATTGAATTCGAATATGTATAATTCTATATGTTGTACTTGAAAATGATGAGGATACATCACCAAAAGTACTATAAATAAATGCAATTGTGATCTCTTTCGTACAGTTGTCGAAATAGAAAATAATATAACTAAATAAGCCTTAATTGATAATTGCACAAAGAATGATCCTCCCCTCAAAGCACAATTGTCATTTAGAAAATAGCTGGACATTATGGACATAGCAAGCAGATGCAGAGTCTTGAAGGCAGACGCAAATAACATCGAACTGAAATGTTTTTCTGAAGTAATCATAAAGCAACTGTTTCATCATATTTGGGTTACCAATTCACTTGTTAACAATGTGCAGACCGATCATCGTCCTATTCTTACCAAGGATTTTAACAGCCTTGTGAAAGAATGCTGTATTGGAACCCCCCAACGACAACCTAGATTTTTGTCTACAAAGATCTTCCTGTAGCTGTAGAGTTTCCCAGAACTCCAATCTACAATATTTCAGTTTCTCCAACGCCAAGTTTGTCACATTCCCCTGCTCCTCTAATTCATTTATTTTTAGTTCAATAATCTTTACTCTTGAATTAAAATCCTCACAGGATTCTGCATTCCAGCGTTTTAACACCCCTTTTAGGCGTCTCAACTCTATAGGTAACATTTCTCCCAAGTACTTCCTTTATCACTTTCCTACACCCCAATCAACCTTCTTGCAAGATAGCAATATTGGACGATTGTGAATTGTTGGTCTGAATTGTCTTTGCAAATACTGTTTGAGTATTTCTGCAGTTCTTTGAAGGCAGTGGTTTTTCTTGTGTCGTGAGAGGAGTAATTTTGTTTGCAGTCTATGGTGAGAGTTTATACTTAAATTGGAAATTTGGGGTTATTAATATTTAATAGAGAGGCATTTCGGAATAACGTATATCAAAACTAAATTCAAAAGATTAATGAATTAAAGAAAAAAATACTTGTGGTGTGACCACCAACAACCTAATTTCTTTACATTCCTAAATATTTTAAACTAAATACATCTAAAACTAAATGCTTGATAAAAATTGAGGAGCTGCCCTAACCAATGCCTTGAACAGTAGGTTCAGTGGCCCCATTTGCTCAGCCAATCAAACCCTTTCCGGGTAAGCTTTGCAACAAAGATCGTCCCACTCGTGTGCTGCTCCTTGTGCTGTCCACCAGTTTGAACCATTGGCTCGAAGGGTCACATGTCTTGTCTTTACTTATGCATTTGCAATCGTTTGTAATGATGGTGTTGTCCGACGCTACATCGAGGCACACGGATTTTCCATCTCCAAGCTTAGTAGAGAGATGCATCTTGGAATCTGATATCGTTTCCCATTTTGAATTCGAGTCTCTGCAGAAGATACCGAGTTTCACTGATGTTCCGGATGCAACGGTTTGTAAGCAGAAACGAGTTCCTTTTACTACTAAAATCTTCTCGGGCGAGTAACTCCAAGGGTAGGCGTCGGTGCAAGGACCTAACCGCAATGGGTGGAGCAATGATTTCCTGGTGATACAAAGCCCTGTTAAGGGATGGAAGATCACTTTGTGTGGTTTGGCTTCTGATAAACCCGGACCTGCATATGTCATTGCAAAACAACATCAAGTTTTCGGTTGACATCAATGTTGAATAAAAAAGAAAGTAGTATAGGTTGGCTTACCCCGGAAAGGAGACTGAAGAGCTGAAATTCTTTGTACGAAGCTTGAATTTCTGGCTCTACACCAGTTATAATCCAAGACTCCGTAGTACTCGTTCAACCCGACAACCCCGTCTCTCACGTAATAACTCCCAGCCAGTGTCCACAAGGCCCAATCCAAGTCAAGCTCAGCTGCCACACCCAAGAAGCAGCTAATATACCTGTTGCCATTCACATTGGCTCCACTTTGATCGATCCCGAACTCACCAATGAACAACGGGTATCCTTGATCAACCAAATACCCTGATGTCCTCATCATGTATGTCGTCACTCTGCCACAAACTTGGTTCGGGTTGTCGTCCAACCATGTGGTCTGTCCATCGGAGAATCCATACCAATGCGCCTCGAATACGAGTTTCCTACTAAACGTGAGTTGTAGTGGTTGATTCTGGATGAATGACAAGTCCCTGTCGAAACTCAACCCAGAAAGTATAACGAGAACGTTCGGATTTGCCGAGTGCACTGCTTCGGCTCCTTTAGGCATGTACTTGTACCAATCATTTACGTTTTGTTTCGGACCTCTGGGCTCGTTCCTCAAGCTCATGCCGACCACGTTGGGGACGCCTTTGAATAATGTGGCCATCCGTGTAAGCCCGCTGATCCATTCATCCGGGTTGAAGTACTTGTCACCGAAGAAACCATTGTCATCAAGATTACTGCAGCACCACCCGGGCTTACTTATGTGATTGTCAAGTATGACCATCACATTGTTTTCCCCTAAGTTTGATACCACTGTCTGAATCATATATAAAAAAAAAACAATATTTTTATTCAATACCGTAAAGTTTATTCATCGATGTAAATTGCTATAGTCATACTCATACCTGATAAGCTTTGATGAGGGGAAGATCGATGATGGAAGGGTTGTTGGCTTGGATTCCTGCGATGGATTCGAGGAGGCCAAGTCGTTGAAACGATTGTCTAACGGTGAGGTCTGCCAAGGAGTCATTGGTGATGAGATAGAGTGGCCAAGTGAACCTAACACAGTTGAACCCCATTGACACAATCCGTTTGACAATGGTATCCATAGGCTGTTTGCTGAGCCCTTCGGCAAGCACTGGTTCCATGTGCGACGCCCAGTTTACACATGCCAGCTTCACGCGTCGTCCATTATCGTCAACAATCCATCGTGAATTCGTCGACAGTGACAATGATGTGACGATAGAAGAGAAAAGTAAGATGATGAGAATAGACGAGGAGGTTGTGAAGCTTGCCATAGATTTAGATTTTGGTTTTGATTGCATTGAGGGAACATCTTATTTATAGATCAAACACACACGGTGTTGTCCTTTTGGAGAAAAAGAGAGTCTTTAAGTTGAATTATATCAGAAAATCTATTTCAAGTTAAACAAGGAAAACCTTTTTTTATATTATATAAAGTTCAATTCATAATAAATTAAAATTTCATAACAATAACAATCCTGTTTAAAGTAGAATATTAAAACCGATGGTTATGGTAATTTGGAGTTTGAATTTGTTCTGTTCTATAGCTGCTGTAGGCTTTTGTTTCTTTTCAGTTCTGGGGTTATGATAAGATCCTGTTTTTACCTAGTATAAAAATCAAACAAGCAATCTTGCTGAAGAGACCATGATTCATAATCAATTAGTTTAGATCATAACTAGTTTAGTATTGCCCTCAAACCGACGGTCTAGTTCACGGTAATTTATTCAATCTTCGATTATATAAAATCAATTGAATTAACTAAATCATTTATTTTTAATTTAATTAATTAGTCTGATATGATATCGAATAAGAAATGAATTAAGTAGAGAGAACAAATCAATAAAGAAAGAGAGTAATAGTGAAAAATGGGAGAAAGAGAAGTTGGCCATTTTAGTAAATTTAACGACTATTGTTTTGGTCGGGATTAAAAATTTTAATATTAAAAATATAGAGACTAAAATAGTTAAATTAGAGTATAATGATAGTACATGCACTAATAAAATAATTTAACCTATTTTTGTAAGTTGTATAGAAAGAAAAAGAGAATGGGGATTTGTATTTCTACATAAATATCGTTTCTTTCTATTTATTTAATTAATATAATTAAAAAATTAAAGTTAGTCTTATAGGATACATGTCAACGTTAGAAGTGAAAAATTCACAACTAATTTTAGGAATAATCAATCATTTTTTAAACAATTTTTATTTACTTCGTTAAGTAACTTTATCCTTGTAATAAGTTCTATATTTTATATCCTACTTATCAGGTTTCTTGAACACAAGTCAGTTTTTGTGTGATTATAAATTTCATTCACGATTTGAAATTTCTTTCCACAACTATTTTTTCATCTTCCAATGACGGTGCAAGCTAACATGAAAAGAAGAAGAATGCAATCTCCGTTAAAACTAAAGATCGATGAACTTCCTACGGATATCTTAAAATCAATCTTCAACAGTTCATGTTTTATCGACATGGTTCAAGCAAAATCAGTTTGTTCCTCATGGAATATACTTGGAGAAGAGATGCTTTCAAATATGCCGTGGCTCATGCTTCCTTCAAAGGAACAGGTAGAAGAAAGCGATGAAACCGACGTCGACAACAATGGCTACCGTGGGATATTGAGTCTGAGTGAAAATCGTGTTTATAGATTGAAAACGGCGCTAAAAGAGTTCAGTGAATGTTGCTGCATTGGTTCGTCTCGTGGATGGTTGATTTTCTTGCAAGAAAAGGCAATCACGTGTCTGTTTAACCCTTTGAAGCGTATGAAGATCGAGCTCCCTTCGGTTGATCGTCTACTAGGGTTAAAAAGAATGGAAAGGAACATTAATGGTCAATATGAACTTGACTATTTCAACTCTTCTGAAAGAGGTTCTCGTAGGTTTTTGTTCAGGTCGTGTGGGAAACAACAAATACGAGAATGTTTCGTTCAGAAAGCGATTCTGTCAAGAAAACCTGATGACAACAATGGAAACTATGGTGTGGTTTTGTTGTGCAACAGTGGTGAAGAGATTGCATATCATGGAAGTGGAGACAATTACTGGACGGTTCTTGACGTTAACCATCCGCCGTACCAGGATATCACATGCCATGGAAACTATCTGTATGCTCTGAGTGACAGAAACAGTATTGAAGTTTGGGATTTACATGGCCATGACGGATCGGTCGAGAAAAAGCCTGACATTGCTATCCCGTTTCCCGATAAGTCACTTGCCAAAATAAACTCATGGAGAGATGTTTGCACCAGAAGGTTTTACTTGGTTGAATCGTGTGGGGAACTTCTGTTTGTAGTGAGATTCATCGGGGACTATGTGGATTGGGATGGGACATTGCTTCATGAACATGATCTGTTAACTGAAGAATGCAATCACCTCAAGGTTTGTCCTTACAGGACATGTTTGTTCCATGTTTAGAAGATGGATTTCAAGAAGCCGAGATGGGTGGAGATGGATACTTTAGGCGATCGTGCTCTGTTCTTAGGTGGGAACCAGTCAGTTTCGGTGTCGACGTCGGCTCAATGCTTTCCAAACTGCGAAAAGAATTGCATTTACTTCACCGATGATTGTTGGGAAAGAATGGATGAAATTACTTGTACGGAGGGCATGATATGGGGATATATAACTTGAGAGATGGAAGCTTGAAGCCAATTTATGAGTTTTCTTCGGACAAGATTCAGCCACCGCCTTGTTGGATCATTCCAGACTTAATCGTGTTTGAATCGTAGATAGTGCAACTTTTATCTGATTTTTCTGCCATGAAATATCAATTTCTTTTATCTGATTTTTCTGCCATGAAATATCAATTTCTTGTACTTGAAGCGATAGCTTACTATTACTATGAATATTGATTTTTTTCATTCTATTTTGTTATAAGTTCAATTTCCTCTCTGTATTTTATGTATGTTTGATGTCTCTGCCATGTTCTCCTTAGAATAATAAACCATGTTAACATGATACAGCATATATCAAATTCCAATATGTATAATTCTATACGTTGTACTTGAAAATGTCGAGGATGCATCACCAAAAGTTCTATAAATAAATTCAACTGTGATCTCTTTCTTCCCATTGTCGAAATCGAAAATAATATAACTAAATAAACCTTAATTGATAATTGCACAAAGAATGATCTTCCCCGCAAAGCACAATTGTCATTTAGAAAATAGTTGAACATTATTGACATAGCAAGCAGATGCAGGGTCTTGAAGGCAGCCGCAAAAACCATCATCATCCTTTGGAAACGAGTTCGGCAGAGGATGGTCCGGGATCACACCAACCTACATGGAATACCAGATGAAACAACAGCCGTGGTAATGGAGCAAAAGATACACATAGAGATCAGAAATAAACCTTGTCGATATCATTATGTGCAGGTGTCTCGTAACGAGCTACTGTAACAGCCAATCCAGAGCCATCAGATAGCTGAAAAACCGACTGAATCTTGCTGCAGTTGTGGAATGCATCACTCTAGTTAGTATCTAGAAGAATATAGGATATTATGCTTGTTTAAGATGGAAGTGTAAATTACCCTTTCCCATATGTTGGTTCTCCGAACAATACCGCACGCTTATTATCTTTCAATGCACCCGCTAAAATTTCACTTGCACTTGCAGTGCCCTTGTTCACCTAATGGAAATTCAGATGATGGAAATCGTGATCCGCCTCCCTCACTCTTTCAGACATACAGAAATCAAATCAAGCTTGCACGAATAACGGAGCTTACCAGGACAGCTAGGGGTTCAGATGCTGCTACTGCAGAGCTTCCATCCGTGTCATATATATCTCGAACACCACGAGCATCACAAATGTACACAATCACGCCTTTGTCTAACCTGTTCAATAAAAACTAATGATGGTAACTTGTGCCATGAAACTTGACACAAATAAGAACCTTTCCATTTCAAGGGTTTAACTTACCAAATCTTTGCAGTTTCAATTCCTTCGGGGAAAAGCCCACCACTGCGGAAAATTTAATCTTTTAGAAAGCATGTCTTAAGAGCAAGTTCAAAATGGATCATGTCGAAGCTAATTACCTATTATCACGAAGGTCCAACACAAAGGCGTTAACACTATTACTCCTTAATGTATCAATCGCTTCCTTGACAGCAGCTACAGGAAATACAAACTGTTTAGGATAATATTATATACATAAAGGAAATGAAAGGAGGTCATACACACGAAGAGACGAATTCAAAAGTATATCATGCTAATGAAATAAAAAACCATGGACATACAATTCCATGGCTTCGGTCCAAATCCTAGACAAAAAGAAGAGTATTTGCAGTCAATATCTCCACTTACTGGAAGCATTTTGGTTGAATGATGCAAGCTTAATATAACCGATTTTGGGGTAGTTCTTTTCTGAACCAGGAACCTCGCATAACCTTGACTTCACAGGATTCAGTGAAACTTTTGCACGCCTAGAAAATTGCAGTAGCCATTGGGTCAATCTTAAATCTTTCAAAAGATAGGTACAAAAAAAGAAATAGAAGAAAAGAACATGTAAATTTTGTCCTTAATTACAAGGAGCACAAAGGGATAACTGGGAATAAAAATGACAAAATTCATATTCTTGTATTCTAGCTCACTTTATTCGGAAAGTATAATAACAAAACTGACGGACATTTTCGGATGCTGAACCAATAACATCAGTATAATTTCAGATATGGTTGCTTATATGACAAGGTCAAATGCATCATAAGATATTCAAATCAAACACTTACGTGAGAGCCAAGTGCTTTATTTCAGGTCCAGTTTGAACTGTTAATTCTACTGAACTTCCTTCTGGTCCCCTGTAGTTTAGTCAAAAAGTAGAGCATAATAGTAAGTGACGGATAAATCGAGACAAACATATATACAAAGAAAACGAAATGAAATATCTCTGTGACAGCTGAATAAATATTTCTTCACTATGTAAACCTAGATGAAAGCTGATAAAGGTTTAAACCGAAGAGAGTAACACACTTACTGCAATCTCTCTGCAGCATCATAGATGCCCATGCTTTCCGTGCTTGTCTTATCTATTTCCAAGATAATATCCCCAGATGAAATGCCAGCCTGATTTGCAGGACCCCCAGGAGCAGCAGAAATAACAACGAGCCCAGCTCGTGATCCTTCAGACCCAGGTGGGAAACCTATTGATAGCCCTACACCTGTTAGAGACCCTTGAGTTCCAGACTGCCTTCAGAGAAAATATAAGATATTTTACGGAAACCGACATCAACCAAAATATTTCCAGAGAACTAAAAGAACAATATTTCAATGTTGAATAATAGCTACCATTTTATTCATGCTAGAATACAGTTAGTGAAGTTATGAGAGAGAGAGAGAGAGAGAGAGAGAGAGATCCCCATACCCGCAAACTCTTGAATTTCTCAGGCTCTAGAAATCGAGTGAAAGGATCATTCAGTGTGGCAAGCATCTTCCTTATGGCCGTGTCTGCAAGAAAATATGTAGGGTAAAATGCAACAAGCAGCTGAACATAATCTCTCTTAATGCAACAACTACAAGATTGAATAAATCATCAAGTATACGTTTATGAACTTGTATGAGAGACGATGAATGATAAAAGACAAAGGACTCAGGAATTCAGACACAAGGATGCATATTAATCTGGTTGCAGTCCGTTTTTTCATATGCATGCTAGTCTGGTTGCAGCAAACTACAAACTGTGAAATGACTGCTAAAGATAATCTATATACATGTCTCTTCTCTATTGTTCATTGGTTCATTCCGGAGCGCATCTTCTCTGTAACGAAACCAACTTTGTCCATTGAAAGTTTTGTCAATATATGCACGGTCTATTGTTCTCCATGCCTCTAAGAAGAGAAGATTTTCTTCAGAAAGCGCCCCTGCACAATCAAAACAATCTGATATGAAAATCTAAACAAAAGAAACACTTGTAGCCCATGAGATTATTTTCCATAAAATATAACCTACACGAGGGTGCGCTGCTTAGAGCAACGGAAGCTGAAGTAACCAGCAACATAGCAGCAACTAAGCGAACAAAAACAACCGAGATATGTTGTCTGATTTGCACCTTTTGATGACTACTTGTCTTCCAGGATCGAAGTGGGTGTCCATGTCTTAATGCAAAGAAACCAGACTGAGATGGAAAGCTTTGATTCAGTCCACATAAAATGCAGAACCTGAACTCAGGTTTAGAATGTGCATCATAACCACTACATCTTCCAGATTCATTGAGATTCGTCCTTTTATTCAAAATCCGACACAATAATCGAGCTTCAATGTTCCGTCCAGGAAAAGATTTCCATAGATGAACCTGTAAGTAATTCATTTGAGCATTTAAAAAACTAAGAATGGTTTTCCTTTACAATTATAATGTTGGCATTCACACATTCATACAAAAGTTCGAACAGCTGAAGTCATAATCTTTCCAACTTAGAAACCCATTTTCCATGTCATCAACTCTGAATTACGATAAAATCATTCAAGCATTAACTCTACATAAGAAACCAGCGATTGGGTAAAGATTAAAACTTTACCTGAGAAATGACGATGGGCTTGAAATTGCAAGAGAAATGCCTCTTGGGGTTATATAAAGTAGAAGTCGCAGAGGAGCTTGCTAGCACTTCCATGGACAGCACCACTAATTCCACTCCCTTTCTACGCTTTTCGTGTCAATTTCCTTATCGGTTCTTTTGAAGATAACAAAAATGAGCTCCACACTTGGTCTTTGTTTTATGGTCAAATTTTGTTATTAATCCTTCAACTATGCATTTCTGTTAACTTTAGTATGTACTTTTTAAAATTAATTTTTTTAATAGTGAAAGATGTTGATTTGGTAATATTTGTTTATATTATTTTTTTAATTATTTACTTATATATATTTTAGAGATAAAATATTTAAATTCAAATTTTTTAAGATAATTATTATTTTTTACTAAAATTTAAATTATGACAAAAATTTAAAATTTAAAAAGTATAAGATTAAAAATGTAAATTTTAATATAAAGACTAGACTTATAAATTATGCATAGTACATGAACTAATAATAATAGAATTTATCTATTTTTGTAGACACTAATATGAAGTGTTGTAAAATAATTAAAAAGATAATTTATTATTAAAAATTAAAATTTTATTTTATTAAAGAACTATAAAATTAAGCTTTTAAAATATAAAAAAAACAAATTTAATGAGATAAAAAGGAATATAATAAAATAATTCATTGAGATATTTAGGTGCAGTGTTTAATTTAAAATTAATCGATTAATAAATCAAATTTTAATAATTATATAAGAAAAATAATTAAGATTTTAGAGTTGAATTCTAATATTCTAATTTATTAGTTGAATTTAACTCGATTAAAAATATCATTAATCTCTTTAGTCTAACAATTTTGTGTATTTTATTAGTTAAATTCAACTCAATTAATATTATCATTGTTACAATACATGAAAAAGCAAAAAAATTAATCATGTTTAATCGCTCAATATTCTTTCGAATTTTATAGACATTGTATTAAATTGTAAAACACACTATTTTATTTCGCGTTTTATTTAATTTTCTCGTAATATAATCATATTATATCGAAAATTATAAAGTTTGATACTAGATACTTGATTGCATGAACGGACAATTTCACATAACAAGATGAAGTAAAACTCAAATCCCATGTTTGATGCATCTTGAAAGGCATCGATATATGGATTATATCAACCCTCCAAATACATGAAAAGTATATAAAATTTGATCGTAACAGCGACGGACAAATACTCGAATCTAACATTCAACTCGAGTTCTTTAAGTAGTCAAAATTCTTCGTCCATACCGGCATTGCTACGGACGCCTGATTCTCTAAATATATATTGAAACTTTTGATCATACCTGTGTTAAACACAACCCGAATCTAACATTCGAATCCGAGTCTAAGTAACATTAGCTTGGAAGCATGAAAAATAAGAGAACCTGGTATAGGTAAGCCATCTACTATTCACTGTCTTCCTTCGAATTGTTTCTTCTTATTTCTACGCTGGTCACGTAAACCTGGAACATGAAATAACAAAAAAGCTAAGAACATTCTGTCGAAAAAGAGCGTGACAAACGAAAATTGAGAACACGAGACGAACGTTTCTTCTCCTCTTTCCGTTTTCTTCTCAAACTCTCGGCATTTCTTCGTTTCTGTGCCATGTCTTTTCCATCCATGAGCACCTGAGAAAGGGAAAGTTCATTGTTAAGACTCGGTGCAAAATTGGGCAGGACGACATGCTACGATGTTATCAGTTATCATCATAAATTCAATCTTTTGCATCGAGTCTGGTTTCAAACATTAGAAAAACATTCCGGGTGCTATATATGATGGAGCATCCAAAGTCAGGCACTTGATTTGCACATTGGTATGAAGATAAATCCAATCAGTAAACGAGAAGGTTTTCGGGGGGAAAGAAAGGCAAGTAAAAGTGAAATTAAAATATTAAATTTATTACCTCACGAGCAGCACTCCGAAGTGCCTGTAGTGGTTCGACACAATCTTGACCGATAACCACCATCTTCCGTCTCTTGTTTTCACCCGAAACTAAGTTGTCATCTCCATTTTGCTTAGCCAATTCTTCAAATTGATGCTGTATAAGATGTGTAACACCAGCCTGGGAAAAAAATAAAAGGAATAACATAAATTATAAGCTGTCTAATGCAATCAAAAATTTCAGGAGAAAATCCAAGGCGAAGTTGAATTCTGTCACGATGCTTTTATGAAAAACTTTCTATTTGTAACCAACTAAACTGTGTATATTATAACAGCAAAACTAGTAAGATCAGAAAATTACTCGCAAAATTGCGGACCAGAAAAAATGAGTAAAGTGCCAAAGGAAATTGATAATGGTGCAAAGAAACTGTTAAGAACTCACCGCTGTTGGATAGCGATGTGAAAATGTTTTCGGACGTAGTGGTCGTGAAAGTAATCCACTGAGCTCCTGTACGCAAAAAACGAGTGAAGTTAAAATTCAGAGTTTAATACAATCAATGCTTCTCTGACTCTTGATTGTTCTCATAAGCACGTATGTTCATATATGAATTGGGAGATAAGACCCTCCAAATAATTGGGAAAATTCGAATAATTAAACATAACCGTGTACGACGACATATACACCCAAGTCTAGGTTACATAGATTATTCATAGCAAGTAAAAAACCTGTTGTAACTTCTTCAAGTGAACAGAGCTGGCTTTCTTTTGCTTGACATTCTTCACTCTTTCCTCCTCACTGTCATAATTCTCAATGACTAATTCTAAAGACTCTGCACTACGTTCCAACCAGCTTTTATTTGCCCGTTCCTAAAGAAAAGAAAATTGAGTTTATGATTAACAAGAATATGTTAAATTGAAAATCAAAGAGAACTTGGGGGGGGATACTCCATTTTCAAGCAAGATTACCCGGGAAGGCATACAGGACAAGACCAATCAAACTCACACCGCACTGTAATGTGACTTGTAAGGTAGCTAAAGTATTAAAATTTATATACCTGGGAGTCTTTGCGTGAGATCTTGTCGATTTGACGTGCTAGAGATAAACGTTTCATGACCTCTGGCATGTATGAGCTCTCTAAAGGAAATCGCTTGATGCTTTCCTGCATATCAAGCCAATGCACTCATAAAGCATATAAGCCAACAACCAAATGCAAATTTTGATTCAGGAACTACCAAGATTAATTATTTGTTCAAAGTTGAAAATACAATAAGAATCTATTTAGGCTTAAAGAGGAATCGAGAACTCAGCCCTTCAAAATTGGTACCTTAGCAAATGATTTGCAAAGAGAGGCAAACTTTGCGGAATCATTTGGTGAGATAAGAGCAATGCTGCACCCATCAGATGAAGCTCTAGCAGTTCTTCCACTTCTATGGACGTAAACCTAAATCCAAAATAATTATAATCAAGATTGGGATACAAGACTAGAAGAATATTAATGAAAGCTTGCTAATGGGAATCAAAATTTGATGTACTTCTGCAGAATGAGGAAGTTGATAGTGGACAACAGTTCGAACACCAGGAATATCAAGGCCCCTTGCTGCAACATCAGTGGCAACAAGAATACCATGTTCATTTGCACGAAAACGGTCAATCGCCTGCATCAAAACATGTGTGATATTGACCAGGCTAGTACAAAGAAGTGAATAGTAAACACAGTCAGGGGAATGAAACCTTCAAGCGAGCTCGCTGCTGCATCTGCGCGTGAAGTGTTGAAACATTGATGCCAAGGATGCGCAATATTGAAGAAATATGACGCAAAGCTGCAATTGATGTACAAAAAACAATTGTTCTCCCTTCTCCATGAATGCTCAAAATGTAATACAGATAAGCATCTTTATCTTCTTCCCTGCATCTGTGGAAATCATGATAAAAGAATTATTTTGCTACTTGAAGAAGATACTTTTATAACAAAAACGCATGTATATCATTCTAATTTTCAAATTTGCATCTTCGATCTTTAATCACAACAAATCATATGGAATGTAGGTCTAAGAGAAAAATAACAATTAACAAGAATAAAAAAAATATGGGAAAAGCACTAACTCGATAAAAGATTCCTCAAGGTTCTTTGCTAAAATTGATGCATTTGTCAAATCAACAATAGCAGCATTGGGTTTCATTCCTGCTCGCTCAGATAAAATTTCTATAGAATTCAGCCCCTCAGTGGACTGCTTGGATTTTAATGAACCACGCTTTAGCTTCTTACGGAAATCAGATGAAAGTGCTAAAGTTGCTGAAAACACAAATGTTTGTCTCTTTTTCCTTGATAAGCTTGCAACCGTAACACAGTTCTGTGTGTTTTGAGATTGTCCTTCGGTAGCACCACTGGTCATAGGGAGCATTTCAATTATTGACTGTAACTCACGAAAATGCCCCGCTTCAACCATTCGATCAGCCTCATCCAGTACAAAGAAAGATAATGAATGCAACTGCCAAAATAAAAATGAGAGTGAAATGGTGCTCGACTTCTACCAACTCAAATCCCAAAAATTAAACACTTGAAACCAAATTCAGTTGCTTTGAAAAAAAATTGTTTCACTTCTAACCTCAACAAGATGTTTTTCTCCCCCTGAGATAAGCTCCCATAATCTCCCTGGAGTTCCAACAATAATTTCAGGCCTTGTTTTTAATAGTCGTTCCTGCTTCTCAGCGGACATGCCACCGACAATAGGAACCACTCTAACATTGATATCCTTTCCAAATTCCTTAAGATGATCGGTGACCTGGAGAAAGGAAATAAAAATATTTAAAACTTCAACTTAATTGAGTAAAATAGGAACAGAATAACATCATAGTCTTTCTCAAAGCACAATATTTTTTCATCAAAATCATGGTTAAGCTTAGCATTTGGATGCTTACAGTTGCAGCAAGCACTTAACAAGCTAGGTGCAGGAAATGAGAATATAAAGGTGCTGAATCACCACAAATAGAATCCTGCTTATTACACAATTAAGCTTTGTGTACCTTAAAGTTCAAGCAATAAATATATAATCCGTGACCAAAAAGATTAACGCATTCTACTAAGGGCAAAGGCTTCTGCATAATAAAAGCAGTAGACTACGAAAATAGGGTAAGGCCTTCAAGGTCCACATTTCCAAATTTATAAAGCTTTAACATTCGGGTTTAATAGACTAAATAAAATATTGTTTATTCTTATCCAATCATACAGGCAATTAAGACAGCCCTATGTGGTGGAAAAGGCTTGGTGCATCCTGTATGGGCAACTGAAATACTCGACAAAAGCAATAATAAGACAATTCTTAATACCTGGAGGGCAAGTTCCCTAGTAGGAGTAATGATAAGAGCTCGCAGTACACCTTTTGGAGCATACTTCTCTGCTTCCTCCCCCTTCTCATGCAAGTTTGCAGCTTTTTCCCGTTCTTCTAAGAGACGTTGGAAAATGGGTAGTCCAAAGGCTAGTGTTTTCCCAGATCCCGTCTCGGCGGCACCAATAACATCCTATCCCATAAAAGAATTACCATCACCATTAAAGAGATATCATCATTGACCATAAAGCATTTCAAACAAGAATCTAGACAAACCTTTCCTTGATGAGCTGCAGCAGGAATACAAGCTCTTTGTATTGGAGTAGGTTCCTTGAAATCAAGCCGAGATATTGATTTCATAAGCAGAGGGTGAAGTCTCAACTCATTCCATTCATAAAATTCAGAGTAAGATTCATCTTCATAAGGCATCTCTTCTTCCCCATCGTCTTTGCTATCAATAACTGCAAATACAGTTATAAGATTATGTTGGAATCAGAACATATTCCATTACATTGCGTAAAAAGCCCAATCATTGCTGCATGTTAACAACTTGAAGTAAGAAACTATTCTAAAGCAATCCAGTAACCCAGTGGCTTATTACTTCCCAAAGGCTAGCAAACTGCAAAAGGATGTAAATGTGTTGAATTAAGCTTAATGTTGCACACACAAACAAAAAGGGACTTAGAAGAAGAAATGCCTGTTAATTAAACAAGTTTTACCAAATAAACACTCTGAATAGTTTAATTAATGGGTCTAAACTGAAATACTTGAGGCACTAACCAGTTGCAGGCTCATCGTCCTGTTGAACAGCCTTTGCCTTTTTCTTCTTACTCTTCTTTTTATTTTTTTTAGCCTTCTCATTCTTCTCCTCTGCCATTCCTTCAGCTGGCTCAGCTTCAACATCTTCACCAGAACCCTCAGTGACTTCCTCAAATTTTTGTTTCTTTGATTTTGACTTTTTATTAGATATTTTCTTCTTAGCTCCAGGAACATCTAAACCGTATTCAGATTCATCAATCTCTTCAAGGGAAAGAAAACCTGCATTCATCATAATCAACAAAAATTACAAACTGGGAACAAGCTCGAACCCTACAACAGTAACCCATAGCATAGATAGCTCCAAGAAAACAGGTTAGGCCGTTAAGCAACAAAAAACCCTCCAAATACTTAGTTTACTCTAACCTTGTAAAATTCATATTTTCAAAATACCAAGACAGCTATAGAATTGTCTCATTACTAACCTTATCACATCATTGTTTCACATTTAAAATATTAAAAACACCAACACGACCAACAATTTGCGATGAATTATCTATATAAATGAAGAAATACAAGAAAACAAGACCAATGCACAGTACTGAAACCATAAGATTGTAAAATTTACGCCTATACACCCCAAATCCAAAACATCCCAAGACTCTAGCAGGTACTTGTGTCCTTTAGAAATGTGAAAAAAGCAAATAAATCAATAAAATGAATCACAAAAAAATCATCCTAAATTACCACTTTGGTTAACTTAGTTTATAATGTTGAAGTCTAGTCCCTTAAAAACAACGAAGCTAAAAGGCTAAAACTAAACACATAATAAGCTTCAGCAACTAAAACCCGATAAAATACAAACATCCCTTCAGCTCCAAAGCCAGTGTTATGGTAACAAAAGATATAAAAAAAAATATACTTATGATTCAAAACTAAGCCAAATTGCTATCTTGTTAAAATTAAAGCAAACGAAACAATTCAAACTAGTAATAACCAAGCTCTAAAATTTAACACATTCTAACAAAAAGAAAAATATGGGATTTTGCTGTTTTCGTATAAGCTAACCTCCATCGAGGTCCCCAGAGCCAATGAAGAGAGAGAAGGCGTCGTCTTCATCTTCATCGTTCGGAAGGGAAGAGTTCCAAGGGAGCGAGTCGAATCGTTCGAGTTCTGGGGCTTGTTTTATTCTCTTTCTCTTTTGCCTTTTCTTCTTTGAGAGTGAAACCGAATCCTTTTCTTCATGTTGTTGCGGCGGTGGAACGGCGGCCATGGCTGTGAAGCTTTAGTTTGTTTAGTCCGCTGAGATAATGGTTCTAAAACAACAATCGGAGAGGTTTTGGTATTTTTTTTATAAGATCGTTTTATGCTTTAGGCTTTGTCGTTTGACTACATGAGCTTTATATAATATGTTAATTAAAATAAATAAATATTATCATCGTTATTACCTTTTTATCGAAAGATATTTTTTTAAAATATATAATATAATGTTTATATATTTAAAAAAAATTAATGTGATTAATATCTTTATTTTTTCGAGATATAATAATATACTTAATAGATTTTTTATTTTTAAAATTATTTTATATTTTAAAAATAAAGATTAAGACATAACAATTTAAATTTTAAAGAAATATTTATTAATTATTTAAATTTAAAATTTTAAATAAATAAAAATTTTATTTAACTAATATTTAAATAAATAAAAAAAAAACTTAAAAAGTTATATAAAGAAATTGAGATACAGTCACTTTCATCTTTTTCCAAAGAGTATTGAAATAGAAAAAGTGTGTTGTGTTGTACAATGGTGATTTGAGTTTAAAGTTAGTATTACTATTAAAAAAAGTTAAGTTATTAGATTCTTAGTTTTAATTATAATAGTTCGAACTATTCTGCTTTAGTGGTTAATGGAACGATTGTTATTGACGAAACTAGGATTTGGGGTTGAGGAGGACAAAACATAAATGTTTAAAAGTAGGGGACAAATTCATAAAAAAATAAATAGGAAGACAAAAAAATCTTCGAATAAGGGGCGATTGCCTCACCTCACCCTCACTTAGTTCCGTCCCTATTCAGGGTTCGAACACCAATAGCACAACGATTAAGTACGGTAATTAATTAAAAAATAGTTTTAATTATATAAAAAAAAAGCAAATAACAACAATATGGGATATTTTTTCCGTGCAAAATTGTATCATTTTATTGATAGGCTACATCATAACCAAGCTTAAATTTTCGTTTGAGTCACAAACTTAAATTACTAATTTCCACACCTTTGATCATCACAATCTATGGCTCCCGCCAGAATTTCAAGAGCCTTCTCCTTTGATTATGATGATGATGACTTGGAAAAAAAACTAGAACTAGAACTAGATTTATAGAAGCAATTAACTTAGACCCTTTTCTCATTTGATGAGAAACATTATGTTATTGAAATCAGCAGAAAGAAAATCAGCAGAAGGGGTCACCAAATTGTTACCATCCAAGTTCCACAGACCATCCCAGAGAATCTCCTCGATCGAGGTATTGCTGCTCGAAACGTCACCACTGATCGTTATCGGATAAAGTTGATCTGTCGTGTCGGGGTATGGATTAGTACCCATCATAGGCATGTATGGGACTTTGTGTTCCATTTCGTCGAGCAACGACATGATTCGTTTCATGTCGAATTGGTTTGATTGTAACTGTTGTTGTTGTTGCTGCTGTAGTAACAAACGTTGTTGATGTTCTTGTTGTTGCAGGAGTTGTTGCTGTTGAAATTGTTGCCTTCTAAGCATTCGAGCTTTTGCCTTAACGGAGTCATCGGGTGCACGTATGACCTTTTTCTTAAAATGAGTCCTCCAGTAGTTCTTGATCTCGTTATCGGTTCTTCCAGGTAAACTTCTTGCTATTGTTGACCACCTGATGAATGTTGTGAATCAATAAACACAACTAATCAAAACAAAACAACAAAACCCTAATGTTTGATCTGTTTTCAGAAACAGATCATTTGATTTACCTGTTTCCCCACCTTGCATGCAGCTCAAGAATTATACTCTCTTCATGTGGGGTTATTTGCCCTCTCTTAAGGTCTGGCCTTAAGTAATTCACCCACCTTAGTCTACAACTCTTCCCATTCCTCTTGAGCCCTGTCCAACAATAACATTACATGTTCATGTCCATTCGACTTAAAATTCGATAATAATAAAAAATAGAAAAATGTTTAGTTAGAACATAAAAACATGACTGAATTTGTCCTAGTTTCTCTTTATCTTATTCGATGTCTATCGACTTTTTTCTCGAACACTATCCAAAGAGAAGTAGCATCAGCAATTATAATGCTTACCAGCAAGCCTAGCAACGGAGTTCCATCTTCCTTCACCATGTAACCTGACATATTCAATAAGAAGCTTATCTTCTTCAGCAGTCCAAGGACCTTTCCTCCAGCTTTCTTCCATAGTCCCCCAACCCAAGTGTCCAGCCATTAATGCCCAAGACATGTAAGAAAAAGAAAACAAAGAGACAAGACAAGAAGCTATAGCCTTAAATAAATGCTTTAAGGTAAAAGATCTTGTCTAGCAAATTCTATGCCATCTGATGTTAGTGTGTCACATATTTATATATGCACTCAAGAGGCCTTTTGCTTCAACCCTTCCTATCTGTCATTTTCAATATCAGTCTATCCCTTTTGCTTTTGGCTTAGCAATGTACAGCTGATCTATAAGATACCACATCAATTATCAAATGACTCATGTAAAATTAAATATACTCTAATTAATAAAAAATATTATTCCGTAAAATTTTACGAGCAAAGTTTTAATGTTGTCACGTGTCTCGTTAAGTTTTAAATTTTTAAAGTTTAAGTGTTAGTATTAAGGGTTTAAGGTCAAAATTAAAACCGTTTGTGTAAATATAAAAAATAAAATTAATGTATCAAAGTAAGAATCGGATCGACGTTCAAATTAATTAGATTGTCAATGCAATAATAATTAAATAAAAATTAAAAAAAAATCAATTCAACCAATTGAATAAGTGATATATTATTTCTGTTTTCGAGTTTTTTAACAATTTTGAAACCATTTATATAAACTTTTTTGAATTTTAAAGATAAATATCAAAATTTAAATTTACAATTCATTTAATTAATAATAGCCGATTAAGAATGTCAAGTCATTGGGTGACATATTCAACCGAAGTCCCTTTATTCAATTAGTATGTGTGTTTTTATGCTAAAGAGACAAAGGGGAATAGAAATCCCATATCTTTATGCCACATATAAGCTAGGGCTTATGTTTTTATTTATTTAAAGAAAAAGTTTAATTTTGAGAAATATAAGGGTTTAAGTTTATTTTTAGTATTATAGAGATGTTTGGAAAATAATTGGAGAAGTAGGCCAATTGCTACAATAATAAAAGGACCTCGTCATCTTCTCTTGGCGAGGTCTTCTCTCTCTTCTTGAACCACGCCAAGAAGAGATAACGAGGTACTGTTGATCCATTTAATTTATTCGGTTGAATGAGGAAGAGAGAGAAGACATCGCCAAGTAAAGATGACGAGGTCTTTTATTACTGTAACAATTGGTCTATTTTTTCAATTATTCTTCAAACTTTTTAAAACCCTAAAATTAATTTCAAATAATAATATTTTCAAAAATATTCCTAAAAAAAGCATAATAATCTAAGGAAAAATTAAATAGTTGTATACAAAAATAAAAATAAAATATTATTTTAATGTGGGTGCCTTATTTTTAAAAAAATGAAAACTACAGGTTGACCAATGAGACTTTCCCAAGTGTAGGATTTGCTTACTTCTTAAGGAGATTCATCCTGAGTAAATCTTATTAAATATCATTTGGTGGATTCCATATTGGTATTTATTACAGTAAAATAATCAAACCCTTGTGATAGTCACCAGGGACAGGTGTTGTGTTCTAGAGAGGGTGTCGACAAAGATAAAGTTGATTTTCAGCCGTTGGATGCACAGAAAAAACCATGTGTCCCTCTTCTAATTCAATCTTGGAATAGACATGTATAATTAGGATTTAATTTTAAAATTTAAGATTTAGAAATTACGATTACAATATAAAATTTAAAATTTTAATTTAAAATATAAATAAAAACATAAAAAGATATTAGAATTTATATGTTATAATTTAGAGTTTAAGATAATATAATAAAAAATTAGAGTTTAAATGTTATAATTTAGAGTTAGAATCAAGGACGGAGTCAGGATCGAATATTGGGAGGGACAAAGGTCTATTAAACTTTTAAATCTAAAAATTGAGAGCGACAAAAACCTTATTTTATTACTATCTAAATTACAAAGGATCTTAAATATAATTATATTAAAAAAATTTAGGAGGGACAAAAACCTTATTTTATTACTATCTAAATTATGAAGGACCTTAAATATAATTATACCAAAAAATTTTGAGAGGGGCAACATGGCTCCGTCCCTGTTTAAAATAATATAACTAGAGATCTAAATTTTAAAACGTAAACTTTAAATTTTAATCATAATTTATTATTTTTTAATTTTTAAATTATAAATTTTAAATTAAATCTTAAAATTAATATATTTATAAAAATTAATTTTCATATCTCATTGTATCAAATCATTGCCTATTTACAAAATAATATCTAGCCATAGAACATTTACTGTTGAACAGCTCAGCCTGTGAGTTAATTAATTATTTTGTTTAGAATTTTGGTGTAAAAGTGTGAGATTAGTTTGAGTTGTCTGTCTTTGGTTTTATGTGTAACCTATCTTATCAAAGTAGATTACTATAAGATGAGATTTGTGGGGTTATTAATTAAATTAACCCCATCCTTTGGTTTATTCCGACCGGGAAGAGAATGTTTTTTTTTAATACTCATGTTTTACGGTTAATACTCATGTTTTACTATAATACTTAAATTTTTAATTTTACTAATTTTAATAATTAAGAAAACTAAACATGTCATTTCACTAATATATATATATTAAGTTATACTTTGTATAACTTAAGATGTTCGGTATTGATTTTTTAGAAGTTAAAAAATTAAAACTTTGACTATAATTATTTTAAATATTTTAATTTATTAAATTTTATAATATATTTTTAAACTACTTGATTAAATGTTTCTAAAACATAATTTTTTATATTTTTATTAATAATAGATTTAAAGTTATAATGAGTCAAAAAAAATTCAATATTAAACAAATAAAATAAATTATAATTAGAGACAAAGTCAAGATTCACTCGTAAAATAAATAAATTGCTTAAGTTAAAAAAACATCAAAATGAGAGGGACAATTGTCTTTCTCATACTTAATGTGATTTTAGGGATGAATTCAAAATTTCATTTAACGGGTACAAATTATTAAAAAATTATATTAAAAATATAGGGGTGTAAAATTAAATTATAAATAAAAAAAATACAAAAGAAATATAAAATATAAGAGAACTTAAATATTTTAACGGGTACAAATTATTAAAAAGTTATATTAAACTTTTTTGTTCATATAATCACTTATATATGATTTATTAGTCGATTAATCTGAATCAAATTTTATGAAGACTCATTATAATATGATTCTTTTAGCCTAACTTATTTATTCAAAAAATTAATCTCGAACATTTATTAAAATTTTAATGTCTCATCTCATGTGACCAACGTATGATTAATTAAATATAAATATATTTTAACATTGATTTTGGTTAAGATCCGAGTGTTTTCATTTAATATTTTTTATTACAAACTTTCGGTTGAGTCATCAGTTCACTATAAGTGGAGCTAATAATTAAATGTTCATAGGATTTAAAGCATTTTGATTTTTGCTAACATACATTTAATTTGATCCTCATTTGGGATTAAAAAAATAACACATACTTGAATCAGTATGATTCCCCACATCTTCATATCTAGGGTAAAGATTTATTGCAAATATAGAACAGTTTTTGTCTCATGTGTGTATGGATACATATAATATCACCAATTGATAAATAAATAAATAAATACTTAATAAATTAACAAGATTATAATTTAGTTAATATTGAGAACAAATTCACCGTTGTATGACTGACCGGTTATTACTAGCGATTCTGGCTTTATGCAGGCGAGTTACAGCCTGCAATCTGAAATGAAGACGAGTTTATTATTATAACAATTTGAAGGTGTATATTTGAACAAGGGTAAATTTTAGGGTTCGAGAGAGGCTTTGATCTTCTTAAAGCGGTAAACAATGATAAAATTTGATGAAAAAGATTGTGGGTAAATAATAACTAAAATTTTTTAAAATTAGAGATTTAAATTGATTTTTTTATTTATTTTAAAGGGTTTATTTATAATTCTTTAAAAAATTTGGGGTCTAATTAAGATTTAAAAAAAATATATTATATTCTTACGTTGGGTCGAATTCTTATAAGATAAGATAAGATAAACATTTTTAATCACTAAATTAATTACCAGATCTCTTATAAATAAATATAATTTACCAATTAAATTAACCTTTATCCCTTATTAATTTAAATAAAATCCACTAAAATCAATATATAATTTGCAATTATATTTTATTTTAAAAAATCTTCTCATCAGTATCAAGTATAAATAAGGTTAGGATCCACGTATATCATATAAAGTGAATTATTTTTATTATTTTTTAAACCGTTGAATGTGTGTAATAAATAATTAATATTATTAATCTATGTAATCCGTTATCAGTTATCCACTAATCGATAAATAAAACATATTTATATTTATATTTTATTACAAACTTATATCATTTTAGCCAAAAACATAAAGAACATGATTCCTATTACAGGATTATGTTTGGCTTTTAACATCTATATTTTGGATCGTTAATGGTGAAAGTACAACAAGAAAGTTGGGTACATATTATGACAAATTTAAAATTAACATTTATTTTACTTTCTCACTTTACAATATTTAATTTTGTTTATTTATTTATTTATTTATATTCATCCTATGTTTTTTTCTCGGAAAATCAAGATAAGTCATATTTTGTCTCTTGAACTTGGTCGTTTCTTTTTCTAATTCGTTTTAGAAGTTTTATTATTAGTTTTAATTTGATAATAATTATTTTATTATTACAAATTTAAAACATATAATTAAAGTAATGATACGTCGTAATCATAAAATTTAATATATCAGAGATAAAACAAAGTTCGGAAATTAAAGTAATGATGTAGCGTAAATAGAGACGAACAAAGATTAGAAATTATGGGATAAAATATAAATATTTAAAAATAAAGGTCAAATTTATAAATAAGACGATAAAAGTTTAAAAAAAATATTTTTCACTTAACTCCATCAATGGGTGTAAACAGTCTTATAGGGCGTTAGGTTCTTTAAGCAATGTCGAATATTTAAATTCTGATATTCTGAATAAGAAAAACTGGATTGAGATAGTTATTCCGTATAAAAATTTTATAAGATTTGATTCGAATTAACTGATTAATGAATTAGATACAAATAATTAAAAAATATATATAATATGATGTAAAATAACGTGGTTAAAGCTAAGAAAATTGAGTTGTACAACATTATGGTAATTTTAAATGTTTCCACCCATATACCTTTTGTAACATTTTCCGGATCATAATTATTAGGAAGTTGCTTAATCTTTTATAATGATGGATTTAATTTTATTCCATTTAGAAAGGATAAAAGATGTTTCCACATGACACTACAACTATTCATGGACTATATCAGATTGTGATATTACTACTTTTAACGTATATGTTAATGATTTTTTGTTGGTGTAAAAATAAATTATATAAATTTATTTTTTAATTAAAATATAAAAAAATTATAATATACATTTTTAATCTTAATATCTTAAATCTTAAACTTAAAATTATAAATCAGAATCGTAGAGACAATACAATAACAATGTCTATAGTTCTATATTATTTTTTTAATTTTTAAATCAAAAGATATTATATGTTTTTAGTATATTCGAATATATTTTTTAAAATGTCTTAATAATAATAATAATTAAATTAAAACCGAACTCTATATTAGGTAAAGTACACTATTTGAGTTGGTGATTCTCCACGCTTGTCTTTGTAGGGCAAACTATCAACAAATTGAACTGCAAATTTGACTTATAACTTAGGGTATTGACCCTACACCCTAAACTTTTATAGGCCGGTAAAAAGTAATAAGTTATTATTAAGGCCAATTAACTTGGATTTTAATTCAAAACAATGAATAATTAATCATTTTTTTTTCATTTTTGACTATATTTATCTATTACATAAGGGTTCGTTCGATATTATGCACGAGTCCTCTAACCCAAGTGGTTAAAGAAACGGTTGATGTTCCTAGAGGTCACAGGTTCGAGCACTAGTGATGCCAGTAGAGTGATTGAGCGATTAATGTCAAATGGTGAAGATTATATTATAGAACAGATACTACTTGTAATTATTATTAACTTGTTAAAAAATTACTTTTTATTTAAATTTTAAATTTTTTATTAATATTTAACTTTTCGTCTTCAATACTTATTTTATTATTATTTTTAGTTTTAAACGCAGTTTTTGAAGAAACTACAAATTTTAATTTTTCTTTAATTATTTTTTCTCGAATCAAAATAAAAATTTGATTTTTGGACGATGGTGGTTTGTGTGGAAATAATTTGGATTTTTGGACCTAACTTTGATGCTAAACATGTTTTTTGCATTTCATTTTCAATACTTTTTTAGATTTTTTAAATTGTTTAATCTTTCTTAGTTACTATTAAGACCTAAATGTTAAAATATCTAAATATGTTTTCATTTTTAAATATTGATATTTGATTAGTTGATTAATTCAGATCGAATATTATAAAAATTAATTGTAAGAATCAATTCTTTTAACCCAGTTTATTTCATTCATAACATTAAGATTTAAGTTTCGTTCTTATTTAATAAACATAATGCTTCGTCTCACTGGACCAACTCGTAATTAATTTTAAACTCCCGTTGTATATTTTTTTGATAACATTTTTACTTGGATAAAAACAATTATGATGATCAAAACATAATAAATTAAATACAATTAATCTCACACTTTTGGGCTGTTGGGCACTAACTACTAAAATCCAATCAATGTTCCCTTCCTTCTAGACAAATTATGTCAGCAAAAATTTACCCAAAACCTAAAGATAAATTAATTAATTACATGTGTTTTATTAATATTTTGGTTCATCCTAATCTTTGATTAACATTTTTAATTAAAAAATTAATGTAAGTGGAGAGTTCAAAGCTGTACTTTGACTTACCAAATACTACTATTGATTTCATAGCCAAAGTACTTTTTCATTTTATAATTTCCCACAACTGTACAAAGATTTTGCCATTTTCACCATTTTTGAATTCGAAATTATGATAATTCGAATATATATCGTATAATATTATTATAATACATTTAAATATATTATATTCCCTCGTATTCTCTTAAGTTATACATTTTAATCCCATTAAAAGCATCATTTCTTTTTCTTAGAATTTTATTTTTCTTCTAAGTAAAATTAAGATTAGAATTAAATTTTTGTAAAATATACATTATATTATTACTAGAGACAAATAAATTCATAATTTTTTTTAATTTTAATGATATGTTAGTCTCTATTAAGTATTTATTTTTTATAAATTTGTATAAAATTTTTAATGGACTAATTCTTTTTATGTATTATATTTATAATACCTTTTATGATATTTAATAAATTATTATTCAAAAATATACTATATTATTTATATACATCTTATGTATTAATTATTATCAAATGAGTTTATTTTCTATTATATTTATATCGTATTTAAAATGATCAAAATTATAAATTTGAAAGTCAATCAGTCAACCTTTGCTATTGAGTTTATCCTTTATGTACCTACTTAATAATTAATTAATTAATTAATTAATCTGTTTTTACACGCCTCCCACACGATTTTGGTAGGCAAATATTTCCATCATCCTTACAATTATCCACTTTTTCATTTATTATATAATATTTTTAATGTGGGAAAGATTTGTTGTAAGAAACCAAGTCTTCCACTAATTCTATACTTACAACACCTCATTTTAAAAAACAATAAAAAATAAAATTTTAAAAAACTAACTATAAAAATAATTTTATAAACTTAATTATAAAAAAAATATTTTAGAAATTAAATTATAAATAAAAATAATTTTAAGAACATAATTATAAAAATATATATAAAGACAAGATATTATTATAAATATTTGTAAAAATAATAAAAATTATATTATTAATTTCGAGTTAAATCGATCCTAACTCGACCCTTAAGAAAAACTCAAATCAAATTTAACTTTTTAATAAATTATCCAACCGATCAAGTCGACCGATCAACTCCGATTTAAATTGACCCTAAATTCACCGGTCACTATGCAACGTTCTTTCCAACCCAAAATTTTTCCACTATCCATGATCCAATTGATAGCCCAATATTCAAAATTTACCCTATTATTGAATTTTCTTTTTTTAATGGAAATTATGGCGAGGTGTTTTACGATGTAAGTGAAATTTTTTAATATAAAATAATTATTTTGTTAAATTATAAAGTAAATAGAAATATATTTTCTTAATAAAAAATATATTTTAGAAAACTTAAATTCAATTAATATATCTATAAGATATATAGATATTATAAAAAATATAAAATAAACAAATATTAATATAAAATTACATTAAATATTTTAAAAAATATAAATAAATATGCTGATTGAGAAATGATAAATAGTACCAACCCTACCAACTTTATTTGGTACGATGTGGGACCAATTCTTACAACAACAAGAATATAGATAAGATAGAATATTTAACGTTTCGTTTTATTACATCAATTATTATTTTTATTTAAAATATTAAAATTTAGATTATTAAATCTTTAAGGAATTTAATTTTTTATTTATTAGATTAATTAATTTATAATAATAAATTTTATGATATAATTTATCAATATCATGTTTATTGTGAATTTATGAAAAATGCAAATATAAAAACAAAATTGTGATCATATTTATGTTATATTTAAAAATAATATATATTTTATAAATTTAATCTATAACCAAATATATGTAAATGTTAATTTTTTCAAATTATTAAAATATTTTAATTTTGTTTGAATGAAAAAATTGGTTTAAAAAAAATAAAATAAATGATATTTTTCATAAACGATTCAATTGGTTGATAAATTAGTTTAGTTATTAAACATTTTCTTATTTAATTGACTAAATAGTCAATTAAATATTAAATAATTTATATTATTTGTTGAATTATTGATTTAGTAATTTGGTATCATAAGTCGATTAATATTTAATAATTTAAAACCACTATTTAACAAATCCATTATCATTCCACATATGATTATTTAAAAAAAATATTTAATAATATAAATAAAAATTCTTCAACACTTATTTTAATATAAAATTATAATAATATTTTATTTAAATTAAATATTTAATAATATAATCGATAATTGAAATTCGATCCATCATTTTCACGGATGTACATATAAAATTTGAACATTAATTTTAAAATTTTGAATTAAAGTAACTTAGGTTTCCCCGAGAAAATTTAAATGTTAGCGGGAACATGCAATTTATTTTATATTTATATATTAATAAATAATATAATATTTATAGGCGAAAAATAAATAATTTAAAAGAATAATAAAAGGTAGATTGATAAAAAAAAACAATTAAATTTATTGTTTTATTTTTAATTATGATTAAATTTTGAATTAGGCACGCAATTAATAATATTAACTTTATAACATTTATTATTTTTCTTTGATTGGTCCCACTATATTGATTTTTTATATTTTTATCTCGTATTATCTTTTATATTGTACCAACATTATATTAACTAAGCTAAAGTTAACAAATTTCTATTTATTTTTAATTAGGGAGTCATTAAATTGCGTATAATAACATTTTCTTTGAATTAGATTATAATAATTATTTGTAATTATAATATCGTGTAGTAATTAATTTTTAGAGAAATTATATTTTTAGTATTATAATTATTATTATTATGTTATTATATTGGTATCTCAACTACTATTTTTGTCAAATGATATATAACATTATGTATTTGTCCCGTGTTGATATTTTTATCGGGATACCAATGAGAATATGATGATAGGGAAATAGATGAGACAAAATTCTATTAAAATAAAGATGAAATTTTAAATTGATAAATTTTGGACTAAATTAATCATATATATGTTTTTTGGACTAAAATTATGATTATACTAAATCAGATCATCATCTTTATTAGTTTTCAATAGTTGAGATACCAAAACATAACAAAAACTTAACTTTAGGTATCATTTTATCAAAAATAATAATTAGAGTACTAAAATAATAATATGAGTATAATTAGGATACTAATATTTAATTTTCCCTTATTTTTTTAGAGTTATATTATGATTTTTAAGTACAATTTTAATATTTATAATATTATTAAAATGATTTCAATATAATATATATTAATCATTTAACAATACTCACACACAATATCAGAGGCAGAACATGAGGTTATATTTGGTTAATAATATATTTAAATTTTATCAAAAAATTATTCTTGGATTATTTTTATTAATTTTCAAAATAAATAATTATATATATATTCTTATAAATACGAGCATAACAAGTATTGCGACACATTTATTGTCGTTTTCTTTTTATAGAGTCATTGAATGGAGAAATTATATTATGGGTAAGTCCTATCACGTCATCCATGAGATTAACCATTAAAAATTATCCATCTCATCATTTTTTTTCATGTCATATTTTTTTAGTAAATCTTTACTCATATTTACTGTTAATTTATTTTAAAAGTAGTTTTTTTTCAAGTGAATATTTACTTAAAAAAACTATAACATAAAAAGTTAATAAGATAAATAATTTTTAATGGTTGGTCTAATAAACACGTGGTGAAACTTACCCATAATATAATTGTTCCATTAATAATTATGGGATTCTTTCATAAATTAATAAATACCATAAATGTAAGGTGGGATAATGTATCTACCTGCCCATCTATATCACAGATAATATATAAAAGTGACCCATAAATTGGAGGGAGAATGGTGGACCTACAAGTGAAATCCTAGTCGAATTTGAATAATGATAAATTTAAATTTGATGTAAACTCGACCGAAAATTAATTTTTAAGATTATTCTTACCTTATAATATAATTAAGTTATTTGAGTTTGTTATACACATAAGTTAAATGCTTAATTCGATTAGATTTTTTTTGTATTAAAGTTCAAAGTTAAACTTGATTAGGTTAGTGAGTCACTCTAAATAGGAGAAATTATATCATAGGCCCGGCCTATCACGTCAGTTATGATCTATCCAATAATAACCACCCACTTCACCATTAATTGTCAACTCAGTTTTTTTCGACCAATGAATCTTCTCTCATAATTTACATGTCATTTTAAAAATATAATTTCTGGAAATTATATTAATTACATGGTTGATTAGTGGCAGAATGGGTGATTTTAATTGGCTAGGGATCACAGCTGACGTGGTAGACCGGGCCTATGATATAATCTCTTTAAATAGATACAATAGTATTTAAATTTAACTCGAATGATAACTCAAAATTTTTGAAGTTGACTTAATATTTATCTAATCAAATTTATTTTTTAATGAAATTAAACTCAAATATATCATGATTATATGTCTCATTTACCCCCTATATAGACCTTATATATTCTTAATCTTTACGTAAAAAATAAAATAATAACATTTTAATATACCCCTTACCATTTGTATAAATTATTATATATTTTTTAACGTTGGGCATGTTTGATAAATAACAAATTAAGTTATATTAAAGATTTGAATTAATATAAAAAGTTTGATCAGTCAAATTAATTAATTTAAATATTTAGTAAATAACATGTTAAAATAACGAGTTGAAGTGAAAATTATAATTTAAAAGAAAATTGTTGATAAGAGTATATTAGAATTAAAAGTTTTGATATAATAGTTATAAAAATATTTTTTGTTTTTAATAATTATTAAATTTTTTGAAGATTTTAGATATTGATATGGACAACACTAGTTTAAATAGGATTAATTTAAAAATAGGTGTTTAAACTATACAATTTTTTTGAAATACGTGTCTAATGTTTTTTCGGTTAAAATAAGTGTTTGAATTATATATATATATATATATATATTTGGCTAATATTTTTGGCTGAAATATGTACATAAAGTTTTATTTCATTAGTGTTTTGCGGTAACACCGTTAAATTTTTTTTTGTTTAACTTATAAGTAGGTGCTCAAACTATACATTTTTTTTGAGATAAGTGTCTAATATTTCTTTACTAAAATAAGTGTCCAAACTATATAATTTTTTCATGAATAAGTTATATTAGATTATTGAAAATTTTATTACTTTTAATACTAATGTGAGCTTACAACTTTTAATTTTTCAAGGTCAGTATAAAAAATAAAATCTTTTAAGATAAAATAAAATTCACATCAAACCATTTTAGACATTGAACAAAATATTACGGAAGAAAGATTTAAAATATAACGTGAATTCAAAATTTTATACAAATATAAAATACAATATTGACATCATTTTGATATACAAATTTATTTAATTTAAATTATTTTAAATTTTTTGAGACTTAATTTAAATAAAATATATATAACTCGAGTATTAAAATAAATTAATAACGTATGAGAGTTAGGTGTATTAAATAAAATATGTTTCTAATAGTGTTATCTTAAAAATACTAACGAAATAAAATATTAGGTACTTATTTCAACTAAAAAAATATTAGGCATTTATCTCAAAAAATATAAACTTTGGACACCTATTTATAAATTAAACAATTTTTTTAACAGTGTTACCTTAAAACACTAACGAAATAAAACTTTGGACACATACTTCAGTCAAAAAAACATTATGCACCTATTTTAGAAAAAAATATAGTTCAAGCAATTATTTTAACCGAAAAATATTAAACATCTATTTTAATTATTTTATATTTTAAATTTTTAAAATAAATAAAATATTATTTAAGAGATTTAATGTTTCATTGCTTTCCTTTCCTTTTCTTATATTATTATTTGTCTAAGTAGAGAAATTATATCATAGGTCAGGCCTACTACGTCAGTCATGGTCTTATAATTTAAATGTCATTTTAAAAATATAAGTTCTGAAAATTATATTAATTACATGGCTGATTAGTGACGGAATAGATGATTTTTATTGATTAGGGACCACGGCTAACGTGGTAGGCCGGACTTATCATATAAACTCTCGTCCAAGTGGTATAACGTTGGACCACTTGTTTTTCTTTCAAAATAATAAAAAAAAGTGACCGTCATATTTGGCTCTCCCACCCTCCGATTTTCCGCCATGGAAGCACCTTGAGAAACCCTAACTAATTCCCCTTCAGGCTTTATCGTCCCTTTTTTAAGCTTAACTAATTGCCAAATGGGTTCTCTTGTGCCTTTCCAAGACCTCAATCTCTGCCCGGAACCACCACAAATCGCCATCATCCCCACCTACTCCGCAGCGAACACCTCAACACCCACCACCGGCACAACTACCTTCACTTTCTTAACTCCAAAGATTGAACCTAAACAAGAACCTTTCGACGAGCCAACGCCAACGCCAACGCCAACACAGACTGGTCACCAACCAGAAAACTTCCTCTTTTCCGTTTCCAATTCTACCCATGATTTCATTTCTGATCCCGAAACTACCCCTCCGTCCAACGTTTACTCTTCCACCGATGACCAAAACGCCCTTTACTCCGAATACTTCCGTATCTCCGAGCTCTTCCGCTCTGCTTTCGCCAAAAAGGTACAAAAATACGGTGACGTTGAAGTACTTGACCCGGATTCTCGGGCCATCGTACCCGTACCCGAACAATCTCAACTAACTTCCGAAACCAGCCCAACCGAAGGCACCCAACCCGAACGAGCTTTATCCGTCTTCGTTTCACGTAAGAAGGCCGGAAGATCCAATGAGCTGGTTCGGGTTACAAATTTAGGAATTGAAGACCAGAGGCATTTTCGGGACCTTATCCGAAGAACCCGATTGATGTACGACGCCCTCCGCATTTTAGTCATTTCGGAGGAAGAGAAAAGAACCGGAGCGGGACATGGTCGACGGGCTCGTGGCGATTTGAGGGCGGCTGCCATCATGAGGGACCGGGATCTGTGGTTAAACCGTGATAAACGAATAGTGGGTGCACTCCCGGGTATTGAAATTGGTGACGTATTCTTCTTCAGAATGGAGCTTTGTGTTGTGGGTTTACATGGACAAGTTCAAGCTGGGATCGATACCTTGCCTGCGAGCCAAAGCTCGAGTGGAGAGCCAATTGCCACCAGCATTATTATTTCCGGTGGATACGAGGACGATGAAGATTCCGGCGACTCAATAATCTATACCGGTCAAGGTGGACAAGATAAGTTTGGAAGGCAATGTATGCATCAAAAGCTTGAAGGAGGGAATTTGGCTCTAGAAAGGAGTATGCATTACGGGATTGAGGTAAGAGTGATTAGAGGGATTAAATATGAGAATAGAGTTTCGGGTAAAGTTTATGTTTATGATGGTTTATATAAGATTCTTGATTGCTGGTTTGATGTAGGGAAGTCGGGTTTTGGGGTTTATAAGTTTAGGCTGTCGAGAATTGAGGGACAACCTGAGATGGGTAGTTCGATATTGAGGTTTGCTGAGAGTCTTCGGACTAGGCCATTGTCTGCTAGGCCAACGGGGTATTTGACCCTTGATATTTCCATGAAAAAAGAGCAAGTTCCGATCTTTCTTTATAATGATATTGATAGTGATCATGACCCTATGTATTATGATTACCTTGTGAACACTGTGTTTCCTCTTAACGCATTTGGTCAAGGGAGTAATGGTACTGGATGTGGCTGTGTTTCGGGGTGCACGGAAGGGTGTTTCTGTGCTATGAAGAATGGAGGTGATTTTGCCTATGATTATGGTGGGATCCTCTTGAGAGGGAAACCGGTGATATTTGAATGTGGGAATTTCTGTAAGTGCCCACCAACTTGTCGGAACCGTGTTTCACAGCATGGGTTGAGAAATAGATTGGAAATATTTAGGTCAAGAGAAACGGGTTGGGGAGTGAGGTCCTTGGACTTGATACAAGCAGGTGCTTTTATATGTGAATATACAGGGGTTGTTCTCACAAGGGACCAAGCAGAGGTATTCAAGATGAATGGTGATACTTTGATTTATCCCAATCGCTTTTCTGAACGATGGGCAGAATGGGGGGATTTGTCTCGGATATTTCCTGAATATGTGTGTCCATCATATCCCTCAATTCCCCCTTTAGATTTTGCAATGGATGTATCGAGGATGAGAAATGTTGCTTGTTATATTAGCCATAGTTCGAGTCCGAATGTGCTGGTGCAGTGTGTGCTGTATGATCACAACAACTTGATGTTCCCTCATCTTATGCTTTTTGCAATGGAGAATATCCCTCCTTTGAGAGAGCTTAGCATAGACTATGGTGTAGCTGATGAATGGACCGGGAAACTCTCTATCTGTAACTAAATATCTAAGAAAATTTTTGGATTTTGAGGTGGTGCAGTGGTACAGTGAGACATAATATACTGAGGTGAGCTCCAGTGCTCCACTTCTAATTGTTGCAAGCATTTCCAGTTGTAAATGTTAATTTAAAATCATAATAATTTGTTGTGCAACCGTTTTATCTTATCTTGCTGTTGATTTTGTATTTTTCATGCTTTCTTTTTGTCTAGTCCACCATGCCTGTTTGTAGGAGCTAGGAATTTATTCCTTTGTGCAACTTCGTGATGTATACATCAAGTAGTCGACCATATGCAGGAGGATGGGACATTTTTCACTTAACAGTGCTAAATGAATGTAGTTCCTTATCTTCTAAACACATATTTTGTTTTCTACAGTGCAGTGTACTTACTTTATGTAATGTATATGTTGTAGTAGTCTACATCTTGTTTTGTTTTTCCTGTCTAATTCTACAGTTATATGTCCGCTCAGTTCCGTGAAACTGTTCTTTTTAATCATTCCTGCTCTTCAATTTTAAGGGCCGTGAATGACATAAATTTGTTATTTGGTTATCTCATTCTTGAATTTCTCATTGACTAGCTAAATAATTTAAGAATGATCTTGCTGTTTTTGTACTCTTAGGTTTATCCATTGATTTTTTTCTCCGAGCTAAGGAGAAATTGGTTTATCCATCAATAATGGTGAAAAGTGCTGTGCTAGGTTTAGTCTTTCTTTAGGTATTTCATATTTGAATGATCTAGTAGCTGAGATTTCTTCTGGCGTGTATTGTATTTCTATGGGAACTACATCTTGGACAAATTCTACATGTTCTGTTAATTTGGAAGGTCCACCGTCATAAAATGAATGATATCTGAGATCGGGAAGAAGTAATGGGAAATATCCCATATTAGTTGAACCAAATATCCCTTTTATAGTTGAAAAATGACCTAAGGGGTCATACCATAAAATGAACCAATACGGGAAATATCTCGTATAGGTTCATAATCTATATTATCTATCAATAATGGTGAAGGTCGCTGTGCTAGGTTTAGTCTTTAGGTATTTGAATGATCTAGTAGCTGAGATTTCTTCTGGCGTGTTTTGTATTTCTATGGGAACTTCATCTTGGACAAATTCTACATGTTCTGTTAATTTGGAAGGTTTTCTGTAATAAAACGAAAGATATCTGAGGTCGGGAAGAATGTAATTGGAAATATCCCGTATTATTTTTGTTTACATTTTATAGTTTAAAAATGACTAAGGTCATACCATTTAGTATGACTGGATTGCTGTCAACTAACCCGTAATGTGAACCATTCACATCAAATGACCACTATATGAAATCATAACATGTTTCTTGTAAGTAATTATTTTCTCTTAATATGTTGCTTGATAGTGCAATATGTTTGCTTGTTCGATTCTGATGCTGGCAAGATTGTGGATTCCAAAAGTGCGTAGTACTTTTATTCATGCCTAGATTATGAACAAAAGATTGAATTCTACCGCAAATATAGTACACCATGAGTGTTTCATTATATCAAGTTGCTCACTTCAGTGAATTTCTGCAGGTGGGGAGCAGACAATGCATCTAAAACTGTTTGTTGTAGCCGTGTCATCGTAGCAAGTTGGTTCATTATGTCTAATTGTTCACTTATGTGAATTTCTGCAGGTGCCGAAAGAACATTTTGCACCTCACCACTTTGTCTGAATGTCATTACAATGGTATCAGATAAGATTTTGCCTTCCTGTTATCATTGTTTTACCTATATTCTTGGCATTAGTTTAGTCCCATATGTATATATGAATGTCGAGAAAGGAATTGTTTGTACAGGAATTGAATTGGTGTATTTGTAGTTGGAATCTCCAATGTTTCTTTCATTTTAACCTTCCCAATATGGTTGAATTCAAAGAGAACTTAATTTACTTTATCCTTCACATTGGTGTGCAATAGAACTGTCTGTGTTTGACACGATTATATTCAATTTCTTCGAGTTCTTTTTTAATACATGGGTACCATCTTTGGCAAAGTTCAGTGGAGTTGCAGTATATCAGTGGGCTTATATCCACATCTATGGAGTTATTTCTTACATCTTTAGAAAACCGAATCGGACCAACCTGTCGAACCAAACACCTGAATATCATATGGTTTCCCCTTTGCTGACTTGTGTTCCATTTTTCTCCAGTTCCCTTTGTCTAGCTCGCTCCATTTTCCTCTTTCGCCATTCTTCTAAAGCTGCATATTCAAATAGTGGTACATAACATGATCTTCCAAATACATTAGATCAACTTGAAAGAATAACAAAACCAACCTAACGAGATCCGATGCTCACCTTTCAAGCTAGAAGCATCATTTAGGGTCCGCAAGTCCTGTAATCTTTTGGAAAGATCGAGTGCAGCAGTCTGTTTCGCATCTTTTGGTTGGATTGTTTCAGGTTCAGAATATGCTTCCTGCTGAATCTCCTTCACCTAAAATATAATGAAAGATTCAACTATGAAGAAACATGGACTTGTTCAACAAACATTTGCAGCTATTCTTATTTACACTCAAAAATGCAGATTATAACTATTTTCATGTTCTTGGATGCATTTAGGGAATTCTAAAAAGGTTATGTTTCTGTATCCATGTCCAAGATTTCGAGTATCGTACGAATCTAAATGTGAGGAAGTCTTTATATGTCCCAATGCTTTTTGTTTTGTAGAGTTGAAGGAAGACTTACTCTTTTTATCAGTTTGAAAGGTTGCATAGCAATGCGCATATCTTCGGCTTCCTTAATGTAATCGAGCCTGACTGCAGTGAAAACAGTAATCCATATGAAGTATGATTTGTTCAGACAAGAACAATCACAACAGAAAAACATCCCATTTGCCATTTTTATCATTCTTCAGAGGAAAACCCCATCCAAGAGGGAGAGATGCAAGAGATCTAGATCTTTTCTTACGATGTTAGCCGGATTCAAACGAGTGCTTAATCACCTTCTTCGAAGTCTTTTTTACATATATTCGAAGGATATTATTCACAGATACTTTAAAGAAAATGGATTTTCATGTAGGTGGTATGGTTGCAATTTGCAAGAGATAATCTATCCAGAAACAATGACAGATTTGGATTGGAAGCCCTAACAATCAAAACCAACAAATCCCTAACCAAATTCAGTATCCAAAAACCAGAAGATGAAATCCAAAGATCAAAACCCTAAAATCCCAAAAGAGAACAGAAGATCATGATCCCAATTTCCCATTTAAACACAAAGATCCATATGAATAAACAGCAACTTCATCAAAACAAGCAAATTTAACAACTACCCAGTTTTTAATTCAAAAAAAACACACTCATATCATCAAAATCAATGTTCCAACTGCCAAATCAAAAGAAAAAAAAATCTGGGTTTAGCTTAGTTAGTTCATACGACCATATCCTTGATCAAATTCAACAAAAAAACAGATTCAAATCAATACAAAAGAAAAAGAACCTGAATTGGGTTGATTTGATGAGGATTTGGCACGAGAAGAAGCAGACGAAAGAAACCATTGAAGCAAGAAGAGAGCGACTAAGAGATTGAAGATGTTCAAAGCTATGGTCGCATTCTTGAAAGATAATCTCAATCTCCATGATTGCTGTGTCTCCATTTTTTGCTCTCTCTTCGAAGTTTTTGTTATTTTGGTCCTTAATTATCATCAAGCTTCGAGCTTTATTGGTAGAAAACAATGGTGTCCGTCGCGTGCTAGCTACACTACATCATTAGCGCGTGAAGGGCACCAACCATAAAGATCTGTTTTTTAACTTCGACTACAATGTGTGTTCTTGTTCCTGTGAATGTCTGATTATGATAATGGTTTTGACTAGTAGAGTTTATTATTTTTTATTAATTATATATTGAGTTTTTAAAATTTTAAATTTTTATTAAAACCATATTTAATATTAGTAATGTTTAACAGTGTTGGACGTCTGTTGTAAAAATTTTCAATAATTTTATAATATAAATTTATTAAGTTTAGTTTTATAAGTATAAAAATATGGGCAATAAAATTCATCTTGATATAAAAGATTAAGTCTTATTCGACAAATACTGGTTTAAGTTAAAATTAAAAATTAAAATAATTAAATTTGTTAATTTGGATTCAACTAATAACATAAAATGAGGGATTGAAATAAAACTTTTAATTTTGAAAAATCTAATTATATAAATTTTTGAAATTAAAAATTTTAGCATGAAGATTTTAAAGTTTATTTTACTTTTGACAATTATTAAAAATTTCTAAATAATTTAAATTTAATATTTTAATTTTAATTTTTCGTTCTTGTATTTATATTATGATATTTATAAATTAATATTTTTTTATGTTTATATATTTATATTTAATAATTAATTAAATTTATTAAAAATAATTATTTAAATATAATCTAATTAATATATAAAATATTAATAATTAATAAACTATTTAAATAAATACTAAATATAATTATGTCTTTATACCTTATTTTATTTGTTTAAATAATTTAATAATAATTAACTATTAACTAATTTTATTAATTATTTTTATATAATATGTTAGTCAAATCAGGGATCTACAATTAACTATTAACTAATATAATTTGTTGTTAAAAAGTATAATATAAAAGGGTTAGGATCAACATTATTTTCTTATTTTTTTACAAGTCATAATCTTACAGGATCTCTCGGTCGTAAGACGGAGGCAACAAACAAAATGGAAGTCTTTGGTTTCAGCTGCAGTTCCAAAGTTCCAAATATTTACAATCTCTAAAGTAATCTAAAGATGAGAAGAAAATAAAATTCATGATATAATAATAACAAAGCTCAGTTGAGATCATCAACCTGACCAAATTTCATGCCAACAGCCAGAAATTTTTCTGGGTCTTGGAGTTTAGGACATAGCCTCCATTCTGTCCCTTTTTCTGCACTGCAACACAGTTGCAGGGGCTGTTCTCAATCAAATACTCTATTGTATCCATCAGTTTCGATCCCTTCATATTTCCGCTAGTCCGCTTATACCTGTAAACGGAGGAATCATCGGAGCCGAAAACCAATTCATAAGGGATAAAGAATGAACGGCGATATTCGAGGTTTGAAATTTGATGTATCTAACGTTACGTTTTATTCGCAAATAGATGAGAAGGGTATGGAACTCACCCAAGGATTGCTGAAGAGAGGGTTCGTTTTTGGCCAACGATAATAAGATCAATTCCAAGTTCTTTGGATTTAGAAATGATGACATGAGCCTTATCTTTGCCATCCATGTCAGCTTTCTCTATACGTACAGGGATTTTAGGCTGAGCAATCTCGCATGCATATTTCATTTGTTCAAGAAAATTCACATCGTTCGACCCATCGGGACCAAAAGTAGGCACCATGGCACTGGCACCGGCACCCGAAGCAAGGCTTGGTCTCCTCAGGAAAGTAGTCAATGTGTTCTTCCATGTGGTTTGGTTCTCGACATGGAGAAGGATGAGTTCGTCTTGTTCGAGCAATGCATGGGAAATTGCATATTGGAGAGCTGACGCAGAGTGGGGGGTCGGGTCAGCTACCACCATTATTTTCCGAGCTGGTGGATTCACCATTAATGGCCTTCAGAATGAAGAAAAAACACCACCACCACCTGAACAAACAAGAAAAGAGGTCTTTAGGATTGAAGAGGAAACCAATGGCACGTAATATGAGGCTGTCATTTTGATGATGGTGAGCATTTCATGAAGTTTACCATATTAACAAATGGTTTGATTTAATTTTGTGATTGGATGGCTTTGAGCTAATTTTTGGGGGGTTATAAATCAGTCCCCTCTGGTTGTATTTGCTAATTTTGGTGAATCCTATAGACTTGGTCAATGCCAACAAAACCATGTCTTATACAAAAATAAATCGCCTACTGAGATTCACAGATAACTATTCGGTCTGGTATAACTCGGCATAGGACTCAAAGGAGGACTTAAAAATATAAAACATATTGAGATTCAAGTCCTGGCATAACCATAAGATCAAATTAGGTTGCCGTCGCTAGGACTCAACTTGAGACCTACTGAATACCACCTTTAAGGATGATAGTTTGGACCAACTAAGCTAAACTTCGAGTTCAACCACTGAAATATTAAGTAATTAATTAAATACAAGATTATACTCGGAACTCATTCGATCTTATGAGCAAAGACATTACTTATCTGCTAAAATAAATCTTTAAAAAAAATACAAGGGGAGCATCTGTTAGTCTAATTCTAAAACCATTTGTTCCTTTCAATCAAAATGGTGCAAAGTATTTAATATGAACTCAATATTGAAAACTTGACTTCAACATGTTCCTCTACCTTGCAGTTTGTTGTTCCTGACATCCTGTATCAACAAATAAGATTCATTTTCTATTTCTTTTATATATTTGGAGGATCATACTCCGTATCCATGTTCGAATATGATTCAGACATGAGTACTACGAGAAAAATGATGGGTTACGGCAATGTAGTTCAAAAGCAAATATGTATCAGTGAACAAAATGCATCTGTATTCACAAATTATCATTATTCTGTTTGAAGGACCGATGCACAGATACGTACCTACAAAACCTTCAGCTTTTTGCATTTAATTTCTCCAAAAGGATTTTGTTCAATAGGCCAGGGTTTGCTTTGCCTTTTGATAGCTTCATTACCTGTATAAGGTCACTATTTTCAGAAGGGAAATACCACCAAATTCATACAAGCAAATGAAATGTAACTTTTCTGTAAATTTAACATACCTGGCCAGCAAAAAAGCCCTGTAGCTTAGTTTTACCGCCACAATATCGTTCAAGCTGCTTCGGATTCTCTGATATCACTTTATCTATCATTTTCCCAATCTCACCAGGATCATTTATCTACAAATGTTGGAAAATGTGTCTCATAATTTCTAATAAACCATCATTTAGATTAAAAAAAAAAAAAATTGGAGAAATAACATATCAGCTTATTTGGATTTGGGTCAATGTCACATCTTCCTCTTTATATTGCTTAGAATGACTCCAAATGATTAATCTAAAGTTAAGGCATCCACCAAAATGTTTCTTTTAGTTTGCTTGTAAGGGCTCAGTTTTGGTTAAGTTTATAATCCTATCCTTCCATATTCAATGACTTCAAGAAATACAACTAAAATTTACTTCTACATTACTCTTAAGAGACAGAGACATTCAAGTTTAAAAGAAAGCAATAGGTCCAACTTACCTGAACAAGGTCCTTCTCTTCTATGAGTCCCTTGACGGTTCCACCTTTGGCTAGCAGCTCAAATAGTATCTGCACATTTTAGGAATTTGTTTAGAAACAACAATACAATCATTGACACTATACAAGAATAAGGATTTTGTATTGAAATAGCTCAAATGCTTCTTTTTTTCTTTCTTGTTCATTTGTTTAATACCTGCAAATGAAAAATGTATGCCAGACTCTCAAAAGTTTGAACTGTTTCCCCCAAAGAAAGATAACTTTAACTCTTTTCCAATCTTTCCACTGATAGTTCCGCCTTTAATCGAAGCTATCAGCTCCCCAAAGATCTCTCTCTCCCCTTCTTTCTCTCTGCAACACGTCAAACAGGTCATCAGCAATCTGCAATACACTGCCTAAAACAAAAGGATGCACAAAAAAGCAAACAAAGATTATATCAAGCCTAAGACTTTGAAAAAAAAGCTGTTGAAATATGATTTTTTTAATACACATTCAATTACACGCTCAAAACTTGAAAATCTACTAGAAAATACATTCACACATAACAGATGGCGAGTAAGATTTTGAATGGAAGAAACTCAAAAAGCAATGATTTTGAAAGGACCCCATTAAGAAGAAAGGCTTTTTGATAAATGTATTTACTTGCTTGAACCAAACAATCGTTTAAAAAAACAAAATTCGAACCATTGTAAAGAAGAAGATTCCAGTTTCATAAGATTACTAAAATTAAAAGGATGGTTTGGTGCTTACTTGTGTGAGCAAAGGAGACTGAACTGAGAAAGTATGAAACTTTGAGACTTAACAGCCTTCCAACAGGCAACAGCCATCCAAATGTAGCACAAAAAAGAATCCACGAATTAAAAAAAAATGTTGAAATTTACTATGTTTTGAAAGCTTTCACTGCCAAAGTGGGCGTGCCGGAGTGGTTATCGGGAATGACTAGAAATCATGTGGGCTTTGCCCGCGCAGGTTCGAATCCTGCCGCTCACGATTTTTCACAGTCATTCGGATTCTTTCTCTTGAACAAAATCTTTATTTTTTCAGTTTGAAGAAATATCTTCCTTCCTTCCTCTCTGTGTGTAAGTTGGTTCATGCATTCTTATCAACTGGACCTGAAATAAAGCATTTAGCTACAAGAATGAGGTCCTAGGAGCCGTCGGTCTTAAAAAAAATTGAAATTTTAATATGATTTAAAAAAATATAATTCTTTTGGTATTTTTTTTATTAAAAATGTATTTGTATTTTTTTTAAAATTTTATAAATTCATCCCCTAAAAATTTATAAATTTATCCCTATTATTTTTTATTAATACAGATACGAATATAAATAAGAGATATAATAATTTTTAAAATTATAAAATATGAAAAAATATATAATAAAATCATATTTAAAAGAATCGGTAGAAACATAATGCTATAAAATCATATACAGATATATAAGTGTGTTATATATAACTAGTTAGATTCATAAATTATGCATTGTATAAGGACTGATATAGGAAATTGACACAAAATATATATATATATATATATATAATTTTCACAAATTGATTAAAGCCATCTATTTCCAGTTAATAGTCTTAGGTGGACGATGCGGCACCGTTTGCAATCGAAAATCCCCTTTATAACCCAGAGCGCAACCCGTTTAAAAAAATTCCCAAATTCCAAAAAGAAAAGAAATCCCTCGAAGGTGACACAAGGAAGAAGATGAGGCCAATGCCGATGGAATTCGTTGTAGACCAAGACGATCAAGGCTCAGCCATGGAGGTAGACGATGTTGATCAGCTCGATATCTTCGGCGAAAGCTCCATCTACTTCGAGAACAAGCTCTCCGACGCCGATTTCTTCAACAACTTCGAGGACGATTTCGATGACACCGACATCAACTAAAGGAAGAAGGTAAAAAGTTCCAGAGGCCTCTTCTTCTTTTCTTTCTGTTCCGATTTTCTATTTCGAACTGCTCTATGGATACTGGTGATATAGTCTATGAATTTCTGTCGGTATAAATGCGATTTCTCATCTTTTTTAGAATCGTCTTTCAATTTGTTTTGTTATTGTTACCGTGCTTTTATTTATGAATCTGAGAAACAAATAAACAGACAGGTATGACTGGCATGTAAATCAACTGTTGCAATTGAATCAGAAGGAAAATTTGGCTGAAGTCTTATATTTTATGTATTAAACTACCAAATCCCTAGATTACCTAATTTGCAATGTATTTCGTACTCAATTGCCCTGTAACTTGGTACTTTTTGCATATCCTATTTAAAAATTATAATCAAAAGTTAATTTGTATTCCATTTGCAACATCTAAATGAGAATCAGGTTCTTAAATCTAAAACTCAATTTGGATTTAAAACAGTGTCAATGAAATTTACAATTTAATTCGGTTTTAATTCGAGTTTATATTATCGCACAAATTGTCTTCAACTCGAAAATAAGAAAATTACACTGAAATTATTTCAAAAGCCTCTGAAAAAGTTTGCAAATCTAGAAACTAAATTAAGAAGTAATCACCAATCTGTTTTATGTCAATCATCAAAAATTCAAAATCAAACCAAAGACCGAAGTAACATTCCCAACAACATACATTTCAAACCTAAACAAGAAGATGCAACATCCCAGTACCACGTACACATAAACATGTGTACCGAAGAAAACAACAGATAGAAAATACAAGATCGGAGTTGCATGGCGGCTGAGAGGAGAAGCAAAGTGTCCAAGTAGTTTTCGGACGTAACCAGATAAATATTCATCATCCGATGGAAAATAGCTACAAAGATGGTATGCAGGAAGACGGTGGCAAGTCGGTCATCCTGAAGCATAATGACAGCAATCAAGTTTTATTACTTGGAAACAAGGAAAGGGATCAAATCTGATTCACAGAATAAATATATAGATAAAATGAACTGCTTGTTATGTTGCTCCAACTCTTCAATTTTCTTCTAAATATTTTTGTCTGCCGCATGTTGGGCATGTATAAGACATAGGTATAGGGGATAAGACTCTCCAAATGAACAAAAAGACTTGGAAAAAGTTGAATATATATTTGTCAAATACATATTCGTATTTGAAAATTGAAACTCAAAACCAAGTCCATATGCATAACACAGATTGCTAAAATCAGGCATTGTTTGTGTTCAATTTTAGAATGCATAAGACTTTTCTAACTGAACTCCTTGGGAATTAATTATAGGTTTTATCTTGAAACGTTAATAGGGTGAAGGAAACTTACCATCAAAGCCGAGCTGCAAGTCAACTGAACAGGCTTCATGGGTAAACACTAGCATTCTAAAGCATATGTTGGGACCTACAATAATAGAAAAATAATTACGATGATTTCAAAAGTATGATAAGAAAGAAAATCAGATAAACTCTAGGTGAGTTCATTCGTCGTTCTAATGAAAATATGACAAGAAAATAGGATAAGCTATGATAAGGAAAATCGGTTAAGCTCTGGTTGATTACTAATTCTACCTTTCTACAGAATATAGAAGACTAAATAATCCCACTAATGGTAATCAGTCCACATGTATCAGACAAATTCAAACAAAAAAATACAAAAAACAATAACATTCGGTTGTTCAAAGCGCAACCATAACAGGAAGAAGTCAAATCTTTTTAAATTGAAAATGAGCCGACTCACAAGTCACACACACATGTGACCATTCCAACAAGCAATTTTTTTTTAAATATTAGGAAAATTTTCAAAAAAAAAAAAAAAAAAACTTATGACAAACAATATTTGTCGCAAATAAATTTGGAAAAAAGAAGGAAAAACTAAGGAAAGGGCAAATTTATTAGTGACTACAAAGAATCCAAGAAGATAATCCTGCAAACTTGAGCCTCCTACCTCGAGCATATTCTCATCAAGAAAACCGGATGTGCTATGTGTCATACCATTAGAAATATCGTACTGGAGAATCCTTAGCTTTCCTTCCTACATTGGGAAATATAGAAATTTGGATTAATTAGTCTGCCGTCGCACATAAAAAGCAAGGATTAGTAGCAAAATTGCAAATACAAAATTCATTTAAATGTCAACTGCTGACCTTTGTTCCATACACAAGGCCACCTCCGACAGAAGGATGAAAGCAAGCAACATTTACCTCATCCTCTGCACTTGGAAGAACTCTCACAAGCTCCATGTCAGAAACTCTGTACACCTGAGTAATGAAGTAAAACAATTACATGAGAGGCACATGTACAGGACAACATGCTAGAAGGGATTTTATATTCTTAAAACAATACCACAATCAGATTGATAAAATGTTTTTTATATAGAATAGGGTTTAACCAGAGACACACTAGCTGTGATTGAGCAGATAACACTGAGAACATGCATAAAACATTTAAATCCCTTTCAACATCCAGGAGTAACCAATTCTCAACAAATCAATAAAAACGAGGCAACCAGAACTACAATAACATAGATGAAGAAATCAATCACATGCTTTTACCTCCAGGATGGTGTAAATGGGCACTGTGGTCTGTCCATCTATTACCACACTTTTGAGAAGTGAGCTGTGGCGACGACCATAAGCAAGTAATATATGCTCTGATGTGGGTGAAAACTGCATTAGAAAACACAAGGTACATATATTACAGCTTTGCACCTGTGGGTACATAAGAAATGCATTGAATTTATTCATTAAACTGCTTTCACATAAGGCAGCAATGCAGGTGTCTCCTAAATATGCATGGAAATCCCATGGCACAAAAATCCACAAATCACAACAGAACATGTTTTCATTCAAAGAACTGAACAGAATAATCTACACAAAAAGGTGATCAGGGAGCAGATTTGGACCTGAATAGATGTTAAGCAGTGAGCAGCTCTTATTGCCCGTGAAGCAAGCACCAATCCAAATCTACACAAAAGAGCATCAAAATCACAAAAGTATAATAACATAAACTGTAAGCAGAAAGAAGGGTAGGATTATAAAGAATAGATTATAAAATGTTAGGAATTTACGTGGCCTCCTCAAGCGAATATATACGGAGTTCATACATAACTCGATGTGCCAAGACTGGGTGTCGTGTGGGGGATGTCGCAACTCCTGTAACATCAGAATTAATCTGGCTCTGGACTCCAGGACCAACTTCCAAATGAGGAAGCATACAGGCAACACAGGCTGCTAAAAATCTCCCACAAGGTGAAAAATGTGCACCCATTTCACTGCAATTATGTTTTTAGATAACAGTTAAAGAATATCAGTGATAACATACATAAGAACATAACAACGACAAGACACCAAAGGAGAGTAGTTTTGAGACAAAGCTGAAATACAGGCAATGGAATAATTAATAGACAACGTCTTCACAAAACTATGGCGGTGAAGAACACACCTGCAAAGCACAGCATGAGGAATGGTCAAGCGACATTTCTCTGAGTCAAGGAAAGCACAAGGATCTTTCATATCATGAGGCCATATTCTAAGTTTAACAGTGCAAGGTAGTTCAGCTGCTGCCGCTGCTGCCGCAAGAGATGTAGCAAGTTCAGATTGAATTCTACTGGCAGCAGGTTGAGGATCACTACTATCATGTATGATGTTTCTATAACCAGATTCTCCAGTTCCGCCAGAGGAGACCATGCGAGAACGTGAAGAACGATGCCGTGGATTTGACCTTCCAGAAACTCTTGATTGGCCAACACTCGTGGCCATACCCGAGGAAGCTACTGAAGCAGAAGTTCCTGTTTCATCAGTTGGAAGTGAGTTCTCCTGACCACCACCAGTAGCCAAACGCATATTGCGTTGACCAGCTTGGGTCTGACCAATTAACCATCCTTGCAAGAAAGGTAGCTCCCATGAAGTTGGATCACCAAAAGGAAAAAACTGAGTAGTTCTTTCCGCTGATTGCACCTCCATGGGCTCCATTGCAGAATTGGAAACATCAGTTTCCATCTCAGTTGGTAAAGGATTGCCTCCGGTTTCTTCAGGCAATGGAGAAGAGCTATTGGGTTCAACAGGAGACAACAAAAGTTCATATTGCCCAGTTGGAGTTGAATAGGTCAGAAGCCGTACTGAGGCTGATTGATCACCTCTCTGATGCACGCCATTTGAACCAATGTAGCCATCAGTATTCTGCAAAGATGTTCGCCCATTATCTCTAGAAAATGAAGGCCATATCATGAAAGGTAAAGACATTAGAGGTAGTTCATTTGTCAAATTAGATCGATCATTTGCCAAATATACAGTTGGGGCTGGATAACGCAAGTAACCAGGAGAAGTTGCCACTGTCATTGATGAATCAGGTGAGTCAAGATCGTTGACCTGCAAATATAACCCGGAAATCTAATTACTTGGAGGGTAGACTAAGTACATAATCAATTTGATAGAACCAAAATTTCACCTCAGCAGTCAAAAGAAACGGGGCTGCATATGGATGAAAATGTACAGCCCTGAGAGAACGTCGTGTCTTCAGTATAATAGATGGAGATGATGTCTCTCCTCTCCTGTTGTAGTGCCATATATATAACTGACAATCAATTCTAAAGTCAGGCAGATGTGTATCAATCTAAATAAAGTACACATATATGGAACAAACAGCCTCACCTTATGCCCTGAGGCTACTGCAAGAACTTCACCTTGAGCATGGAAAGCAATAGACGCAATAGGACGGTCTGCGTTAAGAAGAGAAATGAGCAATAACACAACATAAACACATTCATGTGCTCTCAATGTGAAATGTTACAAAAGGAAATCCAAAAGAGTAATTACAGAAATCACGCGTTCCTATACACTCAGCAGTATTTGCATCCCATAAGCGAACTTCATGATCCAAACTTCCACTTGCAAGTATCTCCGGATACAGTGGATGGAATCTAACCTGTAAAATTCCAACAGCAAAAAATATTAATGCCCCCAATTGCAAAATCATTTAGGCATTCTAGAAAAGATCTAAAAATGCATTTACAAACCACAATCATCGAAGTGATCTTCTGGATGCATACAGATGAATTGAGCAACTTTGTTTTATAAATTATTTTTTATCAATCCAGTTAGGTTGAAGTGACAGGTAGACATTAACAAAATTTAAAAGGCAAAAAGTTACAGACCACCCAAGGTGTCCTGCGATGACCATTCAACACCTTCAAACAGTTTCCAGTCTGGCAATCAATAATCTTAACTGTATGATCTCCACTGCAGGACCAAAATCCAGGTAAAATATGTATCAAATCTTAGGGTGAAGTTAACTGGACACCTGATTAGACTGATAAAATACAGGCAAAAGTAACTCACTGTGTAGAAGCAAGTGTTTTTCCATCCGGACTGAAGGCTGCGGCAATAGTAGACCTTGGAGGAGGCAACAATTGGCAGTATTTTGCTGAAAAATGTCGCAACGATTCTGCCTCCACCCTGCAACCCCATTGAATTGCAAGAAAATTTATCAGTATCCCCAATATAAATAGGAACAAAGTTCTATGAATCACACATGACAATAAATGGACCACAAAGTAAAATATAAAACTTAGTTGCTTCCACTTAAAACTGTGAAAAAAATGGAAAAGAATGATATTACCAGGAAAGAAGATCAGATCTTGCATCTCTTGTTGCTTGACATTTTTTCATGAAGGAATCAGGACGGGTCTTTAACCCTTCTCCCCATAGCATTCGTGATGATCGTTTGGATCGTGGAGTAACTTCTCTCTGTACCAATAACTGAAAGACATTGCTAGTGCAAGCAAAACATAAAAAGAACTTATTCAGCATAAGCATGAAATATCACAATTTTGTACTCAAATCAATATAAATGGAATAATGGAAAATTCAAACCTAAAAATATAGAGCTAAATGAGCATAGAAGAACAAATTAAATAGTTAAATCGGTAGAAATCTCAGCTGACTTCATTAAATGTAACAATTATGGGTTAATCTTATCAGCTTAGGAAGGAATAACATTTTCCATAGAAACTTTTCTTGCAACTAAAGCATAGATCTCTTATAGTAATTTGGCCAAAAAAGAATCTGAAAAAAAAATCATCGTTTCTTTATGCACTGTTTTACCTGAATTGGTTGAAATTTGGCAAAATTCATAAACATTAAAAAGTTATGCTTTAGATTAAGAAAATAGCACCAAAGTTTCTAGCATTCAAATCCTTTCAGTAACACGATAGGAACAATTCCGGCTTAATTCCAAAATTAATCGAAAATTCAGAATAAAACAACTCAAACCTCAAAATTCAACATGCAAAACAAATCTAAATCCCAAATTACAACATATTTTCTAATCAATACGGAACAAGATCTTAAATTTACATCAAAATTCCCCAAAATCTATCCGAATCTTCTGCATCGGAATCCAAGAGTAACCCTAAAATTCGAATCCAAATCCAATTCACCTAACAGAAAATAGGCTGAAAATTCGTTGGCGTAAAAAGTTTTACCTGGTCCTTCGCGAGCTGGAAGTTGATGGCGCATTCAAATCTTCGGTTCGTACTGAAGAATCTCTCATCGTTCGCCGAAGTTTCTCAAGCTTCAATAAGTCTCGGCATTTTATTAAAAAGGAAAAAAAAGAAAGAAAAGAAAAAAAGGCTGAGAAATATTCTTCCCTTTTTGTTTAAAAATAGAGGCCTAAGAGAATTAGGTTTTGAATTTGTTTGTCAGTGTAAATTATTATTGGTTGATTTTTTAAAATAATAACTATTTATTTATTTATTTATTCATTTTCTCAGTTAGAACACTTTGTTTGTTTCTAGGGAAAACCTAGAAGTAAATAGAAGAAAATATTATTATAATAGTAATTAAAATTAAAATTAAAAAATAATGTTTCTTTATCGAAAGAAAATAAATCTTACGTGGCTTCGCCTTTGAGCTTTATTATATAAGATTTTTTATGGTTAGGCCGGCATTATTATTTAATTAAAAAAATAACCCTTCGAAATATGGGGTAAAACGATGCGTTTTGGGCTTTGATCCGAATCCAATTATATATCAAATTATCAATAAAAATTATTCAATTATTATTGTTATTTTTTAAAATTTTAAAAATATGACTTTATTAGGAATCATATCAAGATACAACACAAATATGAATCATATTAAAAATAAATAAATTTAGGTGGAGAAAAAAACTGTTACACGAATGTGTCAAAGACACAATAATACTTGGGCTGAATAACACCTTTAAAATCCATATCTCATATTAATACGATCATTAAAAAATATTAATTAACATGTAAATATTTATGTGTATCATGTTAAATGATTATTTAAAAATAAAATTAAAATATTGGAGAACGATTTAGAATAAAGATCATAATTTAAAGATAAAATTGAAATATTTAAATAATTATAAATTAATTTATAGTTTAGGGACCAATTTAAAGTTTTAAATTTAAGGTTTTTTGAGTGGATCAATTTAGAGTTTTTAGTTTAAGTTTTTTTTACTTGGGTCGGGTTATTGGATCCAGGTCTGATTATGGGTAACAATTTGGCCCGGACATAAATATTTTTAAAAAAATATAGAGTTTATCAGATGAGCTCTTTAGATTGATACCTAATGTAGTTTGTGAGAATGAATTGATTGAAGAAGCTATTGGTGTACATTCCATCTTCAATAAGATCGAATAACGTTAAATTCGAGCCTTTATATTTCGAAACCGGATACCATATAATTCCCAGTGTTCGCAAAGCCGGAAATCAGAGGAACTCGAACCGCCGATGTCTGCCGGAGTGCCTGTAAACTGACTAGTACACCTTTCAGCTATTCTTAAGCCCTAAATTTCACACAGATACAATGCAGCCTTGTTCGAATATACATCGAGTTTCAGAAATCAAAATAACACGGTGTCGAAATACCGGACGGACTAAAATGAACCAATAAAAAGCAGATATTCCAATGACAGGAGAATAGAGATGAACAACCAAAAGATGCATATCCAAAAGGCATAAGAAAGTGGCCACTGGTGCCAGATTCATTCACACAGGTAATTGAGTAACCATATTCGAGTAAAAGAAGTATCAAGTGAGGCAATAAGATCGGAAAGAGTTATCGGGATTCTGGCATCCATATGAGAACAAATACAACAACAAAAAGCATAGACAAGTTTGTTCAAATACTTGACAAAAAAACATAGATCATGACAAAGAACATCGAAGTATCATAACATTCGGATCAAACATACAATAATGTAGGATGAATTCTTAGAAAACAGATTTACCCCAAATGTTTTACATGGAACTGATTAAAATTTATGAACATTTAAAGATGGAAGAATGACATATAATTGAATTATTGAATCCAATCACTGAGAACTATTTACCTAATGAACTAAATGCTTAAGTAATCTTTTATGATGTACGTAAACAATGTGTAAAAATCAAATCACCTTATAAGAACCTGACAGATACTATATCAAGCTTTAACCAGTTGATCCTCCTCGTCGTCATCAATATCCCAACTTAAATCCTCTTCTTCCTCCGCAACAGTCAACCGCTTAAGCAGATCAACCTTATTACTGGTCCCGACATCTTCCCCTTTACTGTCATTGATACTCCGTATGTCCTCAATTGCATCCCACCCTTCCTCCTCGTGCACAGACGAACTTGAAATCACCGATACATCACTATCCTTGCATGAACCTGCTTTCTCCTCATCGACTTTTGAATACTTGTCAACATCTTTACTTGAATCACCCTCCTTGGTATTTACATGTCCACTATTCTCTTCATCATTCTCATCGATATCCCAGCTCAAGTTTTCGTCTTCCTCTCCTGAAATGGCGCGATTAACAAGCTTAACTCTAGCTTCCTCTGCTTTCATTAGCCTATTCAACTTGTAAAAATAATTACACCAATATCTCCCTGATTCACCTTCATCAGAATCCATCTCTTCAAGAATTGTTCGAATAACTGAATTTTCACTTAACAAGTCCTCAATTTCCCCCTTTCTCTCTTCTAAATTGAACCCTAACTTCCAATTCTGAAAATCCTCCGAATCATCTGGTTCCATACAGTAAGTACTTCTATCTGATTGAAGAGCTCGAATTTGCATCTCAAAACGACTGTAACGTTTTCCATTAATGCTATTAGTACTAATAGTACTCAATCGTCTACTACTAGAACTTCCAGAATCAGAATTATCATCATATGACGGTGATAAGAACGAGTCTTTACCGTGAGCTATGATTTGAGCTGTTGATTTCCAAACGGAGATACCGATGTCATCGATGGCTTGTCCCACCGACTCCAGCTTCTCCTGGGCAACGGTGGCGCCGATCTCAAGGGAGTCGTTGACGGCACGTGAAGCCACGCTCCGGATGATCTCGGTTTCCTTCTTTAACCCGGATCCGAACTCCTCAAAGTCCTTCCGATATGATTCCACCACGGATTCCGACTTGTCGGCAAGGGTTTTTATTAGGCCACCGAAACTCCACGTAGTATTCGATACCGGGTTCGGATTCGAGTCGGTGGGTGAATGAGAGGAATGGGATTGAATATCATCATCATCGGCAAATACAGATTTGAAGAAATCCATTGGAGATTTGCACAAAGTTCAATTGAAATTTGGAAGAGGAAAACAAATCTTTTCCTTTTTAATTTTAGCAATTATATTTGTATTTATTAATGTGAAAATTAGGGTTTTTTTGAGGGATAGGGGAAAAGGGAGATGATTGGGAATTTGCCACGTGATCGTGTGGTGGAAGGAGATGGGGATTTGGCCATTTTAATTTTTAGGATAAACTACTCAAAAGACCATTCAATTATGAGATTGATCTTAATTTAACCATCATATTTTAAAATATTATAATATGATCATATAACTATTAAAATGATATCAATGAAGCTATTCACCATTAAAATCTAACGAAAAGTATAATGTAATTGTTAAATAATATTAATATAATTATATATTTGATTCTTATTATTTATATATTATATTAATTTAATTTTATATTAAATTTAATAAATATATTCTTTAAAAAGTATTTTTCTTATTTTATCTTTATTAAATTAATATTTTTTTAACCAATCAAATAGTGACATCTGTAATAAATATTTTAATTTTTAAACCCATCTTATCTCCCCTCTCCCACATATTTGATCTTGGCTTATTGTCCGTATCAAACTTTGAAAACATATGGCAAGGTATTGTCCTAATTTAGGATTGTTTGGTCGTAAAAATCATGTTTTATGACCATTGATTAATAGTAAGAATAGAAAAATGAATCATTAAATTTAAAAAAGTCACAAACAAATCATTTAATTAATTATTATAAAATAAATTGTTGGATCAATAAACATAAATGATATTATTAACGGAGTTGGTTTAAGTGGTAATCAGTTTGGTTGCTTAAGCAAGTCTCAAGTTTGAGACGTTATGTACACAGAAAATCTCTATTGGAAGACTCACCCATCAAAGCTAAGTGTGCGACACGGGTTAGTCTAGATTAGTCAGAGTTAAACTCTAGAACCAGAAGAACAATAAAAAAATAAAAATAAGTGATGTTAGAAACACTTTTAATGATTTTTTTATTAGATAAATCATTCGATTATTAATACAATTAGAAATAAATCATTCAATTATAGATTTTTATACTGAGCTATACAATTTTAATTTTATGAGAGATATTCAGTAAAATTCTCTTCTTTTTTTATTTGTAGTTTCTCTACCGTCCGATTATCTTAATTGAGTTCAAGTTTTTATATAATTCCTTAGAATTGAGTCGTGTTTTTTCGGGTTTTTTTTTTTGTTAGGATAAGCCAAATTCAATTCGATATAAATTTGTTTCATTAAAATATAAATTTTATAAAGTTAATTTAAAAATTTTAAATAAATAAATTATAAAATGAGATTTAAATAATTCAAAAAATTATATTTAGTATATTATTTTTAAGTTCGAGTTAAATTCTCAAATTCATTTTATGTATGCATATCAAATATAATACATATATATTATACGTGATTATAAAAAAGTCATAAATTATAATCGATTAGTAACACAATATTATAAATATTTATAATTAAATTTAAATATAAATTTGAACAATTTGATTCGATTAAAATTTTATGATCTTAACTAAAAAACTCAAATAAAATTTAATTTATAAAATATGACTCATTAATTCGAACGAATAATCACCTATAGTTTCCGCATCAGACTTGTTTGTAATTTTGTGAAATTGAATGACTCTTTTGTAGTAATATTACGAATAACTGGGTGACGTGTAATTTAATTTAGTCTAGCAATACTGGGGGCATTATCGGAAATAAAACTGGCGGTTTCTCAGTTAAGTTTACCGGCCGCCGACTCCACCGATTCCCCAAATATATACAAACAAAACCAAACAAAAATTTTCATTTTCTCACACTTCTGAATCCTCCTTCGTTTCCTCCGCTCAAAAAAAACAAACAAACACAATTTCCCAAAAAATTTATTAAATTAAAAACAAATAGTTTCATTTTGATTTTCCTCCGATGCGTGGCCATGATTGGATCAACACATGTCTTCCCGACGAGCTGATCTTGGAGGTCTTGCGGCGGCTCGATTCCAAAGCCAGCCACGACGCATGTTCCCTCGTCTGCAAACGGTGGCTCGGTCTCGATCGGTTGAGCCGCTCCACTCTCCGAATCGGTGCCTCCGGGAGCCCTGACCTTTTCATCAAGTTCCTCGCTCAACGATTCGTCAATGTCAAGGCAGTTTATATCGACGAGAGATTATCGGTTTCTTTTTCTGTTGACGCGGTAATCGAATCTCAGATTCGTCGAATTTTGGTTGATTCTTTGAAATTAATTTAGAATTTTATGCACTCTGAGATTGATCTATCTTAATTACTTTGTCTAATTGGTCGCGGATGATCATTTATTTGGATTTTACAAAATGTTGTAGAAGCGACCAAGTGTTAGACGTGTTAATAAATAATGAGGTAGCTTAAATTGTTCTTACACCAGGGGGAAAAGGCGTGGCAGAGCTGATTAGACATTTTAATGAGGTAGTTTAAATTATTATTGGTGCAGGAGAAAAGAACTGATTATAGGTATAATTATATTTAAATTGATTTATGTGAAAGGAAATAATCATTTTCTTGATCTTTTATATAAAAAATGTTGTAGAAGCGACCAAATGTTAGGCAAGTTAATGAGGTAGATTAATTTGTTCTAGATGCAGGGCAAAAGGCGTGACAGAGCTGAGAATGTGCTTACATCTTTCAAGTTACACTATACATCCCAAAGCAGACCTGACAAAAAAGAGGATTGTGAATCATTCTCTTTGACAGATGCCGGTTTGACTGCAGTTGCTGATGGTTTTTCTAAGCTAGAAAAGCTGAGCTTAATCTGGTGTTCTAACGTTACAAGTTTTGGTATAATGTCCCTTGGACAGAAATGCACTTTCTTAAAATCCTTGGATTTGCAGGTAATTCAGTGTATGCTAGGGGAAGTTTTGGTAATATTTTACTCTATTGTGTATCTCAATTTGATTGATTATTCCTTATTCTTTCAACGGATTAATTCTACAAAGTGATGTAAATATAGTGCTCTTAAATGTCTATAGTTTTTGATACTTAAAATGCATCACCATATCCTTGAATTTCTATGTTACTTAGACTCAAGTGGGAGTGTCAGAATGGTCCTGACATGGATATGCCTAATTTTGTACAAGTTTTTTCATATATTTGGAGGGTCATAGCTTCGTACTCATGTTTGAATATATGTCGGGCATGATACATAAGAAAAATAACTTGAGCAACATGATGAAACTTATCATGTTCTGTGAGTAATTCACCAGACAAACTTAAGTTGCTTATGATGTTTTTTTTAGGGTTGCTATGTTGGAGATCAAGGTCTAGCTGTTGTTGGACAGTGTTGCAAGCAACTTGAGGACCTAAATTTGTGTTTCTGTGAAAGCTTGACTGATGTAGGATTGGTTGAGTTGGCAACCAATTGTGGCAAATCATTGAAATCTCTTGGTGTGGCTGCGTGTGCCAGAATAACTGACAAATCACTGGAAGCTGTGGGGTCTCATTGCCAATCTCTTGAGACCTTGTCATTGGATTCAGAGTTTATCAGTAATAAGGGGATCGTTGCTGTTGCCCAAGGATGTCCTCTTTTGAAAGTCTTGAAGTTACAATGTATTAACGTCACAGACAAGGCTTTGATGGCTGTGGGAGTTTCTTGTTTGTCATTGGAAGTGTTGGCCTTACACAGTTTCCAGCAATTTACAGACGAGTTGGTCACTTTCCCTATATCTCTTATGCATGATGATTGAAATATCACCCACATTGAATTGCATTGTTGAAGGCTATTTGGACTATTAGTTTCTCCCCTCTTAATTCATTTTAGGAATGGAAATGGATCTTCCTCAAAGTTTTGTCTAATTGGTCTTTGTTTTACAATGTTTCATATTGATGTCATGATAATTGAAGTATGACTTTCATTCATGTCTCAGGGGTCTTCGTGCTATTGGCAAAGGGTGCAAGAAACTAAAAAATCTTATTTTGAGTGATTGCAATTTCCTGGGTGACAGGGGTCTAGAGGCAATTGCCACTGGCTGCACTGAACTTACACATCTTGAAGTTAATGGCTGCCACAATATTGGAACCATTGGACTGGAGTCTGTTGGGAAATCTTGCCCGTATGTTTATCTTCAATTGCTTCCCTTTGCTACTGACTTTTTAAGGGGACAAGAGTCCAGGCTTTAGCTGTAGCTAGGTCTCATATCCGATCCCTATGATTGGGTGGCACACTGTACCTTTATTTTTTTTTAAATTATGAATTATATCAATTCTGAAGTCTTTGACTTCATGCAGGCGCCTGACTGAGTTGGCTTTATTTTACTGCCAAAGGATTGGTAATTTTGCTCTTACTGAAGTTGGAAGGGGCTGTAAATACTTGCAAACTCTTCACTTGGTAGATTGCTCTAGCCTTGGCGATGAAGCCATTTGCAGTATAGCCAAAGGTTGCCGAAATCTGAAGAAACTTCATATCAGGAGATGTTATGAGGTCTCTCTCTCTGAATATTCCTCTACTTGCAATATGCTTGAACCTCTAGTACCGACTTCATCAGGAAAATGACTTTACCAGTTGAATGGAACAGGGGAAATATTTTGAATGGCTGTCTCATTCATGATGCTTTTGATTCTCCGTAAAATGGCAGTTGGGTGCTTTGCTGTTTAAAGAACAGTGTTCTGATTCCAAAATGTTTGAAGGGAGAATTTTACAGATATCTAAATGCCTCATCTTTCGAGTCTTTGCATTTGTAGACTTGCTTCTTTTAGATGTTGGCAATCATTTATTTTTTAGTTTCTGCAATTCCATAACATGATATAAATCTTTAACTTGTATCATGCTGATAGGTTGGAACCAAGGGAATCATAGCTGTTGGTGAGAATTGTCACTCTCTCACGGATCTTAGTCTCCGCTTTTGTGATAGGTGTGTCTCATTGCACTTTCCTTCCCGCTTTCCGAGGCAATTCTATTTGTCCAAGCTATTTCATGTTGTCAGTCTTGTCTTGAGTTTTTTTCTGTGTGTAAAATATGGTGTAGACATTCGCATTACATCTAAACTTTTTTTTGCCATTTTTCTACTAGGGTGCGGGATGAGGCTCTTATTGCTGTCGGTCAGGGATGCCCATTACAGTATCTAAATGTTAGTGGCTGCAACCAAATAAGTGATCCCGGAATTGTAGCCATTGCAAGAGGATGTCCTCAACTTGCTTACCTCGATGTGAGTGTTCTCCAGGTGTGTACTTCCTCTCCCTGTCTTTGCTTCTTTATGTAGATAAGCTTCTCTTCAACTTTTTTTTTTTCATTATAATTTTGCTGCTGCTTCCGATACTTCTTCGAATCGCAGGGCAACCTGATTGTTATTTTATTTTACCTTCCATTCCGATTCATTACTTGCTTATCAATCCCTTTCAATGGCAGAATTTGGGCGACATAGCGCTGACCGAGATAGGAGAAGGTTGCCCCTTACTCAAGGATATTGTACTGTCCCATTGCCACCAAATAACTGACATCGGTCTTTCCCATCTGGTCAAAAATTGCCAAATGCTGGAGTCATGCCACATGGTGTACTGCCCGAACATAACTGCCACCGGAGTCGCCACTGTGGTTTCCAGTTGCCCGAACATAAAGAAGGTCCTGGTCGAGAAATGGAAGGTAAGCTCTAGGACGAAAAGAAGAGCCAGTTCAGTCCTTTCCTATCTCTGTGTAGACCTCTAACTAGTACTCAAAGCTGTGCATTGACCAAGCTGGTCTGGTCGCATCTCGAACAACCTTTAACATTACCTGAATATTTAAGGTCCCCTCCCCTGTCTTTGCTTAATTAGTGGTCTTATGTTGTATGAATTTTCCCCTTAATTTTTCCTGTAGTTTTCTGGGTTTCCCCCTTACATTTTGTCGAACCCTAAATAAACACAGGCGTTGAAGGCTTGCAGTCACATGGTGTTGACTAGAAAATTCGACCGAAACCGGTCGAATAAACACCAATTTGTGTAGTTTTTGTGCCTTTTTTTTTTGGATTTTTAACTTGAATTTTAAAAAAATATTAAAATTTCTCAAATCAGTGCCGTAACTTTTTTGGTTTTCCATTTTAGTATGTGTGTTGATGCTATATTGCTAGGTAATATTTGTCCGTTATTTTTAACTTTTTGAAGAGATAAAAGATAAGGTGCTTAAATTCGGGTTTTTTAAAGCCAATAACGGTGTTTTTTGTGACTACACAATGCTAAATAATGATGTTATTTAGTGTTGCATATCATAAGTCATAACTGATTGGTTATTAAAATTTTATATAACATTATGTATTATTTTTTAAAATTCGGGTCTCAATCAACTTGAGACAAATATTTAGATTATATTTAATATAAAATAGAAGTACAATAAGCAATCAGACTTTTTTAAGAAAATGATTTTTAAATTAATAAAAAATGTATGAAATATATACACAGAAATAAATTATAATAATTTGTAGATTTGATGAATTGAACTGGCGATTTATTTTATATAAAATAGTTTTTTTAGTACAAATGAAAGTGTGACGAAATTATTATTTTTTTAAAAGATAAGATATGTTTAATAGGATGTTTATCATCATCATTTATATAAAAATTTAGTGTATAATTATTTTTATTTTAATGATTAAAATAAGATTGAATTAAAATTAAAAAATTATTTTAAAAAATTATTCTTTTTATTATATTAGATCTAAAAATATAAATAATTTTATTGATATTTCTAAAAATTAATAATTAATTTTATACTAAAAAATAAATAATTATCCTCATAATTAATCTTTAATTAAAATTTAATGAGCATAAATTATTTTATTTTAATTAGAAATGATTATTATTCTTATAATTTATGGATTTAAACATCATTATTTATATCATAATAATTAAGGGGTAGATTAAAAAAAAACTAAAGCTTGGTGAATATTTGTAAACTTTATCCTTTGTTTTATTTTCTCGGAAAATGAGCTTTTCTTACCATCACTTTTCTATTCTTCTCCTTTTTCTTAAAAAATATTTTTCTCTTTTGGTTTTGCTTTTCCCGGGGTAAAGACAAAACTCACCCATGTACAGATATCGATTTTCTCCCTCCTCTCTGGAGAAAGTTGAAAACTTGAAGCAATCAATCCCACGTTTCCCCTCAGTTTTAGGGTTTTCCTTTTGGTCTGGGATTCGTTCACCGATTCCTTTCTTTTTTCCCTCTCAAATTACTGATCACAGTCTGATCCTTGCTTTCTCTTAAGAAAGAGATCTTTTTTTTTTGCCTTGAATTAGAGAAAGCATCGCTTATATTCTCAGTTCACTGTGTCTGCTTCCTTTCTCCCGTTCTTGATTTGGAATTTCCTTTTTTTTTTCTTTGGCTTGGTCGGGGGTTTATTCTCTATTTCCTTTCTGTTTTAGAAACCCCACTCCCGTGCTTTTGCATTGTCATTATAAAAATCAGTTCTTTTGATCTCTCTTTTTTTCCTGGGTTTTTGTTTCTCTTTGGTAATTCCTTCCCATTTTCCCTCTCTTTAAAGCATGTTTTCTAACCAATCTTCCTCTAACAATTCCCAAAATGTCAACTTTAACGAAAACCAATCTCTGCACTTTCACCTAAAGTTTGAGTCTTCCTACAACTTCCATAAATTTCAAATTTAGTTTATTTTAGGACTTTTATCAAACAGTTAAGCTGCACCTTTTGATAAAAAAAATCATTTTGTGTGTGTGGAACTTTGTGTTTTGAAATCATGGGATGTGTTCATGGAAAATGTTGTACTAGATATCCATCATCATCAGATGAGGATTCGGGTCACCGTAGAGAAAAGAAGCCTTACAAATGCAAACACATTCTTACACAAAGGTCATTGGAGTTGGTTCCTGTTCCATCTCACAACTTTATTTTGCAGTGCTCAGCCTTAACACAGCATGGTTACTACCCAGACGCAGTTGAGAGGGAAAACCAAGATAGTTTCTGCATCAAAACACAAATTCAAGGTAACCCAAATGTTCATTTCTTTGGTGTCTTTGATGGACATGGTCAATACGGTGCTCAGTGTTCCAACTTTGTTAAGGACAGACTTATAGAGATTCTATCTGGTGACTCCACACTGGTAGATGATCCTTTAAAAGCTTATAATTCAGCATTCTTAGCTACAAATTTGGAGTTACATAATAGTGAGATTGATGATACTATGAGTGGTACCACAGCAATAACTGTGCTTGTGGTTGGGGATACACTTTACGTGGCTAATGTGGGTGATTCAAGAGCTGTGGTTGCTGTTAAGGACGGGGATCGGGTTTTGGCTGAGGATTTATCTGAGGATCAAACACCATTTAGGAAAGATGAGTATGAAAGGGTGAAGCTTTGTGGTGCCAGGGTCTTGAGTGTTGATCAAGTGGAAGGCCTTAAAGACCCTAATGTTCAAGATTGGGGTGATGAAGAAAGCCAAGGCGGTGATCCTCCGAGGTTGTGGGTTCCTAATGAGATGTATCCTGGGACTGCATTTACTAGAAGTGTAGGTGATAGTACAGCGGAGACAATCGGTGTTATTGCTGTTCCCGAGATTAAAGTTGTTCGGCTTACACCTAATCATCTATTCTTTGTCGTTGCAAGTGATGGAGTTTTTGAGTTTCTCCCTAGCCAAACCGTTGTCAACATGGTAATTCATACAGATCATTGGAATTCATAAATGACCTTCATGTTTCTCTTTTGCTTATAATACTCTGTTTCCATCATCCTTTTGTTTTTCGTGTTGTTAGTGAACTCTTAAGTCTTAACTTATTGGTGTCTTGTAAACTTTACTAATTATCATGTAATGTTAAACTTTTTGTTTTCTTCACACAGGCAACGGCATACACAGATCCCAGGGATGCATGTGCTGCAATTGCCGGAGAATCCTACAAACTTTGGCTGGAGAATGAAAATCGGACTGATGATATTACAATCATCATTGTACAGATTAAAGGCTTGTCCAATGTATGCACTATTTAAATTCCCCTCTTGATGTTCAAATTCTGAAATGTATTGAAGTACAAGATTTCTTTATGACTAAAAATTCTCTGCTGGTGGTGTATTCTTTCTTAGAAGTGATTGATTTGTGATCTTTTAGACGAGTAGGAAGTTCTGCTTTGCACTTTGAAGGTTCTTGCCTAACCTGGTTCGTTTATGTGTACGAGTTGTTTTGCTTTTTGTGCTTTGCAATTGATATAACTTGTATGTAAATATTCTGTGTGATCTATTGATTCTAGTAGTATAGGTTTTAATTTCCCATTCACTTGATTAATTGCATTGTGATTAACCAACTTTTTTGATTGCTCGCAGTCGGGTGCTGGTGCTACATATAGTGGAGTAGATTGCAGGCCAATGGTCATGAGGCCAGTAAAGGGAAGTCTCAATATGCGCAGCATCTCACAGTCGGAAACATATAGTTCAGTAAGAAGTGATTTTTCCGATGTACAGCAGTCTTGCCAACATAGTGTTTCGATGAATCGAAGTGCTGCGATTGTTGTTCCATCACCGATGCAGCAGAGGGCTTTACAGTTGGATGTGGGGTAGCCAAAAGGAAACAAGAGAAGTTGCTTTCTTGCTACAAGATTCTCACATGGTGAATGATCTCACTGCCCCATCATATCTCGCTAATTTTACTGGTAACATGGTTGAATTGATAACACCGTGATATTCGTGACCTTGCTCCTGGAAATCCTAACGTGTAGAGAAATTAAACTATTTATGGAGATTGCCTCGAAAGCATTACCACGAGGAGACACTAGTTGTTACCAACACTGTCGGTTGATGTTTGGCCAGAGATATAACCTTGATTGTTAACTTCCCTACATGGATTATGTAAATTTCATGTGAGATGTCAACTGTAATGAATTTTATGGAGCAAAAATTGCATAATGAAAATTGACAGGCTGTAGGATCTATGTTTTTCTGGTGTATAGTTGTGGTCAGCTACATTCTATTTTCTGCTTTGTAGAAAGTTCTTTTAAAATACGCTTATATTTTGATATATAAGCTATATAAAACATAACTATACATACATGTATACTATCAAATTCTAAATCTTCTTTAAACGGTTGGATTAAGTTAAGTAGATGTACTTAACTGTAAGAAATAATAAACTTTTAAGTTAAAAAGTTACAAAAACAATACCAATCATCCCTCAACTTTCATGGAAACCCTGTATAAATATAAAGTATGTTAACCCTTGTTAGTTTCTCATCATACCAGTCATCAGTTCCGGCTGCCAACGTTTTACCGTAACTTCCATTTGGTTTAATGTAGTACAAACATCTTATGTAATCGCCAATCCATGCTTATGCAAAGAATTGTCATCTTTATTCGTTGACGTCCGGGAGATACTTGTCATAGCCACCTCTTGAACTAATACGTGGAAGGCGGTCTGCCGGTCTCTATCCTCTGAGACTTGAGGGAACTACAACCAACTTCAATTGTTTCATCTAGAGATGGATGACTTAAACAATACGGTGAAGTGTCGACTTTAAGCCGGAACTTCAGTGAATGTCTCAACGCTGGAGGGGCATGATGAGACTGCAATACATAAGAAAAGGAGCAGGCCTCGGTTGATAAACTTGAAAGCCACCAACTGAAAATCCGTCGGAAGATAGTGATCCAATTTGGCACAAGATAATAGCTCAAGTTCCGTAGTTCTAGCATCATGGATGTGTCTCTTGTAGCTAGTTGAATCCCCATCGTCTTTGTCAATTGTGTTAGCCTGTTAGGTATTCTACCTAGCAGTTTTCAAGGAGTAATCTGTGGTTATCGATATCTTTTCCCATCTTGGAACCACTTTGCAACAATGAGATATCATCAGGGAAAAGGGGAAGTCGAAAATCTTTCGATGTGCATTCAAGTGGTGTTGTTTTTGCAACTGAGCTCCATCTCACACTCAGCAAGAATAACTTCTCCGGACAAGGCCAATTCATAGGATTTGCTTTAATAGCAGCAGTTTTTTCTCTTAATGACCAATCCAATGTTCCATTGAAGACTGAAATCAAGTGATTCGGACCTACTTTGTAATCACTCATCTTAACCAGTTCCTCCAAACCCGGACTCAAGTGGGACATTACAAGTTCGTGCGTCTTCACACCGCTAAGAACAGGTTGGAGAGGTGATTCATTGGCTAGCGACTTCAGTCCTTCCCTTAACTTGTCATCACCGAAAAACCCATTTGAGCCTTCTGAATGTTGCTTACCAACATGGAAAACAACCAAACATCCACTTACTGGTGATTTGTCGATGTCATGCAGCCCCAATTCATTAATTATAACTGAGGAAGGATCGGAACCTACAGTACATGAACCACTTAAGACGAGAAGCTTATGAAGATTATGAAGATTATGAAGTTGGGCCTTTTGAAGCTTCCATGAAATGTTATAAGATACAATGAATACTATTGCGCTTGCCACAGATGTGGCCTCATCTAGATCACCGCAAATTGCATCCTTCACAACAGACAGGCAGCAGGTTAGATCGGACCAGACAAGCTAGGAACCCATTTCTTCCATATCGACAAACCATGAGATGTTATGGCTAAATCAGCATCGTTATTATCATCTACTTAAGGTATGATCTTAGAGAACAACCATGATCTTAGATTACTTAAGGAAAGATGCCATCATGCCGGTAAGAAAAATATAACACAATATTGGCATTGCATCATCCAAAACCAGATTGGCAATGTTACAGACCTGAGAATCAACTCGAATTTTGCTTCGACAAGTACATCTTCCTTATGTCGAGTATTCACTACTATTTCCTGATTCTCAAATTCTTGATTACTATCCTGAGTTTTAACTCCTAGATCATCATCTGCCATTCCCTGAGGCTCCGAATTTTCCAAAACATAATCATTTTCAACACTTGACCTCTCCAAAAAGACAGATACAACTTACAAGAACAAAAGAGTTGGGCCAGTTGGCTTTTTATTCTGAAAGTGTTTAAAAAACAATGCAGAACATGACCTAAATTTGAACAGTCTATAATAGAAGGACTAATTTGAATAATCTCTTATAATTGAGGTACCTAGCAAGAATTTCCCCTTAAATTAGATTCCCAACTAAAATTAGGGATGTAAAAAGCTGACCCGACCTGGAAACCCGACTGAAACCTGTTCGAGTCAGAACTTGGTTTGACCCGGGATGTAATGACCCGAATCTGATCTGTATCCGACTGTTGTTGACCCGAACCCGAGTTGACTGTAGTAACCGAACTGTATCCGACCAAGAATGACTTTAACCCGATTTCAACCTGTTACTGTAGACCTAAAACCCGACCTGTATCCGACTGAAACGAACCCGAGTCTGACCTGGCAAATAACCGATATTACCCGACTAAATCGACCCGAGACCTGATTTTACCCAACCTGTTTTGAATCCGACCTGATAAATGACCCGACTTATTTTGTACCCGACCTGTTATTGACCTGAACTAATATTAACAAAACTTAATATTTACATGACATATAATTAAATATACTATAATTTGATGAATTTAAAATATTGGTAAATATAATTAGGCTTAAAAAATAGAATTAGACATAAGAATTAATTTAGGATTAATATTTAAATATAGTATTACATATTTAATTAAATTAATTTATTTACTATTTTATTTAATTTTAATATATTTAATTTTAATTTTAAATTAAATACATACATTGTATTAGTAATATACATACATTAACTCATAAACAAATTAAATATATATATATATTAGTATACATTTAAGTATATATAATATATTATATATTACATATAATACATTAATACATAAAATATAATATATACATATATACATACATACGTATATCATATATATTAAAGTATATTATATATGTATTATATTATATACGTATATATTAATATATACATCTAGTATATATACATATATATAAAAAATAAATATACATATATTAATGTATACATCTAATATATATCTTATATACATATATATTTGAAGTAAATCTAAAATTAAAATTTTGAGGGAAATTTTTTGATTTTAGGGAGAGAATTTTTGATTTTAACGAGTGGGTGGGAGGATTTTAATTTTAGGGGGTATTTGGATTTTAGGCGGGGTGGGTGGGTGGATTTTGAAATTTGGGGTGGGGGATTTTGGATTGGGGTGGGGGAGGGGGAGGGGCGAGGTTGGATTTTGGGGGGGGGATTTTAAATTTTAACCGGGTGGGGTAGTGGGGTGGATGGGAGATTTAAATTTGAAGGATTTTTTTTATTTTAGGTGGGAGATCAAAATTAACGGGAAAAAATAAATTTTTGTTAGTGAATCTAACAATTTTAAAATAAAATAAAAAATATAAAAATGGCACGTATTAAAAATATTAGTAAACAAATAAAAAATTAAGAAAATTCAAATCTTAAAATCTTTTATTTTTGCATTGAATAAAATACGAAGGAAATTTGTTCGCTCATTTTTTAAGGGTTATTATCACTTTAAATCAGTACTTATTTAAAAATTTTACTCTTAGATTTTTTATATTTAATTTTAATTTGATTCATTTTATGTCAATTTAAATTTAATTTTTTTAGATTTATATTCAAAATTTAATAATAAATATATCAAATATATATACATAATACATTAACATATATATATATATATTAAAATATATACATATTGTCACGTCCGTAGAGTTTCACTACTCGGGGCGTGCGGCCTTAGACGCGTTTTTCTCAGTAAACCGCCTAAGTAAGCCTAAACCGTTCAAAGCCTGAATGCTAAGAACCTTGCGGAAACCAAAGAACAATTGAAAGGAAGAGAAATGGCAAAGGCTAGAGAGTGTTTGAGTGAATACTCTTGTATTTCTCAATGAAGAAGTGAGTGACAAATGAGGTGGGCAAGGCCTCTATTTATACTTGAAGCCCTGTACATCCAACGGTTGTAAATGATTTACATCAAGGGTCCAGATTCAATCCTATCCTATCCAAAAGTACAATTCCTAGAATATTCCTATTTGAGTAAGGAAAGTATTTCCCATGTTCACATGGTGTGTTCACATGGGTGGATGGATAAGCCTTCTTTACCAAGTGTTGGGCCATTCCGGATTTGGGCTCCAATGGGTGGTTGGGTTGGTGCTGAGATGCCTAGAATGCTTTGGAGTGCTTTTGTGGCAACCTGATTGGTGCTTGTCTCGGGCCCTTTGGTGCGGTCCGTGACATTCTCCCCCACTGGATCTAGTGACGCCCTCGTCACTCGACTAGAATGGTACTGCTCCACTTGGTTCTTGAATTGCCACAGTGCCTCGGCATGTTCCCAACTACCTTCAGTGTCGGGAAGTCCTTTCCAAAGAACAAAGTACTCGTGCCTCGGTCTATGGCCTGGTCTACGAATGACCCTCTCTGCTTGGATTTCTCGTACCTCATTGTCGTAGGAGACCTTCACTCCGACTGGCGCTCGGTGTGACTTGCCTCGATCCGGATCTAGCTCATCTTGATAGTAAGGTTTTAGTAAACTTATGTGGAACACAGGATGAGCTCGAATGGTTGGAGGCAACTCGATCCTGTAGGCCATGGTGCCTACTCGTTTCACGACTTTGAAAGGACCTTCGTATCTTCGCACAAGCCCTTTGTGTACGGTTGGATTGCGCAAGATCCCGGTCAATTTGGCAAGGACTAAATCACCAACCTGGAAATTCACGTCCCTCCGCTTTGTATCCGCCCACTTCTTGGTCCGTTTCCCCGCCTTGTGTAAACAAGCTCGGGCTAAGTCGTGATGTTCTTGCCACTCCTTGGCAAACTTGTGTGTTGCTGGATTAGGCCCCTGATACTTGGAAACAATCGTGCTGGGTGTAACCGGTTGTTGTCCATTCACGATCTCAAAAGGAGTTTGGTTTGTCGCCTCACTCCGTTGCAAGTTGTAAGAAAACTGGGCCACATCTAACAGCTTCGGCCAGTCGTGTTGGGTGTCACTTACATAGTGCCTCAAATAGATCTCCAGTAAAGCATTCACTCGCTCGGTTTGCCCGTCGGTCTGTGGGTGGACGCTTGTAGAAAAGTTCAAACTTGATCCCAAAAGCTTGAACAACTCCGTCCAAAACCTCCCTGTGAACCGTGTGTTCCGGTCACTAATGATCGTCTTTGGCACTCCAAAGTACTTCACCACGTGTTTTAGGAAAAGACGAGCCGCTTCATCGGCTGTACATACCTTGGATGCTGGAATAAAGACAACATACTTTGAAAATCTGTCAACAACTACCATGATGTTTGACAGTCCATTAACATTGGGCAAACCGACAATAAAATCCATGGAAACACTCTCCCATGGTCTCTCGGGAATGGGCAAAGTTTGCAACAATCCCACAGGCTTCTTCATCTCGATTTTGTCCTGTTGGCATACAAGACAAGTCCGCACATAGGCTTCAACATCTTCGCCCATGCGTGGCCAGTAGTAGTGCTCGCCGATAAGTGCCATCGTCCGGGTCATTCCTGGATGGCCAGCCCACTTGGAGTCATGACACTCCTTCATGATCTCCTTGCGTAAGTCCCCAAAATGTGGCACATAGAGACGGTGTCCTCGGGCATAAAGCAAATCTTCCTCGAGCCAAAATCTTCTAGTTTTTCCCTCGTTAACATAACTGATCAGCATTTTGGCTGTTGGATCATGGGACAGCCCCTCCTTGATGCGCTCAAGCAATTGTCCCTTCGGTAGGCTTACGGTCTCAATGTTGTACCTCCGGCTTAATGCATCAGCAACTGTGTTTATTTTCCCGGGCTTGTACTCCAATGAGAAGTCAAATTTTGCAAGAAATTCTTGCCATCGGGCCTGTTTTGGAGACAACTTGCTTTGAGTTTGAAAGTAACTATTTGCCACATTATCTGTATAAACCACAAACTTTGACCCAAGTATGTGGTGTCGCCATGTACGCAAACAATGCACTACTGCTGTCATTTCTTCCTCATGGACCGTGTACCTCTGCTCGGTCTCATTGAGTTTCCGGCTTTCATATGCAACCGGATGTCCTTCTTGCATGAGGACTCCACCAATGGCTACATCGGATGCATCGGTGTAGATCTCGAAAGGCTTGGTGTGGTCTGGCAACACCAATACTGGCTCACTTGCCATAGCCTTCTTAAGTCCTTCAAAGGCTTCTTGACACTTAGTACTCCAATCCCACGCCTTGTCCTTCTTCAGTAACTCGGTCAAGGGTGCGGCAATTTTGGAATAGCCTTTGACAAATTTACGGTAGAAGTTGGCTAGTCCCAAGAAGGATCTCAACTCCGTCACCTTGGTTGGCGGCTCCCAATCTTCAATAACCCGTATCTTAGCCCCATCCATCTTGATCTTGCCACCTCCGACTATGTGGCCTAGGAAAGGGACCTCCATTTGGGCAAACGAGCACTTTTCCTCCTTGACATAGAGCTCGTTCTCTCGCAAGACCTTGAACACTTGTCTTAAGTGCTCCACATGCTCCCCAAGGCTCTTGCTATAGATGACAATGTCATCCAGGTAAACTACAACGAACCGATCCAGGAAGGGTTGTAGTACCTTGTTCATCAAAGTGCAGAAGGTGGCGGGAGCGTTCGTGAGGCCGAATGGCATCACTAAGAATTCATATGAGCCATAGCGTGTTACACAAGCTGTCTTTGGCTCATCTCCTTCTGCAATCCTTACTTGCCAATATCCGGACCGCAAGTCTAACTTGGTGAACCACTTTGCACCACCAAGTTGGTCGAACAAGTCTGCTATCAGTGGGATTGTGTACTTGTTCTTCACAGTGAGCTTGTTTAAAGCCCTGTAGTCGATGCACATTCGAAGACTCCCATCATGTTTCTTCTGAAATAACACCGGTGCTCCATATGGTGCCTTAGACGGTCGGATATAGCCTGCGTCGAGGAGTTCCTTCAATTGTCTGCGCAACTCCTCTAACTCGGGCGGAGCCATTCGATAAGGGGCTCAGGCAGGTGGCTCCGCATTTGGCACAAGATCAATCTTGTGGTCGACCTCCCTCTTTGGTGGGAGAGTTTTAGGCAGCTCGGTAGGCATCACATCCCGGAATTCTGCCAACACTTGTTTCACCTCAGCTGGAACTCCTTCGGCCGTGATTGGTTCATCATGGACTAATGTCGCTAGATAAGCTGGTCGCACCTTGTGTACTCCTTTGCTGAATTGGATTGCTGACAACATCTTGGCCCCAATTCCAGCTTCTCGATTCACCGGAACAAGGCATGGATGGCTTGGGTCAAGAATTAGCAAAGAATTTGCAAATGGTACCGGGAACGCTTTGATTCGGTCAAGGAAACTGAGCCCAATCACAAAATCAAAGTCATCGAGGGGGATTACTTTGATCGTCTCCTTACCGATCCAACCACCAATCTCAAGCTTCACTCCTTTTGCTACCCCTGCAATCGGAGTCTGTTCGGAATTCACAGTCTTGATGAATCCACTTGCCTTTTCCACATGAAGGCCAAGTTTCTTGGCAATTTGTTCGGACACGAACAACTCTGAGGCACCAGTATCTATGAGTGCACTCAACTTTTGGCCAGCAATGGAAACATCTACATACATAAGTCCCTTCTCCTTGGAATCTTTCTTGAATTCCATGGAACTGATGATGGAGTTGAGCTTGACAACCTCTTCTCCTTCTCCAGTCTTCTCTTGGATGGCAGCAACCTTCTCATTTCGTGGTTGTGGGCAATTTCTGGCTAAATGCTTACCACCACAGTTGTAGCACTTAAACTCACCCCTTTCATTTTGGTTCCGAAATTGTTTATCTCCGGCTTTGTTCTGTGGCTTTCCGGAACCATTCTTGGTGGACTTATCTTTGTCTCCCCCACTGTTGCCCTTATGCTTTGGCTTGGAAGAATCCTTCTTTTCGAATTCTGCAATGGATTCTGCAGCGGCCATCGCTTCCGAAAGATCCTGTACACCCATCCTCTTCAGCTCCATTCTTGCCCATCGTTGAAGGCCAGATTTGAAGAGATACAGTCCCTCTGATTTACTCAAGTCTTTGATCAGCAACTTGAGCTCCGAAAATCTCTTGACATACTCCCGAATTGAGCCTTCATGCTTCAATTGGTAAAGTCTGTCTCGAGCCTCCTCATCAGCATTCTTGGGATAGAAATGCTTCTTGAGTTCCGACTGGAAGTCTTTCCATGTCTTGACTGGAATGTCTCCATCACTTGACTCAGCACATTTGGTTCGCCACCATAGCAAGGCGGCATCAACCAAATAGATTGAAGCCGTATTAACTTTAGTAGCTTCATCCTCGATGCTCATCAAACGAAAGTACTGCTCCAACCCCCAAATGAAGTTGTCCACTTCTTGAGCAGTTCTCGCCCCCTTATACTCCTTGGGTTTCGGCGCATCGATCCTGGGCTTCAACGTAGTTGCTTCAGCCATCATGCCACCCAGCATGGCATTCTTATAGAGGAGCAGCTCGGTACTGAGCTTCTTGATCTCCCCCATCAATTCCTTCTTCAATGCATCCATTGCATCCTGAAGGATCTTCTTTTTCTCAGTCAGTTTTCCATCGACAACGGACTGAACTTGTTCCGAGATTTCGTCCTTTTGGGATTCCATCTTCTCAAGGCGCACTTCGGCCTCGTCTTGGGTCTCCTGGAACTTGCCTAACGCATCCTCCAGTCTCGCGACCCTCTTGTCCAAGGTAGCAATGATATCCCTGGAACTTTCCCGCTTCTTCCCCGCAGCTCCTGCACGAGTCTCTCGGTCAGTTGCTGGGACCTCGCTAACACTTTGTGGAGCCATTTCGATCGAACAAACTCGCTCTGATACCACTTGTCACGTCCGTAGAGTTTCACTACTCGGGGCGTGCGGCCTTAGACGCGTTTTTCTCAGTAAACCGCCTAAGTAAGCCTAAACCGTTCAAAGCCTGAATGCTAAGAACCTTGCGGAAACCAAAGAACAATTGAAAGGAAGAGAAATGGCAAAGGCTAGAGAGTGTTTGAGTGAATACTCTTGTATTTCTCAATGAAGAAGTGAGTGACAAATGAGGTGGGCAAGGCCTCTATTTATACTTGAAGCCCTGTACATCCAACGGTTGTAAATGATTTACATCAAGGGTCCAGATTCAATCCTATCCTATCCAAAAGTACAATTCCTAGAATATTCTTATTTAAGTAAGGAAAGTATTTCCCATGTTCACATGGTGTGTTCACATGGGTGGATGGATAAGCCTTCTTTACCAAGTGTTGGGCCATTCCGGATTTGGGCTCCAATGGGTGGTTGGGTTGGTGCTGAGATGCCCAGAATGCTTTGGAGTGCTTTTGTGGCAACCTGATTGGTGCTTGTCTCGGGCCCTTTGGTGCGGTCCGTGACAATATACATACATATATATGCATTAAAATATAATATATACTTTATATTATAAAACATAAATATTATATACTATAATATATATACATTAAAACATATAATATATACTTTATAATATATACTATAATACATATTATATTATATACTATAAGTATACATTAAAGTATATATATATATAATATATATTATAATATATACTTATATCATATACTCTATATATTAAAAATTAATATACATGTTAACATATATGATATATGTATAATATATTATATATATAATACATATACATATAGATTATAGCATACATGATATATATATATATATATATACTAATATATACATGTACCATATACTAATTACTATATACAATTATACATATACATATGTTATATATACATAGTATATAATATACATTTACTAATTATTATATATACATATACATATATGATATATTGAACTATTGATATATTAATATATTATTGTACTATGTATAATACTATTATTACTACTAAATACTAATTTACTATCATTATGTATACATATAACATATGTAATTACTAAACATCTAATTATCAATATATATTATATAAATACTTATTAGTTATTAAATTATTAATGTATTATATATATAGTGTAATGTATATCATATTTTAATAGATATTATAATTTTATTTTCCATATATATATAGTATTAATTCATTTATAGTATTATTTCATTTGAAAAAAATAGTATTATTTCATAAATGGTATTATGCCATAAATAGTATTATTCCTTATTCTAGTATTATTTTACTTTCAAAAATATTATTATTTTATATATATTATTAATCCATATATAATATTATTTTATTTCTAAAAATAGTATTAGTTCATTTATAGTATTACTCTATATATAATATATTTTTTACGTATAATATAAATTCCTTATATAGTATTAATTTTATATATACTATTATTCCATTTATAGTATAAATTATATATATTGTCTAAAATTTATTTTTAATTTTTGAAATATATTAAACTATAATATAATTATAAATTTATAATGTATTAAAGATAAATTTTTAATACTTTTAATTATTATTAAGTTATAATTTTTATAATCTAGTCCTTATAACTTATAAGTTATTTTTTTAATTGATTATTACTGATTTTTTCAATTTACTTTAATGTTTTTAATTTTTAATTTTTGTAATTGAGTCCTTACAAGTTAATGTTGATTTTTTTTAAAATTTCAAAATTTAATCTTTTAACTTTATGGTTTAATATTTATTATTTTTTACGTATTTATACAAAATCAAAATTAATAATTTAAATTACTATGAATATAAAATCAAAATTAATTCGATCTGAAACAAAACCGATTTGAAATGAACCCGATCTGAAATGAACCCAACCTGAAATAAAACTGTTAATTATCCGATTTGAACCCGAAACGTTTGAATCCGACCTGAAATAAAACTGTCAATTATCCGATTTGATCCCGAACCGTTTGAACCCGACCTAAAACGAATCCGACCTGAAATGGACCTGCACTCGACCCGAATCGAGTCAAAACATCAAATTAACCTGAAATGACCTGTATTCGATTTTACCTGACCTGAAACCCATCCGAGTAACTGTTTTTACATTGCTAGTTAAAATGTCATGAATTTATTCCCTTTCCCGAATTTCCGTCTAGATTCAATTTATGGTAACAGAGTAAACAGTAAAAAGACAGTTTCTTTGAAACATTAGTCCAGATTCACGCGTGGGATTTCTAGTTATATAAGCGGTAGCATACGAGACTCGAGCTTTGCAAACTTGCTGCCTTTGAAAATGAGTGCATCATCGGGTTCTGTTCAGAAAACGGAGGAAGAGTGGCGGGCGATTCTTTCCCCAGAACAGTTTCGGATTCTGCGTCAAAAAGGAACCGAGTAAGAAACAAATCACATCATTAAATTTCATTGCTAATTTGATTTTTTAAGAATCTTTGACTTGTTTTAGAATCTGGGTATATTTGATTTGTACATTCGTTTGTGTTTTTGCGTTGACTTTGTCGTAGTTCTGATTTAGTGTAGAATTTGTTGATTGATTAAAAATTTGGCCCGAAATTGTAGTTTTAGCTTTCTTGTTGTAGCCGATAGTTGTCTTTGAGTGATCTTCCAACTCCGAGAGAGTCCGTGAAGTGTCGTCCGTTGGCAGCGAGTCGAACCCGACAATTCATCAGTACTATTTTCCCGGCTATTATGGTTCGACTGGCTGCCCGGCTGACTTGAGTCGGAATATATCCGCTGCTGGGCTGATTTGTTCCATACTAATCTAAACAACTTCCTATGATATTGTCAAGTCAGGAATCAGGATGAGTCTTTTTTTTTTTGTTTGTTTCGAGTCGAGTTTTGCTCGTCCCTCCGCTGATAGCTGGTGTGTTTCAATGTGAAAAGTTGATTTCAGACTCGTATAACATTTGATATAATTGAATGGCAATGCCTTAGAAAAACTAAGAGTTTAATAACCAGTTTCTCTCAATGTGTGTGCGTACTTTGTCATGGTCCTAAAGAGGGGTCATAAACCGGAGTGTGTATTCCGTCTTCGACCAGTGAAACACTTTCGGTATACAAAACTAAGAAGTCTAATGATTCAAAGCTAATGATAATGTAAAAGTCGTAGTGTGCTATAGTTAGAGTGGGAGGCATGATCTTGGAAAGCCTTGAATATCAGGTAGGTTATGTACTATAGTTTAATTACACCATTTTCCATCTTTGTGACTCTTTTCTCGGACAAAACCGTGAGTTCCGATTGGTGGTGGGTGTGGAGGTCTCTCTAGGATACTTGTCTCAGACACTGGTAGTCGATCATCATTCAAAGTTGTAGTTCAAATTGATCACAAGGTCTTCCATCAATGACATGTAGATGTGCATCTTATATAATTTTATATACAACCCATTTGCTTCATTATGATCATATTGTTTATTAAGTTCCGACTGGTTCTTTTCTATCTTCATCCATTTCATGAACCTCATCTTTTCTCGAGTCTGGTAAACATGAAATTCCGAAACACCTGAGTTCAAAATGCTGGAATTTGCCCTTGAAGCTCACTGAACTTTTGATTTTGTAACACATTGGAACCTTAGAACATTGCTTGCATTTACCTTCTCAATGGTTGATATTCATCATCTACAGGCTGCGAGGAACCGGAGAATATGACAAATTTTTCGATGAAGGGGTGTACAATTGTGCTGGTTGTGGGACACCACTTTACAAGTCCACGACCAAATTTAACTCCGGCTGTGGTTGGCCAGCATTCTACGAGGGTTTCCCTGGAGCCATAAACCGAGCCGTGAGTCTTTCTCATTCCCGACCCCCCTTCTTTTCCAGTGTCATAGTAGTGTCATTGCCTTGATCAGATCATAAACTTGCAAGCAATGCTTTTGCAGCCTGATCCCGATGGGAGAAGAACTGAGATTACATGTGCAGCTTGTGGTGGACACTTGGGTCATGTTTTTAAAGGGGAAGGGTTCTCTGTGCCGACCGATGAACGCCACTGCGTCAACAGCGTTTCGATCAAGTTCGTTCCGGGCAATGCAGCTCCTTCGATATGAGGAGAAAAAAAGTTGTTTCATCATGAAGAACAAGCTGTAGGTGTGTTTAGTTTTAACAAATAAATATAAACCCTTCTTATGGTTAATCGAGCCTTTTGTATCAGTTCCTACTGAACTTTTCTGTGCTTTGGCAAGAGAATAAGAGAACATGAAGAAATTGGTGAACTGTTCTTTGTACTTTTATTGTGATATCCCATTCTGAATTTGCAGAGTTTCTCATTAAACTATCTTCAAAAATAATCAAACAACTTTAAAAAAATTATATAATAAACATTAAATTTTAATTTTCATTACAAAATAGTCATTAACTCGTTAATTGGACGACGAGATAGTTATAAAAATTTAAATAATAAAACATTTCATCATTAAATGTATAAATATTAATAAATAAACATGTTATTAATAAATATTAGAACTGATTAATATAATTAGACTAATTTAGATTATAAACTCTTCGTATTCGATAATGTGACCTCTTGTATTTGTCTTCATTTATTCAATAAAATTAGTTGCAATATTAGTAAAATAAATAATAAAATAAATAAACAGAAAATATGTTTTATAAGAGTGAAAAATCCAAAAAATAGCTATCTCCTATATATACATTTTCTTCCATTTTGCCAATGCTCTGAGAGATTCGCCCTTTGATTTTTTTGCTACAACAAATTAAGCTTGCAATCGGGTAATTTTTTAATAATCGAAAATTCTGATCATAAATCAAGTAAAAGTATATCGTTACCTCGATTTAATCGATTTTTGTTGGAATTTTTTCATTGATCTATTAGTTTGTTTTCTTTTCCTTTTAGATTTTAGATTGTAATATTGGAAATTGATTGATCGAATACGTTTTTTTTTTCGATTTTAGCTTGATGGGTTTTTGTTAATGCATTGATCGGGTAGTTTATGTTTCTTTGAATCGATTGAGTTTTTGCCTTTTGCGGCGGAATTTGGATTTTCTTGTATTGGGAATTTCGATACAAGAGGTATTGAGATGGGAACATTAACATACTATCTTTTTGGATTGTATAGTATGAGGTTATTCGTACTTTATTTTTGTTTGGCGGTGATTGATCTAATGGGCTGATTATGAATTAATTTTGAATTTTGGATTGTAATTTTATCTGGGTTGATAGCTTGAGAAACGAATTTACAGTTCTTGCTTTGGATGCAGCTTAAAATGGCATCTATGGTTATTAAAGGTTGTTGTAGTAGTAATCCAGTGTCCTCACTGATATCAATTCAAGAAAAAGGAAGTAGGAATAAGAGGAAGTTCCGGGCTGATCCGCCTTTAGGTGATCCAAATAAGATTATAACTGCACCTCAAAACGGGTGTCCAAGTTACGAATTTTGTGCTGAAAAATTTGATATCAACCCAAATCATGGTCAAGCTACTGCGTGTGACTTGTGTGGCGTTAGCGATGATCATTGTAATGGATTAAAACTCAACCTGGGATTGTCTAGCACAGTAGGTTCGTCCGAGGTTTGGCCAAGTCGACCTAGAGAGGAGCTAGAAGTTCATGGATTTCAAGATGCTGATTGGAGTGATCTCACAGAATCTCAACTGGAAGAACTTGTTTTAAGCAATTTGGATGCGATATTCAAGAGTGCAATAAAGAAAATTGTTGCTGGCGGTTACACGGAAGAAATGGCTATTAAGGCAGTCTTGAGGTCCGGTCTATGTTATGGTTCTAAAGACACTGTCTCAAATATAGTGGATAATACCCTAGCATATCTTAGAAGTGGCCAAGATAGTAATCATTCAAGGGATCACTGTTTCGAGGATGTGCAGCAGATGGAAAAGTATATATTAGCAGAATTGGTTTGTATTCTCCGAGAGGTTCGGCCTTTCTTCAGCATTGGGGATGCAATGTGGTGCTTGTTAATTTGTGACATGAATGTCTCACATGCTTGTGCTAAGGATGGTGACCCGATAAATGGTTTTGTTGGCGATGGAGATTCGAATGGGAGTTCTTTTACTTTCAACCAACCCCTGTTAAAGACAGAAACTAAAACTTCTGAATTGCACTTTCCGAAACTTTGTAAACCTGTTCCATCTATACCTTGTTCTCATAGTTCTCTACAGGAGGTACCATCTATAGGAGTCAATAACACAACAAAATCGAAGAATTCCCTTGTTCTAAGTGGCATAACCTTGGAGGAGGGAACAAACTCCATTTCTGACAGTGCAGATAAAACCTTCACTGCAGCAGGAACATCTCAGACTTCAGCATTGGAAGAAAAGTTTGTGGGTAGAAAGATTCACTCTTCCAAGAGAGATTATATCTTTCGGCAGAAGTCACTTCATCCAGATAAAAACTATAGGACATATGGATCTAAAGGGTCATCGAGATCTAAACTGAACAGTTTTGAAGGTTCAATCACAGACAAGAAACTAAAACCAGTCTCTGAATCTGCTGCTTTTAATGTAAAAAATACATCCTTGAAAATTAAGGCAATGGGAGCTGATGTCCTTCAAGATAATGGGAGTCACAATCTTTCGGTTAATTTGGATCCCTTTTCTTCTGCAACATTTTGCTTAGATAATGGTAATCATACTTCTCCACCAATAAACATGCCACCTGAATTACCACCTATGAATAACCAGCATCAACCTGCATTATCAACTGCTGATACGGAGCTTTCCCTCTCATTGCCCACCAAGAGCAATTCAACTGTAGTTCCTACTGTTTCTCATTCTGAGGCTACTAATTCGACCTATGCTGGGATGTTGTATGATAAATCCTTGGGGAAGTGGGCCCCTCAGAATAAGAAAGATGAGATGATTCTGAAGCTGGTCCCAGGAGTGCAGGAACTGCAAACTCAGCTCCAGGAATGGACAGAGTGGGCCAATCAAAAGGTTATGCAGGCCGCTTGTCGACTAAGTAAGGATAAAGCTGAACTCAAGACTTTGAGGCAAGAGAAAGAAGAAGTTGAAAGGCTTAAGAAAGAGAAGTTGAGTTTGGAAGAAAACACTAAGAAGAAGCTCATCGAAATAAATGTTGCTTTGTCTAAGGCTAGTGAGCAGGTGGAATGTGCCAATGCTACTGTCTGCAGGCTTGAGGTGGAAAATGCAGCACTATGGAAAGACATGAAAGCTGCAAAATTACATGCAGTGGAGTCGGCAGCTAGCTGTGAGGAGGTATCAAAGAGGGAGAAAAAAACACTGATGAAAGTTCAGTCTTGGGAGAAGCAAAAAACTTTGCTCCAGGAAGAGCTCATGACTGAAAAACGCAAGGGTGCCCAGATGCAACAGGAATTACGGCAGGCTAAAGTTCTAGAAGAACAGCTTGAGGTACGTCTTCAAGAAAGTTAATTTCCTAGCATATATTTACCTCTACTTTCTCTCCACAAATTTGCTTTGTCAAAATGTGATTTGGTGAGGAAATCATCCATTGTTTGATGTAGGAGATTGATTCGGATTTCTGATAATCGACCTGATTATACTTGGTAAATTTTGCATGTTAAATTTGAATTCTCAGAGAAGATTGTCAATCTGCTCCATAAGGTAGTTCATTTGTGAGATTGTGAAAAGTTCTAGAATCGTTTAACACCATTTATGAAGTCCCCAAAGTGTTGGATCTAAAGATTTTTTTGGCATGGCAGTCTCTTGGTGTCCATAATTTTGTTTGGCTGTTACTTTCATATCATCGTAAGTGCAGTGGACGATTGGGGAACTCCGTTGAGATGATAAATGGATATGGTAAACACATATATATATGTGCACTTGCATGTAAAGGCATAAAAGATATGTTTATGCTTGTAAAAGTTAATATAAATGCAAGGAATTGAATTCCAGAATTTTTCAGATAATCCATAGTATGACATGCCAATTGCCAAAATAGTATAGATTGCCTAAAAGATATGGTCAATTCTATACTTCAACTTTTTCATGTTAGCTTATTTGTTATTACGTAGTTTTTTGTTCGGATTTGGATGTCAAAGTTTTTGAATAAATCTTGGCAAGAAACTGATATTTGATACAATTATTATATCTTCTATACATTTGGTGGAGTTATCTTGTAGCATATTCAATTCACCTTGTACATTTCCCATAATTTTCAAGATTTTTTGAGAATATTTCTTTCTTTTTTCCTTTTTATCAAGTGTATGGTTTCAAGCCATTGTGTATCTGTATTTCGAGGTATGCTGCTTGTTTGTTCAAGAAAATGAACTTTGGTTATTTGTGGGTTTCTTATAATTATGGCTTATATGTTATTGTCCCACTCTCATTGAAAAGGGAACTATCACAGGCTAGACTGAAACAAGAAGAAAAGGCAAAGGAAGAAATACTTACTCGCGCTAGCTTAGCACGGAAGGAAGGAGAAGAAATCGAGGCTTCGACAAAATTAAAGGAGGACATGATGAAGTCAAAAGCCGAAACATGTCTGCAGAAATACAAGGAGGACATTCAGAGGCTCGAAAAGGAAATCTCTCAATTGAAACTGAAGACAGACTCTTCAAAGATTGCTGCACTTCGAAGGGGCATTGATGGTAGCTATGCCGGAAGGTTTACTGATCAAAAGGAACCTCGAACCCCTCTTACAGTGATAGATTTCCACGAGTTCTCAGGAAAAGAAGTCGTGAAACGTGAACGCGAATGCGTGATGTGCCTTTCGGAGGAGATGTCGGTAGTGTTTATCCCGTGTGCTCATCAGGTTGTTTGCATCGCATGCAACGAGCTTCACGAGAAACAGGGCATGAAGGACTGCCCATCCTGTAGGAGTTCCATCCAGCGGCGTATTAATGTACGTTATGCTCGCTCTTAAATTTTTTAATATTGGAAGTCGAGTGTTATGAGATAGTTATGTTTGTGGGACTCCTGAAATTTGATATAATCCATTTGAGTTATACCTTTTGAGAATTTGAGAGTATTGAAATGCATTATGGTGCAGGATGATGCTTCATTTTATTTCTTTATATAATTTGAGTTTTTTTTTTTTAATATTGGATAAACAAGATTGTATAGTTGTTATATATATTGTATACAATTTCAGAAAATTATGTCACTAAAAGGATTAAAAACTCAAGTCTAGGGATTAAATTTAAATAAATGTAAATTTCATGAATTAAATGTTCTTTCTTATTTTCATTTTTAAAAACATGGATGACCACCTAAGTTCGAATATACTTGACATAAGGTTTCTTTAACTTGTAAAATACTAACCAGAAACTGAATCGAATTGAATACATTTAAACAATAACTGAACCGAAATCGAACAGAATCAAGTAAAACCAACCATAATCAAACCGGTTTTCGGGTTTTTTCTCAACCCTATGAAAGGGGTGTATATTCGAATGAGTTCATAAATAAATCACTCATCACAATGATTATTACATTGAAGAAAAAACGACATTGCTTTTGACATGGAAAACAGGGAATAAGTGTGTAATACTACTACAATTATTTTACCTTGTTTCAAGCATGGAAATCTCAAACAATGTTTTGTTTTGCCAAAAATCACTCCAGAGGGCAAGCTTTCTCGAATGCTTGCTGCTGTTTGCGACATAAATCGAACTCGTTTGTATGGTAATACATGCATCCCACGTAATCTTCCATGGGCTCTTTGCATCTCTGATAAAGATCTTTTAGCCTGTAAAGAGAAAAAGTAAAGTACAGAAGCTATGTTATCCAGATTCTCCGTTTTCTCTACTCGTGCTCAAACACTCTTATGCCAACACATATTCAGACACAACTACGAGAGAACAATTCTACAGTATTTTGAATACTCGTCTTCTAAGTCCAGGTAACATAGAAATAATGTAATGTGGATTCCAATATGAGTTCAATTGCTGTTCAGCTCCAGAAAAAAGGTGTTTAGCACCATAGATGGTTCAAGCAGATTGAGCAAACTAGGGTGAGCAAAACTCGACTCGACTCTAAAAAACCGAATAACTCGACTCGAGACGAAAATACTCGACTCGACTCGAAATTTCATAGACTCAACTCGAAAAAGTTTCTAATAAAGTTTGAGTTGTAAAATGGAAATTCGAATAACTCGAAATTTTTAGTAATTAAAGGATTAATTTTTTAAGTTTAAGACGAATCCCTCAATTTTTTATGATATATATACATTGATATATAAAAATGTAAAGAAATATTGCTACATATGAAAAAATATATATGCATATCTTATATGATTAGAGAAAGTTGTTTAAATTGGAATCAAATCATACTATAATATGATAAATAATTATAATTAAATATTTATAGGAACCCGAAAACTCGACTCGATTCGAACCGAAAAAATTTCAAATAAAGTTTGAGTTGTAAAATATGACTCGTCAACTCGAATAACTCGAAATTTTTTGACTCGACTCGATCGAATACTCACCCCTAGAGCAAACAATACAGAAAATACGAAAAACAAGGCTGAGGTAGATTCCACTAAACACAATCCAAAACCCGAGTTTGAATCTAGGCGTTTTAGAATGCTTTCTGCTAACATTACTATAAATTTTACTCGTTCGCACCAACACAATGGTGTACAAAGATTAAAATACTACTCAATCCTACAATACAACTAAATTTACACTTTCGAGTAAAATATAGGGTTCACGTCTAGAACTAATAAGCTTATTGATGTTAACAAATAAGAGTCACAGTAGAGTTTCATTTCTAAATCCGATAATCCGTGTGTTTCATGTCATCATTTAGCTATTCGTCTTCACTGTCAAATCCAAAATCACATCGTCTACTAGATTCTCCGGTTGCCGGCTGGCAGGGATGAACCTAACCCCATTTTTTAGCCACAATTTCCTATTATAAAACCAGTGTTGCTTCGTCTCTTCACTTTCCTAAGTACCGATGTTGGACATTCCACATACATGGAAATGAAAATACTTACAGAAATCTAACTACATCCGAGTAGGGCACATACTCGAATCCGATACTCCCACCGAGTCTTGGTAATATGGTATAAACAATTCCAGATTTCCATACACTAAAGTTTCAACCTTTTTAAATCCCAGAAATCCTAATTTATCAGAAATTGTTCTAAGCAAAATTCAGCTAAAAGAACAACAATAATAACAAAGAAATTGAAAAATTAGTAAAAAAGAAGAATCAAAATGCTTACAGTCCAAGGGCACAGCGAGTAGCTTGTCGTCCCTTATCGAGACATTTCTCAGGGTTTGGATCTTTCTTCTTACACTTGAGGAACTCCACGTTTTCCGGCATACAATTAATCTCAATGTGCTTCGCGGCTGCCATCAGAACCGACGATGTCGGGATCGGTTCACCCGTCGCATCAACCACGTCCGCCATTTCCACCGCCACCAACGAAGGGAAAATCACTTTTTCTGCTCCAATAAGAAGACCCAACCTTTATTTAATACAAAAGAAAGGGAATTTGGGAGCTTTTTGTTTAAAAAGACAGATATTTGTAATTCTTTTTCCATTGAAGGGTATTTATGTCTTTCTCATGTTTCTCTTTCTTTTAGTTCGCCCATAGGCCGAAACCCTTGCGGCTTCTACTTAATTTCTTTGCTTTTTGTTTTCGTTTTTCTCTCATCTGCTAATCTCAAAACAGTGATTTCTCCATAAAAATCAAAGGTAATAAGACTTCTTTTGTTTGATTTAGTGCTATGATTGCTTCTCAAATGTTCTTCTTTGCCTAGATTTCTTTTTCTCTGTGTTTCTTATGGATCATTTGATAGAGAAAGTGCTTAGTTTTCCATCTGATTTTAAGCGCAGAAACTGGAAAATCATTTGAATTTACGGGAAATAGTTCCTTTTTCATTTTCCTTGCATTGTTGCAGAAGTAGTGTTTATATTGTTGTTAAGCTGCTTTATGCTTGCTTTGTGTTCTAGAGTTATAATCTGATTTACTGCCAAAAAAGAACCCAGTTTTCTGAAATGGCTGGCATCAATAATCAGCTTAAAATTTTGGGTTTTGTGGGTGGTTTTGGAATTTGGGATGTAACGAAGAAAAAACTGAGATATCAAGGAATGCACCAGAGTCTAACATTCGTGTCCTACAGTTACACTTGAGTCTGAGTAACATAGTCAAGCAGTGTCTGTGCATTCTAGGCTATCTATGTTGATGTTTGTTGCGGGGACTCATACCGACCTCCGGTATTGTACGTCTTGGCCCCAAACTTTCACGGTTTTACTCACTGAACGTCTTATAGGTTTAACTCTTTGCATATATATCATAGCGGATCCTAATAGTTAGTTTGGGATTAGGGTGTTACACATGTTAACCTTCAGAATTGTTGTTTGATTACAACCAAGTGATTGATCTGTGTGATTTATTATTTTCAATCACGGTTATTAGTGTTTGCTTCTTTCTAGAAAGATATATATCAGAGTGGATCCTCTTAGATTCGAGAATAGGGTGTTACAGACTTACAAATTGGTGAAAGGATATATATCATAACAGATCCTCACAGTTTCGAGATTAAAGTGTTACGCTTGTAAGCCTACAGATTTGGTGATTGATTACCAATTGGGGTGATTAATGTCTGTGTTACTCTGATTCGGGATTGTTTTCTTTCCAAAAAGCATTATGTTTCTGCTGATATGTTTGTTTTTATCTCAAATATGTTCAGAAATGGGTGACAAGAAGAAGAAGACTTTCATGTTTATCCGTCTTGTCTCCGCTGCCGGAACTGGTTTTTTCTATGTGAAGCGGAAAAGTGCTAAGAAAGTGGCGGAGAAACTCGAGTTCCGCAAGTATGATCCTCGGGTAAATCACCATGTTCTTTTCACCGAGCAGAAAATGAAATAGAGGGAACCAGTATGCATCGGCTGCGAACCAATGTGACTACTAGTTCTGCTTCTTGTAGACCATTTCAAATTATGCAAAGCTTGAATGAATGACTTGTTTCCCGTTGCCTTGCTTCTCCATTATTTACTCTCCTCTCTCAAAATTGGTTTAAACCATAGTGTTTGATTTGATTTGATTTTCGTTTTAATTTGGGTAAACAATTAAGTTGAACTAAGAGATGTTTTGCTCATCAATTAATTTTTTCTTATATGAATAAATTGTCTACATCTTATCCACTACATAGATAAATTTTTTTTCTGTAAAAATTCCCAAACTTAGTCATCCATTTTTACTAATCTAATTGGATTAATTCAACTATCCAAAAAACATATAAAAGTTATGATTTTATAGTGTATCAATAGATACTAACTCGGTATATATTAGTTTTTCAGTTATCGTATCTAAGGTTTCACAATATAAAATCAACAACATAATTTGAAATAATAATAGGGTGATGATCAATAGAATTATGTCTGTTAACACCAGTCTATCTTGATCCGAGATGAACTATCCATTAGCTTCATCAGCCCCTGGGGATCTTGCCGTTGTTTCAGTGGGCACTATTTCCATATCGGAGATATCATTGCTTTCAAACTTAGGATGCTGGGAAGCTTCAGCATCATCTTCTGGTTGAGGCGAATGAACTGTTTTAGTGGGGTCTATTTCCATACCGGAGAGATCAGAACCGTCAATCTTATGCTGCTGAGAAGCCTTGTCATCATGATCTTCTGGTTGGGGCGGAGGAACTTTAATTTCTTTGGAGTCTATTTCCATGTTGGAAACATCAGCACTTTCAGACTTGGACTGCTGAGAAGGCTCAGCATGATCTCCGGATTGGAGCTCAGTTCGAACATTGTTACGTGTAACTTCAGGATTGGCAAATTCATCGGAGATGACTTGTGACAAAGATGGTCCTTCCACTATGGGATTTGATTCCACATTGCAGGCTTCAACGAGATCGACTTCGGACCTCTGAACAAGCTCTTTATCATCAGAATTGTAAGATTGCAGTGAAGATGCTTGTGTAAGCCCTGTGTTGTTGGTGGATTCATCATAGACAACTAATGACGAGGATGGTCTTTCCTCTGTGGGATTTGATTCCACATGGCATGCTTCAACAAGATCAACCTCAGAGCTCTGAACAAGCTCTTTATCATCAGAATTGACAGATTGCAGTGAAGACACTTGTGTAAACTCTGGGTTGGTAGATTTGTCAGAGACAACTAATGACGGGGATGATCCTTCTATGGGATTTGATTCCACATTGGAGGCCTCAATGAGATCAACATCAGAACTCCGAACAAGGTCTTTGTTATCAGAATTATCAGACCGCGGTAAAGATGACTTCGCCTCTGAGAACTTTGGCTCAGCAGTTGATGCCTCGAGATGACAAGATTGATCATTTGGCACATGCTCTTCAATTGTGAACTCCTTGATGGTAATTTCTGCTGAAGTTGTATGTGCCTCTAAGGTGTTAACATTTGTGTTTTCAACTTGAATACTATCACCCTCACTACTTGTTGCTCCTACTTCAAGGTGCTTTTTAATGTGATCTCCGGGAACATGTTCCATGCTTGACACAACCGTAACATCTTTCTCCACAGATGCTTTTATTTCCGAAGGGTCAACAGTCCTGTCAACATGATTGCCCCCAGTACTCTCAATTCCTAAAGAGGGCTGCAAAGACTCGTCCAAAGAAGGTTCTGATTCCTTTCTCAATTCCTTCTCGGTAATAGCAGGATGCTCCACCAAGGCTGAATGAACAGGACTTGGAGAAATATTTGAAGTTGCAGGAAGTACACCATCAACATCAGGTTCTGTGGACATTGAATCGCCTCCAAGGTTTGGAACATCTAGGGCATCAGCTTTTGGATTTGATTTCAAAGAAGGCCCTGCTTCAAATTCAGAATTATTCTCAACCATAGAATGTTCCTCCTCCATGCCTGACTTAATTGGACAAGTCTCTGGTTCACATTCCAAATTATTCTCAACCGTAGCAGCTGCATTCAATGAGCCAAAGTTAATTGGACAAGGCTCTGATTCACAGTCATAATTCTTCTCAACTATAGCAACTGTGTCCATCGTGACCGACTTATCCGGACATGCAGCAATAGCTAGAGAATTTAAAGACTCTCCTGGGTGGTCAGTAACATCATGCAATCTGATGGCATTCAGAGCATTATAAGCATTTTCAAGATTGATAGAAGATTCCAAAGACACTCTTGCAGAAGGTTCTGTGCTGATTTCAGATGGAATAATAGTTGAATCAGGAAGGCTTCCAGAAACCGAATGTTTTGAACTCAACGGAACCATAGCATTCTCTCCAGAACAATCACAAGCAACACTGGCCTTTGGAGAATTGATATCATGCGAAGATGAATTTGAGATTTCCAAAGAAGTTTTTACTTTCAAAGAAGGCCCTGCTTCATTCCCCGAATACACTTCAGTCATACCAGGACTTACTTTTTTTGTTTCAGAATCATTAGTAAAAGTCTCCACTGTACCTGAAACAACGGGGGGAACTCTGTAACTATCGCTGGTATTGTCGGCTTTTGGAAATTCATTGAAACCAGGTTCTATATTGATTTTATCACTCTCAGCAGTTTGAGGCAGTTCCATTGGACTGGGAGAGGTGGGTTGAAAGCTAGAGCTCGTCTGATCACCACAAGAAGCAGGACTACTTTTCGACACATCTTGCTTGTCGCAACCATTGTGAGGGCATGTACTATCAACTTCCACATTAGGCTCTGTAATTAAATTTTCATCTTGAACCTGTCTTGAACTTGCATCATTCTCTGAGCCAGAATTGCATTCAGGTTTCAAAGAATCAGCTCTCTGAACAGAGGCCTCGACCACAGGAGATGCATTGTTTTCCTGTTCTTTTGCATCAGCTCTCTGAACAGGGCATGTACTATCAACCTCCATATTAGGCTCTGTAATTAAATTTTCATCTCGAACCTGTCTAGAACTTGCACCATTCTCTGAACCAGTATTGCATTCAGGTTTCAAAGAATCAGCTCTCTGAACAGAGGCCTCGACCACAAGAGATGCATTGTTTTCCTGTTCTTTTGCATCAGCTCTCTGAACAGGGCATGTACTATCAACCTCCATATTAGGCTCTGTAATTAAATTTTCATCTCGAACCTGTCTTGAACTTGCATCATTCTCTGAGCCAGTATTGCATTCAGGTTTCAAAGAATCAGCTCTCTGAACAGAGGCCTCGACCACAAGAGATGCATTGTTTTCCTGTTCTTTTGCATCAGCTCTCTGAACAGGGCATGTACTATCAACCTCCATATTAGGCTCTGTAATTAAATTTTCATCTCGAACCTGTCTTGAACTTGCATCATTCTCTGAGCCAGTATTGCATTCAGGTTTCAAAGAATCAGCTCTCTGAACAGAGGCCTCGACCACAAGAGATGCATTGTTTTCCAGTTCTTTTGCATCAGCTCCAGTAACAGATAGCCTTCTACTTTCTTCTTTTGGAACATCACAAGCCGGAACAGCTTTTTCATGAGCTGGTGTGCTGACAGTTGAGTTACCATCTAAACTTTTTTCATCTAACTCATCCAGTGTCTTGTTGGATAATGGTGCTGTAGGAGTATTCCTGTCCTCGCTCGAAGCAGCTTCACCAGCTTTAGATTTTGATGGGCAGGTTTCAGAGAAAATTTCCTTCATCACTCGGGCAACATCAGCAGTCTGTATTTGATTAAATGCCGAAACTGCACTAGTCACTTTTCTCTTTGAATCATTACTGACAGAAGCACCGAGAGAATGAACTTCAGATGCTTGTATGTGAGTGACATTTGCCAGTACATGAGTGCCAGAATCTTGAATGTTCTTCCCTGCAGTAGCTTTATTGTCCAAAGGTTCCTTTGATTTATCCGAGGCCAAAGAATTTACTTTCAAGTCTTGGACAGATGAAGCATCAGAAATCGCAGGTCTCCTTCCTCTACGCCTAGGTTCTACTGCCCTGTTTGTGGTCCTGTGACCTGGCTTCTTGCTTTGAACAGATTGAGCAGGAGAAGGGGCAGACTTTGCACCGTGACTAGAAAAGGTTTTATTGGAACCTTCTAAAGGATTTGATGCTGGCAAACAAGTTCCCATAGAACTAGCAACTGAAGATGTCATTTTCACAGTTGAAATAGTTGCATAAACTTTATCTTCAGAAAGTTTGTTCTTTACCAATTCAATTGAGGTCTGACTCGATACAGGTATAACTGGCAAAGTGCCAACTTGATTACCACATACCCCGCCAGTCTTTTGAGAGCTGCATTCAGGTGAAAGCTCTGTAATCACAGAAACCTTCTCATGTGCATCAGCATTTTGAATTTGTCCTACAGCAGGCCCTGCAAAAGTCTCTCATCTGAGTACATATTGCAATATCCAGTTGACTATTATTAAAAGATGCATCAAATTCATCCAGATTCTTACCAAGAGTTATGGAAGTAGCATTCTGCGTTTCCTGTGAACTTTCTGGTCGCTTGCTTTGAGATAAATCGTCAAGTCCACTAGAGTGTTCATCCTGAACAGTTGCGACAGCAAGAGCATCAGTTCCCTGTGCTTGGTCTTGAATAACCTTTGTTGGCACAAAAGCATCATTTTTTTTATTGTCTCTCATCGAAATGACTTTATTTGGAGATGCATCTGCAAATTGATCCTGTGCTTGAGTGTTCAATTTTGAATCCTGAGCAGCGTCTGATATTTGTGTCATTTTCTTTCCTGTATGCCTAGTTGTTCCTTTCCCACTTTGAGCCTTACGGACTTGGCCTTTAACTTGGACAGATATATTTGGGCATGAAGATGATTGAACAATTGAAGCACCAGAAGTAGGAAGTGACTGAGAGTTCAAACCAACCCCTGGGTCAGAAGGATGATTGATTACTTTAGAACAATCCATACCGGCAGATATAGGTAAAGGATTGGTGCACTTGGCCTCTGGAACACTGGAGACACCAGGAACAATTCCACTTATAGCAACAGCTTGATTATCTGGTGGATTAACTGATTTAATCTGAGATTGCTCATTTGGTTCTGGGCCCAGACCAGCTAAACCATCAACAGCTGGGACGGATGCAGGCTCTTGTTTCTTAGCCCTTCGACGAGTTGCTTGTCCTCCAGTTTGAGCTTTTGGACCTTGTCCTTTTGATTGCACTGGTGCAGGGAACCCAGGTGGGTTAGATTCAACTGGTGTTGCTGAAACAGAAGATATTCCAGGCAGCAAATTCGGGGAAGCTCCTGTAGTATTATGAGGATTGGGGGGAGCAGGAGTTGCTGATGCGCTTGAACCTGCTGCCTTTTGTAACCCGACATCCACTTTGTTGGTTTCAGACGGTGCTGAAAACACTGGTGTAGTGGGAAATTTCTCCACAGTTCCTCTTCTTGGCCTTCCACGACCCCTTTTAGGTGGTGGTGTTGCATCTTTGCTCTGCTGCAGTGGCTGATGTGCAGGCTCCACCGCAAGTGGTTGTGGTAATAGAGGAGCTGGGGCTTCTGTGCTACTAACAGTACTCCTCGAAGCATCTTTTAGCAAGTTCCTCTCAATGGCTTCTTCCTTCAATCCAGGGGATTCAGGTAAGTCAACCTGACACATTTTTTCAAACTCCTCCTCTGTCCATCGCTCTTCATATGAGCGTACCTAATACAGGAAAAAAAAAAGGTACACATAAATGCAAGTTTCACTTACATGAAGAGGCCACAGCAACACCATGCAAAGTTATAAAAAAAAATAAAAAAAAAAAAAAAAAAAAACCATAAATATAAAGAGTTAAAAACAACAAACAAACCTCTCTTGCTCTTTTGCCCCTCCCATACTGCTGACTATCAAGATCACCAAGAGATCCACCCTTCCGCTTTAAGCCAGTATTAGTCTGTAACCCAGTTTTTGGTACATCATACAATTTCATCTTTTCATAAAATTCTTTCAAGTCAAGGTCTGTAACAAGGCGAGGTGGTAATGGGGGTAGAGGCTTGGAGCTATCCAAGCCTGATCCATATACCAGCTTTCTCCACTTTGCCTGCATGTTTTTTATAAAAATATATATGGGCATCAAAATAGAAGTAAAAGCAAACAAGCATGTTAATGCCACACATGATCAATGGAAAAACAGCCTGTCTAAAAGACTTGGAAGCATACCGTCTCTTCTTCCCGCCTTTGTTTATCAACTGATTCAAATACATCAATCTCAGACTCACTGTATTTATACAGACATGCAAAAAATATATTAATACCAAAATCATGCCGATAACTAAAAGCTCATAAATATTACCAGAAAGCAATTTTCATGTTAAATTACTGCACAATAATAAAATTGGATCACTAAAAAATTGGAAGTCTTTTAAAATTGAATGTAGTCATTTGCAGCTACACATAGCCAACAGAGAAAGCTGACAGCTCAATATCTTTTCTTTATAAATGGAATCCTTCACATGTTGACAAATAAAATAAAATCTGAAAAATACCTGCGAGCCAACAAGTCATTTAGAGCATCATCATCTAAGACTGGTGCATCTTCCTCTTTCTTGGACTCCCGCAGGAGAGACTCTAAATACTCCCTTCGATCTTCAGCACTGTCGATAAAATCACATAAATTTACTTGAGAGAATGAGTCAAAACAATCTTGAAACCGCTTATGCTCCATGCAACAAAGTATAGCACCACTAACATCCCAATTTACCTTGTGTTATTGTCAAAGAAACCAGCAGTGATACTCTGATTAGCAACTCCTAATTTGTGTTCAGCAGCAGCTCTGACTTGTTCTTCTACAGTTTGAACCTTATCACAGCAAATATAATCAAACGCGATTCAAGCTAAAACAAAAAGGTATGCAACAGCATCAACTAAACCACAGGTGGAGTGGCAAAAGACTTGTGCTCAAGTCTTCAGTTGACATTTGTCTTGGGGTATGATCCTTGGACAATTCTCATCCCCTACCCTTTTTTTTAAAAAAAAGGTATGCTGCAGCAAAGATTACTTAATGATTAGGAACATACTGTTTCAAAACGTAAAACAAGTACATCCTTCTTCTGCCCAAGTCTATGAGCTCTTGCTTGTGCTTGCAGGTCAACCTAAAAGTATCAATCAAAACATGTTTAAAACCAATATCAGAAGAAACTATCAAGTAAATGTAACGTTCTAAAAAACCTGTGGGTTCCAGTCGGTGTCAAAAAGGATCACAGTATCTGCAGCTTGAAGATTGACACCAACACCACCAGCTCGAATACTGACACCAACATTCAAATGTCAGAACTACAAGACTGTTACTCAGTAGTAAAACAACATATATACAAACAATCTAAGAATAAACCAATGATTAGGCAATGCGCCCCAGTCTCAAACTACCTTCTTATAGTAGATTAAATTCTCTTCAACCCCCAAAATAAAGAAAACATTTACCACAAGTAGAAGGGCAAATTCCAAAAGAGGGGTTTGTAGGTGTAACTTAAAAACAAAGATCCGATAAGAACATGCCTAAATTTCGATGAATTTGATGTTCAAAAGATGCCTACTACATGTTACCCATCCAAAGTTCAAATACCTGATCCCCTTTAATGTCTAAACCCCTACAACATATAACCCCCAGGATATAACTAGAATAAGATGAATAATACGAACATGTCTGAGTTCTGATAAACTTCAAGACTAGGATTTCCCTCCTTCCTCCCCTCGGCAACAACATTCTAATCTCTTGTCCCAATCTTCAAAGGGTTTTCTCATTTAAAGAGCCAATGCAGTTCAGAAGCATACAGCATAGCTGAGCTTTTCTCTTTTTCTTCTTTTTTCTCCTTTTTATGCCTTATTTTTGTGTGTTAGGACTGAGGAGAAAATTTTACCTGAGCAGAAATATGAAAAAGGGGGAACCTTGCTCATTAAACTTTTCAATAAGCGCACCACGATCACCCCCAGATGTCTGGCCATCCAACCGAAGATAGCGATATTGTTTATAGGTGAGGTAGTCTTCCACCACATCAAGTAGCCTAGTCATCGTGGAAAAGAAAAGGATCTACATATTTAAAATTAAAGAGGTGAATCTCTCATTAATTTATCTTCAAAATTATAATATTTACAAGCATTAACCAAAGGAGGAAGAATGTGAAGGTTCTTGCAAAGAAAAACACAGAGGATCATGCTAAAACCATATCTTATGATTTCCACCAAAATTAAAAAGCATATAGAGCTTAAACTAGAAATGTCAAATAAACCAATGGAACAAGATTACAAATAATATCAAGGGGAAAAAAGAAACAATTCAGCAATAGGATCTGTTATGCAAACAAACAACTAAAGTACCACAACACATCAAAAGGCAGCTTCTAGAAATTATTAGATCTTAAATAACCACATAGGATTTGCCTACCCGATGATCAGTTGCCTTCAACTTAGGGAGTAATCGATCCAACATCTCAAGCTTGCCACAAAGCCTAATAATTGGGGGCAAATAATGTTGTGGTATGAAACTATCAACCTACAAAAATAGATCCTAAAGTTAGGTCTGTACCAGTCAAAGCAAAATTTATACCAGCCAACTAAGGATACCCCAAGTTTGCTACAAGAAAATAATGAAACGCTACCGATTTATTCCAGATTTAATTACATAAAGAAGATAAAAGGATTAAAGGAAACTACAGAAAAGAGACCATCCTATACTTCCTTATCTTTTATCTTCCAGAATTTTGAAGAAAACTAAGGATTAGTAAACAAGAAAAGGGCATGCCTCCTCCACGTGAAGCTGGCTCAGGTATGGGTGATTGCATATATTACGAAGCTCCATGACAGAGTTGTGCACTGATCGAGCCTGTGAAAGAAGAAAGAGCAGAATAAACAACTGTAAATGTCTAAAATAGAGACATGCTTAGTGTTCATCTTTTCATGTCTATAAATACGGATCAAATGTCATAAAGGAACCTTTGAATTTCCAATTGCACCGAGGTTCTCTTCAACCCTCTTCATCAAAAGTTTTTGATAAGCAGAAGCTTCACATCTTACGAGTCTCTCGATCTTCTCAGGAAGTTCATTTTCAACCTACCAAGAAGATGTAGTACAATTAGCATACTAGAATACTGAGGATCTTAATACCACACAAAACAAGAACTTCAAAACATTGCGCCCCTCAATGTCGTCATGAATTAGCTTATGATGAGCCAAAAAAAGCAGAACAATCAGTATTCAATAAAGAAAAAAGTGATCCCCGAGACAATCCATGTAAATACTAAATACAACCTTATGCTTCAGCCTCCGAAGGACAAAAGGTCGAAGAACTTGATGAAGACGGTTTATGATCAACAAATTTTCCTCCTCAGATAGTAAGGCCTAGTCAAAATAATTAGCATAAGCACATAATTTTGACAATAGAGTGAAATACTCCAATAGCTAGATGGAAGAAGTTCAGTACTTCATCAGCAGAACTATCCCCATTACTTTCAAATGGTTTATTGAACCACTGCGAAAAATCTTCTGACGAATTAAATATATTAGGCAATAAGAAATTGAGTAGTGCCCACAACTCCTCGAGATTGTTCTACATGACAAGACAAGTTAAAAAGTTAGTATTACATTGAATCAACAGAATAACTCAAAGAAGCAGCAGGAAATACAGCTGGCTCACCAACAAGGAAATGGAAGCAAGCATCCATAACAAACGTTAAATGAAAATATACTTAACGAATATCCAAATAAAATTATTTGTAACCTGTAATGGTGTTCCAGTCAACAGCAATCTGTGAGAGCTCTGATAGTGCTTTAATTCTGCATTCAACTTGCAAGAAGCATTTTTTATCCTATGTCCTTCATCAATTATAATATAGTGCCATTGAATTTTGCTAAGTTTTGGTCTATCATGCTTGTTCATCAGATACTCATATGTTGTCAGGAGAATGTTAAATTTCTGATGTACAATCCTCTCCCTGCAGCAGAAATGGATAATTAAGCTTACATATATTTTTAAAAAAAAAAGTATATAATAAGAAAGGATCTTATTCATAGTTTGAATGTCATTACTTGAATAATCTACGCCTCTCCTCCGGGGGCCCAGAATAAACAATTTTGTGTATGTCAGGTGCCCAGAAATTGATTTCTGACACCCATCCAGGCAAAACGGAAGATGGTACAACCACTAAAAATGGTCCTCTATCATTTTTGGTTTCCATCAGGTAACAAATAAGAGAAATAACCTACAAATTATAGAACATTATAAATGAAAATATTTTATAGAATAGACTGTAATCAAGTGAAGACACAAAACCACCAATACCTGAACAGTCTTCCCAAGGCCCATTTCATCAGCAAGAATTCCATTAAGATGATTATTGTATAGTGAAACCAGCCATCTAAGGCCGTTCATCTGGTACCTACACATCAAAAGTACAATTTCAAGAAACTTCAAGCAAGAGAATGAACCTGCACCCCATATGCCAGACCTTCCCTATATATATATATATATATATATATATATATATGGTAAAGTGCATTTTTTTTCAAAAATAAAATAAATAAAGTGCATATTTTACTCACTCTCTTAATTTTCCACCCTTAAGAAAAGTTGGTTGCTCATTGATATTTTCTTTTATGCTGCAAAAAGGAAGTTTCAGTCGTGAAACTTTTAGCTATTACAAGTAGTTCAGATATTCAATACTAATTCAGAAAAGAATTAGGAAATAAAACAACCCTAAGACATTCAAAGTTTAATTAAAAAATCAAAAATCAATCTTTCAACAAAAAATTAAAAAAAAATCAAGCAGGAAAAAATAAGAAAAATGTTACCTATGAGCCATCAGGTAGTACTTTTCATTGCTTTCCAAATAGTGCTGCAGACCAGATTGATGATAAGAAAAAGTCAACATTTAAGCAAAGGATGATCGAAAACTTTAGGAAAAGGAAAGATGATTAGCAACTCCGAAAAATCCACAAGAAAACACTTGCCTTTGCTTCATCTTCATTCTCAACAATAGTATCATTTTCAAAAACACTCGCAGTTCTCATCTCATCCATATCATTCCCAAAGCGACCTCCCATAGCCTTTGCATCCTGTAACTTGGATCCAAGTTTCTGAAGATATTTCTCTGTTTCTTTCAGTAGCTGCTTAACACGATCTGATTTAGCGTCCTGTAAAATATCAAGAAAGATATTCATAAGACCATGTAAGATGAAACACTCATAGAGACTGTAAGCCTAAGCTAACCTGAACCATTCGCAAATAACCCTCCACATCATTGATTTTGAGCAAGTTAATCTTCTCACGCTGAATTCTGTCAATCTTCTCCCGATGTATACGTTCCTTTCTCTTATGGAACTCCTTTACATTTCTATTGAAGCCTTTCCATCGTTCTCTCCTAATTTTGAACACATCATCCAGCCTTTCCCTGGGTTTCAATTTACCATGCAAGTCAGAAAGGATGTAAATTTATTCAAAGCAACCAGTGAAGACAAAGGCGTTTAATGGTAAGAAAAGAAAAGTGACAAGTACTTGTGAACTTCTATCTCACTGAAAAACTCCTTCTGCCTCTCACGAATTCTCTTTTGTCGATCTTCTTTCATTTTCTGCTCATATTTTTCGAGTTGTTTTATCCTTCTGCCATGTCTATGTTTCTTGTATGATTTGAGGCGTTCCATATCATTTGTAATTGGTTTGAAAAAATCCTTCAGGAAATCACTGCCAAAATTTAAGGAGAAAATGTGAAATGAGAAATCAAAATTAAATCAAGGAACCAGCCAAAGGTACAATGAGCAACAATAAACCAAGATAAGAAATAAAAAGATAATAACTCAATGCTCTGTTTGGGAACAAGAATTTGAAATTTTGGATCCGGATTTCATTTTGTATGTAAATGATAAGAATGAAATGCATATATCATGGATAAATAATTAAGATTCAATATAATATATAGACGAGAGGTAAAAAAACGGATTTGGCAAATCCAAAAATAAACTAGGAATTTAAAAATCACTGCTATGTAGGCATCTAACAAATCCAAGGATTTGAGAAATAATCATCAATGTTACATTTCCAAGCATTTTATTACTTAATTAACACTATCATAGAAATCCAAGTTCCCAAAAGCTGCCTAAAGGAAAATTTTACCATATCAATTACCTCCGGAAGCGACGTTGGAGCTCTAACAATTGGAGTTTCTTCAATTCTATAACACTTTTGGTTTTTGCAGATATATCTTCAGATGAGCTCACGGTTTTCTGCATGTGAATGCATTAGTTACAAAACTAGTATGGGAAACATGATATAAGTTACGTAGAAGACATAGAGGAAAAGGGAAGAACCACTTTGTTCTTAAACAGAAATAAGTTCCAACTACTATGTTGGACGGGTAGAATATAAAGAAAATTTGACAAAAATATTAGGAACCATGAAATACATAAAAAACTAGTTCCAACTTGTACAAAGTTTGGGGGTCCGGAGGGGTGACTCAAAGCGAATACACAATGATTAAACAAAAGAAAAAACCTCTCAAACTGGGTAAAGTCCTCATTTGGCTGATTTACTGACAAGTTACGATACTAAAAACACCCATTTCTACCCAATAGGAAGGCTTTACCAAGTTATAGGGATGAATATCTTTCAATCTTGATCACAGTCTATGATGCAGCATCACTCCAAGTTCTAAAGCTAAATATGAAACAGTTCACTTGGTTTTGAAAAAAAGAAAGAAATATACTTGAAAAAGAACAAAAATCTACAAGACTTTTTTGTTAGTGAGAAAATGCAAACAAATTAAAAGCGGGTAGTTGTTTTATTACCACAACAGAACATATTTGGTGGTCTTTCCTATTAGAGTTCAACTTTCTACTCCAATCTTACTCATTCTGGTGAGAAATTTTCAGTTGATTACAACCTTTCTTTCACTTCTGTTATTAATACAAAATTTGTTGATAGCAGGGGACACATTTTCTTTTCTTTTCAATAGAAACGCACAAATATTAGAGCAAATAATAGTTATATCCTTAACAATGTGGTTGGACAGCTTTACAGAGAAATCAAAAGGGTAAACAAAGTTAAACCAGGTATTAAGAACTTCAGAAGAAAGTTTTCAACAAACCTTTAACTGGGTGAAACAAGTAAGCATTTTTTGGTTTGTCTTTTGCCGTTTCAGAACCCACTTCTGTTCAGCTAATAGCTTTCGTTTTCGCAGATCCATAATCCATTTCTCTGACATGGTGTGCTTTGGAGAAGGCAAAGGATCAGTAGATATAGAGTTACCTTCCCCATCTTGTTCTGTGTAAACAGACATCATCTCTTATCATATGATTAATAGAATAAACTTTGTATCCAATTTGGATCCTCCGCACCAGTATCACCATATCCCAAAAGTATATTTAATTTATCTAAAAGGCTTAATGGTTGCCATTCTAGTTCCAACTAAGTTAATCGATAAGAAATTAAGAGACCATTAGGGGTAAAAAAATAAATTGATTAACTTACCAGAACTTTGAAACTGAGAATCAGGATCTTTTCTCTCTAGCATCAAATCATGCTGGATTGTAGCAGCAGGCAAAGATGCCCTGGAGGTGGAAACCTCATTCTGATCGCCAATTCCAGACCAGCCCATCATTTCAGGGTTCACCTGCTTATTAGCACCCATCACAGAAGGAATTAGATCAGGCTTTCTAATATGCAAGTGGCAACTGGCAATTATCTATATGCCATCCACAGGTGTACTAACAGTAAAGCCACCCCATAGAGTAGAACAGTCAGTCTGTCTAGTCAACTACACCTGTGGATCCACTGTCGCATGGCTCTGAATTTCAGCATCTGCCTTCCTTCTAGCTAGAATATGTTTCCTTTCGTCCACAATTGCTGAAAGATCAAAAGTTGGGTCATTACTCTCCTCCACTCTTAATGTTTCTGCTTCTTTTGGCAACGACTCAGCCTCTGGGAATCTTCCAGTAAATGAGGAACCCACAGGTGCATTATTCATCCTTCCAAATGGCATTGCAACTTCAGATATGCTACCTGGCTCACTGGAAGTTTGTGATTTCCCTCTATGGTCATTCGATTCTTTGTGAGGGCCATCTGTATTGCCATCGGATGATTACCAAGTAAATAACATAGACTTCTAAAAATGAAATTTGCAAAACAAATGTAAATGATTAAAGCAACCTTCTTGGGGAAATATGTTTCCAAGCGCAATTTCAAGATGCAGCTTCTTTGGCATCAAGCCATTTCTGCAAGTAGAAAACACAAGTTATACACAAAAAGAATAATGAAAAAGTAAGAAATGATTCTTACCACCTATACCCCATTAGAGAGGAAGCATACTAGCGTATATTGCAAGAATTAGGTACATACCTGAAAGCTAAAAAAACAAGGCACTGGGCTCTAAGCTGTTTCAACTGTTGTTCCTTGAAGATGCTGCCAGAGGATGTGGCAGATTGAGAGACAGGATACATTCCCATATCTCTTGGATTCATGGCTCTTACCGCAGTCATCTCTGAGGCTATATTTTGCCGGCCAACCTAAAAAAAGAATAACATGACTGCCAGAAAATTCACAATACAAAATTAATGACATTCAAAGCAACATATTAAGAAGCTGTCCAAGTATAATCATCCTGTCCCATTCAAGCCCCAAAAAATAGCACTGATATTCTCACTATTTAAGCTATGGTAACTTAAAAGAAGTGCATGGAAAGGGGGGAAATTAACAACTACCTGGGCCGTCTTATTTGCATCTGCCAGCGCCAACATATTAGAACTTCCTCCATCATGTTCTGAAACTTTTCCAGCAGAAAGCGTTGTGGGCAATCCATCAGGACTTGCAATGGAACCTTTGGGTAATCCATGCATCTGACTCTCAGAGTCACCAAATTGGCCTGGACCTGAGGACGATAGCTCTCCTGCAGGATATGAATTAGATGTAGTAGGCAGCATTCCTTGAGCCCTCCCAAAAGCATGTGAAGTTAAGCAATACTAACAATGTGACACTTATTTTATCTTACCAAGGAAATATTTGGAAATTCAGGAAATCTAGAATCCATTTTATGAACTGCCCAAGTTTAGTAAAAATTGTCATTCAACTTCCCTCTCTAACTTGTTATCGACAAGAAATATATTTGAGCGACCAGGCCAAAATAAATACAAAAACAATCCATGCTGCCTAATAATCAATAATGTAGTCCCAATCTTGACCAAAACGGGTGCAGCATATATTTGAATTTCAATAAACCTTTATCAGAACTATAAATTGAGGGAAAGTGGACATAATGCTGATCTCATCAAGAAACAATGACTCTAACTCGGACAATTTGAAGCTAAGGTTTCTTTCTCCTTTATTGCGTGGCTAATATTGAAAACCTATGAAGCACGAGGATGCCCCCTCTGGGTCGTCCCACGTCCCCGATATGTCTCCGAGACAGGGACGGTTGGGGACGTCCCAATTTTACCGGGGACAATCAAACATATATCAGGTATTGTCAACACTTATTGAAGACGTACCCGAGAACGTACCCGAATAAATTTACTTAAAAATAGGAAATAAAATCCCCATCTTTTTTGTGAATAGGGTTTTAAAAACCATTCAACTAATCCGAACTTAAAAAAGCTCAAGAATGATTAAACTAAAAAATTGTCGTTAAAAACTACTAAAGATTTTTTAATACAATTATAATTTTATTGTTTAATACAATAAAGATTTTTTTATTATATATTAAAATTTTATTTTATATTTGTTGTACCCTCGTCGTACCCGTACCCTATAATTTTAAAAATTGTTGTTTCTTGTCCCCGTCCTTGTCCCCATATACTCGGGCTGAAGTGAGAATGAAAGATATGGCTGTTAAAATATCAAACAAAAAAGCAGAAATTCTTTCCCTTTTATCAACTCTCACCTGGTACATGAGATGCATGCATTGACTGATGAGATGCAATTTCAGCTGTCCTGTCACCAGAAAAAACATTTGGAGAAAACCTGTGAAGTTGAGATCTATCAAAGGCTAACCCGGCCCTGTTTTGATTCCATACACCGCCCCTGGAGGGGAAATTTTCATGTGCACCAAGTAGTCCCCCTTGCTGCTGTCCAGGTGCATTTTGAGTGGAAGAATCATCTACTTCTTCAGGATACTTTGAACTAGGAGCATGCGACATCATATTGCTAGTCAAATCTCCTAGGTTTTCCATAACATTCTGACCATTCTGTCTACCTCTAAGCACTGACCCCATGTTACCAGGTAAGGATGGAAAATGCTCCATTTGGATGCTACTTTGGACCATGTTACGAGAATCAAGTTGTGCAGAAGTGTCATATTTTGGTTCCACTGTATCACCCCTGTTTCGCGTAGTTGCAGCCTTTTTACCATCATTTTGACTCATTTGTTTGCCTTGCGATTGAGAGTTAGCAGACCGTTTGTCCAAACTAGTCGGGCTTTCATGATCAAAAGACCGACTTCTCCTATGAGTTCCAGCTCCTTGATAATACTCATGTCCAGCAGTACTTGGGCCAACAGGCTGTGTTCCGGATGAAAATGGATCAAATCTAGGCATCTCAATTGGAGCAGATCCTGCTATAGAATCTTTTGGAACTGCAAAAACCTGGGAAGATCCTGGACAGAAGAATCTCATTTGTGAATGGTTAACTCAGCATGCCACTCAACAAGGAGATGTTTGCAAATTGTAGTGCGTTTTTATCAAGCTAACAGAAATTAATTTTTGGCAGCAAATTACCAGCATATTGTCCCGATGTAGAATCCAATGTTTGTGACCCCACTGTTGGAGGAAGCCGTGATTTCTTCAAAGCTTCAAGATCAAGACCATGTTGATTGACAACAGTCTCCATTGCCCTTCAATAAAGAAAATCACATTAGAAAACTAGCAGAATTTTCAGAGGAAAGGTGCAATACTAAATGAAAATTTGACTTCAATAAATATTTATATCTTGGAATAGCATGTTCAAGTGTTCAACACTCCACTCAACCATGCCAGTACTAAAAAGAACAAATAAAAATTAACACAACAGTTGGATCAGCCAGAGAAGATGTAAATTTAATATATATGCAAGCATGTAAACAGATATTTAAAACACACACACACACAGGACAATGAGGAAATATCAAGATGAGATTTGAAATTTAGGTGGGAGTAATTTTATTGCAGCTCAGTACGCTTTAATTCAAGCTATGAAATTTAATCATATGTAATCCTGGAGTAAAATATACACAGTTAACAGCAACTATCATATATAGAAACAAAGCTAAATGAACGCATATTTCAACATTAATTCAAGCATGACTTGGTGTACAATACATAATAAACATAGTCCTATCGAGAAGGATAAAACTAAGAACAGTAACTTATGCCCAACCATAAGCATGGTAAGGCAATTAATGCCCTGATAACAGCAGAAGGAACATTTTTTGTCAAAGGTATCACGAGATGTGCATGATCATTTTACTGTCTAAAAATTAATACAAAGCACTTGTACCCCTCTAAAGGAAATCAAAACTAACACTTAACAATGTCAATTATTAATTAAAGTAAACAGCACACACTCAATCAAAATTATTTATTAGATCCACTATTATCTTTATTAAATCAATTTGCTGTTTTGCTATCTCCACATATATGAAAATAACTCGGGTACATTCTTTCCCAATGTTACAGAAATCCGATGGTTTTTAATAAGGATTCTTAATAAACCCCGACTGATGACAGAGAAGACAAAATATTTCACCTTGATATTACTTGAAACGGCATTGAATGTTCCTTCCCACTAGATTTCATGTGTTGCAATATCTAAAACAATTACATATAACAAAAATCAGCATCAATGTGAACGGTATCAAATTTAGAGCTAACCAGTGCACAATAAGACAATTTGATTGACCAGAAACATATTTATACCACAAAAAGTTTAGTCGCAAGCTTTGACGGCTCATCTTTAGAATCTTGAATGAGTTTCTGCAGAAACTTTGCCGCCTCCAACTCAACGTTATGTGAAGAAGACGCCATCTCCTCCTACAAACTATAAAATTAACAGATAATAAGCAAGTGGAGATTTATCAGTCCCAAACCAGCAGATTTAGTACCTGCTTTCACACCAAATTTTCTTAGCTCGGTAACAGCATTTACAAGGAATAATTTATATAATTATGCTTCAAACTAGTAAATTAATATTGAAAACTACTTATCAAGCTGTAATGTGAATTTCTTAGCAATTTAATTGTTTCCCGAGAAATGGTCGCATTTTTTCTCGGGAATGCTATCATATCGACGATAAGAAAGTTTGATGGAAAAATAAAACAAACCTGGTCGGAGATCGAAGAGTTTAGAGGTAAGCTACATACAGAGAGTGATTGGTACTTGAAAACTTCTTCATGAAAGGGGGAAAATTGGAGCTCTGATCATATGAAGGAAAGGAGGACGAAAAGAGTAAAATAAAGGGGATTCAATACGTACCGTTTCGCACGTGTCGAGTTTCTTTGAGAAATTACTTGTTTGCCCTTTTGTTTTTATGAGAGAATTCGATTTAGGGATGGTTATTCGGTTTAGACCCAACGGACTCCGGCCTGACCTATTTAAAAAAACAGATTTAGGTCAGGTTGAATTCAAATTTAAGATAAATATTTGGCCCAACAAAAAATATTATATTAATTTTATTTTAAATATTTACATACAATTATTATAAATATAATATATCTATATAGATTTTAATTATCTTCTTATTTTATTTAATAAAAATAAATAATTATAATTTATAATGTTTATTTTTTAATTAATTTTATGTTTTATTGAATAAAAAATTATATTTTTAATAAATACGAGTTAAATAAAACCTTGGCCTATAATCATATTTAATCCGATTAATGAAGGTTATTTATCAAATTTGATAGATTTTAGACCGACTTAATTTTATACAAATGTTTAACTATATAATTTCTATAACTTGAAAGTTTAACTATATTTTTATAAGCTAAAACAATTCATTATCTATAAATATAATCAAACGGATAAGAATACGCAAAGAAATCGAAGAAACCATAATATAAATCAAAAGAAGAATAGAAACCAATACATACATTTAGGGGGGAATTATATAATTCAACAGATGAACACACAATGAAAACCAACATTCTCAAACGTTGTTGTTAAAATTCAGACATAAGATTTTAAGAACTGCGTCTCTCTAAATCAACGGATCATTTTGTAAAGTGTGAAGGTGGAAATCATGCTCAGCAACACCAACAAGATGGCTGCGAACAACGAGAGCGCAGACGCGCTTCCGATGTGTCGACAAAACTTGTCGTATACGTTGCAGATTTTGTTCCATCGGACGTGGTTGTTACCTCTTAATCCGATGTAAGCGACACCTCCGGCCGCGCCAGTGGCCGAGGCAACGATTCCCACAAACACCTGTATCATATTATCAGAATCAGAAATAAAATTGTTAGAATACCGGTTCTATTGTTTTTTATTCTATAAGCAAAAAAATAAAAATTAGCATATTATCGAATCAGTTTAAATACTTAGTTAGGGATGAATATATCACCTGACACGATCGGGATAGATATTTATTAAAGGTGAGATTAGAATTATGGTGAAAATATTTGACCTGATCTAATCCATGACTAATAATGTAATTTTCTTCTATATTTTTGGGGTCTTTTTAATAATGCTCCCTCCTTATTCATTTACGATTAAATCGTTAAAGTTGAATTTTTTATTTACACTTAGGTCTCTGAAATTATTTTTATATTAGATCCCTGAAGTTGTATATTTCTTATAAATCGTATTTGACGGGATTCGTGTTGAGACATATGATTTTTGAATCTATAATGATTCGACTCGAAAAACTTAAATCCGAAACAATCCCAAGTAAATGAACCAAGAATCTCACAATCCAAGCTTACCACGTCCAAAAATGCAAAGGCGAGCAAGATGGTTTTGGTCTTGTGGGAGACCGAAATCGATGCCAGAGTTGTAATAAGACTGTATAAACCTGTTAGCGATAATGCTGCTATAAAGTATCTGCACAAAGAGAAATTATATAATTATTACACTCATTCTACGGGTAATTTATTTTTTATTTATATACGAAATATATTTAAATAAAAATAATTTGAACATATAAATAATTGTTTATCTGAAATATATTTAAATAAAAATAAAAACAATTTAAATATATAAATAATATTTTAATAATTTAAAGATAATTAAAACTTATAAGGTAATGTTTATTCATATATATTTTTAACTTTTTTACCATATACATACCTTACAAACGAAAATAATTACCTAAAATGAATATCACACTTTTTTAATAATTAAGATCACTTACTATGTTCAGACATATAAATAAATTTAATAATATATATAAATTATACTTACATGAAGGCAGGTGACTGGTTGTACTTTGCTGTAAAAGGCACCCTAACAGTAGGCGGGAATCCTGGCACCGGAACCATCTCGGTTTGCTTGGCAGTGCCCATCACCACCGCAGCACTTAGGGAAGCTGCAAACAACAACACCCTAAGGCCAACATCGAGAGCAGAATACTTGGCAGCGGCCGCTTCAGATGCCGGTGTCGAGATGTTGGTCGGCTTATCTGTGGATGCCATTGTTTAACTTCTTAGAAAGATAGCTAACTAGCAAGGAAGATCGAGGGATGTGAAAACAGGTGAAAATATGATATTTATAAATGAAATTCGTGGGGAAGAAAATGAAAAAAAAAATGTTTGGAGTTGTCAGCACGGCAATCAAAGTATTTTTTCCGAATTCAATCTAAATATATATAACACAAATGGATTCGAATGAATCAAAATAACATTTTTAAAAACAAAAATAATAATATCCTGAAATTCTATATTGACTTCAATAACGTATTGAATATTAATATTTTTTTAAAAATTTCCAATCATACTCAGACTTACCCTGTAGTTGTTATCTAATTAGGATTACGTACAGATCTCCCCACCGAGTGGGAAACTTGTTTCCATAGGTCCATGATCTGGAAACAAGATGAAAATGAATTTAATACCCAACAAATAATTAAATACTATGATTTTGTGGATACGATGGTTGCTAATTGTCTTCACGTCACGTTTATTTATATCTGTTCCCATTGTTGTCAAACTTCTTTGTCATGACAACTTGGAAGCTGCCTTCAAACACTGGTCTGAAGATCAAACCTTTGACTTTCATAATATGGGGACAACGAAGGCACAGATGAGGTTGCGTTTAAAGAATCAGTATATGTTTCTCAAGGCAAACGTAATAACACCAACTGACCAAGTCACATGGGATTACCGGAATTTAGAAAGTAAATGGATTTTATTTTTATTTTTATTGTTTTTTCGGTTTTAAGATTTTTCTCTTAACTTATTCAAATTAATTCGCTACATATACTTAATTTTGATTGATGAGTTTTTCAATAAAGATTTTATGTATATACAACACATCGAATTCAATGCCCGTTTGATTGATCTTTATTGGTAATGGATTAAGAATTTAAGTATTATTTATTTATTAATAGTATTTTATTTTATTTTATTGAAATGTAATAGTAGTATTTTATTGAAGATTGAGTAGGATTCACTCTCTTTTTTTTTTTAATTTAACAATTTATATTATATTAATGTGAGGAATATTATGTTAAAGTTATACATGTCAGAAATTTGTTAATAAACTAATAATAATATCTTTAATAATACAACTTCAACTAATAGTTGTATGCACCATTAATTAAATAAAAGAATATCTTAAACGGTTTTAATTTATGATACTAATTATAGTTAGAATAATCATATTAATAATTATATTGACTTGTATATTCTTTCTCAAATCTACATATTCATAGTTTCATTTTAAATGGTATTTATAATTACACTTGTCGTGAAGGTGAAAATAACAGTGAAAGTATGAATTACAAGATGATCACTCACAAAAAAGATAATCATCTAACTCTATAAGATTAAAGTTTATGAATTTAAAATTTAATGTTTAGATTAAAGTTTATGAATTTAAAATTTAATGTTTAGAGTTTAAGTATAAATGTTTGTATAGTTTTTATATAACTTGTATATTAAAATATAAAAATATTTTATGTATTGATAATAAAAAAAATATTTTTCATAATCAAGGTTTAATATAAGATTTAAGAGTTTAAATTTCAAAGAATTGAAAATAAGACTTATGGTTTAGTGATTATAGTTCAGTATTTTATATATAGATTCTATATTATAGAATTTAAATAGAATATAACTCAAGAAAAATCTTTGTTCAGCATATTACTACGTGTAATGAGCATTTGTAATATCGAATTTGGATTAATCAACCAATATATCAGATAAAACAGTTAAAAATCACTTTTACACTTAACCTAAAATTTTAGCAATGCTAATTATATGGATTAGTTGACATTATAAAAACAAGACTAAATTAAGAAATATAAGGACTAAATCTCAAAATTGAGCATAGTAGAGGGACCAAAAATCAAAATTTGACAGACTAATAATAATAAAGGGAATGACATGGATCATAAAAAACAATTCCTAACTAAAACATAGTTCATTAATCTTAAAGGTTTAGGAACACTTATTTTGTAATGTAAAAAGAGAGGGAAAAAGAGGATCTAGTTAGTCCTTTAAATTGATCAAAAAGTGCTTTCTTTGTTGAAGGAAGACAAGAATTCTCAGAAATGTTCCTACCTTGTTGAAGGAAGCTCTACCGAAACACGGTGCCGACATTCGGATTTTCAAGTCCGATCTTCTGTCCTAGGATAGAATTTCTTTCTTCGTCAAGTCTTCCAAATTTACGCTCCTTGCCAAGCCGATACTTAGTAGACTAGCAACCATGGTAGGAATATCGGATTTCAAAGCAGACGCCAACGCCTGGACAATTGATTTGATGACAGACAGCAATTAGCTTTAGATCTTTTATGCACGATGTCAAAAGAAACGGCATCATTTGTATTTAGGGAGGAAAAAAGAACATGTAAATATAGACCTTTTGATCTTCCCCTTTTTGTTGCTTGAGAACTTCCGAAGGCCATTCATTTACCAGCTTTTCAACTTCAACTGTGATACCCAGCTTCTTTGCATCAGATAGAGTCTGGAATGAATAGAGTTAAAAGTTTAATCTCGCAGACATTATAGACTGGAATGCGTCCAACACTCACACTCGAGTCCGAAAAACATAGAATGATCAATAGGACGATAACCTAGATTACAAAATATAAAAGGCACAAATTGATATGATATCATATTCACCTCATTAAGGGACTGAATAAGAGCTGCAGCATCTTCGGGCTTGCGTTCTAGTAGTAAACCCTGTAAATGCAGAAATATCAAAAATAAATAAAACGGCAATCAAATGATTATATGCTGAAATCAATTTTCATCAATAACCTTGGCACATGCAAAACCAGTGGTGAGAGAGTGCTGCTTCATTGTCTCGGATCTCAATTTCTCGATATTCCATAGTGACTCAGTGTCTCCTATAATAAGAAACAATACATCAATTCCAAGTATTGGGGAGTGTCTATACGTAAATCGTTTATCCACTGTGTGCTTTCCCTCCCTCTCTCGGTGCCCCAAATTTCCCAACCCCAGAGTAGAAATTCAAGGATGAAGGCTATCAAATAAGTATATCTTGAAAACCGAATGACTTTATACGCCACAAAAACAGGAGACTAAGATTACCAATTATCACCACTCGATCGATCAAGAGTGTTAAAAGATGTAAATCGCAGGGAATACCCAAAGATATACAAAAGAAAGGAACTACAAACTCGGAGATTAGAGACCTCTTCGAACGGAAAATTCCATCCATGTGTCAAATGTAGTCTGTCGTAGTTTAACACCAGCCTTGATAAACCTCTTTGAGTACTTAGAGATCAACCCCCAATCATTTGTATTGGAACAAATGCTGCAATGTTTAATCCAAATTAATATTACGTCAACTTATAAGAAGCACAAAGAGAACAACATTCCATATCCCTTCTACCAAAGAGAACTACAAAGACCAATCTGCTAAGTTTCGAGCAGATAATGGAATAAAAATAGAACATTTTAGAAAGTTGGTCAATAAAGCATAACAACAGGTCATCTACACATATAGACACACATCACATTCAAACATCTCAGTTTTGATTGTGTTGAGTGTCCTAATCCAGGAGAATAATCATTTCACATTCGTCAATCGTTTCTTATTAACTATATCATTTTATTCGGAAAAGGAAAAGACATTCTTAAGATTGGAACTCTCAGGGCATTTAGCAAAGCAAAAGTGAAACATGTGCCCTAACAAATCATCGATTCACCTGAAAACTATATCTGCAGTCCCAGCTTGTAAAGGTAAGTTATTCCTTTTCAAAAGCTGCATCACCTCCACCATGAGTTTAGTATCATTATGAACCTTAGCATGCGACTGCACTCCAACAATTAATTATATGTCAAAAAATAAGGAAAAAGAAAAACAAATCAGAATTGATAAACTGATTGAAGAGACAATTATACCAATAAATGATGTGCGGATGCAATACTTGGAGTGAGTCCAAACACATTGTGCAGCCACAAAGTTTTCTTTCCTGGAAAGCATTCAAGCTAAATCATATTCATATAATTACATTACATATATCAGATGGTACTTGCAAATATTTTAAATGACAAATAAATTTCATCAAACCTGTATTAAAGAATTAGCAGTCAAACTACACTATTGTTCAGGATCGATAAAAAATCAAATACCAGGAAAAACCAACTTCTTAACACTAATGCTCTGACTCATAAGTTTTCTTGGATAATCCGTGTCCGAAGCATATTCAACATGGATATGCACATATAACCATCCAAGAACCTTTGAAACTCATAGAAAAATTTTGAGAAAAATTGAACATACCAGACACCAGAGTTTGACACATGTAAGTATGCAAACTTCATACCCAAGTTAAAGTAAATAGGCTAAGGATATGAGTAACAATAAGGCATACCAAAATCGACAGCTCCCACACGAGCACAAGCTCTGGCAACTTCTTGACAGAGATTGCAGTTAAAATTGGAATGAATTCTTAAGTTCGATAATCGCTGCAACCAAAACCAGAGAGAACATCCATAAACGACAAATGCTTCAACCTAACAGTACATGATGGTAAAGATATGGAACATACAAATCTTCGGAGATTCTGGAGAACATCGAAAAGAAGCTTAATATCTTCATGATTTTTGCATTTTCCAATCATCGACCATAGAGAAGCATTCGGAGGCATCGTTCTTTTAACATTTACGGATTGAAGCATGTTATCATAGAGTTCCTTAACGGCCTCTGTATTCAACAACACAAACCAAACATTGAAAATAAAACAAAAAGCTTCGAACACTCAAACAAAACTAAAGAAAAAATCAGCACCAGTTGGATTGCTATCAGTGGTTCCAGATTCTGTCGAAAAACAAGTCCTTGAAATCATCGGATAAACCGAATGCAGTGGCACCTGATAATAACAGCTTCCGCAAATGCCTGTGAAATTAGCTAAATTAATATACAAACACAAATGTTTTGATTTTCTTCTTTCTCTGAAATAACCAGAGTTTTTTTTTTTCTTCTTCTTATAATTATTAGCTAACAAATATAAACAATTAATATTGAAATAAACAGAAAAATATGGTAAACTAAATCATTTCCTAATTTCTTTCAGTAACCAAACAAAGTATTTAAAAGAACTGAAATTTTGACGGTACCTGAGCAAGCATCTCCGTGAAGTTGGCATTGAAGAGAAGAGCTATGAGATTGAATCAAATATGAGGAAAAACGTAGATTTGAATTGAAGAGAATTGTTCGAGCTCCTAAAACCCTAGAGAGATTGCGAGCGTTCGAAATCATTTGCATCTTCCCTTTTTTTCGTTTTCCTTCGACCTGAGAGTGAGTGGTAGATGAGTCAGGAAGGGAGCGGGTTAACTCGGCGGGTTTAGATACGAAAACTCGCTGGAATTTTCCTTTTTGTCTGAGTGGCTAATCAGGGTTTTAGGAGATGGAAGGAGGGAGGATTTACTTACGTGAAGTGGCGGTCCATGGATCTTCTGTGGACCTTAGAATTTTGATTTTATAGTAAATTTTATATTTTTAATATTAATATAATTCAATTTTATTTTTATTAGTTTTCCTTTAAAAGTGATTGCAGCAGTCGTATTAATCTATTATATACTACATGTAATTGTAATTTTAACATAAAAATATTTTCTATAAATCTATAATGGTTTTAGCGACATAAATTTAATTATTTTCTCTTAATAATTTGAATTCGACATAAATTTATATAAGTTTCAAAACATTCCTATACATATACTTTTCTAAGCGGGGATTTTTTTTATAGGTCAGTATGTTATGAATTCTAACTCTCGTTATTTATAAAGCTAATCAATTAAATGTCTTTTTGATTATTTTTATTTTATGTTTTTATTGAGTGAATATTTATTTAATAAAAATAATTTTTAAATTTAATTTATCTTAAATATTAATAAAAATTTATTTAATAAAAAATAAGATAAAAAAAATAATAAAAAAATTATATCATAAATCATTCTCACTATATCATCTATAAATCCAATTAATCAAATAAATATGCATTAATATTTGTCGTAAAGTTAAATTTAAAAATATTTTTTACTAAATGAAGATTCAGTTGATAAAAGAAATAAAGTAAAAAAATAATTAAATAAATATATTTGATTTTTGATCTCGTGACAGAAATAACCCATGATATAATTTTTTTACGGTTATTCAAATTAAAATTTCACAACTGCTTTATAAATACTGATTTTTTCGGGTACAATATTAGAAAATCCGGTCTGCCTAAGAATCCATCCTCCAAACCCCTCTCAATAACATCCCATAACAGTTCACAGTCACTACCACAAAACTGAACAAATATCACACTCCACAATTCTATCACTTCATCACATAGCATTTGAACATGACCAATATGGATTACAAGAAATAAAACAAAAATTTGACAAAACGGGTTATGGTTTGTTTGTTTTTTACAAATGCAACAGTCAAGGGAAACTCACAGCATCCGAAAGGGCATTGTGGACTGACTTGGCGTCACATGGAGGACGTTTCTTCTAGCCTTCCGGTGGCAGCAGCAGAACTATACATGATCACCCCACCCCCTCAGACAAGGCTTTTTCCTTCTTTGGTAGCCACAAAGACTGTTTTAGTCAACAAGCATGTCATTGAGTCGAATAAAACAGACAAGTTTCCTTGCTACACAATTGGTGTGGGATTATATAAATTATGATCCATTTACAGTCATTTCAGGTGATGATTTCGGTGGTATCAATGGGGAGTCCTCTCCGCTTAATTGTCTGTTTTCTGAGGGGATATGCAGGTGATCTGAACAATTTCGAGGAGGATCTTTCTCCTTATGGTTGCCCTCTTCTGAACTATTGTCATCAGAATCTCTGGGAATGCTCGATCCCTTCTCTATATGATTTTCCTCACCTGAACCTTTCTTTCCCTCAGCTGATCGGGTAGATAAATGCACAGCATTTGCAGTTTTCTTACTAGGCAACGTGGCCTGGCTTAACGTTGAGCACAGAGCCGCAAATACTCTACCTTTTGACTTTGAACCTTTCCCCAACCGTTGCTTCTTGGCTAGCTCATGCTCCTTGGGAAGCAGCTTACGCTTCAACCTAAGGGAACCCAAGCTTCCTTCATCTTCCTCCGAGGTTTCAGTCTGCTTCCTGGGAGGGGGTGGCTTATAGTCTTCATCATCTTCATCATCATCATAGTCAACAAGTCCACCAGATCTCAGGCTACAAGATCAAAATAATTGTATAAGTTATGAACCCAAACACAAACTAACGCATTTTTGGTAATCAATCGTCTAGGCTGAGATCATTAAAATACCTTGCAGAGGACAAGATGCAGATGATGTATAGTCTTCATCACTGCACGCATCCACATTCAATCACTAAAGGGGGAAAAGATTTAGAGGGAAAGTGCCAACTCATCTGTTGACGAAAGCATACATGTCCTCGTTGAAATAGTCTTCCTCCTCTTTCTCCAAAGCATGCTCATCAATTCGTTTTCTTGGATCTGGCGCATTAACATTCATTTTTGTTCCACAATTTTCCAAGCACTGCAAACAGACGAGACACATGAAAGAATTCCAATATCTAAAAATACAGTTGTAAAATTAGTCAGGAACTGGAATACCTGCTCGTATTTAACTTTCAAAGAGTGAACAGAAGCCATTTTTTCAAACTTAACCAACTGATCCCCAAATGAATCAAATACATATCTAATCAATAATTTCATGTTTTCCTGCAAGAAACAGTTATCAACAGACAGTATCTTCCAGAGATATCAAAGATCTGAATCTAGTGCGGGATTAACATTCACCTTGCAGATGTATTCAAAAAGTTCTAAGACAGCAGAGTTCAGCACGTTGTAACGGTTTCCATTAGCAACAAAAGCATCTATAACTGGTTTAAGAAGGTTGTTTTTAACAAAATGATTTATCAGATGTTCATCCTGCAAGATGATAGCATAATTTAACTAGTTAAAACATGTAACAGATGACTCAAATCGATCAGTCAGAAAACTGCTAACTGGAAAAAGTTTTACAGGACAAAAAATTGCATAACAAATTGTTTATAAAATGTTATGATTGTTCCTTATTAAATAAGGAAAAAATTACCGGACTCAAAGAAATTGCAAAGGCATAGAAAACAAGGGGGGGGGGGGGGGGGGGAGTACAAATAGAACAGGTACAGCAAGCCCAGAGAATGAAAAAGGGATTTTAAGTGATAAAATATGTCCATTCTGCCCCAGCATAATTTTATACCCTTCCGAGCTGGATATTAATGGTGCAAGCAAAGTACAAACATAATAGCTTAATAAATAATTATCAAATGAGCCATCTTAAATGACATGGTAAAAAGAGTCCTACATAACTACAAAAGAAAAGATGAAAAGTAAGGCAACATACAAGTATCCTACATATCTCAAATTATGTCTCTATATGCAAACTACAAGTCAAAAGCCAAGTCACACATCATTCACATGGTAAAAGCTTCATTGCCATTTCTGATTCTAAAGGTGTTACGGTTCAGATGGCATAGGATATTATTTTTAAAGCTTATACCGAATTAACTTACATGGCGAGAGAGAATAGTGCGAACAAAGCGAACTGCAGCAACTACCAAGTATCTTTCCCTTCTCTTTGTCAGTAACAAAACTTTGTCTATAACATTATTAAGGAGAAAATTACACCTGCAAACAATGAAGATAAGGTAACTAACATCTTAGGTTAATATAAGCCAAATTTTTTACATGAATAGATAATGGATCCTAATGATTACTTTATTCTATAAGGGTGATGCAAAACACAAAAGCATAGCAATTCACATATGCTTAACAGAATTTCAGGCTTTGTGCTATTTTGACTTTCAACTCTTCCAGCATTTCTTTCAAGTTTACTGGTTGACTGGCCAGCCTCATCAGAACATGCTAATATTATGACATCAATTAGCTGCTCCAAGTGCTTCTCATAAAAGATATCAATAATTGTATCTCTCTGCAGCAAAAACAATACAAGGTCAGGAACTTGCATGAAAGAACTTGGAAGTAGTAACCAAACCCGCATGGAGAAAAGAAATTATATGTTACATAAAAGTTTATGGGACAAAATTTTCAAAAACCAGCAGATATATAATAAAACATAAATCAACATCCAAAATTTTTACACCTGCATAAATAAACTCCAGACTGTTGTGGACACCAAATGTGAAAATAACACAGAAATGAGGCATGAAAAGCACATGATAAGATAACACGGACATGAGACATGGAAATCACATGACAATCATTTTTCAGTCGTGATTTCTCAGTAAGTTATATAGAAACAATCTCTCAATGATCAACATAACAAAGAAAACCGAACATAGCCGGCTAAAGTCTTATAGCACTAAATAGGAATAAAAAGAACAAACACAAGCCACTCTATAATTCCATGCATGAAAATCCAAATTCAGGTTAATTGCAACTTTCTCATCCTGCAAATTTCAACACTGCCTGGAATCTAATTTGATATTTGTTTGCTTCACTAAGAACAGCACCAAATTCTGTACAGTAATGCAAGACATGGGTTAGAATTAGAGAAGAGGTTAATCTAATTTGATACGTGCCTTTGCTTCTCCAAGAAGCACATTACATTCTTATACAGATGCAAGATGAGGGTTAGAATTAGAAAAGAGGTTAAGCTATAGATCGAAAAGTCATGACCTTAAGGCTTAAACTATGATGATTAGAAGAAAAGGTTTCAGGTACTAGGCCCATTTTTCGGTATTTATGTTGTACAGGAGTCTATATAATATTCCATATACCGTAATATAACACTTGCACATAGAAATCAAGTACCAAAGGTAGGCACCTGAGCTCCTGACAACGTGGTTGAATCCAGCAAACTGCGAATAATTTCAAGAAACTGGCAGTGCATAGCCTCCCCAAAATCTGTTACCAAACCTTTAACCTGTAAGTGTTTAACTACATTAGTTCTTCTAGCTCTCTCTCTCTCTATATATAAAGACATGCATATACCATAGTGTGGAACATCTGTTAAGTTCATCCAATTGTTCTGCTTCCTCATGATTTTTACCATATTGACAATTAACTTGACTAAAACACACATACCAGAAGTCCTAAAAGTGAAATTCCTTCCTGGAGAACTACGTAAGACCGCAAAAGGTTCGGATCCTGATTCAAGAACAATATGAGAATGTCTGTCCTGCAACCATTATGGAGACCTATTGTTATGGCTTTCATAACTTATGTAGTCTAAAAGTTTATATGCAGAGGGAAAAAAAAGATTAACCGAAATATTAAAAATGTCACCATTACCCAGTTAGCACAAGCTTTTTCTCTGGACTCTGCAGAACATCAGTGATGATATCAAAAATACCTTCATTGATAAGGTCCCTAAAATAATTGAAAAAATGAGCAGTTCAGCATTAAGATACAATAAAGTTAAAATGATACTTCGGGAGAAATGTTTAGCTTTCAGGATGAAGATGCAACAGGAAAACAATGCCTATATGAGATTCTAACACGAAGAAAAACAATACCTAGATAGTCGATGTTGCTGCACCATTTGCAGGCTCTTGCTTAAATTACAAAATTCGTGCAGGAAATATACCTATTGAAAGAATAAGCTGAAGGGTTAATGCAAACAAAATAAACCACACCTCAAACCCATGACAAGAGCTAAAAGCAACAAATATTCATGCCCAAATGAAAAATAAAACAACGAAACATCACCCCAATGTCAACATTTACCAATTTTTTCTTTGATTCAGTAGATGTGGTGGGTGATCTCAACCTTGCAAACAATTCCTGAATAAAACTGCTGTCGTCCTTCAATATAGAAATAACCTACAATGCAACACCACAATTAGTGCAAATGAAAACAAAAAATACACATTTAAAAAAACAGGCACTAAAAATCTTACAATAGCATTATTTGAATGGATTATAGAATTGAGACTGGCAGCTGTGGCCTCGTCTATTACCCTTGCCAAAACAACATCCTGAAAGAACCAATCAAAGCAAGAGTTGCATGGTTATAGACAAAAGAGAGGTTCATGCATCAAGTATTCAACATGCATACCTTCAAATAACCCACTCTGTATGTCTGGTGTATCTTTGACAGGGCAAGGGGATTTTTAATTGGAATGGCCTGTAAAAAAAATGACATAAAATGGACTCTATTCTAAAGCTCTTGATCTAAACTTCTTCGAAGTTGAAACCTCTATCATATGCATAAGACCCATTTAAGAATAGATTACCTCCTTAAAAACAACATGTTCTTTCAGAAAAAAACGGTAGTGTTGCACTCTAGGAACATCAGGATCATCTACAAACAAAGAAGAAAGTTTCTTAAGTCTTTACAAAAACATTATATAAACAATAAAGTAAATAGTCAATTCTGGTGCATGCAGACGAGAACATCATATGAAAACCAAGCAGAATATTCAGAAACTAACAAAGTAAAGAATGAGATACAAAATGGCAAAGCAACATCAGAAAAATAAGCGATTTTGGAAAACAACACAAGCTTAAAAAAGCTTCAACCTGATGAACAATGAGAGAAAAGGTTGTTCAACCAAAAGATTCATGCAAAAATTTGCAGGCATTATCAATCACTAGTCATAACAGTACGAGTATCTTGGCAGTTCTGTGCAAATTTTAGAATTTTAAGCTATCATGAAAAAGAATGGTCCCAAAAGAATACCGGCACAAAGAACTAAATACTTGAAAGTAGAAAGCAAAGGCACATGAAACATAGGAACCTCAGAAAGTCCCAAAATATAAGAAATTTGTTTGCATAAATAAGTATTCTGCTGACAATACAAATTTGTGAATTAGACATTGAATTCAATCAAACAATAGTCACCAATAATAAATCCATGTACAAAGAGTATATGACTTACATTCAAGGGAACCAACAATATCCATGATTAATTCATCCCCAAATATTTTCTCAAAAATTTGAGGACTATTGAGCAAAACTGTAAAACAGCCAACAACATATGATACGTATCCATGAATGACTAGTTAAATATAAGCAAATATAACAAAGAAATAAGAGAATTCCAGTGAGAACTAACTTATCCCCTTAATTATTTTGAATATAACGTGAAGACCATCTAAGTTATCCAAATCCTCGCAGACTCTGAATAGCTCCATCAGTTTCTGGAAGAAATCTTGCTGCATACACAATTCAGCGGGTCTAAAAATATTAAAAAACTAAAATGGATGGGAAAAAAAAGCAAGGAAATTAAACTATAAAGTTAAAAAAAAAAAAAAAAAGAAGCAAAATAACCAATGATGAAGACATGACAATTGACATCACAGGGGAAAATATAAAAGGACAAGAAATCAAGCTTGTAGTTACATATTGGAGAACTATATTTAATCTCTCTCCATATGACATGGAAGATCAAGAAGAGGACACAAATCTCCGTGTTGAGAAACCAGAGGAACAAAATTACTTGGTTCATAGCACAGTAACATTTGATAATATGACAGAAATACCAATTACCAACATTAAAATAGATAAATGAGCGGCAATTAACTACAGAACAATAAACTATACAATAACTATACAGAGAATAATTCAACAAACAGAAAATGTAAGCAAGCGCAAAGTTTAAAAGAAGAATACATCATTTAATATAAGTTCAGTTAGTCGCATCTGATCAGCAAGGCCACTCTCAGTCACAGTCTGCAGGACAAAAATGATCAAATGAATGAATAATCATATAAACAGGCATTGTCTGAGCAGGCTAAATCTAAAAAGAATTACAAGAAAATTAATCAATGTATGCACAAAACATAGGAAATATAAATGGCATTGCCCAAAAGGAAAAGAAAACAGTCAACTCACTCTATATTCGAAATAATTATTAAGGTAAAATACAGATGATAAAAAACATGAGAGTTTAAAAACCATTAACTTCATATTTTAAAGAGAGAGAGAAATGGGAGGAGGAAAAGCATTATGAGTAAACATATCCAATGTTTTTGAAAAGAAAAAAGGCTCAAAAATACACCTAAACAGAATGCAATCAAGAGAAGTCGATAAATCAATATAACCTTGAGGATTATGGGAAGAGTAGAAAGCTCCACAGCTGGCAACTCCCTTAACTCACTATTCATTGTGTGAAATATCTCATCTGCAGGAATCATATATGAGACAAACATTATCCATGCTCGTATTTCAAAATTGCTCAAATGATAAATTTAATAAGAAAGTTGAATATAAAATGTTCTACATATGTCTGAAAAAAAAAACAATTTTCTGTGCATCAGAGGCAGAAGAAATAAGCAACTCAAGAAATAAAGCACATTTAATTAATGTCTTCCTACTCCTAAAGAAGGAGCCAAATAAATTATTAGATTAACAAAATAGTAGAAAGGTAAACCATTTACAAGGATACAATGTTTGGTTAAATTAAGGAGAAAGAATTAATAATTAACTTCTATCGGATTTCAAAGTACTTACTGTTAAGAGAACTGAAATGCATATTTCTTTGCACATTGCAAATATGGTCCCTGCAATAGAATGACGAACACTCAACATGAAATAACCAAAAAACATGAAACAATCCATAAACAATTAAACATTGTTAACCATATGTAAGAGCATCCTGTGTTCTCTTGAAAACTTAGTGCCAGATCTGTAGAATGTTCCGAGTCTCTCCATGATATGATTGTATCTGAAGATAATCAAATATATAATTAAACAACTGAAATAATCGAAAATCGCAATGATCCAGTTAAGAGCAGCATATTTGCAATTATCAGAACCAGAAAAATACCCTCTTGCTTCCGGTAAATGTCATCAGGGCAGATGCGGTGTAAAAGCAAGGTCTCATTGTCTTCTTCATCAAAAACAAATAAAGCAGGTTCTTCTGATCTCTGGTTATAGCATGTGCATTCATTTTAAAGCAATAACATATTGTCATATAAATAGGTTATTTTCAAAAATAACTCCAGTATATCCAGAGTCCAGACTGGAAAAACATAACTATAGAAACAAATATAAGATTTGAACCAAACCTCCAAATAATCAACAGTGACATGCCCAGTTCCTTGATCATCCCATTTACCATCCTCACTCAAACGATAGAACTTTACTCGCTGAATTCGTATATAAATAACATGGGCAGAAAATAGTGTTAATAGATGAACAAAATGACAATATAATTAAAATAATGTATAGTCACATTAACATGAAGTTAGACTTTAAGAAGCTATTCATCCGTTGCCAAACTCAAAAATTTCTCATCTTAAGCAAATTTCCCAGGTGATTATTTTCCCATCAGAACATTTGGTTATCTGCATGTTTCTGATCCAACGCATGATGTTTCTATCAATGATGCAACTGTTATTGCATTCTAGATTAGGTAACTCACCCATGGAAAAAACACCTTTACCATAACTCAAAAATTTCAAGCAAGCACAACTAAGATTGTACTTCCAATACCTCTTTGGGAATATGCGCAGTGTATGTGAAGTGTAAACAATAACTATTTGAAGTAGAATAAGCAGGGGTTCGTTAAATAGACTTTATCCATCGATTGACTAATAAAACAAACCATTGTCCACATTCTGTACATATATATTAAACACTTGAATTAAAAAAAAAAAAACTACCGTGAAAAAAACAAAGGAATGCTAACTTAAAACCAATTTCTCTAACTGCACAAGAGCAGAATTGGCTGGTGTCCCATTAAAGCCAAATTCAATTCACCACACACTTCAAAGTTGTAGCCAATCCCAAAGTCATATTTAACTAATAACACAGCGGGACAATAGTAAAAATAAAAGGAAAGGCATCACTACCTACAAAGCCAAAAAAAAACCCGTTAAACTAACTTAAAGAATGCAAGTTCACTTACTCTGCAAATTAATAGCTAACTTATCTTAGGAAGTGAACTAAAAAACTAAAAAGACCGATCCTATGGCTCCAAAAAAAAAGATTCTATAAAACAGTATTGAGCTGACCTGCATTGAATTGGAGTTCCCTTGAGATTTCTCTTGAGCGCCCATCGCAGCTTCTTCTCGCTCTCCGATGCCAAAATCTTTTCGAATCCCAAATAACCACGAGGAGTCGTAGAAATTGAACAGAAGACTTTTAAAAAACGAAGCCGAAATTGAGAAATTGGAGGAGACCTTGAATTAGGGTTTTCGGTAAACGAGAAGAGAGAGAGAAGCGCGGGTTCTTGAAAAATTAGGCGGAGAGATTAAGGCTCCTTGTTGAAAGGGGGTCGGTGGACAAACCCTAACCCGCCATTAACGAGGCTGAAACAACCGCTTCTCCCTCTCTCTCTCCTTCTCTCTCCGCTCTTTCGTCAATTTTCTGCGCAAGTGCCTGTCACTTCTCCTCCCCGACCTTTTCAATAAGTGAAAGAAACGACCATAATAAAATAAAAATATACTATATATAAACTAGTGCAACAAATACGATTCTGTTAATATAGGTTTGCTTTTCACTCTAATTACTGCTTTGCCATTTTCAGCTAAACTTCCGACCCCTGCTATATTCTCGCGCTTCTTGTCCTCCGTCCAATCGCACTGAAATTCCATCAACACGTGTTTTCCGAATACCCAATCGTCACTCGACACGTGTAACACAGCACAAAAAGAATTGATGTAAAATATCTGACAATTTTACACAAATATTTTCTTTAATAGTAAATTTAAAAAATAACCCAAAATTATTTTAAAAAATGACGTTCTTTCAATCCTACAAAGTTAAATTCGCATTTTACGGTTAATTAGTTTTTAAATAAATTCAATTATTTTATAAAACGCAAGTTTTGAATCGAGTAAATCGATAAAAAAATTATCACATTTTTTATACAATTTTCTTTTGGTAAAAACGTGAATTTAAACTACAAAAGATGCATTTTATAAACAACATAGTTTGAGTTATTTGTCCAATTAATTATTAAAAAATAATTATATAATAATCTGAGAATAATCAATCTTATACGAATACTCTCTCATAAGATTACCTTGTTAAGTAGTTTATTACTAGTTTTAGGGATGAAAGATACCGTATGTTAAATTAAATCAAAGTAAAGTACATAAATAGTCAATAAAATTTGGGTAAAATTTTGCTCATTAGTATGATTTAAAATGTTTAACGCTCTTGTTACTTTTTCTCGACCAATGCTTAGTTCTTGAAAAAGCCATTTAAGGTGGAGGAATGTCATTGGGTTTCGATATGGTTACATTGTTAATGCTGTAGTATTTAGTTAGGATTGTCGTCTTTAATTGGATGCTAAATAGTAAATAGGAGTTGTAGGGTAGGGTTGACAACGTAGCGGAAGTTCAATACGTATTATTGATATGTATTATTATCACTTTATTAATTAGTAAATTTTAATACTTAACTTTATTTGATATAAAATGTTTATGTGTGTTATATATAGATATATTAAATCGAATTAAACTTAATAAATCAAAAGAATATGTCTTAATTGATTTAATATTAACAATATATAATATCTTAAATTAATGTTAATTGAATTAAAATTCGAATAAATTTTTATGTTCCAGTAGAAAAATAAAACAAGAAAATTTTGGGTGGTTTACCAGCCCTGACTTTGGTAACTCCGCCTCCCTGCTCCACTCTCAACGGACTTATCAAAGCGTAAACACATTTCTCACCGGCTCTATATTTTCCTTTTTCTCTCTGATTTTCCTCGTTGCCAAACAGCCGAATCGATTAAAAATGCATTCCATTTGCTCTCAAGCTACCGCAGTTCCTAGATCCAATTTCGCCTTCGATTTTCATGCTACTGCTTTACCTATCTCCAAGCCGATCAATCTCCGTTTCTGCGGACTCAGAAGGGAAGCCTTCGGGTTATCCAGTTTGGCTCCCTCGTGTTCCAGCCGAGTTCGGTTCACGAGCCGCGGACATTCCAAGAGAATCTATGCTTCAGCTGAAAACAACGGAACTCCTCCGAAATCTTTCGATTATGATTTGATTATCATCGGCGCCGGCGTCGGTGGCCATGGAGCTGCGTTGCATGCTGTTGAGAAGGTACTTCGATTTTGATCCCTTTTTCTTCTTTTTTTTTTCTCTGACTTAATTTTGATGCTATTTAGTATTTTAGCTGAAACTTACTAAGCTCCTTTCGCTCAGTCTTTTTTCGTTGTTTTCTAGAAGTTCCTAAGAAATGCATTTGACCTCGTAGATGATTATTAATAGTTTAGTACTCACACTTTTGAGCTCGACTTGCTTATTATCTCTTATGTTAACTGGTTTTCAGTTACTAATCTTTGACTTACCAGCTCTAAGTGAATTTCAAGGATGCATTTGATCTTGATTCGTGATTATGTTGTTTTTAGCTATTTTCAAGCAATTAACACTTACCTAGTTGCCTTAAGATCGATTTCGTTCGACAGTGTAAATACTAAATATTGTGGAGTAATTTACGGCCTGTGCTTAATGTATCAAATTGATTATTTATTTCTGCTTTGTTATTTGCAGGGTTTGAAAACTGCTATTATCGAAGGAGATGTGGTAGGAGGAACGTGTGTGAACCGAGGTTGTGTTCCTTCAAAAGCTCTCCTGGTTGTGAGCGGTAAGATGCGCGAACTTCAGACTGAGCATCACATGAAGGCTTTGGGTTTGCAGGTAATGAGATTAATTGTTGTGGTTGGTTATTTGAGAACTTAAGCTAAGGCTCATGACCATGAATCAGCATTTTAGCCTCATTTCTATGTTCATCATGTGTTCATGGTGTAAGTATATGACTAATATGCATTTCTGCTGCCAGCCAACAAGCTATAATATGATGAACTGTGGTTTCTGGACCATTTTTTACATTTATAATAGCCTCTTATTGTTTCCTTTTCTGTTGTTCTGCATGTTACACGTAGTAGGTTTCTGCTGCTGGATATGACAGACAGGGAGTTGCTGACCATGCAAATAACCTTGCTTCGAAAATTCGAAGCAATTTGACTAACTCAATGAAGGCACTGGGAGTAGACATATTGACTGGCTTTGGTGCTATAGTGGTAAAGCCTATTATATAGTATCCTGTAACAAAGTGTACTATTTTCAGTTTTCTATATTCTCAAATATCCTTATATTTTGTATGTGCACACAGGGTCCTCAAAAGGTGAAATATGGGAAGGTTGGTTTTCCTGATAACATAGTAACTGCAAAAGATATTATCATTGCCACAGGCTCCGTCCCTTTTGTTCCCAACGGCATTGAAGTCGATGGTATGATATTTCTTTTTCATTTTTTTCTCTTTAATCTGTCTTTGGGGTCTTTCTCATTAAATGTTTGATAAAAAATAATGTGTGTTTAAGACTGCACTGGCACTTGCTAGCATTTTGCTAGCCATGATATTTTTATTTTTTGCCTTATTTTCTATTACCTTTTTCTTTCTAGCTGAGGAAATTTTCACGAGATTTATGGATGGTAATCTGTGTGTTTAAAGACTGCACTGGCACTAGAGAGTGTTTTGCAAGACATGATGCTTTTATTTTTTTCCTTCATTTTCTTTTGTCTTTTTCCTCTCTTGCTGGAGCAATTTGCATGAGATTTATGGATGGTCATATGTTATGTAACAAGGAAATATGCATCAGATTAATCAAGTGAATTGTGGATCTGCTAAATGCATATGATCCAGTTTGAAAAACCACAAAATCCCATCCTCATATAGATTTATGGGAATTTATCACATAGTTTGATCTTATTAAACAAACAACTGGGAGTTAACAACCAGTCCGAGAATAAATTTTGGAGTTTACCTTTTATAGGAGGATACGAGTCCGTTACTGTAATCTTCTGTGTTGTTATTATTCTAGAGTTTTTTCTAATCAAGTAATAACTTGCAGGGAAGACTGTTATTACTAGTGACCATGCCCTGAAATTGGAGTCTGTTCCTGATTGGATTGCGATTGTAGGAAGTGGTTATATTGGTCTTGAATTCAGTGATGTATACACTGCACTTGGCAGTGAGGTGAGATCTTGTTCTTTTGTTTTTTGTTTTTCAAATATTTTTGTTTTTAATTGAAATGAATGTAGAAATCTAGATTTGATGATTAAAGAACTGCAAAATTACCTTATGCTTCATGCTGTAAGTTTCTTCACCATCTATTTTCACCTGAAATCTATATGTACTTCAGAGTTCAGACCAAGGTTACATTGAAGTTGTGCTTCTCAACTCTAGGATTAATCTATGCTATCATTTAAACTGCAAAGCTAAAAGGATCTCTGCTCTTTGGGTGATTGCCGTTGTGGACCAAATAACCGTGAACCAGTTTAAACCATAGAAAGAATGCCCATATATAGATCTAATATTATCTTCTATCCATCCCATTCACACACGAATAAATTACCACAGGGACAGAAATCAGTTATTGGATTTCTGATGATTATAGTAGTACTGACCTTTTATTTTTTATTTATCCTAATTCCTAAGTTGGAGCACAAGTGATACATCCTTAATATTTTTATTCCAAGGCACAAAGTTCATATAACAGGTTTATGCAGGTCACATTTATTGAAGCTCTAGATCAGCTTATGCCTGGATTTGATACTGAGATTGGTAAGCTGGCCCAAAGGGTGCTGATCAACCCTAGGAAAATTGACTATCACACAGGAGTGTTAGCAACGAAGGTAATTTGTTGTTTAGATTTGTTCACTTTGCATGGCAGTATGATAAATTTCTTATTGAGTTTCCTTGGTGTTATTTATAGATAACTCCTGCAAAGGATGGGAAACCAGTCAGTATTGAGCTTATTGATGCCAAGACTAAGGAGCCCAAAGACACCTTGGAGGTATGTATGCGTGTTATGTTCTTTGTGATGGAAAATCTCGGAATCTGCCTATTCTGTTTTAGTAGTTATGACCACATATTTCTTTTGTAAACAATGTCATTTTGTACAAATATTGCTGGCTTATGATGCTTTTCCTGATGTCAAATCTAGATTCTATCTTCTTTTTCTGTTTGTGAGTGGCCGCTCCACTTGTCCTCGATCAATGGTATCTGTCGAGTAACTTTCTTCTTCTATTTCAGGTAGATGCAGCCTTAATTGCAACCGGAAGGGCTCCATTCACTAATGGTCTCGGCTTGGAGAATGTATGTCTTCCTGATGAATATTGCAATATGAATCTGTCTACTAAAAGGACATGGATTAAAACTTTCATATTCCTTTTTTCTTTTCCAGATTAATGTAGTAACAAAAAGGGGTTTTGTTCCTGTTGATGAGAGAATGCGAGTAATTGACGCAAATGGCAATCTGGTTAGTTGTAAACTGTTTTCTGGCTATATATTTTCCCATGACTTTCGAGATTCAACCACAATGATCTTATGTTTGAATTTTAGGTTCCTCACTTGTATTGCATTGGTGATGCAAACGGGAAAATGATGCTTGCTCATGCAGCAAGTGCGCAAGGAATTTCAGGCAAGTGCAAACTAACTTCATTCTTAGCTAATTCATAATCGGTGTTTTCTTTTAGATCCATCTCATTTTTGGCTTGAAACTATGTTAATGCAGTGGTTGAACAAGTGACCGGAAGAGATCACGTGCTTAATCACCTTAGCATCCCAGCAGCCTGCTTCACTCACCCCGAAATAAGTATGGTCGGGTTAACAGAGGTGAACATCAAACACCCTTGTTTTGGATTTATTATCAAGTTTAAATTACTGGATAATTTTTTGTCACGCAGCCTTTAAATCTTGACAATGCTTTAACTTCACAGCCTCAAGCAAGGGAGAAAGCCAAGAAGGAAGGATTTGAAGTAAGTGTTGCCAAAACAAGTTTCAAGGCTAACACGAAGGCACTGGCGGAAAATGAAGGGGAGGGACTTGCTAAGGTTATTTCTCGTCTCACTTGCCTAAATCAATTAATAAGGATATTAGAGAATGAAAATAACTCGTTTTCCTGTAGTCCACCATAGAAAAGTTGGTCTCATGATTCTTAGAAACTGCTTGACAAAATTTGTTTATCAAAACTCCAAGCCCTATTCCCTAAACCCTTGTATGGTGACGAACGCCATCAACTGAACTTCTAAGGGGTTTAAATTTACGAAGAACTTGTTTATCTGCATTCTTTATTATGTACAGTTGCTAAGTTCTACATATGTTATCTCTCTCCATGCAGTTGATATACAGACCCGACAACGGAGAGATACTCGGAGTTCATATATTTGGCTTGCATGCAGCGGACCTCATCCACGAGGCATCAAATGCCATAGCATTAGGGACTCGTATCCAGGTCCTTCTTCCATGCAAAAACCAAATCATTTATGATAGACTTTTCTTCTTCGAACTCTTGTTTATTCACTAGATCTGATCATGCAGGACATAAAATTTGCCGTTCATGCACATCCAACACTTTCCGAGGTTCTCGATGAACTATTTAAATCAGCCAAAGTGAGTTTCTGATTCTTTCCCCTTCTATTTGCCAATTTTAAGATCATGTTCTCAAGCTCATGGCAAATGCTCATTTCCCCTTCTAAACCAGGTTAAAGCCGCTGCACCGAGTCATGTTCCAGTAAGTGAACCGGTTGCAGTCTAAATCCTTACCGACACTTCACGATTAAAAAAGAGAGGGAAAAAGGTACAATTTTTTTTTTTGGAAGAACTTTGCTTGTAATAGCGATTATCAAGAAACCTCTTGGAGGAATTTACTTATCGACTTGAAAAAAAAAATTCTACCACATTCTATTAAGGCATAAAACTAAGCACCCCAAATTCCATGCCAAACTCAACATGAGCAAATAAACTAAAAACGTGTTGATATTGATAAGCTAAAAGCTTTCAAATATGTTGTAGCAAAGATAATAAGAAATCCCCACAACTACAAGCAGAAAAATGAACCCTAAATTCCATTGAAACAAATCCTAAAAAGGCCCTGATTCGAAAACACTTCTAATTTACTCTTCTTCAGCGGTAGATTCTCCACCCCTTCCTAGTTCTTGTTGTGCTTACTTGCATACCTTTGGTACCTCAAGAACTTGATGATGGATTATATTCGAGTATTTTTTATCATTCGATCCAATAAATATTAGGAAAAATACATATTTAGTATCTTAAGTATATCAATGTTATTGTTTTAATACATCAACTATTTGTTTTTTTAGTAAAATGGTACTTAACATTATATTTTTGTTCTATTTTGATAAATTTATCGTTTAAAATTAACAGAAATAATGATATAAATTGTGTTCATAATAGTTTTTTTTAAAAAAAAAAAACTTATGTAATCTATCGAGTTAAAAATTCTATCAAATTAAGTATTATTTTAATTTTTTAATTAAAATTATAAATTTCTTATATTCTTCTTAATTGAACACTTTTTTGGATTTTGGAATAAACTAGGAATGATTAGAATTTTAGAATTTAGAGTTCAATGGGGGTTAATGTGGGATTTGTCGGAGGATTCAGTCTCTACAATTGTATTACCAACAAACAAAAAAAATAAAAAAAGATAAGATAAAATTTTATCACAATTAATATGATGTTTTACCTCAGAGTTAATATAATATTTTAAAATTTTAAACTAAATTTATAATATATAAGTATTTTAGACTAAAATTATAACTATACCAAATCATATCATCTTCGTTAATTTTTAATGATTATACATTAAAATAAAGTAAATACATAGCATGTATCATTTTATTAAAAATAATAATCAAAATACCAAAATAATAAGTATAATTGAAGTACTAAATTTATAGTTTTCTGTAAATATTAATACAATATTTAGCCCTAATGGTCCAAACGATTTGGAAATTTTGTCCGTATAATGAAAAATTATTTTGTGAACTAGGTTGTTGAATTTTTATTTCAGCAAGTAAAGACATTTCTACGATATAAGTAAAAGTTGTGAGAAAATAACGTCGAAATTCATTCTTTAATTGTTCGAAATTATCAAGAACAGAAGACAAAGTCCGGCATATAAAAAATCCCTTTAAGAGTTGTCAAGATTTTTTGACCACCTCGTAAAAGTAATGTATAAACGCGTTATCCGAACAAAATTCTCTCCATTCCAGGAGGAAAAAAAACATAACAATAAAAAGAAAATCAAAATAAATTATAGAATATTACTTCGACCTAAAAGTGTTAGATACAATGATAAAATACGTTACATAACTCTTGTTCGAATCTTATATTTAAGATAATATTATTAAAAACAAATACGAATTTCAAACATAAACCACATGTATATGAAAATGAAAGATCAAACTTCATATGTTATTAGAGTTGGGAAAAGAAGTCTCCTATGATCTGCTGCTCATGACTAGAAACAATGCTTTGAAAAGCACCCTAAAAAACTGGTTTTGTTACCGGAAAAAGCAATAAAAATGCCGCATGATCGTCTTTGCGTATTGTGTGGAACAGTGGAAGTATCTTACAAGCGCCGCAATTATTGTCCAGGGGTAATGGATCGATCCGGAATTATCAGTTTTCCGATCCTGTTACGTTCAAAATGAACTGGCACAACATGATGTTCATAGAAGGTAGATGCTTTAGTGAAGTGGATATCCCCGTTGATTCATGAAGAGGACCGGATAATGGAAGTTGCCCTACACCATAATATTATCGAGGGAATGCCCGTCAAAATCGAACTCGTGTTCAGTTGGTGCAATGGCATCTTGCTGCCAGGAAAAATGGAACACAAAATGTTTAGTGAACAATCCTCATTGATTCATATAAGTGGATAAAGGGGAGAAACAAACCAACCTGTTTCAGAAGAGCACTCATGAGATCCTCTTGTCCGAAGTCATCGGGGTATAGAATGGTAGGGGTCTCGGACTTGACACTTACGGTTCCGTCAAGGAGAACGGAGTTGTGATGTTGATTACCATTTTGTGCATTCGCGTGCCCCATACCATCTCCGAGTGAGAACATTGCCTTGTTTACTACGGTTGTACTCCTGTTCTGTCCATTCATTTGACCAGATGAAAATCCTTGTTGAACTAAAACTGATTGTGCGTGATTGAGGTTGCCTTGAAGAGAGTTTGAATGCTGAGAGGCATCGAATGTCATGCCTACATTTTGTATCTCCCAATTTTGGGGCTTATGTTGATCCAAGTCATTAAATATATCGTAACTCGGCATGAATCCCACTGATCCTTTGATATCCGAGTTAACATCTTCCTGAAAAGCCACTTTGGGTGTGAGACTAGATATCCCAGGTGTACTTCCAAGAGGGAAACTGTTACCAGGTAGTTCTGAAGCATTACCAGGTAGTTCCGACGCGTGATTCATGGGGAAATTCAACATTGAAGAAACCTGTGAAACTTGATTATAACTACGGGCTCGGATATTTTCTTGAATCCCGTTTCTTGTTGAGACATTGCCAGCAATTCCGTTGGATGATATAGGTTGCCCCATTGGTGAGAGAATTCTCGGAGTATGACCAAGACTGGAATTATTAAGCATCTGCTCTCTAGCCTGGGGCTGAGCCATTTGCATCAACAGTGGATTACTTTGGCTACTTTGCGAATCATGGGAAGTGACTTGCATATTCATGTTTCCCATTGATTGGGCACCGTGGTGCAAGCCAGCAAGCTGCTTTGGCTCCATGGTTGTTGGAATTCCATGGAGTAAATTCATTTGCTTATTATTGTTCACATGTTGCTGCTGCCCTTCTCCGAATCTTAACTTCGGGTTTTCAAAGCTAAAAATGTTTCTTTGATCAATGAGAGGCATAGGTATGCACGATTTACCAGTCGACCGACCAAGCCCCGAAGCTTGAAGTGTGACAAGATTTTGTGCAGGAAGCTGACCAGTGGTAGCAAGAGTTTGAAGATCGAGCCCATTGAACGACGAAAGTGTCCCAAAAGTTGTTTCCTGGGGGCTCATAAAAGAATTATTCAGATTACCCAAGTGTTGCGATACCCCGCTCAACCGTCTAAGATACAAGCGATATTTCTGATCACAAAGTAATTGTCATCAAAATTTATTAAATGCAAATGCAACCAAGTAAAAGCTTGGGTATTTGGTGAACTGCAACCTACCTGAAGGTGGCTGGCAACATTTTCTCTAGTATGTCCCGGAACGTTCATCAACTCCAAAATTTTCTTCGGGACAGCCTCTGCATTAGAAGGCCAACCAGAAAAATCATACAAGAGGAAAGACAGCACTGTTCGAAGTTAATTTAAAACGCATTTCAACTGTAAACATGAGTGAAAGAAAATATTATTAAATGATTAACATTTCTTTCTTTTAAAAAACTAACATGATTTTATTATTTAAAAAAAACTTGTAAATTTTGAGCTCATGGCATGAAAAACATCACAACAACGACAGAAATGGGATAAAGACTCGTACTGTCTATCCCTAGTTGATTAACTGCTGCGACAAACTGTTGATGGAGCTCAACAGACCAAACAACCCTCGGCTTCTTTAGTGATGATGTATCATCCCTCTCGTCGGTTTCATCTTCATCGTCCTTCTTCCGTTTCGAGCTTTTCCAACTCCCTTCATTAGCCGAGGACGAGTAATCTGCATCTTCCAATTGTTTCAGCTGTTGATCTCCTTCGACACTCCCCAATTGCTCAAAGTCCTTACACTCATTCTTCCTCTTCCGAACCACGTGCTGCCATATGTTCTTCAGCGCCTCAATACGAACTGGTTTGATTAAGTAATCACAGGCACCATGTGTAACACCCTTCATAACGACATGTTTTCCATCATCTGCAGACATCACTGCAGAAAATACAAATCGAATATGACAACTAGAAATACTTGAAAACCACATGAAATTTTCAAATCCATAGCAATTACATCTCGATATCTAACATTTATGAACTATGACAAGAGTGTGTATGCTTACTGATAACAGGAAGATCCATCTCTAGACCGATATGCTCGAGAAGTTTGAATCCATCCATGTCCGGCATGTGGACGTCGCTGATAACGACATCGAACCCGTTTTTGTTCTCTCTTAGCATAGATAATGCAGTCTCCGCTCGACTGCATTTGGTAACTGAAAAACAATGCCACCACAAATCAAATGAAAACCAACCTCTTAAGCTCAAAACAGGATCCATACGCGTTTACACAAGCACAGAATCAAGACAAACCAGTTCATTGAAACAATTCGTCGAACATAAACTAAACTGAAACAAATCATAGCTCAGAGTACAACAAAATGTTAAAAAGTTAAAACTATTGCCAAATCTAGGCAAACAAAGACCCATTTTCTTCCTTTTTGATTCTCCATCTTGAACCCGAAAATAAAAATTCAACAAAATCAAGAAAAATAAAACAACCCAATTCAAAACTCGAAATCAAAAACACAAAACCATGGCTCGAAAATCGAAATTTAGTACTCAAAACGAGAGATTTAAAGACGACCCGATGAAGTGAAATACCTTCATAGAGACAAGTTCTTAGCATCTTCTCCAATATCATAAGACAAGTCGGATCATCGTCAACAACGAGAACACGCAAACCAGCAGGGAACTGATCGGCTGCTGCTGCATCTCCAGCTTTCCGGCCAGCATTAGAGCTGGCTGTTGACATATACGCCTTTCCAATACTTGAATTCATCTCTCAAAACACTGATCCAAAATCTTTCATAAAGCTGTTGGCTTTCTCATGCTTAAACATGAACTAAGCAGAGTGAAAGTTTTAGGAATAGTTGAAAACTGAAAGAACCCAGAGTTGATAAGCTGAAAATTTGAAGCAAAGGTGACAATTTTGGGGATTATTTGGGAAGATGAAAGATTGATTTTTTGTTAGATTGAAGATGAAGAGATTTGCATGTCTCGTTAAGTTTTAATTTCTTTTAGGGACCCTTCTGTACCATAAAACTGCCGTATGTCAGTATTTTGAGTCAAATTTTTATTTTAATTTCTTATAATTTAAAATTTATTTTTAATAAAAACATAAAAAATATAGTTTAAAAACTTTTAATCAAATAATTTTAAATAATTAAAGTATTTAAATAAATTATAATAAAAAAATCAACTAAAAATATTCGTATAACAATTTTAATGTGTCGGAGAAAATATTGTTTTAATTGAATAAAATAAATTTATTTTATTTTTTATTTAAAAGTGGGTCAGTCATTAAAGAGTGGATCCAGCTCACACTTGAAGTTAACAAACTCCACATATCCAAATATACTCTAAACACATGACAAGACTTAAATATATATAAATATATATATTCGATTGTGTCAAGTTGAATCTAAATTTTTAAATTAGTCTAATTAATTTAATTTTATTATTTAAACTTTAGGTTCGAGCTCAGCTCGAAAATAATACTATTAGGCTCGATTCGGACTCAAAGCTTATCAGGTTCGGTTCGAGCTCGAATCGGCTCGAAATTAACAATTTTCTATATTATTGTATTTTATTTTTTTATTTATAGTTTATTTTTATATATTATTTGTATTTTTGTAAATTTATTTTAGTTTATAACATTCAATTTATTTTATTTAATTTATTTTTAGTAAAATTATTCTAAAATATTTTATTATTTTTTTGCTAAATAAATTATTTTTAATGTGTATAAATATATATATGTTTATATATAATTATTCTGAGCTTGTTTACGAGCTTTTCGAGTCGAGTTTGATAAACTCGGCTCGGCTCATTTAAATCCCGAACTGAACCCAAATTCGAGTCGAATTTATTCGAGCCAAACTTTGACCAAGTTAAACTCGAATAACTCGTGAACTGGACAGGCTTATTATCGACCCTAATTATTATTATTATTATAGGGGATTGAGCTCTGATTATGATGTGAACCATTCAACTGTTTTATCTCTGTCAAGTTATATTCTTCACTGACTAAAGCTTTAATTATTATTAAATATTTTATCTCTTTCTCCCCCCCCCCATTTGCCACGTGTCCTGTCACCCCCTACAGAGATAAGGTCTTACTTTTTAACCTTTAAAAATACATATAATATAAATAAATTACTCAACTTTAAACTTTTTAAGACAATAAAGTTTCTTTTTCTACATAAACCACTCAATAAAAGTGAAATTTAAGCACGTGTTTACCATCATTTGGCCACATCTCAAAAAATTGAATTTCACTTAACAAAAAATCCAATAATCATTTAATAGTTTAAACAAATAAAATAATATCCCTTTTTTCTTTTAAATTAAAGTATTTTATTTCTCACCTTTCATGCTCTCTTAAATTTTAAATTAAAAATTAAAAGATTATAACTTAAATTTATATTTTAGGTTGATGTTTTAATATGTAATCTTTATTAATTCATTTCAAAAACAAACGACGTTAATAAAATGAATTTTTATAACTTAAATTATATATTTTTTTCAAGCAAATCTTAAATATATCGCAATTAAACTTCGTTTTCCCAACAAAAACAGAAACAATGACAGCTCCCGCCGGACACGTGGAGAGTCCAAAACAAACGACATTAATAAAATGCGTTTCAACGAACAACCAATCAAATTCGTCAGTGACGTTGTTAAACTCCTCGTCCTGTAATGCAATCACAGCCACCCACCACTATTTTTTTTTTCCCTCGAGTGGTTACCTGGTTATGGAAGACTGGAGTCTGGAAGTAACTCGGGAGATAATTTAACAAAATTTAGGGGATCAATTTGGCAAATAAAAAAGTAAAAAGATTAAAAAAATCAATTTTGTTTCATGAAAGATAGCAGAAATTCGGTGGAGAGTCTGTCTTGCTCTCTGTCTCTGCTATTTTCCCTGATTGTTTCTTCCATCTTTTTAGGGTTTAATTTTTTTGATAATTTTGTGAAGATTTTTGTTGTTTCATCTCAATAAATTTATTTATTTTTGTTTTCGAAGAAGAAAAAGGTTTCATAACTACTTGGATCGAAAGAGAAGAAGAAGTTGCTTTGTTTTCTCAAGAAAATGGAGTCAAATTCATGGAGTTTTGGATTCTCCAATTCTTCTTCTTCATCGTCTTCATCCTCGACATTGCGTCGCTTATCACGACCCGGTTAGTGTTTTTTTTTTGTTTCTCGAGAAAATTAGAAATGGAAATGGTTTGAATTTGTTTATGGTTTTTCTAGATCTGTTTCTGGGAGGAGGGTATGAAGAAATTGACGGAGATGAGGATTTCAAGGCGCAGTTTTTATGTCCGTTTTGCGCTGAGGATTTCGACATTGTTGGACTCTGTTGTCATATCGATGAAGAACATCCCGTAGAAGTTAAAAACGGGGTACCCTTTTCCCTAATTTCTAAAAAATTATCTGCTTTTCCCCTCTATTCTTTTGATGAAATTCGTCTTTTTCTTATAGGATTTTAGTATACAAGTAGAAGAAACATGTTTCGAATAGTTCTTAATTGCCAAAAAAGATTGAAAATTTTTGGAATTTAAGTTTTATAGGACTGTTAATAATATTCTCAGCAATGCGTCTTTATTGGTGAATTTTACTACTGCTAGAGTGATCGATGTTGCATTTAAGCTTCTTAGCTTTTAATTTGATTGTTTAAGTTCTATGATTCTTCAGGCATCTGTGCTTTTTCCCCTCATAAATTGATTTGTGTTGTTGGTTTGCAGGATGTGATATTGCTTGAGAATTGCATCTGAATTTTGCTTAACAGGTGTTTGGTTGGATGTTACCTTTTCAGGTGTGCCCGGTGTGTGCGAAGAGGGTCGGAGTGGATATTGTCAGCCATATTACCATGCAACATGGGAATTTTCTTAAGATATCCTCTTTCTTTTGTTTAATTTGTTCCCCTGGTTTTAGTTGTTATCTATCATTTGCTTCTGATGTCAACGCTGTTCAAAATAATACTTTTCCGTGTAGACCTGGTCCAAGCATTTATCTGTTTATTTTAAATGGTTATATGCTTTGACCTGCTTTCGTATTCACCACGGTGAGGCAATGCATGTGAAACATGATAGATTTCATTAAGGTTATTTATGAGCATTTGTTTTATATTTGTTATTTTAGAACCCAACCGCATGTGTTCTTAGGGTGACCAGGTTTATACTTTGTTGTCCCTTTAAAAAGGTTATTCTCAGTCCCCTTATTTTTTTTTGGTTGAGCGTCTGTTGTTTATTTGTGAGTAAGCATTCCATGGTGAACGACTTAGGTTATACCTTGACTGGACATTACGTGCAGCGCAGGCGGAGGTTACGCAAGGGTGGATCCAATTTGACATTTTCTATGTTGAGAAAAGAACTGCTGGAAGGAAATTTGCAGGCCCTTCTTGGGGGATCTTCATGTGTTTCTTCCTCCAACATTGAAGCCGATCCTTTGTTGTCATCATTTATGTTTAGTCCTTCAACAGGTGATGAGCCTTTATGCTTGCAGCCTCTTTCTATCGCAGAAGCAAGTGTGGTAAAGGAAAGTGGAAATAAAGAATCTCCGGAAAGGTACAAATGCTGGTATCATATATTACTGAGATATTAGTCCTTTTGTTTCTTTTTCTGGTCTCCGAAAAATGACAGGCCTGCTTGTAGTCCTCTATGCTCCTTTAAGAGAACAACTTTGAGTGAAGTCTTTATGGCTCCGACATGTTATCCTTGTGCTAAATTTGTTTTATTGTTATGGTTCTTTCTGGACAGTAGATAGATAAATCACTAGATCATGGTGGCTCAGGCTTAGTTTCTTCATTTTTCTTGAAACATTACCCTCCAAAACTCTCCAGATACATAAAAAAAACTTTGAATAGTGAAGTTATCTATCTCTAATAGATATCCGAGTTTGAGTAACACAGATCACTGCTCTCAATTGATGAGATTTTCAACCGTATTGGCTTCACAGATCCAACTTTCTAACACTACTTTACATTGACAGAAAGCCTCAACAGTCCCAAGTGTCGGACAAGGATCATGAGGAGAAGGCTAGAAGGTGTGAGTTCATCCAAGGGCTGTTGATGTCCACTATTCTTGATGATAACTTGTAAGTTACTTGGGGGGTGCATTTGTAGCGGTTATGCCAATATAATGTTAGGTCTGAGATAGTAAAGCATAAAGAAGACCTTCACCCTACCTCAGAAGCAGTAACCGGTTAGATCCGCGGAACTTTATATTCCTATTGTATTTAGAGCTTTTGTGCATAATGAAAAGATGGAAGAACTTTATCCTATATTTATGCTTGGCCTTTTATCACACTATTGAAGATAAGGGTTGCTTTAAATAATCTCATGTCATTTTCTGCTATAGAGGGTTGTCTTCTGTTGAAAAACCGGAATTTTCGTGCTTGACACTTGCCTCCGGCACATATCCGAGGACGTGCTCCTTTGAGTACTTCTCAATCATGAAAATACTTTAAAAAAAAATTAATGTATGTGTCATACTCATGCTTCCTGTTTGGTAGAAGAGGGATTTACAGCAAATTAGAGTCATTGATGTAAGATATGCTTTAAGTTGGGAGAGTTTATATGTTCGATGCTTAAGCTGATAACGAAAAATTTAGTAATTTACCATGCCATGGACATCCAGCTTGTAATCGATCACGGCTCCTTTGTGACTGGAGATTGAGATGCCAGAACCGAATTCTGTGGACTCAGTGCAGGTTTAGCTCAGAAAACAGTGGGCTGCAAAATGGCAAGCCCAAACACTCAATAAATATTAATGTTTAACAATAAAAAAATGCTCAAATTATATATTTTAAATATATTTTAATTATATTTTGAGTCAAATAAATACTTAATATTTTATTACATTCCTCTTTTGACCGACATTAACTTTCTCCTGTAATCCAATAAAATTAAACATGTGACGTGGTTTTCTCATTTTATGAAATTTAAATCCAAAATAAAATAAAATAAAATATATTAATCAACCCAACAATATATAATTTATCTAAAAAAACTTGAGCATTTACCCTAAATTTTTAAATTCCTCCACTTATTATCGATTCAATAACTATCGTTCATATTTATCTTCATCAAACATTTTTATTAAAATTTTTATAATTTTATTGTTAAAACTCTAAGAATGAATTACCAATTGTACTGTCGATAAACACCAACAATAAAAAAAAAAGTGAATGAGGTTACAATCAATTACTAAAGGGTAAGGAATATAGAACGGTGAGGTACCTAATACTTGGACAATGAACAATAAAAGTACTGACGTGTGAGAAAGATATAATTTGATTGATAAAAATACACACTTTAATATGTTTAAAAAAAATTAAATTTCTAAAAAAATTCAAAACTTAAGATATATAAAAGAATAAGTAATATATCACGTTTTTATTAGATAATATTTTCTTTAGTATTTTTGATAAAAAAAAAAACTTTAAATGTACACAAAGTAAATCATTAGATAATCTATTTAACCCAAAATATAATTTTGACATTTATTTTATAGTAAAACAAAATATTAGCGATATTCGTTTTTATTAAACACAGTCAAATTCATGTTTTCAATGTGTTTAAATAGAGCAAAAAACAGAACACCCGAACTGCTTCTTTGACTATCATTTCCCTCAGGTGATAAGAAAAAACATCTCCATCTCGACAAACCAGATGATGATTTGGTTGTTAATGCTTACGATGATTACGACTTTATGTGATTTCGGAAAATGCCCGGCGTCTCCCCCCTCCCCCTCAAGAGGATAAGTCTCGACTTGAGAAGCGAAGTGTTGGATATGGTTTGATAACTGGACGTGTTTCACATGATTTATTAAGATTTTCTGGCACCCTATAAAATACATGCTTATATAGAGAGGACAAGAATCCTTTTTTGTGGGTCAGAAGTAAATTATTTTTTTTTACAATTTATAGAGTGTCAGAATGCAAATTACGATTGCCAGAATTTAAAACTTTAGAATTTATCATTTCCCCTTTGTTTTCTTCTCCTAATTGTCTCTCTGTTGTAGGCTGTAAAGCAAAGGCATCCAATGCAATGAGTGTTTTGATTCAGAAAACTTCAATCCACATAAAAAATGATGAGTATACAAAGTGATCAAAAATATAAACATGAAAAGGAAAAACAAAACACAAAGAATTCATGACATATCAAACACTAAAAGTAACCCAAAACTCCCCTGTTTTAATGACAAAAATTTTCATTACACAAGAATGAACAAATCAAGCTGTACAAATATCGATTCTAGACACGTCTTATTGAAAAGAATTGGACAGACGGAGATATACCATTTATTCCTGTGGTTTTGTTCTTCTAGTCGGAAGAAATGCTTATAAGATTGCTGTTGCTGGAGCACTACCACCGCCCTTAGGATTCATCAGGAGGGAGAAACACGAGGAAGAGGTATTTGCATGTTTAAGCTCGTCGCATGGTTCTGGGAATACAGATTCAGAATAACCAGAAATGTTCGAGCACGTCCAAGAGAGGGAGCTGGTGGGACGGATTGATAAAGATATATTAGAAAGACAGAGAGAAGTGAATGGAGATTGTTTGATCCCTGTGAAGTTTCCAGCTAGTGTGATCTTTTGGCCGGTGATGTTCTGTAACACGATTTTTTTAATTGACGGGAGGACGTCAGGATCAAATTTTTCGTCCGGATGGGTCCCGTAATCACCAATGGCAACAAATGCTATGTTAACATTCAACAAGTAAGCATCCGAGGCGATGATCTCTTTGATGTAACCACCCCTACCCCTGGTTGTTCTAAACTCAATGCCACTTAATGAGTTGTAGAGGCGGACATGTTCCACTTGGACATCGGTAATGCCACCAGACATTTCACTACCAAAGGCAAGGGCCGCACCGGCGGATGACTGAAGGTGGACTGATCGGATGTGGACATTTGTGGTAGGTCTTCCATAGGCAATCCCGTATTCATCCCAGCCACTCTTGAGGGCAATAGCATCATGACCCATACTAATGTAACAGTCTTCGATGCAGACATTATCAGAGGAATCTGAAAACAGAACGTGAAGTGAATGATTCAGAAATCTTTTACCGAAGAATCATCCTTTAACACAATGATAAAATAAATATTGCTGAAATGAATAGTTCAAAAATCATGTTATCATTTAAAATTGCCACCGATTACGTTTGACAAAGAAACTTAACAAATCCAACAGTTACTGTTGTTTTCAAGAGAGATAATGTGTAAAGAAAGATTTAAGGACTTGCGAAAGCAATATACGAGTTGTAATACATCACATAATAAGCAGAACACGTTTTCTTACTACGAATTTCGATAAAAGCACAAAACAAAATCCGAAAAGGAAAAGCAGTTCATTCGCAACTTGTAAGTAAAGGCGTCTGCGTATATTGAAATTTGAAAGTAGATGACAATAGGTATATATTTAGATGCAGCTTAGGTTTTCTATATGAACAAAATCAGATATTAGCTATCGCAAACCTGGGACTATGCCAACCGTATATGGCGATCTTGGTGGAGCATAGGCTGTTATGTTGTGTATATGTACATTGCTGCATAAAATCCAAGCAGATACGAATTTAACTTTCTCCATTTATTGACGATCAAAAAGAGTTAAAAGAGCGAGCTCAGCAATCAGAAATGTAAAATGAACAACCTGCAGTAGACCGGATGAATGTTATACGCAGGGGCATTCAGGAAAGTAATGTTTGAAACATGTACATCTTCAGACGAAACAAATTCCACAAGATGGGGACGAGTATGATTTAAAGAATGAGATGTGAACCATTCCCACCAAACCGAGCCCTGCCCGTCTATGGTTCCATTATCACCTAACGCAAGAGGAAAGTGTGAGTTTATCTTAAGAAACCAAGACAGCAATGAAGAAACGGTGAAAGAACGAGCGGAAATGAAGTCAAGGGAACCTTACCGGTTATTACAACATCGCGCAACATATACCCATTCACCAAACTTCGATATCTTCCTCCTGGAAGCTCAATTCCTCGGCCATATGAAGGTAAGGGTTCAACAATATCCCAATGAGATGGATCCTTAACAAGCAAGGAAAGCAAGTCTTCAAAGAAATCAAAGCTAAAAATTGCTCCTAACAACACATGCTACTACTATCGGACAATCACACCATAAGAACCGGAGCAAAATAAATACCTGAGATCCCAGAATGACAGCACCCTTTTCCAAGAAGAGGGTGAGATGGCTAGTGAGATTGAAACTTCCTGTAAGCCATCGTCCAGGAGGCACGTAAAGCTGTGCACCACCCTTATCCGCAAAAGACTTGAGATAGAAAATAGCATTCTGAAAGGCAATGGTATTCAAAGTCTTGCCATCTCCGATAGCACCGAATTCCAAGATGGATACACTATGAGGTCTCGGTTGCAATGTCAGCTTATCATCACATTGAAGATTCCGCTCCCCTCCATTGACACCGATCGCATTGCACAATGCCAGCAGCACCAGCAAGGCCACCTAGGACGCCATGAAAACACACACAATGAAGATAGAGGAAACATCCAATTAAAACAAACACTTGCTGTCTTAAAAAGTTGGAGAACATATCAATATGATAAGTAGTAGAGGGTATCAAAATTATGTACAAACATCTAAAAAAGAATACAAATGCTACAAGAACAAAAAAAACCATAGGCATGCCCTTGTAATGCAGTAACGCCAAAAAGGACAAACATTGGAAATGTTGCTATTAAAACAAATTCCCAAACAAATCAAGGCAATTAAGGAGGAAAATGACTAAATCTAAAACTTTTGACTAAAACTAAGGAATTACCAGGAAATTAAGCAAGCATTAAGGCAACCATTAATTGGGAAACTAATTGAACATCTTAAATGTCAATGTCAAGAAAAATAAGTTTAAATTATCTAAAATTCAAAGAGACAAAACATCAAAACAACAAGAAGGCAACCCAGAAGATATATAAGTTGAATTGCCACCATTGATAATGAGCAAATCCAAATTACATTAAAAAAACCCAGAAAAGCAGTCATTTTTAATCATAAAAACGCATTTTTTAAAACAATTCCATTTAATGAAAGATTTATTTATTTTTAATCCAAATAAACAAAACCCAGAAATCAATCAAAGAAACATACTTACTGGCATCTTCATATGTCAAAGAATTCGGCAAGAGATGACCAGACAGGGAAAGTGGGGAATTGCAAAAAGGAGAGAAAAACAATACACTCAAAACCTAAATGAATTAAAAACAACCAAAAAAAAAAAGAAAAAAAAAAAGGAAATGAGAAGAAGCACCGCCAGAACAGGACTTCCCTGTAAGCATATGAATTATGAGCATTAATTATATACTGTCCTCAAAATAGTGTTGTTTATTATTCCCTCCCTCCTATTATTTTTAGTTTTTTGTTGATTTTTTATATAGTTTTAGGAAGAAAAAATTTGTATAAAAAAGATAATGTAAAATAGTTGAAAGAAAAATTTTATCCTTAAAAGATTAAATTTTGTTTTGCTAGAAAATAAAAAAAAGGGTAAAAAGAAAAATATACCTTGTAAAAGTTGTTGATTTTTCCAATGAAACATTTTAAGTGTAATAATATTAAAACACAAAAGGGACACCATATATGAGACAAAGGGAGTAACTTTTTTGGTTAATTTTTTTAAACTTTGACAAATGATTATTTAAAATTTATTATTGATAAAAATATAAAAATAATATATTTTAGAAACCTCTAATAGAGTAGATTTCAAATATATATTTTATAAAATCTAATTATTTAAAATATTTAATATAATTATAGCCAAAGTTTAAAAATTTTGACTTTTAAAAAATCAATAAGGGACATTATTTATGGGACGGAAGGAATAGTATATATGTATGAAAAAATTTTAGGAATTATTTTTCTATTTTAACTAATGATGACCTAATTTACTTAATATAATTATATTGTTATATTCAGTATAATAGTTAACACAGAAATAATATAAAATTTTATCAAATCAAATAACTTAACATGGCTAATAAAATTAAGATAAAATTTAAATTATAAATAAGAATAATTAATTTACTAATTCAAAAAAATATACTTCACGAAGAGTTTGATGTTAAGAGAAGAAAATTTTATTAGATAAATTTGATTTATCAAATTATATATAATCTTAATTAATAAATTTATTTATTTTTAAGGCAACTTTTTAATTTTTTTTATATATCAATAAATATTAAATAATTATTTGAAAAATAAAATTTGATTATCAGATAAATCTAACTCATCGAATTTATTTTAAATTGAATCAGATTTATTTATTTTAATTTTTTTAAATGAATTATTATCTTTTTCTTACGTATATTAAATAAATAAATAATTATTTAAAGATAAATTATCTTAATTATTTAAATCATAATAAGTAATAACGTGATGAATATAATTTACCTACTAATCTCGAACACCAGTGAGTGAGAGAGTGTTTGATTGTCGGGCAGAGCAAAGTGGGCTCCGTATTGAATCAATCATGGCGGAGATTGCTGCTTGCTAGCCTGGCGCCTGGCGTGGCGTCAGTCACATGGCAGACAAAACACAACACAACTCAAACTCATACAGTAAAAAATACGTATAAGTGTATGTAAGGATCGCGTATTTCTTACTACATCAGCCATCGGCCATCAGGAATCTGATGAATGAGCACTGCACTTTCTTAAAAAAACATATATACTATACTATACAGAATCTAAATTTTCTAGCAATAACATTACAGGCTACAGCTCCTCATTCATGCATTTTCAACTAGGAATAGTGACTGACAGTTAATGAAATCTTGGCAGAACCTGCCTTCGGACACAACCTTTTATGTCTGTGAACAATGTGGGATGTAGATTTTACTTTCACCATTCTTTTTGGGAACATTAAATTACATAAAAACAATGATTTATTTACTATAATTCAACTCAAAATTTAATTCAGTTGGTTCATATAATTTGAAAAAAAATACTACTATAATATTTAATTTTAGAGTCTAAAATCTTATATATCAAATAATTACATAAAATGTGGAGCTTAATCAAACTCTTAAACGGAAAGCAATGTTCCAAGAACATTATTCATTCATTCAACAAACCCTGAATCGTTGTTTTTCCCCCTCTGAGTTAGATTTTGTTGTCTCATTGGGTTTAGGGATATTCTGCTGTGCAGTCTGCACCACTTCTTTTTTTCCATTGGGTCTATGTTTGCATTCATTTTGTATTTTTTATATGTTTCAATGAATTCTGATAAGTTGATAGTTTTTGTAAAAGAAAATTTATTACATTTATGTTATTTTATTTGTTAAAATTATTTGTTGTTTTTTAAATTTGAAAATATAATGTGATTAATCTGAAATTAAATACGTTTCAATCGGTTTTAGACATAAAAAAAACTAACAATTTGAGTCTATTTAATTCAAATTTAAAAATAATCAAAATAAGACATAATCTAAAACATAAAAGACAAAATGGAGTGACTTGATTCAACAAACTCAAATAATACACGTCTAAATAAGTCAAATTTATATACTTTAGCTAAATTCTCACTTTTTCCTTTGCATTATTTTTTTCTTAGCATATTCTTTCTATCATTATTAAATTTTTCACTTTGCCCTTAATTTTCAAAGAAATGGTTGGTTGAAAATAAGACAGCAAGTAGAAATAAAATAAGACAAAGGTTGTAATATTAGAACCAAAATAGACATATTTTTGTCTGAAAATAATACTTTACTTAACATTATGATATTATCTTACCCCCCAGAGAATTCTTTGAGCTGATTGAACAACTCTTTAAAAGGTCCAATTTCATACAGCTAATGTATGAAAATGACATTAGCAAAAATCTATAGACAATTCTTAAATTTATATGTTATGGTTGAATCATTAAACGGTCTGATATATTGCATGAAATTCCTTGTTCCTTAATCACATAGAAAATCCTTTTAATTGATAATCACATACCCTTATTTTCCATATGAATCAATCATGAATTGGATGATGGATTTGTGTAATGATCCTGTTGGACCAACATCATGTTCGGTGCTGTTTTGATATTGAAATCGTACCAACAATAAAGTTCAAACCTTAACGTCATATCAAATTCAGAATCCTAAGAACATGTAAATATATATTACCAGACAAACATATGGTATGATAATGTTCCCTATTCTAAACAACAAACATGTAAATATATATTAGTAAACACATAGTAATAGTATGATACTCCAAATATATGAACATTCGCATACCTGACATTCAGCTTTGAATCAGGACATTTGAGGTTTCGAGCACACTTCATAAATGTTAATGTTGGGATTGAGAGGAAAGGTCAACCAAAAATGTGCCAGAATTGGAAAAAAGACTAATAAAACAATTCAACAAACATCGTCAATTAATGTAACAGCTCTGGGGTTTTCCAAAATTCTGTCATTAATAACTATTTTTTAATAAAAATGAAAATGAGTTTTGGACACAAACTACTACAGAGAAAACAAAACAGATAAACATACAAAGTTTAACCGATAGTCACCATTTCATTCAGTTCTTTGCCTTCACCTTTTTAACACCCCTGCAAAAAAATAACGAAAATATTAGTTTTTGAAAAAGCAGATAAGAGAGCAAAGCAGCAATGGTATTAAGCATCTTACTCGGCCTGCTGGTTTGCTGGTGCAGGTGCGGTTTTCACAACAGGTCCCTGCATGGTCAAAAACCAAGATTCAGTCTCAAAGAACCAATTACAACTTGAACCATCAAAAACCAAATACAAAGAGTGGTATAAAACTTGTGAAATGTTGGATGGCACAATGGGTAGCCAACATCAAAAAATAACTTAGCAAGCGAAAGCTTCCAAGTTCAGAAAACAATATTGACAAATGAATCCAAAGCTACGGAATCCATAATTCATTCACACAAAACAATATCGACAAAATGAATCAAAACATATGTTTATGTTACCTGTGCAAGGCGTTCCTCCCTTCTGGCCAACTTTCTCTCCCTGCTAGCCTTGTTCTTAGCACGCTTGGCCTCAAACTGGTCAGAGAGTGTCTTCTCTCTAGCCTTTTCGGCCTTGGACTTGTGAATACTTTCCATCAAGACTCGCTTGTTCTTGAACACATTACCCTTGACCTTCATGTACATGTCATGGTACATATGCTTGTCAATCTTCTTGGATTCCCTGTACTTACGAAGCAAACGCCTCAAAACTCGCATTCTCCTCATCCATAGGATCTTTGTTGGCAACCTTGCCTCTCGGGTACCCTTCCTTTTACCTGAAAGTATTTAATAGATATCATCATGTCTCGCTCATACTAAACTCTGAGGAACAATGGAACTGTAATCAGGTATCCAACACTCTTCATATACCATATCCAGAGTGGCGGCCCTTTCTCTTGGCCTCCTTCATCCTACGTGCGCGAGACCGAGAGTGAATCTTTGTAGGCTTCCTGATGATAAAACCATCCTTCACCAGTTTCCTAACGTTCTGCCCTGCAACCAGCGATCAAATTATCAACATACATACCAAGTGGAATACAGAGGAAAAATTAATAACAGCTCGATCTAAACATAACAGACTAAAAAAAAGCCATGAAGCTGCTTCGCGACAAGACAGAACACACACAAAAAATCCAGAAATGTAGCCCGATTCAATTTAAGAATCAATGGTAGAAGCACAAATGAGACTCATTCTCATAAGCTACTCGAATCCGGTTTGAACATAACACAAATTCAGCTCAGCTATTGCTGGAGCCAGCTCAAACTATCATGGAAGACAAATTCCAGAATCACAATGTCTGACTCAAGTAGCTCACAAGCCTAATTAAGCCCTTTTCAAATGTATATTAATTTTTCATCAGTATTGAAACTTTTCATCGAATTAATGACATTATAAAAGCATAGGGATCAAGGGACTCAATCCCAAATTCGAGCATAGTGGAGCGACCAAAACCATGATTTGGCCATTACACCTAAAACGTTGTTACTAAATCTGCTTAGCAAATAATAGATAAAATACAGAAACCAAATCTATCAGTTCCTTTCATGAGTTCTCTAAGAAACCAAACAAGCAACAATCATAGACGAACATTAAACCCTAAAGAATATCGAAATAACAGATTTGGATTGTGCATTCAGAAACAAATTGAATAGTAGATAACAAACTAGAGATGGAACAACGTACTGGAGTTGGCCATGGAGATCTCATTGATTTCATTAGGATCCAGCCAGACCTTGCCACGTCCGCACTTGAGAACGCTAGCGGCGAGCCGCTTCTGGAGCTTCAGAGACACCATCCCCCACTTTTCTCGTCTCCTCCTCCCTCGCTTTCGTGTCCGAGTCAAAAAAATTCGAGGGTTTTAGGAAAGACCGGTGGATGCGGCTTTTTATTAAAGATGATAAATTTTTCTGTTAGGGTTTAGGTTTTGGAAGTTTGAAAATAATCAAAAATTGTTATTGGCCCAATTTGTTGGATGCTGGATAAATATTGGACTTTTCTAGGAATCAGCCCAAAACTTTTATTAAACTCTACAGCGTAAAAATATAATGATTATTTTTAATATTTTATTTTAAAAAATAATTATTAAAATGTATTCCTATTTAAAATTTTAATGTATCACCTCATAAGAATAACCGAAGTTTATTAAATTCAATAATTTTTTGACAAAATCTTAGATTCTTTTATTATAATAATAGTATTTGTCATCTTTAGAAAAGATGGGTAAACTATTAAATATATTCAAAATATTTATATTCAACCTTATGCCCTCGTCGTCATCATCTTGCGTTCTTTTTAAACACAAAATACAAGTTGGCATTGGTTATGATTGAAGAACAATTAAAAATAAATAACTATTTTATAATCATTGATTGATTTATTCAGATTAAATATTATAAAAATAATATTTTTAATTTATTTTATTTTATATACATAATCGATATTATACAAGAATTTAATATTTTATCTAAAAAAACGATAATGAATAAAATTGAATAATTATTTTAATAAAATCTCATAATATTTTATTATTATTATAATAATCATAATATTTGTCATCTTTGAAAAAATAGGTGAACCAAATCCTAGTAGTGTGCATGAACATTCGATCCAAATATTTCTAAAAGCATATAGAATTCTAATATTAATATTTTTTTTATTTGCAAGTTGGATTTTAATTTTTTGGAAAGAATAATGAATCCTTGAAGTCGCATTCCTAGATTGCTTTCGGGGGCCATCCGAATAAATCCGAGGAAAATAATGTGTGTACAAATTAATTATTAATCCATAGTTAATATATGTTAATTAGATCAAGTGTTTAAAATTATTATTCGAATCTTAAATCGATCTACGAACTTTAATATGATATAGTTGATTATTTATATAGTTTTAATCAAGTTTTTTTTATTAATTTAACTATAAAATCAAATATTATATAATAATTTAGATTTAATGTGGAATATATTTAGTTTTAATAATTTTAAAATTTTTTTGTTTGGCAAGTTGGATTGTAGTTTTCATTGGAAAAAATAATGAACCCTTCAAGTGGCATTCCTAAGTTGGTTTCGGGCCCCATCCGATTTGATACGATCAAACAACTTGTCCAAATTAACTCACAAAACTATAGTTTGTACTCAAGTAATTATTAAATCCTATTTGACATAGAATAATTGTATTAAGTATTCTCAAAATTATTATTTAAATTGTAAATTAATTTACTAATTTTAAGACATTTTAATCGAATATTCCGTACATATGTTAAAAATTTTAAGAGGGACAACTCCTCCTCCAACACTATATATGATTAAGTCCTGCACATATGTTTAATTCCTCGAAAAAGAAGAGTTGTATAGTATAGAGACTCCATCACATGTACACCTAATAATTTTCCTAATTTAAAATGTTTGCTGCAATTAACCATTACTATACAATCCATTATTGATTTATATGAACTAAATTAATTAATCCAGACATTAACCTAACTTATATTCTAATCTCATTCAATAATGAGTGTTAGGGTACATGTTTTTACAAATAAAGACAGACAAGACTTGAGGGGTTATTATTAGAGTTTTGGATTGTTTCAAAAATGTATAAGATCCGCAAAGTTTCCATGACGCCATTGGTTCATGCATCTTCCCTGTGGACCTACAAATTGTAAATTGCTTCTCCGCCCATATATAAAGAGAAAATGCTAATTTTGTAGTATACGTATGTTTATGGTATGTGAAATTTATACATGAATAGTCTTTTGATTTATTACGCATTGAATTCATTTATGTGTAAGTCATGTGCTATGCCTGAAAATCGACAAGGAGTATTAATCCTACATCAGAAAAGGGAGTCTTGAGATATATAAACAGTGGCACTGTATATTTTATCAGACATGTTTTTTAGGAAGAGGGTAATGACCTTGTGACAAATGGTATCAAAGCGACCCTTTGACTGTCTGATTTCACATTGAGCGCCCATGAAAAGAGTAGGCAGGGTGAACAACCGTGACAAGAGGCCAATCACGAGAGCGAAAACTCGTGACAACAGCGTCACGAGGTTGAATGGAGGAAAATGTCACGCCTGAAAAGAGACAAGAAGCATTAATCCTATATCAGAAAAAATATTAAACATATTTTTTAAGAAGAGGATAATGGTCCCGTGACACATGCATGTTTAAAAGTCAAATGCTACTATTCATAAGTCAAGTAGGAGACCAAACAAATTGAGGAGAAGATTCATACAATTAATTGCCCTTTTGTTTTGTTGGTATGTAAAATTATGTTTGAAACTACAAGAACATCGAACAAGTTGTGTAGTAGTACATGTTTTTGCTCCCGGTGCATGCATCCTCAGTATCACATTCCTTTATGTAGACAAAATTGACAAATTTAAGTCTATCCGGTTGAAGTACTTAAGCAGAGATGGAAGCCTCTAAGGGCGTAAGTGAAGAGTTAGTTCAATCAACTTTTTATAATATTCCTTTGTTAAATTAAATAAATAAATATATTCATTTAATAAATAAACGAATATAAATAAAAGTAAATAGATCATTTATGTTCACAAATAGACTTATTTTATAATCTCATTTGTTAAACCTGAGGAACTTAAGAACTAGTTCAAGTGCATTCATCCTTTATTCTCATGTATATTTACAATGGAATTAATGCATGGATACAATCGTAATTAAAAACTTACATAAACATAGATTAAGTTAATAACGAACCATTAACGTTAGTTCTTTTAAATAATATTCATGATTCGAATATAAATGATTATAAAAAATAATGCAAGCCCTTGCAAGTACAAAGCGTCAATCTATTATTCTCATAGAAATTTAAAACTCTATTAATGCATGGATACAAGCATGAAACTCATAAAAGGACACACATATATAATGTAATATGATATTATATAACAACATAATTAAGACTGTAATTAACGCTAATTATAATCATTATAGCACTGAAAAACACGTTACAGCGGTTGCTGATACTGTCTCACGAGATCAGCAAGGCTTCCAAAGCTCCACTGACTCAGTCCCATCGTTTCCACTCAGCTGAGTCATAGTGATCCCGGTATCATGCTCCAAACCAAGGAAATATTCCAAGCTCGCGATTTGCGCTTTCAGATCCAACTCACTCTCCTCCACAACAATCGGCCTATAAACTTCACTCCCATACCCAAACCCCATATGATAAGGTGGTGGTGGTGGTGGTGGTGAGTCAGTGGTTGTCCCGAAACTCGGTTGAGTGAGCTCATAACTCATGCATCTTTTTTTAGCAGGCGGCTGGGTGAGGGCAGGTGATGCTTCTTCGGCTTCAGCTTGAGGGAAGTTGAGCTTGGCTTTGTCACCACGAATGCGTTTGGAAGCTTTATCGTAAGCTCGAGCCGCTTCTTCGGGTGTGTTATAGGTACCGAGCCAAACTCGGACGCCTTTGTAAGGGTCTCTAATCTCCGCTGCCCATTTTCCCCATGGCCTTTGCCTGATTCCCCTGTAAACATTCTTCCGAGTTCGCCGAGCCTTTTCAACTTTCTCAGCGACTCCGCCTCTCTTCTGAGTCATCTCGCTTTGCTCTACTCAGTCATCACCCCAAAGAAAATCGAAACTTTAAGCAGAATAAAAAAACAAAAACAAAATTTTGAAGAAAACCCAAAAGAAAACCCAGACCTTTGTTAAGTTGATTGTCTTTAGGATCGCTCCTCTTGTTGTTGTTGCAGTTAGAGAGACGGTTGAAAGGTTTTTTTCCGTTGTTGTCCAAACCTAAGAGGTCGGAGAAGAAGTCCAGTTCAGACCAGAGGTCATCGTCAGTCAAACTCCGTCCATGATTTCCGGCAACGAAATCAGAAATAATTGCACCTCCGCACATCTTTTTGTTGTGTAGTCTTAAAACTGAAGTTTTCAAACTCAAAAGTGAAGCCACAAAGCTTACACCTTTAGGGGTCATAGATTTATAGACTTGACGGTTATAATACAAAACTACCTACGAAAGAAACTGACGAATCAGTACTGACAATTTTTTTTTGCAGTACATTACCATTTATATATTTTCATACGTTGACGGTTGAATAAAATATTTTGTCCATTAATTTATATATTATAAATCTTATTTAAAATTTATAATATAAAATTAAAAATTAAGATTAAAGCTTATATTTTAAAATTATTTAAATAAGATTTAAGAGTATAAATCTATTAAAAAAGTATAAACAATTTCGTTTTTTAAATATTGTAGTTTTATATTAAATATAGCAAAGCTGTGCTCTTTGGTGTGGGGTTTAAGATAATGACGTGTCTGTCAGTGATTGGGAGAGGAAATGAGGGGGCCTTCGCTTCGTGTAACGCACGTCACAACAGGTCTAAAAATTAAAAAATATATTATGAGTCAGTCTTACCATGTATCTATGGGACCAACTAATAAAAACTACTCACATCATCAATTTTTTTATGTCATATTTTTTTTAAAGTGAATCTTTACTTGAAAAATTAAAAAATAATAAGATAGATAGTTTTTATTGGTTGGTCTCATAGATAACGTGATGGAAGTGAGCCATGATATAATTTATCCCAAAATTAACGGTTTTCATTTGGAGTGGTGGGATGTTTGCATAATGACCCTGGACTTCTCACTTATTTACAATCTTACCAATTTTTTATTTAAACTGGACAATATTTTTATTAAATCTTAATGTAATAACATACATACAAATATAATTTTTTTAATTTATTAAATTTTAAATTATAAATTTCAAAATATTAAATATATTATATTTTTTTAACAAATACTACTGAATTTTTATTAAATCCATAAAAATTATAATTACATCGCCTTCAAGAAGTTGTAATCACTAATTTTATCCGGGGCAAAAACCCGGTTTTAATTTTCGGTTTTATTCGAATGGCGGGCTCGTAATTATTAAACAAAAATTCAAAAATATTATATTGAATACATTTCCCTTTTCTTTTAATTTTGTATAATATATATAATACTTTTTTAGTTATTTATATTATCAACATTAAAATAAAAAATATTATATATTCTTCCTTTTGTTTTCTTCGTGTACATACTTACATATATATTATATTACTTTGTTTAAAATTTCAAAAATTATTATATGTTTTTTTTCTTACTTATTAAATTATTAATGCATCATTCGGCTTATATATATATTATTTTATTATTATTATTATATTATTTATAAGTAAACAACCCATAAAATAAATAAACTTATAAAACTAGCCCGTTTTATTCAGTCCAATACATTTCTTTAAACCAAATGTTTATTACAAGCCCGAATAATTAAATTACAAAGCCCAACTTGTGAGCCCAAACCGGTAAACAGGAAACCCTAACCATCTCCTTTGATCTTGCGCAACCCTACCTCAACCGTTGGATCAAGATCTGATCCAACGGTCACGATTAAAGCGAAGAAAGGCCCCTGGATTCACAACGCGCCCACGCGCGGCTCAAGGTCTTCCCACGCGCGACGCCTCGTTTCTGTAGGGACCGTTCGATCTCCGCGTGAAATACACGCGCGCCTTCTCACTGCCCCGGACGACTATTTGATTCCTGTCGATCGCCGGTCACTTTCCCGACGATCACGCCATCACCACCGACAAATCCGACGATCCTCTATTCATCCAAGTTATCAGAATTTTCTCCCGGTCACCGTTCAACATGCAAAACAAGCCAAACATTAGGCACAGTAATACATTTCCAATAGCAAGAAGGACGAACCAAAAATGAAAATGTTCAGAAAATTACAGCCGACCAAAGAACCATATCAGAAACGCACATGAATACAGCCAAAAAATAAAGTTTCAGTTTTTATTATGCATGTAATCAGAGGGATATAAAAACGAGCCCTATCAATTGTAATATTCATTCGGGTAAATGAAAAGAGAAATTTTCAGAGAGAAAAGGTAGCCTTTTTTTCTCTAACCTCTGTTTTCGTTTCGCATGCATTTAGGGAGAGGAAACCATTTTTTTACCTTCGTCGCCGAGTTCTGTCTTCTCCAATCTTCTTTCTCCGGCAATAAACTCTGGCCTCCGTGCCGTCTGGGAGCCGAGATCGAAGGAGTGAAGCGTTCTCCGCCTTTCTCTTCGAATCGTGAGGAGAAAGTTCTTTCCTTTTTGTTTCGGTTTCTTCATAAAAAACGTGTCTTGGGCTTGATTTCAAAGAAACAAAGGGTTTAAGACGAGTTGTGGTTTCGAAAAGAAAAAAGGGTTTAGATGAAGGTGTTCATCAATTTTCAGAGAGAATCCATCTCTTCTCTCACTTTCGGTTTTAAGAAATGGCTAAGGAGGGGGTTTTCAAATTTTAAAGTGTGTTATATAGTGGAAGGACCTTTTAAAAATGGTCATTTTACAAAATAAAATCCTCCGTGTCACTCAAATGACCACCTCAGTCCCTCGTCTTTTTTAAATACTTTCAATTTCGTCACTTATTTTGTTATAATTGTCGTTTTAAAATTGGCTTTATTTCTATTGAATCCCTCCGCGTTTTATTGCTTACTCTCAGGCCCTTCCTCGCTTCAAAATAGCGTTTCAAGGGCCCGAATGTTTTTAAATCGTTTTGATTTGGTCACTTCCAATGGCTATTTTTATTATTATTATTTTGGTTTATTTTTTATTTGTGTATTTATTTCATTTTGCCTTCATTTATCATGTGTTTTATTATTATACTTATTTATTTTTGTCATTGTTTTTTTCTTTTATTTAAGCACTTTGCTTTATGGCTTATGTTGGTTATATTTTATGTATTTTATTTACATGTACATGTCTGCTTTATTTTGTCATGCACATTTAAATATTTGTATGTTCATTGTCTATACTTATTTGTCCATGTATGTATATTTTACTTGCTTTTAAATGGTTACGTTTTTATGGTTCGTATTTGTATTTATTTTTGTATTATATTTGATCATGTTTTTCATTTGAGCATATTATTTCTACGTTTCATGTTATGTACATATATTTATGTCTACTTGTAACATGCATGCTTTATTTGTATATTTTAGTTATATGTTACACTTATTTACTTTATTATGCCTTATTTTATTTATATATTACCATGCATTTACGTTAATTTATGCCATGTTTGTTCATATTTTATGCTTTTAATTTCCTTACGTATTTTTGCATATATTATTCATGTGTTTTTTGCTTTTGCATCACACTTCTTAATTAATTAATAAACTTAATTCATTACGTCTTTACTCGGTCGTAACGGGCCCGTCCTCAAATGTAGTGTCGGCGGTGTATGCGTTGCCTTCGAGTAAAGACACGGTAAATTTAAAATAAATCCGAATTCTTAAACAAATAATTAATTTAAATGCCACTTTAGATTCGAAAAATTCAAAATTAATTAAGCGGTCATTTTGATAAAGGTGCCAATTTTGGGCGGTTTTTAACGCTAAACCCGTTTTTAATCGTAACCGACTCTCGAACCCGTCTTTTTCGAATCTCTGGTTTTTACGGTGTCTGGTCTACCAAAGTGACCGGTGGCGACTCCAAATGTTTTCTAAATCGTTTTCCAAATTTCAATATTCTCTTAGTTGGTTTTAAAACCTTTCCCCAATTTTAAAACTTAATTTCCGACTTTTCAAATTAGCGACTTTTTACACTCCCTAAGAAAAAAAGGGTCGCTACAGAAGTAAAAAACTAGATTAAACAATCCAAACATTTTACAACTAAAAAAACAGAGAAAATAAAATTCTTATGAAATTAAGCATACCAATAAAATTCAGAAGCTTCTTGAATCTTCTTGTCTCTGTCCAAACGAGACACATAAAGAAGGAAGGAGTTGTAGACGATCCAAACTATCATATAATAAGCATCGCTACCAAGACTGATTTAATCGGCAAACAACCATCAAACGGAGTGGGATATAACTTTTCGAAAGACCACCGACAAAAATATAAATCAGAAACTAACGCTGATTGAATCAAACCACAAGAGCAGATAAATCAAACCATTGACAAACAACAATCGATCGCTAGGGTATGCTGCAACATGCCACAAGAGTAGATGAATCAAACCACAAAACCAAAACATGTCACAAAGACAGAAGAAAACGTGTCACAAGGATAGAAAAAATGTGCTATAAAAGCAGAGATTCTTATTAAAATTAAAAATAAAAACAATAGATTTATAGATCCGGTGGTCGACAACCAGTACTAGGATTGATTGTCGACCACCGATCAAAGGGATAGATTAAAGTGAAGAACGATTAAAAAAAGAATTTTGAAGAAAAGAGAGAGCGGTTAGGGTTTAATTTTGAAGAAAGGAGAGAATAAAATAAATATATTATAGTTTTAATTCATTAATTTTAAACATAAACTTAATTTTTTAATATAATAACATAAATAAAATCACACACACAAATTAATTTCATTTAAACTCATCTTAAATTCATTTTCGAACATACACTTACCTGATAAATCATGTGTTGTTACATAAATAATTTTTATTAAAAAATTTCCAAAATAATCCTAGTTTCAAACGTATTTTGTTGATAAAATCGTCCGCTAGTAAAATTTCAGTTACATACAAAGACTCAGAGCATCATTTGATATGCCTGATTCCCTGGTGCAATAAAATCATTGGGGAAGGCAACAATCTTGGAGACACACCATGGAGAAGGGGCTGATCAGGTAGTAATATACAAAAGGGGCTGACCGGTTGCTCCTCGCCGTAGTCTCAAAAAGATTATCCTCTTATATGCCTTTCACCGAGTCCTCGAACTCGGCTGCTAGACGGCTGGACCGGACCTCTATATTGTGACCTATGGCTATGGAAGATAAACCTGTCTTGCATGTTAAAACCAAAGACATTGAACTTCATTTATATTTTGTACGAGAAAAGATAACAGTATTAAAATTGCAGATTAATCATGTTTCTGCAGAATAACAAATCGATGATACACTTAGAAAATCTTTGGTTGTTCGTAACTTTGAAGATATATATCTTATATTTTATACTTTATAGATTTATTTGAATCGAGTTCTTATATTTCTCTTGATATATATATATTGATACGAAGAAATATATGTTTACATTAAAAAATAGAAAGAGATATATATGTATATCTTGTATGATTATAGGAAGTCGTTTAAACGGGAATCAAACCGTATTATAACATGATAAATGATTATAATTAAATTTATATGAGAACTCGAAAACTTGACTTGAATAAAAAAATCAAATAAAATTTGAGTTATAAAATATGACACGTCAACTCGAATAACTCAATTTTTTTGACTCAACTCAATCGAACACTCACCTCTAGTCTTAATGAAAAAACGAATAATACTTATCCTAAAAAACTCGAATTTAAATCACTTTGTCTATAAAATATACGTACCTTTTAATCACCTTAAAACTATTAAAAATGTATAATCTAAAAGCTTCATAAAAGTAATCATTTTCTATTTTTTTAAACATATATTACCACTTTATAGCATATATTCACAATAATCAAAAGAATAATTTATCTCTTGTCAACAAGTGTTATTCCTTCGGATGCTTCTATCAAATAGTTTATGAAAATGGCCGATATTTTAAAAGGACTCAACCAAAACATAGAAAATAAATTATTAACCATATTTTTTTAATAAATGAAATTAATATCAGATTATAAATTTCAACTAAAACAATAATTACGATCAACGTCAGAAAGAAACAATAAAAATTTATTTTTATGTATAATTATTGTGATCGATTATGATATTGATCTTCTTTCTAATAGTTTTTTTTTCGATATCATTTTTTCGTTTGTAATGATAACATTCTTCATTTTTATTAATATGATAAATTTTTACTGAATGAAAAAAAAAATAATTAAACAATCTTTAGAATGTCAATCAACTGAAATTCAATTATAACTTTCGATTGAAATAACAATTACAATCAATATCGAAAAGGAAAGGTAAAATTCGATTTCCATGATTTGTTAATAGGTTAGATTGTATCATCTAAAAACCTATATTATTCTAATACAAATTTTTATATTTCTAATTTGAAGTGGAAAATCACAATTGAGACCTTGGCCTACACCAAGCTGTTGCATAACATTGCTAAGAAGTTTAGAATTGGGATGCTTGACAAACATACCATCTGGCATAGTTGTTAGTACTCTGAATTTGATGATAATTTCCGGTATCGGGCTGTTGAACAACCGTGATCGCCTGCGGTCCATGATAAACGTAGTGGTTCGAAACCAGCTGCTTTGGGACACATCGGTGAGCGGCTATATCTCCGGCTTGCCGGCCGTGTGTCGATGGAAAGCCTTCGGGTGCTGAACCAACCTCGATAAGATGAGCCATTGAACATGCCATGGAGCTTGGTATATATTTTCTAGTTTGGTGTTTATTTCTTGCCTATATGTTGAGGCTAGGCAATTCAATATTTATATAGGAGATTTAGGAATTAGGATATCTAGCGGAAGCCACTTAATTTGCTATTTTCCACCACAATTTATATAAATAAATTAATAAAAAAATAAAGGAATTTTATCAGGAGAAAAAAGAAATGAAAAGGTGGTTCCCCATTTATTCTTCCATTTACCTTTCTTAGATTCCATTCTTGATTAACATGAATATAGATGAAATTGAAATGACCAATCATTCAAATTTTTTGTCAATAGTTTTTTAAGTTCGATCCAATTTTAATTAAAATCAGTAATTAATATAAATATTATATATTTTTTTAAAAAAATACATGACACAAGATGAGCTCTAACTATGTCCATAACATAAAGGATTATACAAAAATATTAATTTTGAATGTCACGACGTCTCAATTTAAATTTCGTCACATCATGATTCGATCCATGAATATATTTATTGTAAAAATAAAATTGTGGATAATATAAGTGGGTTAAGAAAGATTTACCATATATCCTTGTAGGAAATGGAGAATAAAGGTAAAAAAATATCTTATGTTGTCAAATTATGATTATGACATGTGATCTTCGGTGAATTTAAATAAAAATATTAAATTAAAACATAATTATCTATAATATAAGTGAGATTAGACGTAAAATTGGATGGATAATCCATTCCTTTTTTAATTAAGAAAATAAGGATTTTAGTTGATATTTAGGGATCTAAATCAAAATAAATAGAATAAAGAGGAGAACGCCATGTGCAGGTGGCGTTCTCCCTTCAAAATTAAAAAAATACTAAAAAATGGTCACCTGCAGGTGGCGTTCTCCTAATAACACCGTAGGCCGTAGCTTTTAGCTTATATTCCAAAATAAATTTTAAACGCCCTATTTACACAAATAAAAACTTTAAACTCCCTAAAAATCCAAAGCTTCTGAGATTAGATTTATTTAAGACTTGAGTTCAAGTTCAAACCACTTTTTTATTTTATAATTTATTTTTTCGTTTATTATTTGTGTTATTTAATTTATTTCATATCAATATTAAAATTTGTGGGCTTAATATTTTATAAACGTTTGTTTTTTTTTATTATCTTTATTTATATTTTATCATTAAAAATGTATTGAGGGTTATATTTGAGTGTAAGGTATATTTTATGGTATAAAATTTAAAATTTAAAGTTATGAATTTAATATTTGATTTGTTAATATCTTGTGTAGCAATAATTAATCTACTTGTTGCAAATTATAAATATTCTTACTACATAAACGTTCAATCCTAAAATATTCTTAATTTCCCCTCAAACATATAATTTGAGTTACTCTACGGTTGATTCATCGACTGTAAATCTGTACTTCTAAAATTAATCTTCGAACCTGTTCAACCTCCACAAATTATCGGGTCCGCAGGGACCTCTCATCCATGCAAAAGGAAACGACATGCGTCTTCTTCTTCAAGTATAAATATGGCATTCGAAATGCAGATCCTTTAAGCGAAGAGCTCCAGGGGCTTTAGGAGATACGGAATAAGTAGCTCCGCCCCACACAGCTGAAATAAATCTTCTTTCTTTCTTTCTTTCTTGGGAAAGGAAGGGAGAAAAGATTTTTTATTCTCGCCCTTTTTTAGGTTTTATGCAATAAAAAGGAAAAGAGCTGTTTAAAAATGGCCAACAACGTTGCTATTATCGGTATCTGTTCGGTGTTTCTGGTGGCGCTGGTGGTTGCCGTCGCGGTGGGCGTGGATCACTTCAAGAGCAAGAACGATGGTGCGACCAACGGTGTGTCGAGTTCTAACAAGGCGGTACAGGTGCTTTGCGAATCCGTGGAGTACAAAGAGACATGCCAGGAGAGCCTGTCCAAGTCGAACTCGACCGACACCAAGGAGCTGATAAGGACCGGTTTTCAGGCGGCGATGACGGAGATAAAGGAGGTGTTGTCGAAATCGGAGACGCTCCGGGAGTTGCAGACGGACGAAGGGACCAAAGACGCATTCAAGGTTTGCCAGGAGGTGTTGGGTTACGCCATTGATGACCTGGAGAGCTCGTTCAACACGCTCGGGGAATACGACATAAGCAAGATCGACGATTACCTTATGAACCTCAAGGTGTGGCTGAGCGGCTCCGTCACCAGCCAGCAAACGTGCATAGACTCGTACGCGGAGAAGAGCGGCCCGGCGGCGGAGAAGATGAGGAGTTTAATGAACAAGTCCCAGGAGCTAACCAGCAACGCCCTCCACATGGTGTCCGGGATAACGTCGATTCTTAAGGACCTCAGCATCCCGGGCCTAGATGGCCTTGAAAACACCGGGATTGCACGTAAGCTATTGTCGGAAACGGAGAGCGGTTTCCCCGAGTGGATGAGCTCCGTCGACCGACGACTCTTGCAAGTACCGGACTTTACGCCTAATGTCACCGTTGCAAAAGATGGAAGTGGCGATTACAATAACATCAACCTGGCCTTGGGTGAAGTCCCGAAGAAAAATCCCACGCGATTTGTTATTCATATTAAGGCGGGTGTTTACAAAGAGAACGTCAACATCACCAAGGCAATGACCAATGTTATGCTCATCGGAGACGGTCCGACCAAAACTATCATCTCCGGTTGCTTGAGCTGCGAATTTAACAAGATTACCACGTTCCACACTGCAACAGTTGGTAAGTAGTATCTTAGTTCGATTTTAAATTTAAATAAATGAACACACACTTGTATACAACATTGCTGTGTGTGTTGTGTTTTTGGTAGCTGTGAATGGGAAAAATTTCATAGCCAAGAACATTGGATTTGAAAACACCGCCGGAACCGAGGGTCATCAAGCCGTCGCCCTGAGGTCGAGCGGTGACTTGGCCGCCTACTACAACTGTCACTTCCACGGATACCAGGACACACTTTACGCCAACAAGGCTAGACAATACTATCGAGATTGCACCATCAGTGGCACCGTGGACTTCATCTTTGGCGACGCGAGGAGCTTATTCCAGAACTGTCAGATCATTGTGAGGAAGCCGGCTGCCAACCAGAACTGCATCGTCGCGGCACACGGGAGGGTGGACCAAAAATCTTACAGCGCCATTGTACTCCACAACTGCACCATCTCCGGTGAGAAGGACTACCTCCCTGTTAAGGACAAGAACAAGTCGTACCTTGGCCGACCCTGGAAACCTTATGCCATCACCATCATAATGCAGTCCCAAATCGACGACATCATCGCACCTGAAGGGTACACACCAATGAACGGCACCGTCGGCCTTGATACTTCATTCTACGCCGAGATTAGCAACAGGGGACCTGGCGCTAAAACTGACGGCAGAGTCCACTGGGGTGGAATCAAGCACCTTAATTTGGAAGCCGCCAAGGAATACACACCTCGCATCTTCCTCGAATCCGATACATGGATTCCACAAACCGGGATTCCCTGCATTCAAGGCTTGGTCAAAGGGTTGTAAATTAAAATAGCAACAAAAAAGAAAAAGAAAAATGAAGGCCATTTTTATTATTGCAATTAATATTAAATAATGAACATCAACTCTTTTCCCTCGTATATATGTTTTATATCAACCATTTGAATTCACATAATATCCAAATTTATTGTATATAAAAAATGTTAAAGGTTTGATGATCAAAGGTTTAAAATATCTAAATTTAAATATCTAAATCTACGGTCTATATTAAGAGAAATTATTAAATGAATCCTCTTCGTTATGTCATCCATGATTCATCTAATAAGATTCATTTATTTTAAAATAACTTTCAAATATCTATCAACTCTTTAATGATATGTAGGAAAGAGATGAAATTCAACTTAAAAAAAATGAGATAGAAAATTCTCATTAGATGAGATCATAGTTTATGGATAACATGATAAAAAAGGTTCATCTAATAATTTTTCTTATATCAACTTAAATTTAAAAAATAATATCATATAATGTTTACCCGTATCTACTTTGAATCTTTAATAAACAATAATTTTAATATTTAAATATAAAACTAAAATAAAAAATGATTTTTAAAAATATAAAAATATGTTTATTGTAAAATGTGAAAACAAGAGTTTTTTCTCTAAATTTTAATGTTATTTTTAAAGTTTTGGCTTATTTTCTCATATTTTATTTATTTATTATTATATTTTTCTAAGTATATTTCATTTTAATTAATTAATCATTATTGTTTTCATTTTTGTTTCAAAAAACTAGCTACCAATTTTACTATTTTTATTTTTTGAAAATAAATCTTCATCTTACTAACCAAATATATATATATATATAAATTTTCATTTTAATTTTCAAAAAACTGAACATAAAATCTATTTTTTAAAAATGAAACCAATGATGGTTTTAAATTTTAATAATACAAGCAATAATTTTTCATAAACAAAAATTATATCATTAAGTATATAACTTTAGAATCAAACTTTTATAAACTTGAAAATTGTAAGCATAAACAGAATCGGGAACACTAATGAATTGAATTAATATGAATCAAAGCTGTTTCATACATAATACTTGAAGTTGCGATGACAATAATAGGAGTGACGCAACGGTGGCCTTAGCCGATTGTTACTGGTTTTAGAGCCCAGGGATCATGTCGGGAATACAGGGAATTCCAGTGCTCGGCACCCAGGTCTCGGATTCGAGGAAGGGACCTGGGGTGAATTTCTTCACTTCTTCCGAATTGGTTTGCTGAATCGCAGGCCATCTGGCCCTGAATTCGGTGTTAGAGCCAGGTCCACGATTGCCGAACTCTGTGAAGTACCCGGTTTTCATGCCGGTGGCGCCGTTCATCGGAATGTACCCCTCCGGCTGGATGATGTCGTCGATTTGTGACTGCATTATGACGACGGTGGCAAATGACCTCCATGGTCTGTTAAGGTATGTTTTGTTCTTGTCCTTCACCGGGAGGTAATCCTTGTCGCCGGAGAAGGTGCAGTTCTGGAACACGAACCCATCGTTGGTTTCTGGACTTTTCTTCCCCTGTGCGATGATGATGCAATTTTGGTTCCCCATCGGTTTCCTCACGATTAGTTGGCAGTTCTGAAACACGGCTCTTGCACTGCCAAAAATGAAATCTATGGTACCGGTGATGACGCAATCACGATAAAATTGTCTGCCCTCGTGGGCATAAAGAGTGTCTTGATATCCTTTGAAATGGCAATTATAGAAAGCGGCCATGTCGCCGGAGACCCTGAGGGCTACAGCTTGGTGTCCCTGCTGCGGCTCTTGACGATTCTGCTCCTACTGATGTTTCTTGCGGTGATGCTGCTGCTACTGCATCTATTTTTTGCAGGAGTCTGCGGTCACTGTAGCTCATCCATTCAGGGAACTCGCTCGACAATAACTTTCGATTAAGGAAGCTGAGGTCGAGTTGTTTAGCAAGGGATGATAACCCGTTCAGTATGGCTAGCCCATTCTTGGTTAGGTCCATCGAGTTTTTTAAAATCGACTTCATCTTCTCCGCCGCTGTGCCGTTCATCTCCGCATACGAGTCTATACAGGTCTGCTGGCTGGTAAATACACCGCTCAGCCACACCTGGAGGGTCAAGAGGATTTCGTTAATCCTGCTCATATCGACCTCCCCGAGCTTGTCGAACGATCTCTCCAGGTCTTGAATTGCCCAATCGAACATCAGCTGACAAACACTAAAAGCCTCTTTAGTGTTCTCATCACTTTGCAGCTCCTTTATCGTCTTCGAATTCGCCATCGCTTTCTTTATCTCCGCTACCATAACCTGAAACTCTGTCCTTATCAACTTCTTCGGATCGGACGAGTTGGCCGACGCTACCAACGTCACCAGTATGAGAATGGTAGACAATAGTCTATTCACCATTTTTAAACAGTTTTTTTTCCTTATTAAAACCCTAATAACGACGAGTAGTAAATAATAAAAATGAAATTCTTTTCCTCCCTTCTTTTCCCTTGAATCTAAAGAAGAAAGAAGAAGATTCCTTATTGATTAAATCCGCTTAACCTTCTGATTAATCTGCACTTCCATTACTTTGTTTATACTTATGGAAATCCCCATTTTTAGTAACATTCTGTTGAGAGTTTTAAAAGTTTGTTCCGAAAATTTGGACGTCGATAGAGCTTCTGCTAATAATGTGGATTAATGTTAGAAGATTTTGTTATAGCAAAAATGGCAGACAATCGGAGGTGTGTTTTGTTTGAGGTGCTGAATTTCAACAGAGTATTTGTTGTCGTACGTTTCGCTTTAAGCAGGGAGCTACCTCTAACTACATGACGATGCATGTGATTTATATCAACACTGAAACATGGTCACTATTAAGACAGTTCTCCTTTTCAATTGACACGTGTCCTCACTTCATCCACCACCTTTTATAAGGAGTTATATACCCCAAACAAATCCAAGCTCTCCAATAACCCCAGCCTAATGTCACGGATTTAATTTCACTCAATTTAATCCGTGCGACGCTAACACTTCCTGATCAATGTTAGTAAGCTTTTCTTACACGCAACCTGGTGGCTAAACAAAGAAAAATAAGAGAAGACAAAAGAATTTAAAGGAAAACTTTTACAAGTATTAAGCTTAAGAGAACTCTTACAAGTATGCTACACTTCTCAGGTTGTGTGGTGGCCTTATTTATAAACACCCACCTCCATCTAGGCTATCTACATGATTCTAGATAACTCTACATATATGTATACATATCTAGCATCTCACTTAGAGCTTGCTAGCGTGGTTCCGCTCAAGGGTGCTTGAATAGTCTTGGTGCTTTTCGGTGGGTCGTGACACTAAGCTACCAATCTCCTCCAAGAGCCAACCAAGCTATTGATAATTTAGACCAAGACTCTTAAAAATAACTCAGTGAAGGAACTGTTGTCTTTTCATATAATACTGTTCATTTATTATTAATAATTTATAAGAGAAAACATCATATATCATATGTATTAGTCAGATTAAAATTCAGGTCCTACAAGGGTTATGCTCACAAAATCAGAATATAAGTTCGTCCTCCACCAGGATCGAACCAAAAACAAGATCAACATTGACTAAAGGTAGGATTGATTCACCTCTCCCTAAACAACATATCTATTACAAGAGCCCAATAAAGAAATCATCTGAATGTGCCACCCAACAATGACATAATATAAAATAAAGGACCATGATCACGACCGTTATATAACGTTAACGTTGTCGTCCATAATATACAGTGAACTTTGTGAAATCATGCCCACCTGATCTCTAGATACAAGAGTCTTCAAATAGTTTCATCTGATTTGAGTACAACTTAAGATGGGCACATAAAATTTTCGAGACAGACCTTTTAAGAAAAATAATATATAGCTGGGTCTGGGATGAAAATTTGGCAAGTCCATTCAGGTCTACCACGTTGTCACGTCGTGAACTTTATTGTTTTTGTAGAGTAGTTGGATTTTTTCAATTATATTAATAAATTATATTTGCTTTGTGAAAATAAAATAAAATAATGAATTGAATTTATATAATAGAAGAAAAGCTGTTCAATATACAATCAATGAAGTTATGATGACAATAAAACGGTGGTTCTAGCCGATTATTGCTAGCTTAGAGCCCAGGGATCATGTCGGGAATGCAGGGAATTCCGGTGCTGGGAACCCAGGTCTCGGATTCGAGGAAGGGACCGGGGGTGAATTTCTTGACTTCATCCACACTGACTTGCTTGATTGAAGGCCATTTGACTCTGAGATCGGTGTTAGAGCCAGGTCCACGGTTTCCGAATTCTACGAAATAGCCAGTATCCAATCCCTTATCGCCGTTCATTGGAATGTACCCTTCCGGCTGGATGACGTCATCGATCTGTGACTGCATTATGACGACAGTGGCAAATGCCCTCCATGGTCTGTTAAGGTATGATTTGTTCTTATCCTTCACTGGGAGGTAGTCCTTGTCGCCGGAGAAGGTGCAATTCTGGAATATGAACCCGCTGGTGGAATCTTCAGCCTTCTTTCCCTGTGCGATGAAGATGCAGTCTTGGTTCCCCATCGGCTTCCTCACGACCAACTGGCTGTTTTGGAACACGGCTCTACCGCTGCCGAAGATGAAGTCAATGGTTCCACTGATAAGGCAGTCGCGGTAAAACTGCCTGCCCTCGTGGGAATAAAGGGTGTCTTGATATCCATTGAAATGACAGTTATAGAAGGCAGACATGTCGCCGGACACCCTAAGGGCGACCGCTTGGTGTCCCTCGGGTCCGATAGTGTTCTCGAACGCGATATCTTTGGCTATGAAGCCTATCCCAGCAGAGGCTACAGAAGTCCAACACAGTCGAGATTAGAGCTTTAATAGAAAAAGAAATTAATTTATACTATCACATATGGAGTACTTACCAACTGTTGCAGTGTAGAATGTGGTAGGTCTAGGAATTGTCTTTTCAACACTAACGCTGCCGGTGATGATAGTCTTGGTGGGGCCTTCTCCAATGAGCATAATGTTACACTTACCTTTAGGGATGTCGATCCTCTCATCGTAAGTTCCGGCCTTAATCAAAATGACAATCCGTTTAGTATTCTTCTTGGGGATTTCATCCAGGGCCTTGCCAACACTATCATAATTTCCACTTCCGTCCTTTGCAACGACGATATCAGGCTTAAAATCCCCTGGTGCTGCTGTTTCGGCCAGCGGTGCTCCTGCTGTAGCAGATTGTGGTGCTGCTGCTGTTTCCTGCGATGGTGCTTCTGATGCCGCTTGCGCTGGTGCTGTTGCCTGTGGTGCTGCTGCTGCTGCATCTGCTGCCTGCAGGAGTCTGCGGTCACTGTAGCTCATCCATTCGGGGAACTCGCTCGACAACAACCTACGTTTGAACCCGGATCCGTCGAGGAAGCTGAGATCGAGTCCTTTAGTGATCTCTGCTAATCCGTTAAGTATGCCTAGCCCGTTCTTGGTTAGGTCCTGCGACTTTGTTAAAATCGACTTCATCTTCAACGCCGCGGTGCTGTTCATTTCCGCATACGAGTCTATACATGTCTGTTGGCTGGTGTAGACACCACTCAGCCACACCTGGAGGGTCAAGAGGATTTCGTTAATCTTGGTCATACTGACCTCCCCAAGTAAGTCGAACGATCTCTCCAGATCCTCAGTAGCCCAATCGAACATCAATTCGCAAACCCTAAAAGCCTCTCTAGTGTTTTCGTCTCTGTGTAGCTCCTTTATCGTCTTCGAATTCGCCATCACTTTCTTTATCTCCGCCACCGTAGCTTTAAACTCATTCCTTATCATCTCCTTCGGGTCGGACGAGTTAGCCGACGACACCACCACCAGCAGCAGGACCGTGATAAAAAGTATGTTGTTCACCATTTTAAACAGCTTTTTCCCCCTTATTAAACCCTAATAACAACCAGAAATAAATAATAAAAATGAAATCTTTTTCCTCCCTTCTTTTCACTTGAATCGAAAGAACAACTTCAGAAGAAAGAAGAAGATTCTTAGCAGCTAAGTGAAGCTGCTTATTCTTTATTGAATGAATACAAATAAAAGTGTTGCTTGATTAATCTGCCTTTCCATTGCCCTATTTATACTAGAAGGACATCCCCATTTTTAGTAACATTCTGTTCAGAGTTTTTCAAGTTTACGGTGTTCATCTCTTCTTGTTCCGAAATGTCTGGACTTTGAATTTCCAAAATACTGTTTTTACTTAAAAATGTATATTTAAATTTAAAAAAATAAACAATATCATTTATTAAGATAAAGATTACAAATAATATTCGATTGTATAAAAACAAATCATATTCTTCTCTGTGTTAGTAAGAATGTTAAGCAGCTGGCAGTAGACTTGGGCTCAAGTTCTTCCGCTCAGAGCAGAGCAGTACCCGAATTAATAAAATAGCAGCCTAATATGCTCGATTATATTCTCAAGCCACGTTAGTAAAAGTAGTTACCTAATTTATATTGTTTTCTTGTCTCTTCTCCTCTGCATATAACCACATATAAACAAACACTTTCATCCATTCACTTGCAATGCCATAACATTATGTTTTGATTTATAGGTGTGACAACTTGGTGTCGTTGTTGTATCAGTTAACCCGATGATGCACTTCAAGTTCAGACATGTTAAACTCGATTTCTACTTTGTTCATGAAAAGGTAGTGTCTAAAAAATTACAAGTCAATGAGGTTCCTGTTTATGAGCAATTGTTGCAGATATTATGACAAAACCATTGTCTGTTAATTCTTTCTGTCGCTTTCAAAATAAATTAACTGTAATTTTCTCTTCAGAAGTTGCAAGTTACTTGTCTATTCCAAGTTTGTAGCACGGTATGCAGTTGCCCGTATTATGAAATTGAAGTCCGAAGAAACAAGATCAATAGAATCAAGGAAGCAAGGTGAATGTTATGAGTCTAGTTAGAATTTACTTATAAAAAGAGTTAAGGGGATGTTATGAGTTAGTTATATACGGTTAGAAAAGTTATTAATTTTTCATATATATATATATATATATATTCAAGTTTCATGGTACGAATCATCTTATCTCAGTGATTATGGAGCTCATAAATTTGAGCATCAATAATGTTAGCATAGTGATTGAGCGATCAATTTCCTCGGGGTATTATTTGTTTTGTTATTAATTTTGTTTATGTAAATTTTGGGTCATTCTATTTCTCTCTAAGATTGGAAATTAAATCTTAATTTAATTTTGGCTATTAAACAATAATTTATATAATTTTAATTTTCTCAATATAGTTTTAATATTTTTATATTAAATCTAATCAATACAATATTTAAATATTGATGACTCAATTTTGTAAAATTAAGAGCGAAATTAAATAATGTATAAACATTGATAAAGCATATGGTATTTTTAAATTCGTTTAAATTACGTAAATTATTACTTAATTTTATATTTAAACTTATTGTGTTATTGAAGTTTCAAACCGTTTAATGTACTCACTAAAATTTAGACATTAAATGTTTTTTGTCATCAAACTTTAGATATTCAATATTTTCGGTCACTCATAAACAGCAAGCAACCATAGATAGTTGTCGCTCGGTCCCATGTTTCACTAGTTTTTTTCGACCACAAATCTATTAGTTTATTTTTTGTCGGTCACCCTCCTTTATCATTATTCGAATATTGAAAAGTTCTTTCGTTCGCCGATAAATAGATGTCGTAAAAAAGTTGACGGGTGAATGATAAAAAGGTTAATATCTAAATTTTAGTGAATAAATTGAATGTTTTAGAACTCTAATAATTACAATAAATTTAAAAATAAAATTCAGTGTTAATTTACATAATTTACCTTCTAAATTTTAAGAATACAAGAAAAAAATTCAATAACAAAATTTATATTTTTAAGTATAAAACTTTAGAATCAAATTTTTATAACCTTGAAAGTTAAAGGCAAGAACAGAAACGGGAACACTAATGGATTGAACTTATATTGACGAAAAACTGTTTAATCTACCACTTGAAGTTGTGATGACAATAAAACGGTTGGCCGCAGCCGATTGTTGCTAGTCTAGATCCCAGGGATCATGTCGGGAAAGCAAGGAATTTCGGCGCTCGGAACCCAGTTTTCGGATTCGAGGAAGGGGCCGGGGGTGAATTTCTTGACCTGAACTTGATCAATTTGCTTGATCGAAGGCCATTTGGCTCTGAGTTCGGTTTTAGAGCCAGGTCCACGATTGTCGAACTCTACAAAGTATCCAGTATCCAATCCCTTGTTGCCGTCCATCGGAATGTACCCCTCCGGCTGAATGATGTCGTCGATCTGTGATTGCATTATGACGACGGTGGCGAATGCTCTCCATGGTCTGTTAAGATATGACTTGTTCTTTTCCTTCACGGGAAGGTAATCCTTGTCACCGGAGAAGGTACAGTTCTGGAACACGAACCCGCTAGCGGATTCTGGAGTTTTCTTCCCCTGTGCGATGAAGATGCAGGCTTGGTTCACCATAGGCTTCCTTACAACCAACTGGCAGTTTTGGAACACGGCTCTAGCGCTGCCAAAGATGAAGTCTATAGTTCCGCTGATGACACAGTCGCGGTAAAATTGTCTGCCTTCGTGGGCATAAAGGGTGTCTTGGTATCCGTTAAAATGGCAGTTATAAAAGGCGGACATATCACCGGAGACCCTAAGGGCCACCGCTTGGTGTCCCTCGGGTCCGATGGAGTTCTCGAACGTGATGTCCTTGGCTATAAAGCCCATCCCAACCGCAGCTAAAAAAAAAAAAATTAATCAAGATTAGAGAAATGAAAAAAAATAATAATAGTAAGTTTTATTACATAGGGAGTACTTACAAACCGTTGAAGTGTAGAATGTGGTTGGTCTCGGTAATGTCTTTTCGACACTGACATTACCGGTGATGATAGTCTTGGTCGGGCCTTCTCCGATAAGCATAATGTTGGCAGTACCCTTGGGAATCCCGATCCTCTCATGGTAAATTCCGGCCTTAATCAGAATGACAATCCGTTTAGTACTTCTCTTTGGGATTTGTGCCAGGGCCTTGGCCACGCTATCATATTTTTCACTTCCGTCCTTCGCGACGATCATGTCAGGCTTAAAATCCCCCAGTTCTGCTGCTATTGCCGCCTTCTTCTGTTCTACTGTTTCTTCCTGTGGCGTTGTTGTTGTTGTTGCTTCTGCGACTGTTGCCTGTAGGAGTTTGCGGTCGCTGTAGCTCATCCATTCAGGGAACTCGGTCGATAACAGCCTACGATGTAACGCGGGTTCCTCGAGGCTTTTGATGTCGAAGTCTTTAGAGAGGGCCGAGAACCCGTTCAGTATGGATAGCCCGTTCCTGGTTAGCTCCTGTGACTTTGTTAAGATAGACGTCATCTTCTCCGCCGCGTGGCCATCCATCTCCTCGTACGAGTCTATACATGTCTGCTGGCTGGTGAGAGCACCGCTCAGCCACACCTGGAGGGTCAAGAGGATTTCGTCAATCTTGTTCATATCGACCTCCCCGAGCTTGCCGAACGATCTCTCCAGGTCCTGAATTGCCCAATCGAACATTTGACGGCAAACAGCGAACGCCTGTTTAGTCTTCTCGTCTTTCTGCAGCTCCCGCAACGTCTTAATATGCGCGAACACTTTCCTTATCTCCTCCACCGTCGCTCGAAACTCCGTCCTTATCAGATCCTTCGGTTCGGTCGAGTTGGCCGACGACATGCTCTCCTCACACACTTCTTTAAACTGCGTCGGCTGACAAATGGACTGTATCGCTTTGTTAGAAGTCGTCAATTGCGCTTCCCTCTCCTCCCTACGCTTCTTTGCTGCTTGGAGCTGAATGGCGAAATACGCGGTGAGCGCCGACGCCACCACCGCCACCATCAGGACAATGATAAAAAGTACGGTATTCGCCATTTTTAAACAACTTTTTTCCCTTATTACAACCCTAATACGGACGAGAAATAAATAATCAAAGCAAAAATGAAATCTTTTTCCTCCCTTCTTTTCGCTTGAATCTGCACAACAGTTTCCGAAGAAGAAAGAAAAGAGAATATTCTTAGCAGCTACGTCATGCTTCTTATTCCTTGCATTTCCATTGCCCTTTTTATACTTTAATGAAATCGACATTTTTAGTTAACAATCTGTTTATAGTTTTTCAAGTTTACGGTCTTAATCTCTTCTTTCTCTGGATTTTGATTTTGGATTTCCACCTTATATTTGATGTTTAAATTTAGTGTCATTGTCGTTTCCAATATATTGATTTTAGTTGAAAATCTAGATATAATAAGGTACGCAATAATTCTTAGATCTTTTAAAAATTTGGATAAATTTTTATATTGGTTTAATGGAAACATAAGTTTAGAAAAATAATTTTCTCAATCTTTGTTGTTTTAATTTATCTTTATAATATTTTTAATATTTTGTGTTAGAATCTCATTAACAAGATATTCAAATGTTGATGACTAATTTGTCTTAAAATTAGAATCAAACTTAAATAAGAAATATACGATTTGATACATTAGCTGTAGAAATATATATTTTTATTTTTAGAGTTCCGATTATAAAATTTAAAATTAATTTTTTAGTGGGTAAGATTTAATGTTCTAAAATAACATGGGACATCAATTGAAGTTAGCTTGTAAAAAGAAGTAACCCTTAAAATAAAATATAAAGGTTAATAAAAATATACAATACTTATAAAATTTTACAACACGGGCAATAAATTTTCAATAACAATAATTTGGAGTTGTCATATCTATCTTATATGGTATGATAATTCATCGTTTTTTCATATATATATATATATTCAAAATGAAGATGATATAGTTAACTCTATTAGATTCATTGTTTGCATCAAATTATATGATATAAACGACATATTTTATAATAAGCTTTGTATAGAATGGGAACACCAGTAATGTATAGGGTTCTATTGTTCTTTGGTTGATTGTAATAAATTTTCTAATTTTTTATATAAATAAATACACATTTTATAATATAAAAAAAAATCAATAACAAAAATTATATCATTCAAATACAAAACTTTAGTATCAAGCTTTTATTAACTTGAAAATTGCAGGCAACAGAAACGAACGCTACCGGATTGAATTTATATTGAATAAAAGCTGTTGACTATATAACACTTGAAGTTGTGATGACAATAAAACGGTGGTCTTAGCCGATTGTTGCTAGCTTAGAGCCCAGGGATCATGTCGGGATGCAGGGAATTCCGGTGGCAGGAATCCAGGTTTGGGATTCGAGGAAGGGACCGGGGGTGAATTTCTTGACTTCATCCGCACTGACTTGCTTGATCGAAGGCCATTTGGCTCTAAGATTAGTGTTAGAGCCAGGTCCACGGTTTCCGAACTCGGCAAAGTAGCCTGTATTCAACCCCTTGTCGCCCTGCATCGGAATGTATCCCTCCGGCTGGATGATGTCATCGATCTGTGACTGCATGATGACGACAGTGGCAAATGCCCTCCATGGTCTGTTAAGGTATGACTTGTTCTTGTCCTTCAGTGGAAGGTAATCTTTTTCGCCGGAGAAGGTGCAATTTTGGAACACGAACCCGCTGACGGAATCTTGAGTCTTCTTTCCCTGTGCGATGAAGATGCAGGCTTGGTTTTCCATCGGCTTCCTCACGACCAACTGGCAATTCTGGAACAAGGCTCTAGCGCTGCCAAAGATGAAGTCTATGGTTCCGCTGATGACGCAGTCGCGGTAAAACTGCCTGCCCTCGTGGGAATAAAGGGTATCTTGATATCCGTAGAAATGACAATTATAGAAGGCGGACATGTCGCCTGAAACCCTGAGGGCTACCGCTTGGTGTCCCTCGGGTCCGATAGTGTTCTCAAACGTGATGTCCTTGGCTATGAATCCCATGCCAGCAGAGGCTACAAGCCAAACACAGTCGAGATTAGAGCTCCGACAGAAAAAGAGATTAATTTATACCATCATATATGGAGTACTTACAAACTGTTGCAGTGAGGAATGTGTTAGGTCTCGGAATTGTCTTTTCAACACTAACGCTGCCGGTGATGATAGTCTTGGTTGGGCCTTCTCCAATGAGCATAATATTGGACGTACTCTTGGGGATGTTGATCCTTTCATCGTAAGTTCCGGCCTTAATTAAAATGACAACCCGTTTTTTATTCTTCTTTGGGATTTCAGCCAGGGCCTTGCCCACGCTATCATATTTTCCACTTCCGTCCTTTGCAACGACGATATCAGGCTTAAAATCCGCCGGTGCTGCTCCTATAGCTGTTGTTGCTTGCGATGGTGCTTCTGCGGCTTGCGGCGGTGCTACTCCTGCTGCTGTTGCCTGCGGTGGTGCTCCTGTTACTGCATCTGCTGCCTGCAGGAGTTTGCGGTCACTAATGCTCATCCAATCGGGGAACTCGCTCGACAACAGCCTACGATTGATCCCAGATCCGTCGAGGAAGCTGAGGTCGAGTCCTTTAGTGATCTCTGCTAACCCGTTAAGTATGCCTAGCCCGTTCTTGGTTAGGTCCTGTGACTTTCTTAAAATCGACTTCATCTTCACCGCTGCCGTGCTGTTCATTTCCGCATACGAGTCAATACATGTCTGTTGGCTGGTGTAGACGCCGCTCAGCCACACCTGGAGGGTCAAGAGGACATCTTTAACCTTTATCATACTGACCTCCCCGAGCTTGTCAAACGATCTCTCCAGGTCCTCAATTGCCCAATCGAACATCAGTTGGCAAACACTGAAAGCCTCTTTAGTTTTTTCGTCACTCTGCAACTCCTTTATCGTCTTCGAATTCGCCATCACTTTCTTTATCTCTGTTACCGTAGCCTGAAACTCATTCCTTATCATCTCCTTCGGGTCGGACGAATTTGCCAACGACACCACCGCCACCAGCATGACAGTGATAAAAAATAGAGTATTCGCCATTTCTGAGCAACTTTTTTCCTTATTACAACCCTAATAACAACCAGAAATAAATGATAAAAATGAAATCTTTTTCCTCTCTTCTTTTCGCTTCAATCTAAAAAACGAAAGAAGAAGATTCCTTATTGAATAAAGACGCTTACGCTTTTACTCTTGCTTGATTAATCTGCATTTCCATAGCCCTATTTATACTTGAATCTGCACTTTTAGTAACAATATTTTCCGAAATCGATGTTTTGAATTTCGATTTTCCCGTTATAATATCTGTTTGAATTTAATTAATCATCGTTTCCAATATTGTTAGTTGAAAATCTATATTTAGATTTCAGAAAGAAATCATATATACAATAAGTTAATAAATTAAGATGAAAATTCTATTTTTTCGATCTCGATTTATTTATACATCGAATTTAATTTAATAATCTGACCGTTTTAAACGGGTTACACCACTATGCATTCTTTACTGCCTTTATCCATATGAATGCACACATCTTCAAAAAAATTATTAAATCTTTGAGGATCGTTAATTTAACATCGAAAATATACTTATGCAACTATAAATCAAACTTTGTTTTGACACACACTAAATTAAATTTCTCTAATGTTTGCAGTGATAAATTATATACACTTTTATAAATAAGTAATGTTAACATATTTATACCAATTTCTTAGAGTTTGCAAACATTAAAGAAACATATATTCGTAAAAATTAAAAGAAACTGAATCTGAACCCACTAAATAATAAATGAATTGATTTCGAATACGATATTTACTTATATATGTCCACCGTCAAAAAAAAAATTCTGAATTAGATCACTAACAGAGTCGGATAATGTATCACACCCTTGGCGAAGAGAGACATCATCAAATGAACAATGCCAACGAGCTCGCTTTCGCAAACAGCCATGGCAGGGTCTGGCTGCCTTGCCTCCCGGGGGTATTCGCTGCTCTCTTATCGGAGATCATTGGAGAGACGGATTTATTGTGAATAATTGGGTTTTGAGAGTTATGTTTTACTTGAGGTCCACTCTATACACATCTTTTTTATATAAATTTTTAGTATTTTTTTTATCAAAATAAGTTTAAATCGATTAATCAAATGATTCAAGTTTTGGATTTCGATTAGTACCGATTCGAATAGTTTTGTAAATACGTGTATGTAATTTTAATGAAGCGCTAAAAAATGAAAGAATGTTATGAATATATTTATTCATGGTGGATATCCATATATTAAGTTAAAGTTTAATGGGCTTTATTATTAGGGTTTAATAACCATTGAAATTAGGGTTTCCATCTTATGCCTATAAATATAGACTTTTGGGCAAAGCATTGTATACAACTCTACTTTAAGAATACAATAAAATCTTTCCCTTTTGTCTCTCTCTTTTGTCTATTTTCTTCTTGTTCTTTATTTTATTCACAACACGTTATCAGCACGAGTTTGCTCAGAAGATTTTTATTTCAAGTCTCTTTAAAGATTTACCCGATATGTTTTTTTTTCTCTTCATCTTATATATTTTAATTTATCAAATAATATATGTACGATGATGATTATAATTTTTCTCTTTCTCATGTAAATATTCATATTTTTGTCTAATGATATTATGTGTTTATTTCATGTCATTAATATTTTGTTTTAATAATTTAATCTGATTATATTGGCTGGACATCACGTTCTGCGAGGCTACTGGTCTCAAAGGAGGTTCTTTTTAAAGGACCTTGTGGACTGGTTTAACAACGCCGCGTATGAGGATTAAATTTTTATTCTTTGTATATATTGAATATATATCGACTGATCAATTACTATTTAATAATATGAATATTATAAAGCCCATATTTGCTTGGAAGCAATATTTTTTTATGTCGAAAAACTCGACTATAAACTTCTCCCAAGTTCAAGTTATGAAAATCGTCTTGATCAAAGAATTTTTATGGGAGGCATTCCCTGAAGTGAATGCATGCATGATGATTATTACATGCGATTATTGGATTTATGACATTCCTTAAAGTGAATGCAAGCATGATGATTATTTCATGCGATTATTGGATTTATGACATTCTTTGAAGTGAATGCAAGCATGATGATTATTCCATGCGATTATTTGATTTATGTAATTCCCTGAAATGAATGCAAGCACGATGTTTATTCCATGCGATTATTGAATTTGTTTCATTCCTTGAAGTGAATGCAAACGTGATAATTCACTATATGATTAGTGAATAAAACTTAATTATGTGCCAGAGTATCATTGATGAGGATATATTAGAAAAAAAATACTCCACTTTTCATGTCAACAATGTTGTCCTTCAGACACAATATCGTGAAAAAGGCTTTAAGAAATATTCTGAGTTAATTTCTTGCCTTCTTGTGGCTGAGCAAAATAATGAGTTGCTCATGAAAAATCATAAATATCGCCCAATAAGCTTCGCTCCATTCCTTGAAGCGAATGTGACATTATATAGCGGAATGAATAAAAGCCACATTAGTAATTGTGGTTGCGATTAAAGTCATACAATAAACATGGATAAGATGATTCTTTTGAGAATACTTATATCCACCAGAAGTGGAATTCTAAAGATGACAAGAATGATAGAGATCACATCAAAATCTTTATGTTACCAATGTGATGGTATAAGCCATTGATCTCGTACTTGTCAAACGCCGAAGTATTATGGACTTTATTCATAATCATCAATGATAAATTAAAGAAAATATAATCATATTTTCTTTGTGGCGAAAATAATGACGTTATTGATCCAATTCAATTGGATATTGATAAATTTTCTCATAGTCCTTCAAGAGAATAATTCGCCATTTATTTTATTTTCCTTATAACATCTAAAGGAAATAATTGATCTTTTATTTATTTTGTTTTATGTTAATTTATTTTTATTTATTATATATTTATGTTAATTTATTTTATATATTATTTATTTACGCTCTATGTTAATTTATCGTTAATTTATTTTATATATTATTTATTTACATTCTATGTTAATTTATCCTTTGAAGAATATTATCACTTCCGGAATGAAATCTACAATGAATTGTGGATATTTATGCCAAGCAGACAATGCAAGTACTCATAATATACTTAAGCATAAGAAATATTTTCTCATTTAAATACAAGTGAAAATATGAGTACTATATCTCAAAGTACTGAAATATCAATGCTTCGGAAGAGCTTTTGAGAGTTTATCTTTGATAGATAATCGGTTTGATATAATGTGCTATATTTAATATTTTCCATTCTCTGAAGTGAATGGCACAAAGCACATATTTTTCATTTCCCGAAGTGAATGAAATAAAGCACATATTAAAATGTGCATAATTATGCATATTTTCTCATTTTAAATGTAAGGGAATAATGTGAGTACTATATCCGGAAGTACTATTATCACAGAAGGCTCCAACTGAGCAAATATGCTATATTGCCAAATGAGACTTTATCTCATATTTACACTGCATTATGCTCGTCAAAGTCGCAAAGAGACTTATTGAATTTTAAAGATATTTGCAGAAATATATTGAGAATATTAGTCAAGGGGGTGCCGACTATCTCAATATTACGAGTATAACTCAAGGCAATAATGAAATATTAGCAAAATTACATGCACTGTCATCCATATTGTACAGATTGAAGCTCATGTTATTGTAAACTAGATGTTTACTGATAATTTTATTTGGCATGACCGGTTAGACCATCCCGGTTCAATTATGATGCGAAAATTTGTTGACACTTTCATGTAGCCATTTATTGATGAACTAAGATTTTCTTCATGGTAATTTTTCATGTGATATTTGCTATGAAAGCAATTTGATTATTCAATCATCAACAATTAAGATAGAGTGTAAATCTATTACTTTTCTGGAACGGATACAAGGTGATATATATATGGGCCCATACACCTTTCTTAAAGTCCATCTAGATATTTTACGATTTTTATCGATGCATCGACTAGATGGTTGTATGTATCCAACAATTAAGATAGAGTGTAAATCTATTACTTTTCTGGAACGGATACAAGGTGATATATATATGGGCCCATACACCTTTCTTAAAGTCCATCTAGATATTTTACGATTTTTATCGATGCATCGACTAGATGGTTGTATGTATCCTTGTTATTAAACCCGCAACTTGGTGTTTGCGAGGCTACTTGCTCAGTTGATAAAATTAGCTCAGTTGATAAAATTACGAGCACATTTTCCAGATTATTTTCTAAAGACAATCAGTCTTGATAATGTTGATGACATGTAATTTTACATGCAGTATCAAAAATTCGCATCAAGCCAACAAATGATCATAAGTTCTCCCCATTACAAATGGTTTTTGGTCAGGAACCAAATATTTCTGTAACCCCCTTAGTCCGGCCTAGACGGAACCGACACTAATGGGTTACACGGGGAATATCGAACCAAACCCGCGAAGGTTCGATTCGATAAACAACCCTGAAAACCGATATATTTTTTTTCTTCTTAACTAGATGCATAATTAAGTTCCTATGTGTGTCGGGATCATGCATAACGAGAATGAAAGCATTCGGTTCACAATTGATCATTCAACTCCCATACAAGTACATAAAGACCAAAACACAAATAATTTTAATTCCAATAATAAACCGGAAATTCAACCTACCATAGTTCAATTAAACATGCATAACATACTCACAACAAAATTCTGATCAATCGGAGCAGTATAGTTTCATCAATTTCATGTTTCAATGTTTAGGGACCTAGTTGTAAAGCTCACAATTCATAGGGACTAAAACCAACATTAATTAATCGATACGAAATTAAGTGAACATCATGCATCAAGGTGATATCACAACTCAAAATGATATTCATAACATCCCTATTCGAATACAAGAAGACGAACGACAACACCCGAAGTTTCAACACTTAAAATTCTTCATTTTTGGTCATGGTTATCGATACCACCAAGCATGGTATCTATACTATGACATGGTTGTGGCTAATTAAGCCTTCGAAATCCAAGGGTATCGATACCTCCATGGGTGGTATCGATACCTTGGTGTCCAGTGAGGTAATGGCATCGAACCATGGTTCGATGCCGCCCCAAAATTGCCTTGGGGTATCGATACCACTAGAGGGTGTTTCGATACCCCTTGTCCAGAATCATCAATTACGCAATTTGGTTGATTTAAACCCCATCTAAACACATCCATTTATCACCCCCAACTTTATGCATACTCCCTAAGTATATTAAACACCCTTAAGCATACAATTACCCATATCAATGACCCCGAAATAATCTATAGGCATGCTTCCTATTTTATGACTAAAAGCAAGAACATTCATGCATGTACATGCTACAACCAATCCGAAATAATTTCACAATTCATCAAACCAAAGTCAAGGCAATATAAGGTCTTATTACAAGTCATTAACCAAAGTAAAACACACTCTCACATGGGGTAGGTTTACACATTGTCGTGCCCTTATTTATTTGCCAATCATACCAAAAATGTGAAGTTTTTTCCCCTTGGTCCTCTTGCTCCGAAAGTAGCCTTAAATGTCCTTATTTTTATGCAAAGATGAAAAGAGAGCTTAAGCAAAACATGCTTAGTGAGGAAGCTCTAATAAAATCATCAATGCATAAATTTAAAAATCATTTTTAAAAACCATGCTTGCATCCTTCATGCTCAATTGAATTATGTGGAACCAAATCATGCTCATCAATATAAACAAATCATTTCTTATGTCATGCATATTGATACCAAATTGTTTCATGTTTGCATATTGGCTTCCTAGTGAACACTTATTGTGAATTTAAGCTCACCGAATACACGGATCCTTTTTTCCATATTTGGAGACGCTTGGTCTCAACATGCATCGGTCGGAAACATAGTCACCCTTGTATACATGTTACCCCCACTACGCATGGTCGGACACAAAGTCACCCTTGTTTACGCATGGGTCAACTATATGCACGGTTGGACACAAAGTCACCCTTGTTTACATATAGGCAAGCTCTACACGCACGGTCGGACACAAAGTCACCCTTGTTTACGTGTAGGCATCATCATTATTCTCAATATTTTTATAGTGCACTCAATCCTAATAACATGTCATTTGTATTCGAATTTAAGGTTAGTGTCACTAAGCCAATATAATTCTCAATCATGCATGTTAACTTGCTGCTCATAATGCACTCATTAAATGTTCATCATGTGAACCAAAATCATGCTCAACGGCGTAATCAATTATAAGGCAATAACCACAAATTGTTCTAATTTATTTTCATGCTTTCATAAGCCATGAATGCCTTTCCAAACCATGCATTTTCAGCAATTAACATATGCATGCATTATTTCAAAATCAAAGTCATGCACTTCCAAAATCTCATGGAATCATTATTATTAAAAAAAACATTACCGAAATAGCCGAAACTTAAGGTAATGCATCAACATTGTTTAAATCACTTACTCTTGAACTATTGAAAGTTTTCACACTATTCCATAGTCCCCAAAATAGAACCAAACCTTTGCGAAACACTTTAAACCCAAAATCACTCACCGACAAGCGAAACAAGCCCTCGTCGGTGCTCCGACGGCAATGCCAATGCACCAGCCACTTACGGACCTTCTTGCACTTCCTATAAAACATTAAAAACAGAGCATTTTCACATCATAACATGCTCAAAACAGCAGCCACATCAAACCTCTCCAAAACTATCAAAAACTTAGCCGAAAAGACCGAAAACTAAGCCGAAACTTATCCGAAACAACATCAGCCCTTAACCTTATGAATCTAACATCTAATCCACCTCAATTATGAACTAAAAACACTTTCAAGCCATCCTTATACCTCCAGAAAAAGCAGAACACTCAAAACAACCCCTAAAATAACCGAAAACCACCTTAAACACCACCGATTACATTATTCTGGGATTAATTTGATATTAAATCATTACAAGACTCAATCAAACATTTAATTGACATAATATCATAATTAAATCACCCTAATTCTAGCATTAATTGAGATCTAAGAAGAATTCGCCAAAAACCTCCATAAATTCATAGATCTTGAATTAAAAACACAAAAATTAAATATCAATTGTTGATGAGCAAGCCAATACTTGGGAACTTCAATAAAGAACCTTAGAAAAAGATTAGAAATCAGAATTTTACTTTAGAGATTAGATCCACCAAAAAGATGAGAAATCCTCCCTTGATTTCCTTGAAAATGGATGTTGATTTTGCAAAATTGATGAGTAGGTTTTGTAGAGAATGAAAAGATAAGTAAAATGAATTAAACCTTGTTGAAAATGAAGAAGAAATCAACAAGTAATTGAAGAAATTTGGAGAAGAAGATGGAGAAAAAATGGAGAAAAAATTTGAGAGAAAAGATGAGAAAATGGGAAGTTACAAAAGAAAATGAAAAATAACCTTTTTATAAAAATTAATTAAAAAAATTTTGGTGGATAATCTTTAATTAAAAATAAATTGGGTTAATGGCCCTCTAAGGATTTTAAGTATGGCTTACTTTCCAATTTAGTCACTAAAAATCTTAATTTCCAAAAATTTCCAATTAAATCCCTAAACATTTCCCAAAAATTACAATTTAGTCACTAGTACAAAATTAAGCCTAATTAAAAATCAAATTAAGGGTCAATAATATTCCTTTAACTTTAAAACACCATTTTAATATTTTTAAACCTTTCCACAAAATTATTACTTGTCCGATTAAATTATAATTATTTTAATTTTCCCGGAATTAATGAACCGAAGAATCCGATTCAACTCGACTCGAATCCCCCAAACCAACACTCAAACTACTAACCCCAAAATTGGGAAGTTACAATTTCTCATCTTAGATTTTTTTTGTGCGATATAAGTTCGAATTGCTCCACCACAACTGTAACACCCGACCCGGATGTCACATTGGGCTTCCGGCTCAAAACCTGTATTCCAAAATTTCTTTTCAAAGCCCATCAATAAAATCAAATACAAGTCCAAAATGTTATTCATAAAATCCATTTAAGTTAAAACATAGCCCAAAATGATAGTAAGTAATCGGAGTTCCAAAATATTACAAACCATTAAAACATTCGACCCAAATTAAAATAAACAGAGTTACATTACATAGGGTTCGACATAGTACAAGCCCACTAAATCTAATACATGTACTATGAAAACACGGTCGATGTTGAAATCCGAACCTTGATGGTGCTCCACGAACCGGCTTCACCTAACCTACGCACGAAAACATATTTCGAACGCTGAGCTACGAAAGCTCAGTGGGTGCGCCGAACTCGGCCAACATCATGCATATCATAAGTAGTAAAGCATAATATATAAAAGATCGTGCATGATATGATGATCTAGCATGCTTGCCTACCACATGGCATAAACAATGTATAATGACGCACACAGCATATACATGTCACATCACAAAATAGCACACAAGAGTGAGGCTCCCGTCCACACAGCATCGGGATCCTACACTCGGAATGTTACATCGAACATCTTCGAACGAGGCCGCCCAACACTCGGAATAATAGTCTTCAAAACATCATTCGGCATGTTACATCGGATAGCCTTCAACGTGTTGCAACACTTATGGATATCCGGATTTCCATCAAACAATGACTCAAGACACACAAACGATCCACCTAGGATCTTCACATCAAAACATATCAAGACTTAACATAATTTAGTCATTCGGGGTTTAATACGTCAATCTTGTGTTAACCATTCATTTCATTAATTATAAGATTCATTGAGACCCTTAATCTTCTTATCGAACCTCAAACAAAGCTTATCTTGTTAAGTTCTCGCAGGGGTATCGATACCCTTATATGGGGTATCGAACCGCCCTGCCTCGATACCCACCCAAAGAAGGCATCGAACCATGGGTATAGATGCCAGTGTCGATACCCTTTGACCATTTTTAAAGTCAATGAAAGAGGACCCTCCAACATCGATACTGGTATCGGTGCCATTATGCCACTGGAGGTCCCGGTATCAAACCATGGTTCGATACACCTGGCCACTTAGCTTATTTCCACTCATGGGTATCGATACCGGTAACCCGTGTATCGATACCCCTGCACGAAATGCAGGTCTGCACTTAGAAAAATTCTAAGGATCATTCCTAACTTACTTCTAAACGATTCTAAAGTGTTCCCACTAACTTTCATGGATGTTTTAAGTATTTTAACACTATTTTCATATCATTAAACACATCATTTCGAAAATCACCATTAAAGACCCACAAGCTTCAAACCAAGCATTCAAGCACAAAAATCTATATGTCATGCATACTACCATGATGTAAATGAGGTAAGGAAGAGTTGGGAGTACCAACCTCGAGCCACAACAGCAACAACGACCTCCCTTCTTCCTCCTTAAGCTCTCTCTTTGTCTTGCCTTTGAGATGGAGCTTCCACTTCTTTCTCTACAAGAGAAAGGTGAACGGATTAGAACACCCTGGGAAGATTTCCATAGTCTTAAACCACTTAAAAGAACCCAACTTAACCCTTCAAAAACTCAAACTCGGACCAAACCCTAAACCCCCTCATAAACCCTCATCTTCACCAAACCAACACATATTTACCTCTTTTAAAAGATCTCTAACAGCCCTACAACCTTCCCTTCAGCTTAAAAACGAGAATCCAAAGCAACCAAGCAAAGATCCAACCTTTGGCTTCTCTTACTTGTGTTCAAAAGGGGAAGAAGATGAGAGAAAAAAAAGCTAAAACCTCTTACCTCACTCTCTGCAGCACATTAAACCCCCTCTCTCCAAATCTTCATACTTGTGAAATTACCAACATACCCTCAGCCCACAACCTAAACCCAACACAACACTCAACCCCACAAACCTAAGGCCCAAACTATCAAACCCGGGGCCCAAAACCAAAGCCCAACCCTATCGGGTTAAACCGACACTCGGATCCGAATCCGGGTCGTTACAACAACGCATAAAGATGAGTTTTTGTTGGGAATATATATAAGAGCTTCTAATAGGAGATTTATTTACAACTCGATTTATTGACTATCATTTTAATGAGTCAGTTTACCCAACATTAGGGGGAGAAAATAAATAGCTGGGGAAAAAATAAGTTGGAATGAATTATCATTTTCTCTTTTTGATCCACGTACTACACAATGTGAACTATAAGTTCAATGGATAATTTATTTAGCAAAACAATTGCCAGATGATTTTGCTGACCCTAAAAGAGTGACTAAGTCACGTATACCAGCTATGAATGCTCCGATTAAATTTGATATCATGGAAGGACAAACTCTAGTTGCTAATGAGTCTAACTTACGCTTAAAGCGTAGTAGACAAATAAGTTCCAAAGATAAGAGATCCTCGAAAAAGAAAAGGAGTTATATTTTGTGATGGTCTGATCGAGGAATCAATGATTATGAAAATCTCTAGAATAAATTAAATGGTCTCCAACAGAGACATTGACATGACTCAGGTACCTGATAATAAAGATATCTCAATAGATTATGTCATGTCTGGTAATAAGTGGAACTGAAATTAAATCGACGTTGTTAATATATTTGCATGCAATATAGCACTAGAGATTTTATTTGATGATGTGGATCATGAATCATTGTCAATTGGGCAATGTAAACAAAAAAATGATTGGCCAACATGAAAGAGATAATTGAGGCGAAACTAAAATCTCTTTTGAAAAGAGAAGTATTTGGGTCGATAGCCCGTACATTGAAATGTGTAAAGCTCGTGGATATAAACGAGCCTTTGTGAGAAAGAGAAATCAAAAGGGGAAATCATGAGACATAAGCTCATTTGGTTGCACAAGGATTCTCACAAAGACATGAAATTGATTATGAGGAAAATATATTCCTCGGTGGTGAATGCAACTACTTTTAGATTTTGATCAATCTAACAATAAATAAAATTATTCGGTTTTTACCTAATGGATGTTGTTACATCATATTTGAATGAGCCTCTTGACAGTAATATTTACATGAAACTTCTGAAAAGATTTAGATTGCCATAAGCAGTTCATTCAAGTTCTCGAGAACATTATTCAATCATATTGAATATATCTTTTTATGGCTTGAAACAATTTAGGCGTATTTGATATGATCGCCTCATTGAATACTTATTAGTATAATGCTATATGAATTATTTCCCCGAGCATTTTTATTAAGAGGTTTAGCTCTAAATTTTTATTGTTGTGTATGTCGATGATTTTAATGTCGTTGAGACTCGTGAAGAGATCTCCTCAAATCCTTGTGCATCTATCGACATACAGGAAAATATTGAAAGAGACTTTACATGCATATTTATTGATCACCTTTATGGTTGTTGCTATGTCTCTTATTGTAAACAAAGATATTTTTTTTTTGCCTCACGAAAAGGGTAATGATATTCTTGGTCTAAAGCACAATATACACATTATTTGATCTGGACGCATCGTATCTTAGCTAGTTTAGAAATATTATTTAAGTGTTACGAGATCATTACCTTTAAATAATTGTTATGCATAAGGCAAAGCCGAAATATGTGTTTGGCTAAACATATCCTAAAGATATGTGAATGTTTTTCACAAGATAAGATGTAAGCTATCTTGTACAGAGATAATGCAAAATTTATATCTGAAGGTGGATATATCAAATATGATAAAACGAAACATATTTCTTCAAGTTTCGTCCCTCATGATTTTCAGATGAATAGTATTCAATGAATTATTTCAAGCAATGATTTGGAAGATTTATCCACTAGTGCATGATTTACTTCAACATTTGAAGATTATATTCAATATTGAATTATGAAGATTCAAATATCTTATGTGATATTTTTATGAGGGGGAGTAAATACGCGTTGCACTCTTTTTCCCTTAACCGAGGTTTTGTCCCAATGAGTTTTTCTGGTAAGGTTTTTAATGAGGCAACATATTATGCGTATTAAAGATGTGTGTACTCTTTTTCCTTCACTAAGATTTTTTTTCCACAGGGTTTTTATCTTAGTAAGGTTTTAACGAGGCACATTATCTTCATGGATATCTAATGGGCTTTATTATTAGGGTTTAATAACCATTGGAATTAAGGTTTCCATCTTATGCCTATAAATATAAACTTTTGGACAAAGCATTGTATACAACTTTACTTTAAGAATATAATAAAATCTCTTCCTTTTGTCTCCCTCTTTTGTCTATTTTCTTCTTGTTCTTTATTTTATTCACAACAAAGAAAAAAATATCAAAACCCCGAGATTTTAGAACTTTGAACAATTCGTTACCTCCGCAGGGATCTCTGGACCATGCATATGTCTAAAAATGGTGGTTTCCTTCGAGTATAAATAGGGCAATGCAAAGGCAGATTGATCAAGCAACAACACAAAACAAAAGCAACAGCTCAAGGGAAATGGCAACTGAGGCTAACGTCGTCGTCGCTAAAGATGGAAGTGGCAAATATGATAGCATCGCAAAGGCAGTGGCTGAAGTACAAAAGGGGAATACCGAAAGGTTTGTCATTCACATTAAGGAGGGAGTTTACAATGAGAAGATCGACATACCCAAGGGTTCCGACCATATTACGTTCGTCGGAGATGGCCCGACCAAGACTGTTATCACCGGTGATGTGAGTGTCGAGAAGACACAGCCGAAACCTACGACATTCGACACTGCAACACTTGGTAAGTAACATGTAATCATAGTATTAAATTGTGGTTTTAAATACAAATATTCTATTATACTATTATGTTGAGTTGTAAAGCCAATTTCATACTATCTATATGCTAAAACTTGATTTCTTTTTTAAAATATCTAATCTCGATTGTGTTTGATTTTGTAGCTGTGAATGCGGATAATTTCATAGCTAAGGACATCGGAATCGAGAACACTGCCGGACCCGAGGGTCACCAAGCGGTGGCACTCAGAGCCTCGGGGGATATGGGCGCCTTCTTTAACTGCCATTTCAATGGATATCAAGACACCCTTTATGCCCACAAGGGCAAGCAGTTTTATCGCGATTGCGTCATCACTGGAACCATAGACTTCATCTTCGGCGATGCTAGTGCCGTGTTCCAGAGCTGCCATCTGATCGTGAGGAAGCCGATGGAGAACCAGAGTTGCATCTTCATCGCACAGGGGAAGAAGGATGAAGAATCCAAAGGCGGCTTCGTGTTCCAGAACTGCACTTTCTCCGGCGATAACGACTACATCCCAGTGAAGGACACATACAAGTCGTACCTCAACAGACCCTGGAAGGATTTCGCGACTGTTGTCATAATGCAGTCTCAGATCGACGATATCATCCAACCGGAGGGGTACACTCCGATGAACGGCGAACATGGTCTGGCAACCTCATACTACGTCGAGTATGGCAACCGAGGCCCTGGCGCTAACACTGAGGGCAGGGTTAAATGGCCTGGAATCAAGCAAATCGATGAGACTGAGATCAAGAAATTCACCCCCGCTGTGTTCATCGAATCTGAGAGCTGGGTTCCATGCACCGGGATTCCCTGCGTTCACGACATGATCTCTGGGATCTAAACTAGAAGCAATCTTGACTGCTTAGTGTCTTTTTCTTATGCCTACCTATCCTCGAAATATTAAAAATAAATAAAATTTTGATATTTATTTATATGCAATTAAAGTTTTGATAGGCGATCTTACCAATAACACAAAGGTGTCGGCAATATTTTTTATGAATTTAAATCAACTTATTTTTTTTACTCACAATTATTTATATTTTATTTTTATTAAAAATATAAAAAAAAATTATATCTTATAAAAATTAATTATTTAAAATATTTAATATAAATAAAATTAAACTTTAAAAATATTAATTTTCAAAAAATCAATAATAAACATTTTAAATGAAACGAAAATTGAGGCTTAATAATATTTTAACACAAATAGATTATATGTCGAACTGTAATTGAGATTAGCAATATTTTAAAATAGTTTTACGTTTGTCAATTAGTTCTAATTTTTTATTTAATATAAATTCACTTTTATTTATTTTTAATTTTTGTAATCTAGTTTAAAATTTTAATATAATTTATTTTTTTCATTTAATTTCTAAAGTTTTTAGTTAGTCTGTAATTAACCCACAATTCTTTTTAATATTCATAATTTAATTCAATATTTTTAATATAATTTTATTTTTTTAATTCAATTTATAAAATTTTTATTTAATCTGAAATTGATATCTAATATTATGTCCCAGAATTTGAAGGCATATTCGCCCCTAATGCACTACTTCGCCTCACTATGGATGTAAAAATAGTTAATCGGATGTGTTTCAGGTCGGGTACTATCAGGTCGGGTAAAATCAGATACAGATCATTTCAGGTTGTTTGATGTTTTGACTCGATTCGGGTTGAGTGTAGGTCCATTTCAGTTCGGTTCGTTTCAGGTCGGGTTCATTTTAAATCAAATTCAAACGGTTCGAGTCAAAATCAGATAATCGGCAGGTTCATTTCAGGTCGGTTAGATTTCAGGTCGGGTTCATTTCAGTTCAGTTGTATTTCAGGTCGGGTTCATTTCAAATTGGTTTTATTTCAGGTCGGGGTTAATTCGGGTTTTGAATTCATATTAAGTTTGAGTTTGGTAGTTGGTACTTGGTACAAACAAATAGTCGATAGACTTTAGGCTGATCATTCATTTCGAATTAATTATTTAATATCTAACGTCTTTCAATAACATGAATCACATTAAAAATAAAAATTACGCATTAAAATAAACAATTATATCATCAAATGATTCATATAATTAAAAATAGATTAAATTACAAAAATTACAAATTACTAAATGAAAGTTTCGGTTAAGCAAATTAGTATTTAGTAAGGGAATGGATATAAAATAAATATTCTAACAAATTAAAAAAGAAAAAAAAGGAAGCCTAATAAATATAACCAATGAGAGATTCCAGTGGAAAATGATGGTTTTCTTTTAGAAAAATTCTACAGGCCATCAAACACCGTTAAAAACTATTAAGGCAAAAAGATAGTTTTAACTCTTAACATTTATAATTTTTATCGTTTTGGCTTTTATTCTTTTTTTTTTGAATAAATTTAGCCCTTAACCTATATATTTTTGACAAATAGCTTTTTTTAACTACCATGATAACTGAACCGTTAAAAATCTAACAATGATGACATGTCATATGCATATGATAATATATTTTAAATAACATGACATCCAACCTATCAAATACATATAAATATATATTTGAAATATAATTTTATTCTAATATAAAATATAAAACAATTAAAATTCAAATAAAATATTAAAAAAATTAATTCTAAAATAAAATACTACTAAACATTTTCAACCCTAACTACGAAGAATCAAAATCCTACCTTAAAAAAATTAATTAATTTCGATTTGTGTTCATATTTTTTAAGATAGGACTTTAATTCTATCGTAATTAGGGTTGAGAATGTTTAGTAGCCTTTTATTTTAGAATTAATTAATTTTTAATATTTTATTTGAATTTTAATTGTTTTATATTTTATATTGAAATAAAATTATATTATAAATATATATGTATTTAATAAGTTAGATATCATGTCATTTAAAATATATTATCATATGCATATGGCATGTCATCATCGTTAAATTTTAACGGTCCAATTATCATGATAGTTAAAAAATAAGCTATTTGTCAAAAATATATAGATTAAGGGCTAAATTTTTCCAAAAAAAAGAATGAGGGCCAAAATAATAAAAATTATAAACGTTAAGAGTTAAAATTATCTTTATGCCAACTATTAACGTTGAAAATCATTAAATTAATTAATAAAGATTAAAAATCTTAAGATTCAACATATAATTAATAAAAGAGTGGGAGTCAACATTTGATTATTAGTTGTATGATGAATATTTGAGATTTTTAATTTTTATTAATTAATTTAATGATGCTTGACGGTGTTCCACTCAATAGACTCGTCTTGATATTTTAGAGCAATAAAAGGGTCAAACAACATTTAATTGAAAACTTTGAACGATTCGTCACCTCCGCTGGGATCTCTGTACCATACAAACTAAAGATGGTGGTTTCCTTCGAGTATAAATAAGGCAATGGAAATGCAGATTGATCAAGCAAAAACACAAAACAAAAGCAAAAGCTCAAGGGAAATGGCAATGGAGGAAGCTAATGTCGTCGTCGCTAAAGACGGAAGTGGCAAATATGATAGCATTGCCAAGGCAGTGGCTGAAGTACAAAAGGGGAATACCGAAAGGTTTGTCATTTACATTAAGGAGGGAGTTTACAATGAGAAGATCGACATACCCAAGGGTTCCGACCATATTACGTTCCTCGGAGATGGCCCGACCAAGACTGTCATCACCGGTGATGTGAGTGTCGAGAAGACACAGCCGAAACCCACAACATTCGACACTGCAACACTTGGTAAGTAATATTCCGATCATAGTACAAAATTAAGGCTGTGGTCGTTGTGATTTCAACAAAAATAATTATTATAATTTTAAATGTGATTGTGGTTTATGATTTGTATTTAGTGAAGATTTTTGAAATCATTACGATACGATTATTGTGTTAGATTGACCGTAATTTCATGGAGTACTATGTTTGTGACATAATTTGATTTTTTTTCGAAATTCTAATCTTGATTGTGTTTGATATTGTAGCTGTGAATGCGAATCATTTTATAGCCAAGAACATTGGAATCGAGAACACTGCCGGACCCGAGGGTCACCAAGCGGTGGCACTCAGGGCCTCCGGGGATTTTGGCGCTTTCTTTAAGTGTCATTTCAACGGATACCAAGACACCCTTTATGCCCACAAGGGCAGGCAGTATTACCGCGATTGTGTCATCACTGGAACCATAGACTTTGTCTTCGGCGACGCTAGTGCCGTGTTCCAAAGCTGCCATCTGATCGTGAGGAAGCCGATGGAGAACCAGAGTTGTATCTTCATCGCACAAGGGAAGAAGGATGAAGAATCCAAAGGCGGCTTCGTGTTCCAGAACTGCACCTTCTCCGGCGAAAACGACTACTATCCAGTGATGAACAAGAACAAGACCTACCTCAATAGACCATGGAAGGATTTTGCCACTGTTGTCATAATGCAGTCGCAGATCGACGACATCGTCCAACCAGAGGGGTACATTCCGATGAACGGCGAACATGGGATTGCAACCTCATGCTACGTCGAGTATGGCAACCGGGGCCCTGGCGCTAACACTGAGGGCAGGGTTAAATGGCCAGGAATCAAGCAATTCGATGAGACTGAGATCAAGAAATTCACCCCCGGCGTCTTTATCGAATCTGAGACCTGGATTCCAAGCACCGGGATTCCCTGCGTTCACGACTTGATCCCTGGGATCTAAACGAGAAGCAGTCTTGCCTGCTAATTAATGTCTTTATTTTAAACCTAGCTATCATCTCATATTTAATAACTTCTCATGCTTGTTAATAAATATTAAATAAATAAAATTTTGATATTCATCTCTATACATGTTGAATTTGTAGTTTGAAAGGTCAAGCATTGTGGGAAACGAATTTGATAAATAGATTGATCAGAAATTAGTGCAGCAAACGGGAAAAAATGGTTGCACCGAATAGCAATTAATAATTAATGGAAAAATAATTTATTAGTTACTAGACGTTATATTAATAATTAAAATCAATCAATTAAAAAAATAATTAATTAGTTACTAAACTTTATATTAATAATTTTTGGTTTAAATAGTCTATCTATAAAAAAAAATAGTCAACTAACGATAAATAATTTAAAATGATTTGATAAAATGTTATATCATCGATAAGAGATAATAATTATATTTTATAAAATTATTTTTGATTGATATGTATTTTTTTCAAGTCAACACATTTGTTTATATGTTGTTGCTATGTGCACTACCAAAATTTTTGTATATTATGCAATTCAAGCCTAAACCATACAAACAAGTACGAGTATAACGAGTCGAGTCGAGTTTAGCAATTAATTATCAAGTTTGATTCAGATTATTAAGAATTCAAGTCGAGTTTGAGTTCGAGTAGTGTTTAACGAGCTTGAATAATCTAGACTGGATTTAGCTCGTTAACAACTTGAGTTTGAGTCGAGATCAATCGAATCGAGTGTTGGCCAAACATTGATTGAGTCGTACTCGAGTAGCTTATGATCTATCTCGTCTCACTTAGAGTCTTTTTAAGGGGAGAAAATTGATACACAAGTTGTGAAAGTTTATATACAAACTTGATAATTTTAGGGTATTATTTTAGGATTTAAATGTTTAATTGTGAGGAAGGTAATTTAGAATTTAAAATTTAAGGTTTAGGACTTACGTTTAAAGTTATATTTTAGGTTTTTAGATTTAAAAGTTTAGATTATAAATAAAAAAATTAATATATTACACGTTTTAGTAACTTGCAAGCTTTTCAAGTTAGGTATCGAGTAACTTGACTCGGCTCATTACAAATTCAAGTTAAGTCTAATCGAATTAAATATTAACCAAACTTTGACTACATCAAACTTAAATAACTTGTGATTTATCTTATTTTATTTACAACCCTACAGACAATCATGTCAATTTTTTTTTTTGACGGAACAAGCATGTCAATTTACGAAGGCCATTTATACATATAAATTTTTCTCGTTTCTAAACACTACCAAAACTTGTCGATTTGCATTACAAGCGGCTCAAGCAAGTGTAAGGATGGGCACGGAACCCGAACTCGATGGGTTCCGACCCGATCGGGTCGGATTTTTTTTATAAAAAAAAAATCGAGTTCGAGTTGGAGGTTCTTTAAGGGTGATTTCGGGTTGGGTTTGATTTCAGGGTAAAAAAATCAGACCCGACCCGAGATTAATAGTGTAATTTTTTCATATATATTTTAGGAATATTTGCAATAATGATCCCTCTTTATATATATTTTATACAATCAGGTCACTAAAATTATTTTTTAATAATTAGGTCACTAAAATTTTATTTTTTTACAATTAGATCCCTAAATTTTATTTTATTTTACAATTAAATCCCTAAAATTTAAAAAATTTTAATAATTCGGGTCGGGTCAGATTTTAAAGCTTAAAAATTAGATCGGGTCGGATTTTTTTATCCTAAACTCGAGTCGGGTGGAGTGTATGATTTTTCAGGTCGGATGCAGATAAACCGAAAATCCGACTCGACCCATACCCATCTCTACGTGTAAAATACTCATAGTAAAATGTATGCAAGTTCCAAATACTCTTTAGGTTGAATAATCCCTCAAAATAATAATCAAAATATTTTTCTTAAAATATTAAGAAATTTAAATATTCAATTAATATTTTTAGTTAATTCAAATTTAATACATATAATGAATGAATTTAAAATCTAAAAATATTATGCAAAATATTAAAATTCAAAATCCCAAGATTTTAGAACATGGAAACCATAAATTTGCAGAACTTTGAACAATTTGTCACCTCCGCAGGGATCTCTGGACCTTGCAAATGTCTAAAAATATTGGTTTCCTTCGAGTATAAATATATAGGGGAATGGAAATGCAGATTGATCAAGCAAAAACACAAAACAAAAACAAAAGCTCAAGGGAAATGGCAACTGAGGCTAACGTCGTCGTCGCAAAAGACGGAAGTGGCAAATATGATAGCATCGCAAAGGCAGTGGCTGAAGTACAGAAGGGGAATAAAGAAAGGTTTGTCATTCACATTAAGGAGGGAGTTTACAATGAGAGGATCGACATACCCAAGGGTTCCGACCATATTACGTTCCTAGGAGATGGCCCGACCAAGACTGTTATCACCGGTGATGTGAGTGTCGAGAAGACACAGCCAAAACCCACCACATTCGACACTGCAACACTTGGTAAGTAATATGCGATCATAGTACAAAATTAAGGCTGTGATCGTTGTGATTTCACCAAAAATAATTATTATAATTTTAAATGTGATTGTGGTTTATGATTTGTATACAGTGAAGATCTTTGAAATCATTAATATATGATTGTTGTGTTAGATTGACCGTAATTTCATGAAGTACTATGTGACATAACTTGATTTCTTTTTTCGAAATTCTAATCTCGATTATGTTTGATTTTGTAACTGTGAATGCGAATCATTTTATAGCCAAGAACATTGGAATCGAGAACACTGCCGGACCCGAGGGTCACCAAGCGGTGGCACTCAGGGCCTCCGGAGATTTTGGCGCTTTCTTTAAGTGTCATTTCAACGGATACCAAGACACCCTTTATGCCCACAAGGGCAGGCAGTATTACCGCGATTGTGTCATCACTGGAACCATAGACTTTGTCTTCGGCGACGCTAGTGCCGTGTTCCAAAGCTGCCATCTGATCGTGAGGAAGCCGATGGAAAACCAGAGTTGTATCTTCATCGCACAAGGGAAGAAGGATGAAGAATCCAAAGGCGGCTTCGTGTTCCAGAACTGCACCTTCTCCGGCGAAAACGACTACTATCCAGTGATGAACAAGAACAAGACCTACCTCAATAGACCATGGAAGGATTTTGCCACTGTTGTCATAATGCAGTCGCAGATCGACGACATCGTCCAACCAGAGGGGTACATTCCGATGAACGGCGAACATGGGATTGCAACCTCATGCTACGTCGAGTATGGCAACCGGGGCCCTGGCGCTAACACTGAGGGCAGGGTTAAATGGCCAGGAATCAAGCAATTCGATGAGACTGAGATCAAGAAATTCACCCCCGGCGTCTTTATCGAATCTGAGACCTGGATTCCAAGCACCGGGATTCCCTGCGTCCACGACTTGATCCCTGGGATCTAAACAAGAAGCAGTCTTGCCTGCTTAATGTCTTTATTTTAAACCTAGCTATCATCTCGTATTTAATAAAATCTCATGCTTGTTAATAAATATTAAATAAATAAAATTTTGATATTCATCTCTATACATTTTTTTCTCAACTGCTCAAAGAGGAGTTGGCAATATTTTTTTTATTACTTGGAAGCAACATATATTCACGTAAACATGTTGAATTTGTAGTTTTGGGAAACGAATTTGATAAATAGATTTATCAGAAATTAGTACAGCAAACGGGAAAAAATGGTTGCACCGAATAGCAATTAATAATTAATGGGAAAATAATTTATTAGTTACTAGACGTAGGGTGAAAACGAATCGAGCTTGAACGGACAAGGGTATGTCCGTGTTCGTTTATTTATTTTTGAAGGTGTTCAAACTTTGTTCGTGTTCGTTTAAATTTTTAATGGTATGTTTGAGCTTGGTTCGTTTATTTTTTGTTATGTTCGGGCTCGATTCGTTTAACGTTCACGAACGTGTTCGTTTAACGTTCATGAGCATGTTCGTTTATATGTTCGTGAACGTGTTCGTTAAGCGTTCGTGAACATGTTCGTTAAGCGTTTGTGAACGAGTTCGTTTGTATATATTCATCAACTTGTCTATTTAGCGTTCACGAACATGTTTGTTTAGCGTTTACGAACATATCGGTTTAACGTTCGTGAACATGCTCGTTTATGCTCGTTTATATACTTTGAATTTAGGATTATTAAAGAACATAAACGAGTTAATAAACGAACTTATAAACAAGTATATAAACGAACATAAACAATCCTATAAACGAGCTTATAAACGAGTATATAAACGAGCTTATAAACGAACATAAACGAGTTTGTTCGTGAACATAAACGAGCCGAACGCACTTATGTTCGTGTTCATTCGTTTATTAATCGAACATAAAATATCTGTTTATACTCGTTTATTTAACTTAATAAACGAACATAAACGAACATTATACGAACGGTTCACGAGCAGCTCGTCGAACACCCTGTTCATTTACACCCGTAACTAGACGTTATATTAATAACTAAAATCAATTAATTATCAAAAAAAAATTATTAGTTACTAAACGTTATAATAATAATTTTTGGTTTAAATAGTCTATCTATAGATAAAAAAATTAGTCAACTAAAGATAAATAATTTAAAATGATTTAACAGAATGTCATATCATCTATAAGAGATAATAATTATATTTTATAAAATTATTTTCGATTGATATTATTTTTTCAAGTCAATACATTTGTTTATATGTTGTTGCTACGTGCACTACCAAAATTTTTGTATGTTATGCAATTCAAGCCTAGAAACCATACAAATAAGTATGGGTATAATGAGTCGAGTCGAGTTTAGCAATTATCAAGTTTGATTTAGTTTATTAAGAATTCAAGTCGAGTTTAAGTTTGAGTAGTGTCTGGACTGGATTTAGTTCGCTAAGAAGTTGAGTTTGAATCGAGTTCAATCGAGTGTTGGCCAAACATTGATTAAGTCGTACTCGAGTAGCTTATGATCTATCTCGTCTCACTTAAAGTTGAAAAAAATTTGATACACAAATTGTGAAAGTTTATATACAAACTTGATAATTTTAGGGTATTATTTTAGGATTTAGATGTTTAGTTGTGAGGTATGTAATTTAGAATTTAAAATTTAGGGTTTAGGACTTATGTTTAAGGTTATATTTTAGGTTTTTAGATTTAAAAGTTTAGATTATAAATTAAAAAATTAATATATTATACTTTTTAGTAACTTGCAAGCTTTTCAAGTTAGGTATCGAGTAACTTGACTCGGCTCATTACAAATTCAAGTTGAGTCCACTCGAATTGAATATTAACCAAACTTTGATTATATCAAACTTAAATAACTCGTGATTTAACTTATTTCATTTACGATCCTACGGACAAGTATGTCAATTTACGAAGGCCATTGATACATATAAAATTTTCTGGTTTCTAAACACTACCAAAACTTGTCGATTTGCATTACAAGCGACTCAAGTAGTGTAAATAGGGATGGACGCGGAACTCGAACCCGACGAGTTCCGACTTGATCCGACACGATCGAGTTGATTTTTTAAAAAAATAATCGGGTTTGGGTCGGGTCGGATTGGGTTTTTTTAAGGGTGGTTTCAGGTCGGGTTGGGTTCAGGTTTAGGGTGGAAAAAATTTGACCCGAACCGGGACTAATACTATAATTTTTCAATATATATTTTAGGGATATTTGCAATAATGATCCCTCTTTATATATATTTTATACAATTAAGTCACTAAAATTAATTTTTTTTATAATTAGATCCCTAAATTTTATTTTTTACAATTAAATTCCTAAAATTTAGTTTTTTTTAATGATTCGGGTCGGGTCGGGCCAGATTTTAAAACTCGGGTCGGATCGAGTCGGGTCGAACTTTTTTACCCTAAACTCGGGTTGGATCGGGTCGGGTGGAGTATATGATTTTTCATATCGGATGCAGGTGAGCCGAAAATCCGACCCAACCCGTCCCATCTCTACGTGTAAAATACTCATAGTAAAATGTATGCAAGTTCCAAATACTCTTTAGGTTGAATAATCCCTCAAAATAATAATTAAAATATTTTTCTTAAAATATTAAGAAATTTAAATATTTGATTAATATTTTTAGTTAATTCAAATTTAATACATATAATGAATGAATTTAAAATCTAAAAATATTATGCAAAATATTAAAATTCAAAATCCCAAGATTTTAGAACATGGAAACCATAAATTTGAAGGACTTTGAACAATTTGTCACTTCCGCAGGGATCTCTGGACCTTGCAAATGTCTAAAAATATTGGTTTCCTTCGAGTATAAATAGGGGAATGGAAATGCAGATTGATCAAGCAACAACACAAAACAAAAGCAACAGCTCAAGGGAAATGGCAACTGAGGCTAACGTCGTCGTCGCTAAAGACGGAAGTGGCAAATATGATAGCATCGCAAAGGCAGTGGCTGAAGTACAGAAGGGGAATAAAGAAAGGTTTGTCATTCACATTAAGGAGGGAGTTTACAATGAGAGGATCGACATACCTAAGGGTTCCGACCATATTACGTTCGTCGGAGATGGCCCGACCAAGACTGTTATCACCGGTGATGTGAGTGTCGAGAAGACACAGCCAAAACCTACAACATTCGACACTGCAACACTTGGTAAGTAATATGTGATCATAGTATTAAATTACAGTTTTAAATACAATTATACTATTATATTATTATGTTGAGTTGTAAAGCCAATTTCATACTATCTATATGATATAACTTGATTTATTTTCTAAAAATTTTAATCTCGACTGTGTTTGATTTTAAAGCTGTGAATGCGGATAATTTCATAGCTAAGGACATCGGAATCGAGAACACTGCCGGACCTGAGGGTCACCAAGCGGTGGCACTCAGAGCCTCCGGGGATATGGGCGCCTTCTTTAACTGTCATTTCAATGGATATCAAGACACCCTTTATGCCCACAAGGGCAAGCAGTTTTATCGCGACTGCGTCATCACTGGAACCATAGACTTCATCTTCGGCGATGCTAGTGCCGTGTTCCAGAGCTGCCATCTGATCGTGAGGAAGCCGATGGAGAACCAGAGTTGCATCTTCATCGCACAGGGGAAGAAGGATGAAGAATCCAAAGGCGGCTTCGTGTTCCAGAACTGCACTTTCTCCGGCGATAACGACTACATCCCAGTGAAGGACACATACAAGTCGTACCTCAACAGACCCTGGAAGGATTTCGCGACTGTTGTCATAATGCAGTCTCAGATCGACGATATCATCCAACCGGAGGGGTACACTCCGATGAACGGCGAACATGGTCTGGCAACCTCATACTACGTCGAGTATGGCAACCGAGGCCCTGGCGCTAACACTGAGGGCAGGGTTAAATGGCCTGGAATCAAGCAAATCGAATAGACTGAGATCAAGAAATTCACCCCCGCTGTGTTCATCGAATCTGAGAGCTGGGTTCCATGCACCGGGATTCCCTGTGTTCACGACATGATCTCTGGGATCTAAACTAGAAGCAATCTTGACTGCTTAATGTCTTTATTTGATGCCTACCTATCCTACAAATATTAAAAATAAATAAAATTTTGATATTTATTTCTACACAATTACAGTTTAATAGTTGGTAATCTAAACGTATAGTCTATCAAAGTAGGATCGATTTCCAATGAGAGACAAAGATACATTAGTCTAGGCTGACAACATTTTTATCTAGACTCAAAGTACGTTAGTCGTACAATATTATATTTTAGGTTTGAGAGGTTATGTATATAAGAAATCACAATTGAGAGATTTATTTATTAAAACATGTAACATGAGTCGATCCGGATTAATCATCGCGTAATCTCGAAAATCATATTATGTATGACTTTCGTAATTTAATATATTATGAACTAGAGTAGAAATTTCATGCCTCCCAATAGTGTCTCCTTACATGCCTCCTATTAAAAAAATTTAGAAAATTAAATTTTAAATCTTAATCCTAGTTTTCTATATCTTAACCCCTACCCTTACCCCCTAAAAATACACTTTACTCCTAATTTCCTAAATCCTAATCATAACCCTAACCTTGAATTTATTAATTGAAAATGAAAATACTAATGAAGGTACGATTAAAAGATAAACGATTGAGCAGATGTAATGCATCTCAGAGTAATACGCGAGAAATGTTGATGTATTTAGAATGAAAATGTAGCTTTACTTATAGATAGTAACAATTGCTCGTTAAAAGAATAAGATCAAAAATTTTCTGCCTCTATTTTATGCTTCTTCTGAATTTTTTTTTTAAATTAAAATTTAAACTCTGACCCTTATTTTCTATATCCTAAACCCTACACCCTAAAAAATATACTTTACCCTAATTCTCTAAACCCTAACCAAAACCTCTAACCTAAAACCTTAAACTCTAAACTCTAAACCTTTAATTTAAAGTAGAAACATAAATGGAAGCATGAGGAAGAGATAGACGATTTACACCCAAAGAATAATGGGTATTCTCTCAAAGATATTACATGATTTATCCAAAAAAAAATGTTGTAGTGGATCATGTAAATTCGTAACGCACTAAAATGTATAATATCATAAAATCCTAATTGTTTTTATTTAATTAATTCGACATTTTAAAGTAATTCATGTACATTAAATAAATGAATATGTTATATCAATTCCTATATCTAATTATTTAATTATATTATGTCAAATAACAAAATCGAGTAGTGAGTAATTGAAAGGAGTGTCAAATAAGGAGTCCTTAATAGGATAATTACGCCTAAGTTTAAAACATGTGTAGAGTGGAAAGAAGAGGAGAAGGCCTAACCTTCTCTCTCTCATTTTCATGAATCCATGGCTAAGGAGGAAGCATTTCTTTTCAATTATCTTCTTTCATTGTAAAGATGAGCCACTTTAGTACTTTTACCTATGCTTGTCTAAATGCACCATCACTAATTCAGACATCATACGAACTATACATACAAGCATACCAATTTACCTCATCTAAACATATTAAATTGTCATGTTTTGAAACATGGACAAAACTTGTCTATGTGCAGTACAAGGAACTCAAACAATGACATGGTATAAAAATAAATCATACGAAAACATAACAATATACTTTTGAAATATTACGAAAAATACTCAAATTCTAATAGTATATAAAAAGTATTAAAGTGGTATCCTATAATAAGTAGTTGAATCCAAACATACCATCTCAATCACCTAGATAAAACATGTCCCCTTGTATCAATATTTAGGTTGAATAATCCCTGAAAATAACAATACTTATTTTTAGTATCTCGATAAGTAACAATTCAAAGTCCCGAGATTTTAGAACCAGAATGTCTAAAAATGGTGTTTTTGTTGGAGTATAAAACCGGGTAATGGAAGTGCAGATTGAGCAAGCAAGAGCCAAAGCTCAAGGGGCTTTAAGCAAAAAGGAATAAGCAGCCCCACCCAGCTGCAATAAATCTTCTTCTTTCTTTCTTTCTTATGCACCTGTCTTGATTCCAGGGAAAGGAAGGGAGGATTTCATTATTTCTCCTGTTTAAGAATGGCGAATAACGTTCTTTTTATTGTTGTCGTGGTGGTGGCCGTGGTGGCGTCGGCACTTGCAGTGTTTTTCGCCATGGGCCTCCATGCCAAGGAAGAAGCAGAAGGGAGATCCTCGACTTCGAGTAAGGCAGTGCAGTCCGTTTGTCGACCAACGGATTTCAAAGAGACGTGTGAGAAGAGCCTCGAGTCGAGTAATTCGACAGACCCCAAGGAGCTGATAAGGACAGGGTTCCGGGCCACGGCGACGGAGATTAAGAAGGTACTGGCGGATTCGGAAACGCTACAGGACTTGGCCAAAGACGACGGCACAAAGGATGCTCTCCAGGTTTGCAAGGAGGTCTTGGATTTCGCCATTTATGACCTTGAAACCTCCTTCCACAAGCTCGGCGAGTACGAATTGAACAAGATTGGCGATATCCTCTTGCGCATCCAGGTGTGGCTGAGCGGCGCCCTCACCAGCCAGCAAACCTGCATTGACTCCTTCGCCGAGATGGACAGCGAGTCGGCAAAGAAAATGAAACTAATCTTGAAAACGGCAATTGAGCTAAACAAAAACGCCCTCGGCATGATGCAAGGGTTATCCTCCATCACCAGGGACCTCAACATCCCCAACATTGGAAACATCGACACCCTCCCGCTCCAACGTAAGCTCATGTCGGATAAGAACAGCGACTTCCCCGATTGGTTAAGCCCCGGCGACCGGAAACTCCTTCAGGCAAATGCGGGGAACATTAAGCCGAACGTGGTGGTTGCTAAAGACGGAAGTGGAAAATACGACAGCATTAACAAGGCCGTGGCTGAAGTCCCCAAGAAGAATACCCAACGATTTGTTATTTATGTCAAGGCCGGAGTTTACAATGAGAAGGTCACAATCCCGAAAGGTGCCGACCACGTTATGCTCATCGGAGATGGTCCGACTAAGACCGTCATTACCGGTAGCCTTAGCGTCATGAAGAATGGAGTTAAGACCGGAATTACAACCTTTCACAGCGGATCCTTCAGTAAGTACCAGTACATATAATTTAACTCTGATGAACCCTAATCTCTAGTCTAAAGTTCGGCGTGTGTTTTGTAGTTGTGGATGCGAAACACTTCATAGGCAAGGACATGGGATTCGAGAACACCGCTGGATACGAGGGTGAACAAGCCGTCGCCGTGAGGGCATCCGGCGACCAAGGTGTCTACTACAACTGTCACTTCAACGGGTACCAAGACACCCTTTACCCCCAGAAGGAAATGCAATTCTTCCGCGACTGCGTCATCACCGGCACCATAGACTTCATCTTCGGCGACGCCAGGCTCGTGTTCCAGAACTGCCAGATGATCGTGAGGAAACCGGGTCCCAGACAAAACTGCATGGTCGTGGCGCAGGGAAAAGTGTTCGATAAATCCCGGGGTGGCTTCGTTCTCCACAATTGCACCATCTCCGGCGATAAGGACTACATCCCAGTGAAGAACACGAACAAAGCGTACCTCAATAGACCATGGAAGCCACTAGCAACCGTCATCATAATCCAGTCACAGATCGACGACATCATCCAACCTGAAGGGTACATTCCGATGCATCCTGGCGAGGGTGAGTCTACTTCCTACTTTGTTGAGTTCGGCAACCGGGGACCTGGCTCTAAAACCGACGGTAGGGTCAAATGGGCCGGTATCAAGCAGGTCGACTTGAACACGGCGAAGACGTTCACTCCCGGTGCTTTCCTTCAGTCCAATACCTGGATTCCAAGTACCGGAGTTCCCTGCACTCCGGACTGGATTCCTGGGCTATAAAGCGGCAAAAATCCTACGGCCATTCTTAGTCGTACTAGTATTTTTTTATTGTTATTGTAATATCTTATCATATTATTCATTATTAATTAAACAGATATATTAACATATAAATTCAATTATATATTGATATTGTTTCTAATCCATGGTAATTAATTTCTTTTAAAGAACTTGGTGGTCACAATAAAAATAATCTGAAACAACCAATTGGTCATTAATTGCGAGGTTTTATTACGAGATGATCATTAATTTAAAATAATAACTTATAAAGTGATTTTTAATAATTTCTGGACTTATTTAATTTTATTTAATGTTGTTTTTATTTATATAACATAATATTGTAAAATTTTAAACATACCTTTATAGTTCATAATTTAATTTTAAAAATTTAAAATTTAATTTTTTAAGAATTTAATCTCTCAATTTTTCATATATAACAGTTCAGATTTAACTGTTATAAAAATCATTATAATTTTTATTTTAAATTCACTTATGTAACATTTTAAACAACAATCAAACTTTAATTTTATTTCTAAAAGTATAGTGAGGCTAAATTTCTTAAATTAAAGAATAAGAAAAATTATATCATCGATTATTATTGTTATGTTATTTATAAGATCAATCAATTAAATATATTTATTTTATTAATTTTTAAAAAAATTCAAGCGAATCTTGTAACACCCCGACCCGGATGTCACATTGGGCCTCCGGCCCAAAACCTGTATTTAAAATTTCCTACGAAAGCCCAACAAATAAAATCCAATTCAAGTCCAAAATACGATTCGCAAGATCCATTTAACTTAAAACATAAGTCCAAAATAATATAAGGTAATCGGAGCTCCAAAATATTACAAACCGTTTAAAAACATTCGACTCAAATTAAAATAAACAGAGTTACATTACATAGGGTTCGACATAGTACTAGCCCACTAAATCTAATACATGTACTCTGACAACACGGTCGATGCTGAAATCCAAACCTTGATGGTGCTCCACAGAAACCGGCTTCACCTAACCTACGCACGAAAACACATTTCGAACGCTGAGCTACAAAAGCTCAGTGGGTACGCCGAACTCGGCCCAAAAATCATGCATATCATAAGCAATAAAGCAAGCATATAAATATCGTGTATGATATGATGATCTAGCATGCTTGCCTACCACATGGCATAAACAATGTATAATATCGCACACAATATATACATGTCACATAACAAAATAACACACAAGAGTGAGGCCCGCGTCCACACAGCATCAGGATCCTACACTCAGGATTGAGGCCGCCCTCAAATCCTATGCTCGGAATGTTACATCGGACATCTTCGAACGAGGCCGCCCAACATTCGGAAAGGGATGGAGGCCGCCCAACCAATCTCATGCTCGGAATGTTACATCGAACATCTTCGAGTGAGGCCGCCCAACACTCGGAATAAAGGTCTTCAATTCATCACCCGGTATGTTATATCGGATGGCCTTCGACGTGTTGCAACACTTTTGGATATCCGAATTTCCATCAAACAATGACTCAAACCCTACAAACGGTCCACCTAGGACCTTAACAACAAAGCATATTAAGACTCATCAAGACTTAATTCTTTTTGGGTTGTAATACCCGAATTTCGTCCGAGTTCGAATATAAAATAAGGCCTACGTAAATATATATTAAGGAAATAATATAAATAATATAAAATAAATAAATAAAATAATAATAAATAAAATATAAAAAGGAAGGGATAAGGGAGGTTGGTTTTGGTTGGTTACAGAGGAGGTTACCTGCAGTTGAGTTTTGAATTAAAGAAAGAAGAGGAACACGGCAGTGGGGGGACAGGAGAGTAAAGGGGGCAGTCATGGCTCTCGGGACTTCCCATTCTCTGGATTCACACAAATGAAGGCCTTTGGTGTGGCATGGATTTGGAGGCAACTTCCATGGATCTCGGAAAGGGGGAAGCAATTGGATTACATTTCCAGAGGGGGTTCTCTGTACAAGGGAGGGAAAAAACCGAAGAAAAAAATGGATGAAAACTGAGGGGGGGAGAAAGTAAAAACAGGGAGATTCGGCAGAGATTATTTTTTTTTTCATGGAATGGAAAAACTGAAACAGGGAGCAGGAGAGGCTTTAGTGCATTCGGTGGAGAGGAAAAGGCTCATGATGCAGCAATCATTATAGAAACAATGATTAAAAGATGATGATGCTATGATTAAAAGGTGATGATGTAATGATGGGATGATAATGAGGCAATCATGAGGCAATGATAATGATGCAATGATCATGGGTTAATAATGAAGCAATGATTGTGATGAGGGGTTTATAAGTTTGCTGCAATTTTCATTTTCTGGAAGGAACAAGGCTCGGCAATGGTTTGCAGCAATGGTCTGCGGCAATGGTCTTCACCGACCATTTTAATCACAATGGTCGATTCGTTGCTCGTGTTTTGGTTGACAAGTGTAAGGGGATGTTCGAAAGTTTGAATCCATTGGTGGATATCGGAGAAGTATAAGAACAATGAACAGAGTAATCGCTGATGCATTTCCACATTTGGACTGCGTTGTGTTTAATCTTCTTCAAACGGTTGTTGCCACAATTCCATCTAGATTGTATTGGTTCTGCATTTAAATTCTATATCAGTGAACAACTTGGATTTCAAAATTCAAACTTGGCGAATTGGTGACTTAGCGATTCCACATGGAAACAACCACAACCATGATATAAATGGAGGATCAGCAATGATGAGCCAATGATTGAAGTGATGATGATGAGGCAGTGATTGCAGTGATGATAGAGTAATGATGAGGCAGTGATTGCAGTGACGATAACGTAATGATGAGTTTAGTCATTGAAGAAGCAAATGAATTGGATTGTTTCTATGGAAGAAACCATGGAGGCCGAGAGTGGAGAACCAACAGCACATTCGGGAGCCAACAACAATCGAGAGATGCAACGAATTGTTCACGCATCTGCTTTACACTCAATTTGTTAGGTATTTCTTTATTTCTTTAAATTATTTATTCTCTGTTTTATTATTTAATTCTCAAATCTGTCAATATATTATAATCTCATTAGATAGTTTCTGAACTGCAATGTTTTATTTTATTTTATTTTTTATTTATTTGAATGCATGTTTTAAAATCATATAGAATATTTTTGTTTAGGATATCACTTAATCCACACCTAGATAATTAAATTAGAGCCTTTTATGATTAGTTACTTTAATTGAATAATTAACTAAATAGGGAGATAATTTAGTAACGATGACGTTCTAATCATATATCTCGGATACACTAAGTGGTTAGTGTTTTGACATAACATTATGTTGGCCAATAGTGTACTTTGGTATCGTATTTGGCGTGTCATCGAAACATAGAAAATGGTAAATAATTTAGGATTAGAATTTAATGAAATTAATTAGACAAAAATTAGTAGCACCAATAGTATTATTAATTTTGTTTGGTGTCGAGATGGTAGTGTCCGTGCATTCGGACGTTATCATAATATACCCGGTAAAATTAATAATTTAACAGGGTTTAAATATTTAAATTAGTGGAGCCTCATAGGTTAGAACTTAAAATGAACCAGACAATAATTGATCATGCATATTTAAAACCTTTTGGGTCAGAATCTATATTTCTTTAAATACGAGTTAAGGTTTTCTATTATAGGACGTCTTTATCAAAGCTCGTATTTAAAAGAAATGTACCTTTTACTCAAAAGGATATTCTCATTCGAACGATATTTATTTGATAATGATGGATTAAATTAATATTATTATTCGAAATGCCAAAATGCCACATGTAATTAATAAGGTACCGATTTCGGGCGCTCGTAAGGGTCGTCCTTACGCGTAACTGACTCCCGAACCCAAATGTTTTCAAAATGAATCTCTGGTTTATTTTATGGTGTCTGGCCTACCAAAGTGGCCGGTGGCGACTCCAAGTTATTTTCAAAATTAAAAGAATACACGTTTTAACATGACTTCAAATTTTCATAAATAACAATTAAAAGCAATAAAATTCAATTTTTCAAAATTCACTCGTCAGGCTATTTTTCACAGCTTCGGTTTTAAAATGGTCGCGACATGGGTTAAAATCATCAATCTTATGTTAACAATACATTTAATTATTTATAGGATTCATTTGGACACTTAATCCACTTATCGAACCATCAACAGGGCTTATCTTAACAAAAGTTCACAGGGGTATCGATACTCCTATATGGTGTATCGAAACACCCTTTTTCGATACCCACCCAAAGAAGGTATCGAAACATGGGTATCGATACTGGCATCGATACCCTTTGACCAGTTTTAAATTCAACGAAAGAGGACCCTCTATATTCGATACTGGTATTGATGCTATTATGCCACTTGAGGATCCGATATCGAACCATGGTTCGATACCCCTGCCCACATAGCCTATTTTCACTCATGGGTATCGATACCGGTGGCCCGTGTATCGATACCCCTGCACGAAATGCATGTCTGCACTTAGAAAATTATAAAGATTGTTCCCAAACTTAATCTAATCGATCTTAAAGCATTCCTATCTGATATTATGATTATTTGGAGTGTTTTAACATAGATTTTCAGTCATTAAACTCACTAACACAAAACCCACCATTAAAGCTCATCAAGCTAAAACCAAGCACACATACACAATATCTATATGAATGCTTTCTATCATGAAATGCATAAGGATTAGAAGAGTTGAGAGTACCAACCTTGAGCTAAACAGCAACAAACCCGAGCTCCACACCACTTCAAGCTTTTCCACTTCTAAAGCTTGTTGATGGCTCACAACATTCTTTCTCTACAAGAGAAGGATGAAGAACAGATTAGCAACGTCTTGGGATGTTTCTAGATCCTAAAACACTAGGAAAACTCACATTTCAAACCCTCAAAACTTAAACCCGGATTGCACCCTAAACCCCAACAAAACCTCCACCATTACCAAACCCACAGATTTTTACCTCTTTTTAAAGATCACAAACACCTCTACAACTTACCTTATAGGCACAAACCGAGATTCCCAACAAAACTTACCAAGCTTTCACCTTTTGCTTCCTTCTTTTCTTGCTACAAGAGTAAAGAAGATGGGAAGAAAGAAGAGAAAAGATGAGATCATGGTCTGAAAACTTTAAACCTCTCTCCCAACTCATTTTATTTGGCATTTACCAAAATACCCTCTCTAAAAACCCTTAAGGCCCTAAACCACTCAAGCCCAACAAGCCTAAGCTCAAAACCACTCACTTGGGCCCAAAACCAAAGCCCAAACCTCTTGGATTAACCCGACACTCAAATCCGAAAATTCGGGTCATTACAAATCTTCACTAATATTTGTTATAAATTAAATTCAAGACAGATTTTATCAAGTGAATAAAAAATGATATAAAAATTCAATTAAATGTTAAAAATAACACATGATATAACTTTTTTAAAAATTTAATGATTAGATTTCAAGTATAGGAAAACTGTATGGAAAAGATGACAAATTTTAAAATTGACGTACAAAACGTGATTAGGATACAACTAAAAGATATTAAATTTTAAAATTTAATTATCAATTAAAAATATTAAATTTTAAATTTAACATAAAATAATAATATTTATAAAAACCCGATATTTAAAAAAATTAAAAACAACTAAAAATATTATTAAAAAAATTATAATATTTTTAATTCATCAATAAATTCTAAAATATTTTCCCTTTTAATCCTACTCTAAGTACATCATAGGTTGGAGTCGAGCCATATTTTTAACATTTGATGTCATTAAGAAAGGTGTCCTAAAAGCTTGAAACCCCCCCCGAAGGAAGAACGTCAGCTGTCGACAATTCCCATTTTGTTATGATCTGGATAATTGACGTGTTTCAAGTGCAAAACGCGTTTATCATCAAATTTATAACACATTTATTGAAATTTTAATTTATTTGTATTGTTATGAAATATTATTGTTGATAGTTACAGATATATTTTTATAAAATTAATCATAATAATTTTAATAACTCATTTACTCTTAAAAAAACATTTATATCTATTTTATTAACTAATGAATTTAAATTGAATAATGTATAGTATTATTAATAACGGTAAGAGTGTATAAAAATATTTTGATTGATTGATCTAATATGATTATTTTAAATTTTAGATATTTATTAAATTTTTAATTTTTGGATCAAATATAAACTATAGTATTTAAAATTTTAAACTATTTAAAAATTCAACTTTTGAAATTAAAATTTATTAATTTTACTATAATAATTTTCATAATATGATCATTAAATACAAAAACTAAATTTAATTATAGATTCAAATAATTAAATATTCAACATTAAAATATCTATATTTGATTTTTTCTAATCAGATATTAATAAATTTTTTAAATCTATCTAAAATGTCGAATCTCTATTTTTAAATCAAATTTAATTTGATATCTAAAATTTAATATTAAAAGGATTCTTTCAACCTAATTATTTTATTCCTAATATCAAAATTAAACCTTGATGTTATCTAAAAAACTACTACATTATCTTCCCTTGACTAATCTAATTATATTTTATACTAATATTATATTAATTATATTCCATAATCGAATCAAACTGGATTTATGTTCAAAAAATGAAATTTTACCATATAAACTCGAAGAAGCAAAAGAAAAAACTAAATTAATTGAATCAAATTTATACACAAACAACACTTCGACAATGAAATATTGACTGATAATCAACACACCAAAATCTGCCTCCGTTCACCTTAGATACTCTACACACTGAGTTGACTCTCGATAAGGTAAAACTCAGCCACGTCGCTAACAATTGTTTCACCGAGTCACTCAACGAGTCAACTATGGGTTTGCCGAGTCTCATCTACGCCTCGCTCACCATCCGACTCAGATACAGTCGCGTTTTTCGGTGAAGGACAAGTACTCGTCCCACTGCCTCTCCTATCTCTACTCAGTATCCTCTTGAACGACAAGATTCGACTCATTGGTGATTTATAGGATTGACTCGTCACCGAGTCACATCCACTCGACTCACCTTCGATATGCCTTTTAGGGACCTCAATCGACAACTTCCTCCCTAGCCCGACTGCCGACGAACCGGCTTCTACATCCTCGTGCTGGCACGTCGTACAGAAGTCGGATCCTAGATTCGATCCCGATTCCCCGCCCGACGGTTCGTTAATCGTAATAACCAAGTCTCCCGGGTTCTCAGACACGGGTACGGATTCTTCAACGGAGGTCCGACAAAGAGGACATGTGGAGTGAGAGTGGAACCACATGTCGATACACTCCGAATGAAAACTGTGGTTACATTTGGGCAAGATCCGTCCCGATTCACCCTCCTCGAATTCCGACAGGCAAACGGCGCATTCAATGACGGAATCCGGTTTCGTTTTAGAGAAGGTAAAGACCGGGAGCGAATTAAGAACACGCGCGTCAAGCCCGCGTGAGGCGGCGGCTGGAATTGCATCGTTGTCAACGTAGAAGACGAGTTGAGATCGTCGGCGTCGGTTGCGAGATTGAAGGCGGCGAGCGCGGAGAAGGTACCATCGAACATAGATATGGAGAGCGAACATGAGTACCACTACGAAGAACAAGACGACTATGGCGCTGAGCATTATTTTTCCGCTCAAAGCGTATCTGCTACCGCCGTCTATGTTGGCTTCGTCTTCGGGAGGGATTCTGAATCTGTTTTCATCGTTGTTTCCACTCATGGCGTTTGGAAGCTTTTTTCCCCTTGTGTTTGGTTAGAGGGAAACCATTGGAAGGATAACCCTTAAAAAGGTGGATGGAGAGGAAAGTTCCTGAGGGTTTCTTAAGTAAAGAAATTTGAATTTCCTTGCAGCTGCCATTCAGTCCGCCATCAGAACGTCAGCTTTGACGCGGTATTATGTTAATTTACTTCACTACCCCTCACTGTTTAGTGTAGCGGCTTACCCTAATCCAACTTAAAAAGAAGTAGATGAACCGAAAAACTAATCCCAATCGTAATTTTCAGTTCATTTAGTTACATTTTTTTATTAAATAGAAAATTATATTTTTATATCAAAATTTAAATTTATAATTAAATCATTAAATTGTATTTTTTAAAATTATTTTCCTAATTTTTTTAATTTGGATTTAGGATATATTTTTTGTTAGATAGATAAAAACCCAATTTATATTCATCACTAATTACAATAGTTTAATGTTTCTATAAGGATCTTTATGGCACTTATTTTTTTAATTTGAGTTTAACGATAATCATAAAAAATGTGATATTCTTTATAATTATTTATCATGTAATCAGAATTATATAATAAAATAATTTATCTTATAATTTGATTTATTTACCATTATTTTTTTCACATCGTCAGCTTTTCGTTTAGATAAATATAAAATCATATTCATGAAAGTTTAGTTTGGTTGATAGTTTGGATCAAGCCCGATGTTGATCGAGTTAGCGCTCAAACTTTCAGGTTCGATATCGGATCCTATAACCGATATCGAAGCCCATCTCCAGCTCCGTTGGAGACTCCATATCTGAGTCAAGAGAACTTAACATACAGCACCAACAACCTCCATTGTTGATTTCTGCAATGCTTTGACTAAGATTTATATTTAGAAAGGCATACAAAGATCAAAGGTACCTTTATGGATAAGTTTGGGATTCGAATCTCATATCTGTCTTCAATCTATAATCCTGTAAAAACTATTACACTTGCTCGAAATTGAAGTTTATTGTCAGGAGCTCTACTACCACAAGGGTATTCATTTCATATGCAACATGAGGAGCTCCGGCTTCTCAATGAACTGTTTCCACTCGTTGCAAAATCTCGCAACGGTTGCTCCATCCAGAACTCTGTGATCTGCACCTATGTTAACCTGAGAACGAAAGGAAACATCGTGTCACATATGATCGGATTATTGCATCTCGCCGAAGAGAAAGCTCATGGCGTATGTCAGAATGGCATGGTGTCATTGTAACTTACAGTCATGATTGAGGCGGAATAAATGGCTCCATCATCTGCTACTCGTGGAAGTTTCTGTATTCTACCCAGTGCAATGATGGCTACTTCGGGCAAGTTAACGATGGGGGAACCAAATTTTCCACCAATGGCTCCGATGTTGCTTAGTGTTATGGTTCCACCGGATATATCATTGGGACTGAGCTTATTCTCCAGTGCCAATTGTTGTAACCGTGAAAGTTCCTTCGTAATCTGAATGCATGATAAAATACAGAAAGACATTCAATATTACGCTTCGATTACTATCCCTGAATATATGAGAAATCAAACATAACAAACCTCCAAGATAGAAAGTGACTGAACATTCTTTATGTTCGGCACCACTAAACCGCTTGGAGTGGCCATGGCAATTCCGATGTTATGGGAACCTAAAATAATCAACAACAATATCCATGATCTGTGACAGAAGAATGGAGGGAGAGAAGCAACCGAGACTATGATACAATGGATAAAATCATACAAGAAGACAGCAGCCTCTAAAACCATTCATGACTTTCGAGTAAATCTACAAACCGAGTAAATCTACAAACCTCTAAGGATTACTTCAACCGACTCTTCGTTGAAGCAACTATTCACCATGGGATATTTGCTCAACGCCATTGAAAGTGACTTTATCAGTATCGGAAGGAACGTGAACTTTATACCGGGTTCAGAATTGTTGGCCTGAAAAGATGCTTTAAGCTCTGCAAGTGCATCACAATCAATCTCTTCTACATAATGAAAATGTGGAACCTTAGCAGCCATTGACATTGTTTTAACCATTGTCCGCTGGAATCCCCTGGAGAAAAGAAAATTCGAAAATAGATATTTTCTACAAATTCGAAAGAACAGTTGACCATTCATAAGACTGTCATCGGTAGTATCATAGCAAGTCTATCTCGGTATAAAAAAGTTAAAATTCTACCTCCGGTGCCTATCAAGTCTAACCACAAGTTCAACTTTTAACTGGAAATTACAGCCTTATGGCTAATTGCACTCGCATGATTGCTAACAGTGGTTGCACAATGCTCTTTTTAAACTGATTTTTAACATTTTGACTATAAATAAAGGTATATGTAAGACTTTGTTTGATGAACATATCCGAGCATATATCCATACTGCATACCTTAAGGAAAGGACCGTATCTTCAAGGTGCCCTGAAACTTTTGCTGGCACGTGTGAGGAACTCATTTCTCCATGTAACAGTTCTCCAAGATCATTAGTAGCAGTAAACGACGGGTCTTTGATGACACTTCTCTGTGCAGCATATTGAAGTATGTCTTCTTTTAATACCCTGCCGTCTTTTCCACTTCCTTGGACATCATTAATGTTTATACCATGTTCTTTTGCGAGACTGCGAACCGCAGGTGTGGATAGAACCCCACCAGTACAATCTTTGTTCAGTTTAGTATCGAAATGTTTTTCATTTTCCAAATTATCAAGTATCACCGATGGTGCTCGACTTTCCGATGGTACCCGACTTTCCTCAACAGCCATCTTAAGAAGTGTTTCCCCAACCTGCAATTTTGTTAGACTCGGAAGCATCAAATATCCTAATCACCCCTCTAAGGATATAAACACATAGACATACAGATTCAAGTTTTCACTTTCACAACAACTAAACTAAAAACAATTCTATCTCACAATCGAATCTTTGAGAAAATCCGATGTTCAATGGAACCATGTATTTGAAGCCTATTATACACTTGTCAGCAATCTTTTGTATTCAACAAGGCATCTGATTCTTCAAGAACCGAGTGAATCAAATAACAGACAAGCATCACAATCAACATAAATATCCAACAAACAAGCTCGAAACTATCAGGCGATTCTCACCTTTACAATGCTTCCAGGATCATGCAGAACTTGAGCAACTCTCCCTTTGTAACGGCTGGTAATTTCGATCGTTGCTTTGTCACTTTGAACTTCGCAAAGGGGTTGAAACTCATCAACTTCATCCCCCTAACAAAAACAAAAGATTAACCATCAAACATTAAGCAAAATTAAGTCAAAATCATTAAATCGAAGCACAAATATTTCAACCCCAACTCACCTCATGAACAAACCACTTAAGCAGTTCACATTCAGCAATTCCTTCACCAGTTTGGGCCAATGGCACATCAACAATTCCATTAGTAGGAAGATCAGCCAAAGCATGACTCGAAAAAAACTTACATTTATTTTCCATATATGGAAATTTCAGCTACAAATTTAAAATCAAATCAATTAACAATTAATAACAATAATCGAAATACAAATTCAACAAGGCTATCAAATTAGCTTCCTAATTCAACCAATTGAAGTAGAATAGAAATTGGTTCGATGAACAAATATCTCACATTGACAGGGTTGTTGTTGGGTGATGAAAACGCCGCCAAAACGTGGGTAGAGAACTGACGTTTGCAGTATTCCGTCGTCTCCGACGCCGGTACCATAGATGGAGGCGGTGACGTGAATAGCCATCGTCGACCGTTATTCCATACTCTCTTTTGTAAAACCCTCCTGGCGATCATACTTCTCCGGCGTTAATGTTTAGCTTGCAATGTTGTACTTGAGGATTTTATAATTCCGACCGAAGTGCACCGAATCGATTCCGTCTTATACTAGAACACGAGTTCTTATAGTATAATTTAGGCTTCGGTGGTTACAACTATCCCTTTATTATAAATACTATCTGTTAACCTGTTCCAACTTCCCCACGGGCTTAACAGCCTGTTAACCATATTGCCGGTCTGTTAAGACCTTGAAGTTGGGCTATAGAAACCAGGTGATAAGGTATTGGCCCAATCATCTTCAGACTACATGGTTACACTATACACAAATCAGACACTTTTGGACCAATTCTTGCAAAGACGCCCATCACCCTAAGCTACCTTACAAGACATGTCCTTGTGATGTTCCCACCACGTTTAACGTGGGAGAAATTATATTATAAGTCATTTTTATCGTATTATTTTTGAAACCAATCAAACGTGGCCCAAAGCTATTCCATCATTCACTGTTCCTGCACCTAGATTGATAATCAAGAATGTGACACAAAGGATACTTCCCTTTTATATTTTTTATAAGACATATATTCATCTAATTTTAAATAGTAAGTTCAGAACATCTATTCATAAATATTTTTAATCTTTTGATAATGTACGTACCTTTAACCGAACATCTCCACCAATAATATACTAAATAATTATTTTGATACATTAATCAGATAGCTTTATGTGTGCGATTCTTATAATTTATTTTTCTTCACAATATTAGAATTCAAACCTCTAACGTTACACAAAAAATTTTGTATCTCATCCACTAAATTAATCTATTGTTAATAATATATTAATATGTTTTTTTTAACCATTTGTGTACTAAAATAAAAACTAAGAATGAGATACCATTTTAATTAAATTAAAAAATTATTCACAATTCTAAATTAGATCCCCTAATATAGAAAAAAATATACAAAACAATTATGCCACATCAATATATCATTTTCATTCTAATATTGCTTAAAACAAACATCTCATATATAATATAATATGTGGATTAGTTTAACATCTTATTATAATGATTAATTGATTTGTGGTTATAATTATTCAAATTATATTCACTTATAATTATGATGTTTATAGTAATAACTATATTTAAAAATCGATAAATATTAAATATTTTTAATTTTCAAATATAATGATAAATATAGTTATAAATGGAGCGAGACAAACAGTGTTTTATCCTTTAAAATATGAAAACTATCCTCTAATTTATTAAAAAATTATATAATTATATCTAAACACATAAATTTATCATTCTTTATTAGTTGAACGAAATAATTAAAAACACACATAATTTTGTAGTTCAACGAAATAAATACACGAAAGGTCGTCTTTGAATGCTCCTTTATTAGTTTCTAGAAAGGGTTAGGATTTATTTACATATGTATGTCTCGTCAGAGCTAAATTACGTATGATTTATTTGAGCTTATTTTTAGGGTTTATAGAGTTTATTTATATATTTTTCAATTTAATAAATTATAAGTTTATAACTTTTAAAAAATATCAAACGAAAATAATTTTAATCACTTAATCTACGATCATTAATAGCTGGTTACGACTTGGCTGTACCCTATTTGTATCTAAAATCCTTGATTTGATATTTCTAATTAATTGTCTGATTGACATTTCCCCCTCGTTCATTAAAAAAGGTTTTGGATTTAGGTTTGATTTATCTGTAATAAATGGATTAAGGTTTGATTAACTTGCAATAAATTCTTGCATTAAACACATACGTACACGTTCGTGCTGAATCGAGAAATTATATTATAAATTTTATCTCGTCATGTTTTTATGATTTTAATTGATAAAAGTTATATTTTTTTAATTTTTGTATATATTTATCAAATAAAGATTAATATGATAAAAAATATTTTTTAAAATTTGATTATAATAAATATGAGCGAATTTTAATTTGATAAAAATAACATAAAGTTTAATAAAATAAATGAATTCTTTTAATAAGACCATAAATAATGTGATGGACAATCTTATAATATAATTTATCGGCTAAAGTACCAATAAATCCAAATTTTTAATAAAACTATGTTCAATTAAATGATAACCAACAATTTACCTTATAAAACTTAAGATATATTTTTTAATATACTAATATGATTACACGATAATATATTTATAATTTTTTAACTTTTTATGTAACATACATCTTATATATATATATGTGTGTGTGTGTTTAAACCGTCTCTTAAATCAATTTTTTCACTAAAATCACCCAATGTAATAATTTATTGATTTTAGTTAGGATTTAAGACATTAAAGTTAAGATTTTTTTTTTTGGATGAATGATAAATTTTATTCATCCAAAAGAACCTCATAAGAAAACTAATAAACAAGCCAGTCTCAAAATAAGGAAAAGAAAACTATATAATATCCCACTCAGAACATAAATCGGATGAATCTCGTGTAAGTTTGCAACCAAGAAAGCTTCAAACGAATATCATGCTTAATTTTATCTACAACATAGGAGAAGTTCTTTGAGGATTCACCATGCACACGCTTGTTACGTTCCTGCCAAACATAATAAAGAAAACCACACCAACATAAACGTAACAAAGTAGCTCTTAATGTTTTCCCTCTCCCTAGTCTTTGAATTCTATATTAATTTAATGTTGTAAATCCTAAACTCTTAATTCTAACTCGATATTTATTAATTTAATATTAGCTTTCGGAAAAAATAATATTGATGAAAGCAATACCCGACAAAATGCAGAACCAAACAAAAGAAGATGAGAAAAGAAAAGAAAATGAAATGTAAACTAAGTTACAGAGGGGTAGGCAGTCAAAAAAGCAGTACAAATCAAATCGATTGGCCATCACTCATCGTCCTTGCTTTCCTCTCTCCTCCTTACAGCACCTGTAATGGCTCCCAAAGCACCAAAAACCTCCTTCTCCGTACTCATTTCCCTAAACTTATATGTATGGTTTCATCTCCATCAACCTCAACAGAATGAAGAAATGGCGGGACTAAGTGTAGTGCTGGAGAACCAAAGCAGTGGTATAACCACAGAAGAATCTACACCACAAGTTATCAACAAAACAATCATGTTCATCAACACAAAAGCTTCTCAGTTATGTTACCCAGACCCAGCTTTCCTTCAACAATGCTTCCTTTGCAGGAAGAAACTCTTGCCTGGGAAAGACATCTACATGTACAAGTGAGTTATTTGTTCCTATTCGTTTTCACAGTGTTTTTGCATGGATTTTCATGGGGGTTGTTGTTTTTAATTTGTAGAGGGGATAAGGGGTTTTGCAGTGAGGACTGTAGGTGCAGGCAGATTTTCATGGACGAAGAAGAGAGTTTGAAGAAAGATAAGTGCTGTTCTTTTGATAACGTTAAATCTTCTTCTTCAACCTCTCTCCCTCGCAAAGCTACCGGAAACGGTGACGGTGGCTTTGCTTGTTGAGTGATGAGAACTCTGAAAACCAATCTTTCTGGGTTCTTTCCTTTATGGTAAGTGGGAATGGTGTGATGGTTTACTGCATTTGAGTGTATTTACTATTTGGTTAATCTTCAAAGTTTATCTAGGTTTTAGTTTGTCAAAGATTTGAGTTATTTTAGGGTTAAGTCAGATGAACTCAAGTTGAAGTTTAATCAAAATTAATAAAATATTACGTTAAAATATAAGATTTTAATAAATAAATTGAATTATTTTTTCATATATAAATAAATAAATTAAATTATAAATTTTAAACTTATAATCTTAAATCATAAATATTTTTTTTTTTTTAAATACCTGTATCAAAATATTTTTCCATGTAATCACATTATTTAATTTCATATTAAGCCAAAAAGAGTTACATTAAAAATACTACTAAAAAGTTAATACTTGGGACACTAAAGTGGGGCATGCTTTGTTGTGTTCCAAAAGGACAATGTTCCATAAATGTTTTATTGTAAAGAGAATAATTAGTACGTTCAGAGAAACAACGTTTAGGGTCCCCATAACAAAATGCTTGCTGCCAATTGCCATTGAGCTTCATAATTTTCTCTGCCCCCTCAAATATTGGATTTTTTTTAAAAAAAAATAAGTAATATCATAAACTTATTTAAAAAAGTTTTGTATCATATCAGATATAAATAACATCTTTTGTAAAACTGGCCAGAATTTTCGAAAAACATTATTAGCAAAAATCTCTCTTACTGGCCGGATAAACGGGTCATTCGAATCAGACACATGGCAAACATAAACCTACCATGTTAAGACAATGTGTTCATGTCTTGAAACTTTTTAGTTCTACAGTTCGAAATGAATCGAGCTTAGACTGCCATGCATGAATCGATCACTTTAGTAAAGAGAAACTGTAATGGAATGTAGTTCACAGAGCACGACCGAAGAAACCGGTAAGTGAAAGACTAGATTTGACAAACCATGGTTCAAATCCGTGATGAAATGTACTAGTTAGGCTCAACAACAGAGGATTCACATACATACAGTTGGTAACTGGAACTGGTATAAGTAAAAAGCCGGCTTTTTATCACGACCACCACTCTTTTCATCGACGAAACAGCATAGGATTTGAAGAGGAAGACTGCATAGAAATAAACAAAGTGATTTGTCTTGTGAGTTACGTACGAACCTGCACGAAATCCACGAAAAGAATATTAATGGAATGAATCTCAAAATTTAAACATCCTTATAATCTACATATAAAGAACACAACTGCAAATGCACTTGCAGTTTACGGCAAATCATATGGGTTGTGACCACCATTACAGAACCGGCACTGTGGGTACACCACAAAATCGGGCACGAGCTGAGCGTTGTGCTCAAGAGTGAAACTTGGTTAAACTTAGTACTATGATTTATCAACCAGAGAACCATGCCGACGTAAAAGAATGTGATGAAGAGGGTAAACGCTAATGTAGATTTTACTGATATCGATTGAGCAAAACTTACATGGAAAATTTCTAATACATTTCACTAATAGAATCTGTTTTTTTAGTAATGACTAATGAGCATCGAATCAATACCGCAAGTAAATAAGTGGTTAAATAACGAGAAAGGTGTATCCACAGACTGAAATCAGGCAAACTTCATAGAAGTAAGAAGAGAAATCAATTTAGATGACTGAGTTTCCCTTTCACGCTTCCATTTTAAGGGCTCAAACTCTTTTTTATTCTTTTGTTACCTATGGCGATCTACTGGCCTTTTGTTATTCAAAGGGATGAAACTCTAATCCATCCGAAGAATCCCCTTCCCCCTCTTTCTCAAACAAGAACTAAGTTTTCAGCCCAAGGCTTCCAAAAGCCGAAAGTTCCAAGATCTAACAGCTTTTTTATTCGATAGAAAAAACATATATTACATTTAATATGCAATAGAGGTTGAACCTTAATGCCATCGATACTAAATAAATTCAGTAACTCAACCATTGGAGGTATAGCATTGCTGTCTGCTGACCTAAAGAAATCCAAGCATGACCAATTTAGATGAAACCCTCTAGGAAATTCAGTATGTAAGATAATGAAATACATGATAAACGAACTACAACTACAGTGTGGAGCACAAACTGTGTATGGATTAGCATTAAGAATTTGTTCAAAATCGAATCACTATAGCTAAAATACTCGAATGAACATAAAGGTTATGAATCCGATAGTCGAAAAAACAGATAAAGTTCAATACATAAAGATGGGAGTTTTTCCTTTTTCATCCAAAGCAATCAATCCAATTCCATTCTCTAAGTATCCTACATGTACACCATTTATGAAAGGCCAACATGCATTGAAATTATATATCAATAAAGCCTAGATCTGCTCTTATTTCAACTAAAACATTTTATATTGAAAATTGAAGTTTTGAGATCAAATGTAGATGGAAAATTGGGTTACCAAAATTTCGACTAACAATGCAATGCCAAGTGGGTCCATGTCTCTTATTGCTCAATTATCTTACTGACAAAGTTGGTACTTGAACCCGTAACCTTTAGGAACAACAATTATTCTTTTAACCACATAGACTAGAGGGATCGTGCCCTTTTATAAAGAGTTTTAAATTTTTAATATGGTCCACAAAACTAATGTTGTGGTTCAATAACATTGTCTCATGTCTCCTTGCAATCCTGCACTTAGTCAATCTTGCCTCCAAGATATTATTTCCCCCCTTCTCCTCTACCAGAGAAAAAAGTCAGAATCAATTAAAAATTAATTCAAATCATAATTTTTTTATTTATATTAAAAACTTAGTTTTAATGTGAAAATGAAATAAATTCTGAAGTTTATAAATTGAGTTTTATAAGGGAACAAACAATAAGTATACTACTTGAATTAAAACAGTCTCATTTTAAACTAAACAATGGATATGTTCTGTAATAGATCTCTCTACAATGTGTCTAAGATCAACAAACATGTGTTTGCATGTGAAAATTTGTTACACAACATTAAAAAAACCACATTTCTTTGCCATTAAACATTAATCAAAAAGTACAAATCCCAAGTTTTACAATACAAACACTGCATACATATCATTAAAGAATACAAATTATTTGCAGACATTAAAAAAAAACAGAAAAAAATGTAATGTTGTATCAAGAGGCTTCCCATGGTTTGTTATCGGACACTCACACCGGAGTTCGAGTAGTCAGAAGTTTCTAGCTTGTAACAGCTAACAATGAAGGGATTGCAGACAGATTTGGAGTTGTGTTGTTGTTCTTGTTCGAATAAGGCTTAGTGAAAGCTCTCATGGGACTAGCAAAAATGCCACCACATTTGACATGTTCTTTCATGGAAGATGATGATGAAGTAACAACTTTTGGTTTGCCTTCCCTATGTGATTCAACTCTCCTCAGAGTGCAATCCCCAAAACCAGTCGAGATTCTTCCGAAGAAATCACCGGAGAAGTTCCGGCTACCGCAGCCAACGGATCTGGACCTTGAAACCTTTGCAGCAGCAGCATCAACAACAGCCTCTGTAGTTGTTGGACTTGTTGCTGTAATGGAATCAACCTTGCTGTCTTGTTTTTTTGAACTATGTGGCTTTGAAGAAATATACAGAAAAGACCAGAAACCGTGTAGGAACTTGCTTCCTCTAGGGGCTACAGTCGACTTGCTTCTCTTGAAAACAATACCATCAGCACTGCCGCCCCCACCGCCGGTATCGGATCTAAAAGATGGAGAAGAGGAGGAGGAGGCAGGGAGAGGTAAAGGAAATGATGAAGAAACCAACTTGTCAAGTTTTTCTTGAAGACAAAAAGCACAGATCCCACCATGGTTGTTGTTCCTGTAAGAATGATAACTGCAAAACTGCAGACCATCAGCCATGTCACCACCTTTAGCTTCACCACCAACACCAACCCTTCCTCCTCCATTGATCCCTTCCATTAGAGAGACAAGTACAGAGATGAGGGGAAGATAATGGCAAATAATGGAATTGAAAGAACCGACTTACCAATAAAACATTTCAGACATGGTCAATCTGGTGTTCTTTATAGATTTCTTTCTCATGTCTTTCTTTGGTATAATTATGGTTTTGACCCCTTATGGTGTAATTATGGTTTTGGCCCTTTAAACTCTTATTATGTTTAAGTTTTTTTTTAATGTATTAATTAAGTCCTCTTCTAGATTTTTAAAAGTTTCTCTAAGTCTCAAACTTTCTAAAATTTTTAGCTAAAGAAATTCTTTTTAAAAATTTAAAATTAACCCTATAAAATTTTTGAAAATTTTAATTCAAGTCTTTCAAGTTCTGTTGTCAAGATCCGCCTCTGGTTTCTCTAGATGAGTTATGTATATTTTCAAGGAGAAACTCTGGAAAGTTGGAAATCTTATATATGAATGAGTGACAGAGGAGAGGAGGTCCGGAGGACTTCCAAAGCAGACGTACAACATATCTATAATTAAAATAGTGATGTAAACAATGGCTTTTTATTTAACTAAGTGTAATTATTATATATATATATATATATTGAAAACCTATCTTCGTTCCATTCCCTTTTCTTGTTTCTTCTATGTACATCATCATTTTCTAAGCTTTTTGATGACTCAGTTCTCAGTTTACAGAGGGATCCATGCCTTGATAAACCCAGACTCTGTCCCACACAGAATCATGTCGTTGGCAGTGACAAGGCTTGTTATTTTGCTGCCTGCTGATATTCTCCCCACTTTCTGCTGTGTTCCTCTCAACCATATCTGCGCAAACAACAGTATCCGGACTCGAGTTTAAGTATGTTTATTTAGTGAATCGTACCTCTATATCTATGTTCGAATACGAGTAACATTGGTGCCATGTACATTAGTTAAAATGAAAAGTTCGAGTAACATAGAAAGAAACAAAATTTGGTTACCTGAAGACTGCTAGCTGATGAGCTGCAGTGTAAGTATATGAAATCCTCCACTACTTCCATCGCTAATATATTTGTTCTTTTTTCTGGTTTTAGTGACATTTGAGGCTCAGAATTTCTTCTCCATTCCTGAAAACCATAGCCATTATCAAATCATATTACAAGTTTTAGAATTTCACTGTAGCATGTTTTTAATACATGAAAGTATTCAAGATTTTTACTCTAATATTAGATCCTTCGACTGTTGAACTTGAACAATAAAGCCAGTCTCTATAAATGGTGATTGAATTGATGGGCTTGCTTTGCATTCTCCATTTCTTAACAGGAGCTTTGATCTCTCTTTGATGGCTACTTGTTAAAGAAATCTCCTGAAAAGAGTCATTTATCATGAATGTAACATTGGGTTTTCGATCGTTTAGTAAACTTTCCAATCAGATTTGAGGACTGTTTTTATCGAACCTGAATGCTTGAATCGGTGCAGCCTGCATAGATTCTTCCTTGAACCATCTTCATGCACTTAACACTTTTGGTTTTGCAGATACTGTTGACTGTTCTTGGTGAATCAAAAACCTGAAAGAAGAATCATGTCTCGTAAATTAGTGTATATGTATGTGTCTGTGTATATATATACTTGATGATCTTATTGAATGTCATTTGTTACCTTAAGATGGTGGCCTTGAGTGATCACAAATATCATTTGACCATATGTCTCTAGCTTTTGAACCGGTTCTTTTGTGGCTATAACTTCAATGCATTCCACTTTGTTTTGGATCATTTGCCACACCTGAGTCCATGTAAGATTAGACACTCATGCTTTGACACTCTTACCTGAGTTCGAGTGTGATACGTAGACTATAAGAACAAACCGGCTTTAACTTACTCTGATAGTCTTATCGGCAGATCCACTTAAAAGGGTCTCTCCTGGTTCAAAGAGCGAAAAGCATGTCACCGTGTCCCTGTGCTCCTTCACGTCCCACACGAGCGTGGCTGATTGCCTTCTGATATCCCAAACCTATTCAATCAACCAAGTTTTGGAGATTCATATATATAGCAAATGTGATTTGTGTAACAATAGGGTTTCAGAATGTCTCCCAGGTGTTGTTGTAGGAAGTGGGATTAGTCCGTTGCTTCCGTAAAGGTCTCTCATACAACACGGGAGTGACATTCTGGAACCCGTTTGTTGCACTTTGTAGTTAACTTGGAATATTTTCTTGAGTTGAAGTTGGTAACCATACCTTAATTGAACCATCAGAGTATCCACTGAAAAGCATTCCCTTGTAGTAAATCAGGGCATTTACAGCTCCACTGTATTTGTGACTTGCCTCTACGATTTGCGTATGAACGCAAGAAATACGCTGTTCTTGTCATTGAAACAAGTTAAAAGAGTTGCACATTATGTTACTCGATATGTCTGATATATACGGATGTGATACAGAGAAGGCATGTGAATCTTGGTCATTACAATAGTACTTCCACTAATAGTCTCATTTTCACTGCAAGTTATGCCTTAAGATTTCCTCAAGAACACTAACCGATTTATTAGGCAGGTAGAAGTCAGCTACTCTATGTAGTTCATCTGCCATCCAGATTACATTTGAAAATCTCCGGAGTGACTCCCGTACACCCTCCGAGAGATGAATCAGTTTCTTCATCCCTGCATATTTGATAAAAAGTTTTGTAGTGAATATCAGATCTATGAATAGCTCGATGACAGAACTTCAGGGGTGCTAAAAAAGGGTCTGCATTGGTGTGAATTTATTTTGCAATCATGGCTTGAAATGTTCATCCGGATTTTCATGTTTTGGAGGTACCATCAATCGGAATAGTGTGATTGTCGTAAGAGTATGCATATTGGTTGTAAGGAGATTACCTTTTCCAGAAGCATAGTTATAGGTGCATAGGCATGCTAGAAGTCTTTCTTCCAGGTCCATTCCTGGATGCAAATATTTCTCAACTTCACCAAGTAACATCTCACATGCCGAATATCTAAGGCTGTTCGAACTTTTGGAAATTTCACAACCGAGCCAGGCGATGGTCGTTAGGGACTCTCGAGCAACCCTCTTTATCTGACTCTTTAGTCCCTTTTCTAAAGCGGCAAATGCTGGTTTACCGAACTCATTGATGCTTCTTGCAATCTTTCTGCACCATGAATCGGTTTCCGGATCCTGTAAGTTCAAAATCCGTCTTCAAATTTAAACACTGTTTGACATCTAAATACAACAGTCATAGGCTAAACTGCATTATCCTTTAAGGCATCTTACCAGCAGGCTCGGATCCAACCAATCACAGTTTCGTATCATGTTCCGATGATTCAAAGACGTTAAACCAGCCCTTTTTACCAGCCATGCTACTGTATATGATTCCCCTGTCCAAGAATAAGTCCCACCAATATTTGACAGAATGAACGCTGACAGTAGCTGCGAAGTGCTGTCTTCCGATGCTATCGACTGAAAAAGGACCTGCATAGCTTCCTCTCGAAACACACTTTTACCGTTCGAGTTTTCCTGCATGTTGAGCCATCAGATATGTAAAGCTGTGTATAATTAGTCCTATTTCGGATCAAACATGTTTGGAACTATGTTTTATATTGTGGTTCGGAGTTGTGGTGTAGATGAAGGATCAAAGCTCATTTTATTACATTTTAAACAGGTTTCAAGTGAAGTATCTTATAGGAACACGACAGACTTTTATTTGACTGAAAATGCACACTATCGAACTTCGTTTGTGTTAAAAGAAGAAATAAAATGTCAGGCTTGGACAATAAGGTTACCAGTGTGTCTAATTGAAGCAATAAGTTTGCTGCTAGAATTTGATAGTCGGCTCGGAAGCAGCGAAGACAATCCATTAATACGTCCATGATATTGACGCCACCTTCTTTCTGTATCAGCTGCAATAGGTTAATGGCTGATGACCTGAAAAATACAAATTCATGTCTTCAATTCAGTTTTACATAAGTTTTTGGATTACATATTAAATTATCGAAGTGCTCATACCGTGGAATCCGAAGGACTTCGTGAAAAAATTCAAGCGCGATGGACACGGCCCGGTTCTCATTACTTTGTAACAAATGGATAAATGGAGCCACTGCAATAGCTTGGGATATATATTTTCTGCACTGTCCATCAAACTGCATACACTTCACAAGAATTGTAGCCAAAGAAATATGTTCTTCCAAGTTATGATTCCTTGCAACATCGAGGAATCTGGACAAGACACGAGGCGAATTGATTGCTGCTAAGTGCATGTTGTTTGTAGCATTGTCGAATGCAGTTACCAGTACTTTGATAATCATCAATGATGCCGCAGGAGGTGTAAGTGTAAGTGATTTCGACGGCCTACACCTTGAACTATTGGAGGTGCAAATGACGTCCACGAGAGTTGGTAAGAGCTCTAAAGTCTTTATTTCTGCAGCAGATGGCTTTATTAAGTATATAAGAATAGCTGCCTCGTGCACGTTGCATTTTAGCGCCCGTGCTAGATCACTTAACCGTAAACCCTTCTTCTTGATATCGTCTACTATTGATATATTTGCTGACACAATGGTCGTTAGGACCGAAACTGATGCTCTTATCACTGTTTCCTCTTTGGAAGTCGAAACAGCTATCAGCAGTTGCTCCAGAATCACATCCTTTAACATTGTGTACTTCACACCTTGTTTATTGTTCAACATTCTGTATATGGATGTGATTTCAACTGCATAATCTTTCCCGGATTTCTCTAATCCGTCCGGGAAACATAGTTTTGAAACTGCATTCTCAATTATTTCCACTAACTCACTCTTAGAATCTTTTCCCCGGCGACATGAATCCACCTTTTCCCTTGCAGCAGTCCTCTCTTGCTTCATGTGAATCATGCTTTTGCTCCTTCGATAGGTTGGGGATATGTGTTCAAAGAGATGGACTTTTTCTAGCTCAAATTGACTCTGTGCCTCTTTGACCTGCAGTGTGTTTATTTTCGTGTCCCCGATTTCTAGCATGGATAAATTTAAATCACTCATGGTTCTGAACAATCTCTCCGGAAAATATTTACTGATGTTTGCTTCACTGATGACATCTTTATCTGTTAGATTCTTGGAAACTCGAGGAAACAGTATTGCTTCGTACTCTTGGCCTGATACTCCGATACAAGGATCAAACTTCCTGTATAGGTAATCAGAGTTGAACAGTAGATATAAGAAAAATATTCATTTAGTTTAGATTTAGCATTGAAGATAAATGTGATATAGCTATGTATGTCTACCGAACTGATCATAGCTAGCTTGTTTCCGGTCATCTGAATCTATTCTCACAGTGTTAAACACGCCGGTGCTGTCCTCCATGCTCTCCTGATTCAGGAAGAGGTTAGTTAGATATCATGTGCTTCTGCAATTCTGTCCAGGTCGTAAGGAAAAGCCGGCCAGAAAAACATAGGAAGCAACTAAACAAAGAGTATGCATATAGTCTGCAGTGATTATATGTGTTTGAAATATCACCTCCGAATTGTATTCATCCTCGAAATCCGCTGTATCAGATTGGGATTCATCCAGGACATCCTGCAGGCGTTTAATACTTCCGTTTCTGTTTAGCTGCATTCTCTGCAGTTGTAGCCTTTGAATGTGACCCGAGTCCTTTATAGCTGTACTACGAACTTGATCTTCATTATCGTTTATGGATGCCCGAGTTTCGTATGATATGATGCTTTTAGTTACATCTTCTTGATGATCAAGTGGATGAACCTTATCGAACTGTATCAGTTTTTGCCATATAAAGCAAACAAAATTCAGTCAGTCCTCCGATACGATTGTAAGTCTGATCCAATGGTTGCACCGATTAATGAGAACAAAGGGACAGTGGCATACCTTAAAATTAGTCTGCGGTCTATATCGTTGTTCTGGTGGCTTTGAGGATTCTGTGCTGCTGGCAATCTCATGACTGCTCATACATTAACAGAATATCAATAAGATGTGTAAAGGAACACTGCTAGAATAATCAGATTAAATCCGGACTACTTCTATGTCCGAGACATGCTCGGACATGATTATCGTGTTGTAAAGTATATCAGAAGAGAACTTACCCAAAATTCATTGATTCGTATACAGGTGACAGAATATCATTGCATTCATTTTGTAGTTGAGTTGTCTTCCCATATAACATGACCCGATAATACATTAACCAATGCTTGTATCTCCTCGCCATTTGCCTTGTTGATTCAGTAAAGTTTCCCCAAGCAGAGCCAGTGCTCGAAATCGACTTCAGTCTTCGGATTCCACCTATTTCTCGTTTATCGGAATTGTTCCCTGAAAGGGAAAGGCTTTCGCAGAGTTCTTCCGAGGCAAATTCCGTTCGAACAAGCATCGGCGAGACCAGCAATGCTTGGAGATAATGCAAAGCAGCCTGCAATTGATCGTTCTGCAGATTCTTAATCACCGACAGGTAAAAGTAAGAGCAACAAACCAAATACTCATTAGGGACCCCTGCAGTGCTTCCTTGCTCGTCAAGCAACGCCGGAACCTGAAGCATTTTCTCTGATTCCTTCAGCTGATTCGCTCTATCTTCCACCGAATCCGCTTGCAACGCAGCCTCGATGCCATCGATACCCCAATAAAGATTCGAAAGGACTGCCTGCTCGGAGAACTCGAAAAACTCCTGCTTCTGGAAATTCAACCTGGAGCTGCATTTCAACCTCACCGAATCCCACTCCCTGTCATCGGTCACCAACCTGGAAACATATCGGTTGATGGAATTCACAACGACCCTCATCGATTCTACATCCGGCGGTCTGTCCGGAACTAAGAAAGAAGGCGAAGGAGGAGGAGCAGTGGAATTTTCAGACATTTTTTTACTTCACTACAGGAAGACAAAAACGGAAAGAGGGAGAGAAAATGAAAGAAATGTAGAAGAGATATACATACATACCTACATACATCCCGTGACGATTTCAGCCAAAATTTTCCAGCACATTCATGCTGGTCCCGCCATTGTTGCTACAGACAAAGGATTGACCGTTGCTTCCTTGCAAGAAGGGAAAGATAGAGAAAAACAAACAAGAAAACAAAACATACATTTGTTTGTGGCAGTTCATCCTCTGTTTTATTACATGTTTTGCACTTCTGTTAAGTCATCTTGCTTTCTTGTTTACTACCATAATTTGGAAAGACAAAAAAATAATTAGTGCTAATCATACATTAATTATTGCATGTCAGATTCTTAAGAGTTTAATAATTCTGGGTGTTCTAGTTGTACTTGTACGAATAGAGAAGCTAAAAGACGATGATTAATCTTGTATAGCTTTCCATGAGTCGTTTAAAAAATAGAGTTAGACAAAATTAGAGATTTATATTTCGGGTCAGTTTAGATCCGGATAAGGATGGAGCTGGGTGTAAAAATTTATTTTTTTATGAATGAATTCACTTATTCATATAAAATTTATAAAAAGATTATTTTATTAAAAATTTTTAGACTGTCTTATGATAATTTTTTATTTATAGGTAGTTTCGTCTATGTATCTAGACATAAGTTGTTAACGTTATAAATCGATGCAACCCTATATCATTTATAGACATTTCTATTTAAAATTTAAATTTTATTCGAATTTTAATATCTATAACGTATTTTCTAGATTAAAAAAAAACGATCTTACCTTTCCTCCACCAGCATTATTTCTATACCACATTTGAACTATGTACATATGTGTATATGTATCTTCTCACGGGAGAAGATTCTTACTGCATTATTAACAGGTTAAGACCATATAAATTATATTATAAGTTATATACACTACATTATTTATGGGATTAATTGATAAATTTTATTTATTTATTTATTTTTATCAAGTGAATCTTCATTTGATAAAAAATAGTTTTTAAACTTAATTTATAATAAATATTAATAAAGATTTATTTAGTAAAAAAGATAAAGTTAAAAAATAATTAAATCGATACATTTAATTGATTGATCTTATAAATAACGTGACGAGAATGACTCATGATATAATTTCTCGTTACGACCAACGAGTTCTTAGGTATTTATTAACCCTTTATTGCCTTTACAATTTGAGAAAAAGAATTTATAATTCAACATTAAAAAAATTAAATCTAAAATTTAAAATATTAAATCATAAACTTTATAAATATATCGTAACTCTAAATCTTAATTATTAAATCTTAATTTTAAACTATAAATTTAATTATTTTTAGTTTGAATGGATAAATAAGGATAAAAAGGAAAAAAATATTCTTACCATTCGTACATTAACAACATTCTATTTTTTTTACGTTGCATAAATTTAACTTTAAAATTATATTATTCGGATTCGAATGAACACGAATGTAAAATTATTTTTTTTCACCTTTGCTTTAGTCATTGAGTTGCAGACTACAGACGGTAGATATTGACTTCCCAGAAGAATATATATATATATATATTCACAGCAAAACATTGGGACTATCCCCCAATTCTGATCAGTCAAACGATTTCCTTTTTGTTCTTACAATAATGAAATAATTTAGCTTTAATAAAAAGATAAATCATTATTAATTTTTGTTTTTAAATTTATTTTAATTGTTTTAATTTTTTTTAATTTATTCATGAAAGTTTAAATGTTGAATTTTTTTTATTTTTTAATGATATTTATTTATTAACAAATAATTTAGGACTGGAAGAACACTATTACTGTAATCACTATTAGTTAATTCAAAAAATAATAATAATTTAAGACTGAATTATCACTATTTATACTCTTTTAAGGTTTAAAAGTGAAAAAATATTTAATGCCTAAATTTAAATAACTCTAAATATCTATTATCTAAATTTAAGTAAATAAATTAAACGTTTTAAAATTTTAATAATCAAAATAAATTTAAAAATAAAATTCAATTATAATTTATATAATTTACCAAAGTTTTTTCTTAATTTACTCTTGGTTTCGAAGCACTTGAGTTACTCTGTTACTTCCTTTTCCTGTGTCCTTATCCCTCTTTTTGTCTGTTTTTATGGATGCCAATTTTGATGGCGTTTATGAAGCTGTCATGAGAGGGACAAATTGAGAGCATCGAAGGATACATCAACCTTGGGTTAATGTCATATGCAAACAACCGTAAGGGAAAGTTGAGGATGGGACGAGTTAATTGCAACTAAAATTGATAAAAAATTATAAAAATTTAAGTATTAATTTTAGTATATATTGAATTTTTTATAAAAAATTTAAATTTTTAAAAGTGTAAAAATTTAAGTATTAATTAAATTATACTTGATCGACACCAATAAATTTAAGTATACATTTTTCACATATACAAATTATAAAAAATAAAGTATTGATAACTCAAAACTCATTGATTAGAGCATAATAATCTTTCTAATACTAAAACAATATCGATAATAATCAAACTAGATTCAATTGATAAGTATACTTAAAATGAACACATGGTAATCATAGATATATATGTGTTATAAAACAAAATATTATGTAATGGACAATATAACTTAAAGATGATATTATTAAAAAATAATTTTATATTTTAAATATAAATTATAAGGCGAACATGGGTATTAAAAAAAATATTATACGATGAAATCGATGGTGGAGCCTTGTGTCCAGATGGATTGTCCTGTTGTCTGTCACGGGCTGTATTCTTGTTCTAGCTAACCTATAACTGCATGGGCGTGTGTTTGTGTCCACGTTAGATCTGAATCACATGCCACACTAATATCTTATCATAGACTCCAATTGGGGAAAAACAGACCAGACATTTTCTCATGGGTACCAAAACACACACACAGAGAAAGTAATGTATAGAAACATATATGTAGTATCAAACACAGAAGCTTTTGATAAGAAGTCACATGTTGTCCATTTTAAGACATGGAAGGGGAAACATATATCCAGGGCCAGAACTACGATCATTGGGGGATTTTTTTGTTGAAGCCCATGTATGCTTTAATCTTGTTTAGTTCTATTAGCAATATCGAGTATTCAAGTTTGAGTCTGGTCAAATATAAAATTTTGTTTTTCAATAAAGGTCACTCATAATTGGGTATGGAAGAAACTCATGAAAATAAGGAATCAATGGTTCCAATTCTTAAATCTGTGGGTCCATGGGTATGAATGGTTCCAATTCGAATTCAGATTCGAACACTTTTATCACTCTAATCACTCTGACCAAAACAATTTGTGTTCATAAATTTATAAAACAAGATTGTTATCACCATGACCAATCACTAGTAGGTAAATTAGATAAAAATATGTTGAATACAAAATATATATAGATTGTCTGTGTTGTTTTTTACAAAATAAACAATAGTAAAAATATAAATGATTATTAAATTATTATAAGATAATTTCTAAAATTATTAAACTTTATTGTTGTTTATAATGTATAATGATTATTTTATAATTTTTTAAAATTTTAATAATAAAAAATTAATTTACCATTAATATACTTTACCCCATCAACAAAGACTACTCAATTAAGTCTTTCCTTTTAAATGAGCAAAAGAAAATACTTTACTTTTTACCCATCTTTTCATGCTATTTTTTGCTTGAATTATGGACCCACCCGACATAGTTACTTTTATACTCTTTCCGCATTATATATCATAAATTTGATATATTCATATAAAAAAAAATTAAATAATTAATTGAATATAATTTAATTGATATTATTGTTAATATAATATTAAGAGCATATAAAATATAATATATTTAAATGTTTAATTTTTTAATTTATAAATGAAAAATATTTGAATAATATATATATTATATGATGAATATTCAACAGATAAAATCAAATTAATTTGTGTCACTTTAAATAATGTGTCATTATTTAATTCATTAATAACACATAAAATCATACATCAGTAATAGTACATATAATCCCAATACATGATTTAAATCAAATAGATTATATATATAAATAGTTATGAGCGGTTGAACAACCCTCATCATAGTTTTTGATTTCTTACAAGTTTAAAACAAAAACGATTGGTAATTGTAGTTGTATAAACTGTCTATTCTATCTCCTAAACTCCCTTTACGACGACGACAATGCTGCAAGAACGACAAGGCGGCGGCGCTCCACACGGAGTGATACTAGCCGTGGTCGTAATTATCGTGGTGTTAGCCCCGTTCCTAACCGGTGACCAAGGCGAAGCTATAACCGAAGCCATTTCCGAGTTATTGACTCCACTCGGTCTTCTCCTCTTGCCGATCCTACTACTACTTGCAATCCAGTTCCTCTCCTCCGATCGAGGCTCCTTCGTCTCCGCCGTATTCTCCACCGGCGAACCTGACACCATCAACCGTCTCAGTGGCTCCCCTGTCGGCGTCGGACTCTTTCTTCTTCTCGTCTTGATCTTGCTTTACTATCGCGTTTCCATCTTCGGCGGTGGCGATGATTCTGACGAATGACAGTTTCAACGTCACGGTTCAGAGGCTTTCGTGTGTTATTCATTGATTCGACGCCGTCGAGGATCGAATTCTGGTGATCAGAAGTGCTGCCGCCGGTGATTAATAGTTACACTATAAATAGAGGTTACGTAGAATTTTTGTTGTGCTTTTTTATTGTGATTTTACGTGAATAACCAAGTGATCAAAGACTGTATATGTACTTATCACGAGCTATTGGGGGGTCATTTTCGTCATTTACAAATGGAAATCTAGTTTCTATGTTTAATTATATGTATTTTTTCTTTGTACGACTGTTGATTAATAAATAACAGTGGTTGCGGTGGTTGTCTCGGCGGTGACACGGTGGTTGGTACGGCGGTAGCTCAGTCTCAAGTCTCAACTATCTTCCTCGTCTTTTTATTGAGTCTGCTTCACAGTTCTAGCCCTTTGCCTGACTTTATTACATAGGCAAGTGGGCACGTGCTCGTCATCGTTTATATTAATAGGAGAATATTAAATTTTGAATTTTTAATCTCATATAAAAGAATTAATTATACCACACATTTTTTAATTAGACTCTTATTTTAAAATTCTCATCCAAAATTTTGAGTATTTGAATTTGGTTCTTAAATCTTAACCATTAATTTGAATTTACTCAAAACTTTGAGTGGTCATAATTTTATTTCTAAATTATCACTAAATATTAATTATCTCACATTAGTTATAAAATTATTCATTATCATATAAATATTAATATTAATATGTATTATATAATAATATGATATGATATAAATAAAAATTTAAAGATAAAATTAAAATGTTTGCAAGTTTAGTGATCAATTTAGAATGAGATTCATAGTTTAAAATTAAAAATAAAACATCTTAAAGTTATATGACTGATTTAGAATGAAAATTATAATTTAAAAAATTGATATAATTAATTCTAAATAAATTAATTTATCTTAAAATTTACGTGAGTCAAATAATATTACTACATAAAAAAGAATCGTTCACATTAATTGTTTTGAACATATAATTTGATATAATTTCTAAATTGTCTAAACTTTATCCGTATTATATAATTCGGGGATAGTTCATATTAATTTTTTACGTGTTGTTCAAGTAGCATCGCGTAATGGCCACGTTTCGAGTCGGAACAACACATTGTAAATATGAGTAAATGAGGTTTAAAGAAGTGAACGACAAATACGGTCATGAATGGTGACTAGAACGGTTGGATGACTCGGACGGGTTTAAAGAAGTGATCGAGGTTCATTTTACGACGTACACAACGTCTCGAACCTAAGACTTGTTTAAATAAAATTAAGTTACTTAACACTTGGATCAACCTCTTTCGGTTTTAGAATTGGATTTTTAAACATGTTTAAATGTGGTTGTTGCGGCCGTTTCAATTGGTATTTTATAGGCTACAAGTAGAGATAATTATTCGAATTCGAAGAGTTTCGAATCAATATAATTTTATAAGACCTTTTCAAAAGGAAAAAAAAAGTGGTTTTTGATCTCTTTTGTTTGTGCCATTTTCTAAGTTACTTGTTTATCTCATTTTAAAATCGAGTTAATTTTAGTTGATGGATAAATTTAAACTAGTGAATATATTTAATATCATATCCTCGTATATATTATTCTAGTAATACAATAAGTGAATTAGACTTAATTGATTTTTTAATAATCTAAAGGTGATTATAAAAAAATATTTATTTATACGTATTTTTAACTTTCTGACAATATATATTTTATAAATAAAATAATTAAGTTTGATTCGCCTAAGATAAACATCATTCACGACTAATCGTTGGATTTAACTTAATTAATTTTTAGATGCATGATTAATTTATATATTAAAATTTTTAAATTTTCCCAAGTCATCCTAAAATTCATTAAATAATTAAAAATGGAATATACGTTGGCATCTTTTGTACCAACCCTCTTCCCCTTTAAAGCAATAAACAAATCCACCCCTTGGGAGTTTGGATGTTTTAGATTTGTCCTAATTACCTAAAAAGGTCAAACAAAACAAGATCTAATTAGGGTGATGATTAAGTTTAATAAATAATGATTAAAATATAAAAAACATTAAGACAAGCCTCAATTATTGATTGATTTGATTAATGACATGCTGCCATATAATAGTGCTTACAAGTTACAACACCCTTAGTTAATTTAAGAAAAAAATTATTTATACTTTATCTTAATCTTATTTTATTTACGATATTAAGATTAAAAAATTTTATACCGCTTAATATTATATATAATTAAAAAAATTAATTAAATAATATTTATCTCGTTAATAATATTTATCTTGTTAGTTGATCAATTTAAATAAAATAATTTAAAATATTAAAATTTATTTTTTTATTTTACTTAAAAATTAATAATTTATTTCACTAAACTAATTAACCATTGGTATTAATAAACTGTCAAATAATTATACTATAAGATTAAAAGTCTTTTAGACATGCTTTTAAGGTTTAAGTTAAAGCAAAGTTTTGTTTAAAAAAGAAGTGTATTGGAAGGTAGCATAAAGGTAGCAAATGGGAAAATATCTTCCTTTTTTTACTTGGGTCCACCTTACGATCCAACCAACAATATTATATATAATATTTAATTGGATGATAAAAATTAAATATTTATTATTATTTGATCTTTAAATTTAAAATATTTATTATTTTAATATACAGATTAGTTTTCATAAAATATTTACTTAAATTTTTAACAGTGTAAATTTTACACTAAAAATTTATTTATTTTTATTAAATGAAAGAGGCATTACATTTTCAGTAGATCGTTTATTATTATAATCTATTAAAAATCATTTTACTTGCATTTTCATTGTACTTAATTTTCCCTCTATTTGCTCTTAGTTCTCATCGAATTCTTTCAAAATCAAATCAAATTCAACATTGATTTTTTGCTTTTATAATTTGCTTTCTCTTTCAGATCTGATCGGAGATCTTCAAACGCCGTCGGCCGTCTTCGTTTTGTTTCTACCTTATCTGGTAATTTTATTTACCTATTTATTTATTTTATTCGTTGTATTATACAATTTTAATGCTTGAATTTGAGTGACTTTCTTTTTCTTTCTAGGATAGAGTTAACAATTTGCGGAAATCCGCTTTCATGTTCTTCTAGAATTTGAATTTTCTCCACCTTGTAAGTAAATTTTAGTTATATCTATTTTTCTTTACATTGCTATTGCTGTTTTTATTGTTTCTGAAATTTTATTTTGTTTTTTCCTCTCTTATGGTAGTGTTGGTAAAGTGATTTTAAAAATTGGCTCCTCAAAGGCGATCGCAGCGCCACATCGGTGGCCAGATGCAGCAAAGCAATGCTGCGGCGACAGCGTTTTACGAAAACGCTGGCGGTTCCTTCAACAGCGACGCCGGTGATGCTGTTATGGCACGGTGGTTGCAGTCTGCTGGATTGCAGCATCTGGCATCTCCATTGGCTTCTACAGGCATCGACCAACGCCTCCTTCCCAATATCATCATGCAGGTACCAACGTTCTGCTTTAAATTACAGCGTGTATTGATTTATCCTTGTTTCTGTGCTTCCCTGTTCAATGCTCGATTCCGAGGCATGCAATTTGAGTTAGATTAATGTATTTTTAACTGATTTAAATTTAATAATTGTCATTTTTTATTAACTTATTTAGTGAAAACTGAAAATACTTGTGGCTGTCACATTTTAATTAAGGGAAATGTTTATGAAGTTTGTACATTGTTCTTCAGGTGGTTACTTGTCCTTTTTGTTATTTATGTTCCACTCCTAATTGATGAAATGCTTATCTTTTCCTTTTGGTTTACATTAAGTTGAAAAAAAGTTACTTTAGTATTGATGAGTAGGGTAACGAGAAGTTACTATTACATTCATGAAGGGTTATGGGGCAGAATCTGCAGAAGAGAAGCAGCGTCTCTTCAAATTAATGAGGAACCTAAATTTTAATGGTGAATCTGGTTTGGAGTCATACACACCAAGTGCCCAAAGTTCAGGAGGACAGGCTACATCTGATGGGTTCTATTCTCCAGAGTTCAGGGGGGATTTTGGAGCTGGACTTTTGGATCTTCATGCTATGGATGATACAGAGCTTCTCTCTGAGGTATGGTTATACTGCACTGAACATTACTTTTCCGGGGCGCTTTGCTTGCTTGCTTGAAGTTTATGTTGTTTACTTCACACATCTTATGTTTCTTTCAATTTTGCAGAAAAAATTTAAGATGTTTTTATTTTTTGTTTCTTGATGTTATCCGGTTTTAATATTTTTTAAATTTCAGTGAAAAAAATAATTCAGTTTGAGTTCAGTCTAGATGCTTAGTATGTTTCATTTCCATCTGAAAATAAATTTTGATTTTATTTATTGGCAGCATGTTATCCAAGAATCTTTTGAGCCATCACCATTCATGTCTGGTGTGAACAAAACATCTGAAAATGAATCTAATGTGACATCGAGCTGGCAGCAGAAAGAGCAAAGCAATGCAGATGCTTCTGCTTCATCATTCACCATCAATGAAAAAGAAATCATTACAAGGGAAAATAATGTTGCAAAGATTAAAGTCGTGGTATGTTATCCTGACATTGTGTTTTATATTATTGGGGATGAACACAATTGATGCATGCATGTATGCATGTTCAAAGCACAGCCTTTTACGCCTTGCTTTATAAATTTTCTTGTGAAGCTTAATTTTTGTCCTGCATGTGGTATAAGGTACGTAAAAGACCATTAAACAAGAAAGAAATTTCTCGGAAGGAGGATGATATAGTATCTGTGAATGAGAATGCTTTAACGGTCCATGAACCCAAGCTAAAGGTTTGTCTCTCATTCCGAGAAGTTAATGTGATGTTATTAGGTGTTCTTGAGATGAATATTTTGGAAATATTGATTCTTGTTTGATATATCATTTCTTCTCAATCTTATATCTGCTTTCGTTGTTATGTGAAAGGTGGACTTGACGGCATATGTAGAGAAGCATGAGTTCTGTTTTGATGCTGTTCTGGATGAGTATGTTACTAATGATGAGGTAATTAGTAAAAAATTTAATGCTTTGTTGCTATCTAAACATTATTCCTGAATAACATTGAGTATATTATGAGTTTATTACTGAACTTTGCCTTCACTTCGTTTAGTGTTTTGTTAGAGCAAAAAATTTATTTTTTCCCTCGTTTTTGCTTCAACAGGTTTATCATGTTACTGTTGAGCCAATTATTCCCATAATTTTTCAGCGAACAAAAGCCACTTGTTTTGCTTATGGGCAAACAGGTGTGTATGGTTTCTGACTTTTTCCCTTGAGTGGCATATGTGCTATATTTTTATATTCTATTTTTCTATGCTAGAATCTTTATTATTGTTAGAACGATTTTTTTTTAATATCAAAACATTACATGCATCTCGGATAGTGTCTATGACATAAGACATCTATCCCTTTCAGTTTATTTTAGGTGAATTCTTTTTGGCTGTAAAACTTGTAAACTCCGTTTTAACATTGTTTATATGGTGCATTTCATCATTTGACATATACTCATTTTCCGTTATGCCTTACCAGGAATGGCTGCTTTAGTTTAGAAACATTGCTAGACCCCAAATTCAAACAGTTAGAAGATATTAGATTCAAGAAAGAACTGTAATTTTTTATTCTTCTTTTTTTAAACAAAATGGACAATTGGATACTATTTAGGAAATTTAGAATTATTACTAGAAAGTTGATACATATGATTAGGAATTGGGATTTGTAATTGCAAGATTGATGAGAGAACTAGTGCTAAAAGAACAATCCCTGATAAAGAGAAGAAAGCTCCATTCTAAATTAAAGAAATCGCTTTAACCTAAAAACATGACGGTCATTTTCTCATTTCATTGTTTTTTCCCCTGTTTCCGATCTCATTGTTTTGCAGTTTCCGTGGTGTTGTTTCTAATCCCCTGTTCTTGGCGTATATATATTTTTATTTCAGGTAGTGGTAAGACGTTCACAATGCAGCCATTACCTCTCAGAGCTGCCCAAGACCTTATTAGATTCTTGCATCAGCCAGTTTATCAGAGTCAGAGATTTAAATTGTGGCTTAGTTTTTTTGAGATATATGGTGGAAAGCTCTTTGATCTTTTGAGTGATAGAAAGTATTTCCCTTTTGATTCCTTGATTGTTTATGTTTTACAGATCAGTGTTTTTTCAAACGTACTTGATTGATTATGATGTGTAATAACTTTGAAGTGTCTTCTGGTTTGACCTTGTATCATGTGGATGCATATATGTATCAATAATGTTTAGATCACGGAATAATATAAGTTTCTCTATAGGAAACTTTGCATGAGAGAAGATGGTAGACAACAAGTATGTATAGTTGGACTGCAAGAATTTGAGGTGTCAGACGTGCAAATTGTCAAGGAATACATTGAGAGAGGAAATGCTACTAGAAGCACGGGATGTACCGGTGCAAACGAAGAGTCTTCAAGGTCACATGCTATTTTACAACTTGCCATCAAGAAACACCCTGAGATAAAGGAGTCAAAAAGGAACAATGACGGGAATGAATCTAAAAGTGGGAAGGTTGTGGGAAAGATTTCTTTTATTGATCTGGCTGGCAGTGAAAGAGGTGCAGACACAACTGACAATGACCGGCAAACTAGGTACATTAGATATGCAAGGGCAAAAAGTGTGGAGAAACCATTCCCAAGGCCTATTTATGTTTTTTTCCCTCGAAACCCGCTTTGATTTTAGCTTGTTCTGGATATCTCTAATTTCAATTCTTTCCAGGATTGAGGGTGCAGAAATTAATAAGAGCCTTTTGGCTCTTAAGGAGTGCATTCGTGCCCTGGACAATGATCAGATCCATATACCATTTCGTGGGAGCAAACTCACTGAAGTGCTACGTGACTCTTTTGTTGGAAACTCGAGGACTGTTATGATCTCATGTATTTCTCCGAATGCAGGTTCATGTGAACACACACTCAATACTCTGAGATATGCTGATAGGTATGTTTGTTTACATAATGAGCCTTCCTTTGTGGCATTACATTGTATTTATCCTTTTGTTAACTAAATAATGATTATTGTTATTCGAATGACTAGGGTTAAAAGTCTTTCCAAAAGCGGTAATCCTAAAAAAGATCAGGCTGGTACTTCTTTACCACCAAATAGTAAGGATGCTACTTCAGCATCTTCTCCTCCAACTACCACAGATGTAGAAGTTGTTTATGAGCAACAACAGGAAGCAAAAGTTGTTGATTCAAATCGAAGGGTTGTAGAAAAAGATGTTTATACTGTTGACTTTGACAAACAATCAGCTGATACAGAAGAAATTGGACTATCTTCTGTCCCAAAGGATAGGGATAGATTCGAAGTAAATAATTCCTACAGTGGTTCTACAAAAAGAGTTTATTCATCAAATTCTCAAAATTCAGCTGATACGGAAGAGAGAGTGCAGAAGCTGTCACCGCCTCACAGAAAAGTTACTAGAGAAGAAAAAATTGATAAGGTTGTGGGGAACTTGGCTAAGAAAGATGGTGGGCGATCTGATTTGTTGAGTACAAACTCTAGGCAGACGAATGATGTTAATTATAACAACTCAAATAATGCTAGACATAAACAATATGATCCCGAGCCTCCTGATGAGAATATCAATGCAGTACTCGAGGCAGGCCATCCGTGTGGTTATTGTTTTTATCATATTAGTCTATTAGGTGCTCCTTTCTGGATTTACTTCATTCTTTGTATACTTTTGGTTTTATTACAGGAGGAAGAGGCTCTAATTGCTGCTCACCGAAAAGAAATCGAGGATACTATGGAAATTGTTCGTGAAGTAAGTAAACTTGCACTTGATTAGCTGTCAACTTTTTTTTGTTTATTTTAGCATTTTCTTGACGGGGCACGTACATTGCAGGAAATGAAGCTTTTGGCAGAAGTGGACCAACCAGGCAGCCTGATTGACAATTATGTGACCCAGCTAAACTTTGTGCTTTCACGCAAGGCTGCTGGTCTGGTGAGCCTTCAGTCTCGCCTTGCCAGGTTCCAGCATCGATTGAAAGAGCAAGAGATACTGAGTCGGAAGAGAGTTCCTCGTTAATGTGTCTGTTTGTTCTCTTGCTTTACTGCATCCAATCCCGTCACATAACTATGTCTCACATGCATTCAGCCGCTTGAAGGTCTCGGGGATAAGAAATTCAGCATTGCATAAACCTCTGCCGTGTCTTGCAGGTAACGATGTTATTGCTTCGTACGTGTTTACCTGCTAACACGATTGCAACGAGGATTCGTTTTCATACTTCTATGGTCATTGAATTTGTCCAAAAATGTATCTGTTTAAATGAATCTGATGTTTTCTTGTTCAGTTTGACATGGGCTTTATGGCCTTCTTTGTTGTTTACGTGTGACGAGAAAAAAAATGAGAAGAATATAACCAAGCTTAATATATATAGGTGTCCAATTCCAATTCCAAAGTGTTACAATAGAATCTCTCTCGAATCTGACCTATGTAGCAATCAGGATGGTTATTTGATTCAGATTTGATTTGATTTTATACTTCAGGTTCCTTTTGAAAATTTAGTTTTGGGTTTGTTTGAGTTTTGTAAGGGATAAGATTGGGTCATGTTAGAGTTTATTTGACTTGATCGGATGTAATAGTAAAATTAAAATTGTATTTTAAATATATAGAAATAATTATTATAATATCCCTATCTCTCTTTTTTCAATATTTTTTATTTTATCAAATAAAAATAAAAAATTATTTGTATTATGTAAAGTTGTAATCATGTTTTTATTATAAAATCTAAATTAAATTTGTGTCGAATGAAATATTATCAAACATTGAGTTGTATTTAGGTGAAGACTTTGAATTTTTCGCACATTATATAAATAAGTGTCTAAGTTTAATTTTAAAAATAAAAAATACATTGGAATATATTTATTTCTATTATTTTATGATTAAATTGTTGATTATAAATCGACTTATGTGAGTGGAATATATTTTGAGTTCAGACCAAAATTCACTAATGTTTATGTAGTAGGTAAAAGTAAACTCAATGAAACGGTGCGTTATGAAAAAATGAAAACAAATCAAAACGGGTCGGGTCGGGTTTTTACTTGAATTTTGAAGAATCTCTCTTATCTTACCTTCTTGTTCGTATAAACCCTTCATAAACCCTAAATTCTTCAATTCTCTTTTTGATTAATTCCTTTAAATTTTTAATTTATTTCTCAACTTTTGATTTGACATTTCAAATGTATACATGAAGATGGTCTTCAGAAATCCAGGTAAAATTTTCAACCTATAAAAAATTTGGATCTTTAAGCTTAACAGTATAAAAACAAATGAAATTTATGTCTTGGGGTTTTCTATTTATTTTTTTTTCTGTCATTTTCATGTGTTTTTAAATCCTAAATTTGCTAATTTCATCTTTTCTCGAGGACTGCAGGAATAAGTCTTCGTGTTCGTACGAATTGTTCTCATATTTTCAGTGCTTGTAAGAATCTATCTTCGTTCTCCAGTACGCCTTCATCGGAATTGTATAAGACATCTGTTGCTTTTGAGGGTAAGGTTAATAGTATTCAAGAAAACGCAAGTAGAATTCAAGGTGTAAAGAATGAAGTAGATGATGTGTGTTGTATCTTAGAGAGCGGTCCATGGGGACCCGCCATTGAAAATGCTCTGTCTTCGCTCAACGAGAAGCCTCAACCCGGTTTGGTAATTGGGGTTTTGAGGAAGTTGAAGGATGTTAATCTAGCAATAAACTATTTTCGATGGACTGAGAGGAAAACCAACCAAGCACATTGTCCAGAAGCTTACAATTCGCTTCTCATGGCGATGGCTCGGAATGAGAAGTTCGATTTCCTGGAACAGGTTCTTGGAGAAATGAGTGTCGCAGGATTCGGCCTGTCGAACAGTGCCTGCATTGAGTTGGTAGTTAGTTGTGTCAAGTCCCAAAAGTTAACAGAAGCTTTTGATATTATACAGACAATGCGAAAGTTCAAATACCGACCGGCCTTTTCAGCTTATACCACTTTGATCGGTGCTTTATCCGCTGTGTTTGAATCCGATCTTATGCTTACTTTGTTTCATCAGATGCAGGAACTAGGTTATGAAGTTAGTGTCCATTTGTTTACTACACTTATACGCGTGTTTGCCAAGGAAGGGCGTGTTGATGCTGCTCTTTCTCTGTTGGATGAGATGAAGAGCAACTCTTTTGAAGCCGATGTTGTTCTTTATAATGTCTGCATAGACTGCTTTGGTAAGGTAGGTAAGGTGGATATGGCATGGAAATTCTTTCACGAGATGAAAGCACAAGGTCTAGTGCCCGACGACGTGACTTTCACGAGCATGATCGGTGTTTTATGCAAAGCCAATAGGCTACAAGAAGCTGTGGAATTATTTGAGCTGATGGAGCAGGATCGAAAGGTCCCCTGTGCTTATGCGTATAACACCATGATCATGGGTTATGGGTCGGCAGGAAAGTTTGATGAGGCGTACAGTTTACTAGAAAGACAAAAGGCAAAGGGGTCCATTCCGAGTGTGATCTCGTATAACTGCATTCTTACTTGCCTTGGGAAGAAGGGGAAAGTGCAGGAGGCATTGAGGGTCTTTGAAGAGATGAAGAAAGATGCCGTGCCCAACCTTCCAACTTATAACATTCTTGTAGAAATGCTTTGTAAGGAAGGTAATCTTGAGGATGCTTGGAGGATTCGGGATGCCATGAAAGAAGCTGGTTTGTATCCCAATCTTAGCACTGTAAACATAATGATTGATCGACTATGTAAAGGACAAAAACTCGATGAGGCTATTTCTATATTTGAAGGAATGGATCATAAAGTTTGCTGCCCTAACGAGGTTACGTTTTGCTCCCTTATTGATGGCTTAGGCAAGCATGGCAGAGTAAATGATGCCTACAGACTTTACGAGAAGATGCTGGATTCCAATAAGATCCCGAATGCCGTTGTATATACATCCCTTATCAGGAACTTCTTCAAATGTGGCAGGAAGGAAGACGGTCATAAGATATACAAAGAAATGCTGCGTAGGGGCTGCACTCCTGATCTTATGCTCCTAAATACTTACATGGATTGTGTTTTTAAAGCCGGAGAAATTGAGAAGGGTAGGCGTTTGTTTGAGGAAATAAAGGCTCAAGGATTTGTTCCTGATGTGCGAAGCTATTCTATTTTGATACATTGCCTTGTGAAAGCAGGTTTTGCACATGAAACCTATCAATTGTTTCATGCGATGAAGGAGCAAGGCTGTGTATTGGACACCCGTGCTTACAACACCGTGATTGATGGATTCCGTAAGTCGGGTAAGGTTAACAAAGCTTATCAGCTGCTAGAGGAAATGAAGTCAAAAGGTCACCAACCCACTGTTGTAACCTACGGTTCTGTCGTTGATGGTCTTGCTAAGATTGATAGGCTTGATGAAGCATACATGCTCTTCGAAGAAGCAAAAGCACAGGGCATAGAGTTGAATTTGGTTATCTATAGTAGTCTTATTGATGGGTTCGGGAAAGTCGGGAGAATAGACGAAGCATATCTAATCTTGGAAGAACTGATGCAGAAGGGTTTGACACCTAATGTATACACATGGAATTGTTTGCTCGATGCTCTGGTTAAAGCGGAAGAGGTTGATGAAGCCCTTGTCTGCTTTAAGTCTATGAAAGAATTGAACTGTGTTCCGAACCACATTACTTATAGCATTCTCATAAACGGTCTTTGCAGAACCAGAAAATTCAATAAGGCATTTGTGTTTTGGCAAGAGATGGAAAAGCAACAGTTAAAACCGAACACCATCACTTACACCACCATGATCTCCGGACTTGCAAAGGCCGGTAATGTTGAAGAAGCTCATGGACTCTTTCAGAGGTTCAAGGCAAACGGGGGTATACCGGATTCTGCATGCTACAATGCCATCATAGAAGGGTTAAGCAACGCGAATAGGGCAATGGATGCATATAGACTTTTTGAAGAAACTCGACGGAAAGGTTGTAACATTCATACGAAAACCTGCATTGTTCTTCTAGATGCATTGCACAAAGCCGAATGTCTCGAGCAGGCAGCTATCGTGGGGGCTGTCTTGAAGGAAACAGCGAAGTCTCAACATGCTTCAAAATATTGGTAACATGCTTTGGTTTGGTGTTGGAGAGGTCAATTAATGCTTAATGAAGCGATCTTACTCCATGTTGCTGGTGAAGCAATATGGTAGGCCTGGACAACATTACTAGTAACCCACTTCTATTGATGAGCACGAGCTTAAGCAAAGGTATTTCCTCATCCTATTAAGTGTTCCATATGGTTATCTAAAGCTATATGATTGCATTTAGTTTCGTGTAGAGTAGTCGTCTGAAGGAAAGTTTTATGCATATAATTTCTTATGAACGTCTAAAAATGAGTTCTATACTGATGCAATACGGTTCCTGGATTTCAAATATAGTCCACTAGCTGTATATAGGATCTGATCTGTAGTAAATTTTCAATCCGGTGAACATGGTGAACGAAAAAAAGTAGCTACGAAAACCAATCTGGTTGAAACTTTTTCTTTGACATTTTTTCATTCCAACGACTGATATGAATCTTTTAAAGAAATCTTCATCCTCATATAGATCCACATACACATATATTCGTTGTTTTTATAGTACAAGATTCTTGGTGACATTATACTGATACGGATCGATATAGGTGCTCTCTCTGAGGTCGTTTCTAAGGATCAAGAAGACAGATTCCCTCTGCAGACAAACAAAAACAGCAGCTAGTGAAGACAGACCACTTATATATTTTGATTATTTTACAGTTTTGCACTTTGAGGCATACAGAGAAAGCCATTGCAAATGCTCACATTTGAATATCTATTGAATCATACTTTAAGGCAGAGGAGCACAATGGGATAAATTTAGGGGTCATATTTTCTTTGTTTCAATTTATGAAACATCATCATTTTATGTAAGGTTAATTGCATTATGTGTTTCTAAACAATATCTCAAATTTTAATTTGGTTTTCGATTTTTAAAAAACGTTCGGATCAAAGGCTTCAAAGTATCAATATCATATTAAGAAAGGATAATATGTTAAACTTTTTTTTTTGTATAATCATCTGTATCTAACTTATTAATTGATTAATTCAAATCATATAATATAGAAGTTCATTACGTGAACAATTTTCTCAACCCCACAATGATTTGAACTCTTAATTTTATTTAAAGAATATTTTCAGAAAACACTTTATATGGTAAAAATGGTTTAGATACTTAAAAAATTAACTTATGCCACGTGTTCTATCATAAATGGAAATAGTATATTTCCATCTTTTATAATTCGACCGTTAGGAAATTTTTTAAAAAGGAAATTCCAACGTCTCTTTTCCATTTCCTTCCAATATTTAAATTGTGAAACGTTTTTCTCTGCCACATTCAATCTCTCATCCCTTTTAAGTCTGAAATTCACAGCAAAACAAAAATCAGCTCTCCTTTCAGATTTCATAGCAAAAATGGCGTTAAGACCCATTGGAAATGCACTCCCAACCACACTAGAAAGACCCAAAAAACAAGGCAAAGTGTCAATTCCAATTCAAACCCAGAAAAAATCATCCGATTTTGGTGTCGCTAATGACGAAAACAAGGCTCCTTTACCACCACCATCTGCAGAGGTCTCCATTGATTACATATCTTCCGAGGATCTCAAGCCTTTTCAAGAACCAGAATCCAAAATCAAAGTAATTCCCATTTCCACCATACTAAATGTAAAACTCTGTTTCTGATTCCTGTTTTTAATTGTAATTTTTTTTGTAAAAAAAATCAGACTTTAGTTGAAGGGTTTGAGTCAAAGGATTGGGTTAAGGTTTGCGAGTCTTTGAATGATGCGAGGCGTTTCTCTTTATATCACTCCTCACTACTACTTCCGATCTTGTAAGATTCTCAATTTTTTGAACATTTTTGGTGGTGGGTTTTTTATGCTGATAAAGTGTGTGTGATTATGACAGAGAGAAGGCGATATCTGTCGTGGTTAAGGCAATGAGTAACCCACGAAGTGCCCTTTGCAAGACCTCGATTATGGCTGCTTCAGATATCTTCAATGCATTCGGTGAAAAACTGCTTGATTTCACTGATTCTGGTGCATTTGATCAGTTGGTGAGTGCCCCTTTTTGAGGTCTCTAATTTCCTGTTTTGAGTTGTTTAAAATGTTAAATCTATGGTTTGGTTTACAGATACTGCAATTGTTACTGAAAGCTTCTCAAGACAAGAAGTTCGTATGCGAAGAAGCAGATAGGTCGTTGAAAGCAATGGCTAATTCCATTGCTCCTTTGCCTCTGTTTAAGAAACTTAGCGGATATGTCAACCATTGCAACCTTAGAGTCCGCGCCAAAGCTGCCATTTCCATTTCAAACTCTGTTTCCAAGATGGTAATGAACATTTCATAGAATGCGTTTTACACAGTGTCTCACTCTTTGGACATTATAATTACATATGGTTATCAATTGCAGGGTGTGGAAGAAATGAAAGAGTTTGGGTTCGTTACTCTGCTTCAAATGGTTGCAAACTTGCTGAACGATAGACTCCCTGAGGCCAGAGAAGCAGCAAGAAGCATTGTGTTTTCTGTATTCAAGACATTTACAGAAGATGAAGACGAGAATCCAGAGGAGGCGTGGCAAAACTTTTGTCTAACTAGCTTGTCACCCATTCAGGCTCAGTCCATGATAAAAGTTATCTCTTCATAGATAGGATTAAGAGTAAAAGTTTTTAGCAGAAGCTTACCAGGTTGTGGTAGAAAGCTAGGGTTCATAGTTCATGTAAATGATGTCTTTACATGATTTGGCCATTAACTAGTTTCATCCACTTTATTTTCGCCCTTTCTGTAATATGGAATAACACATTTTCGGTTATTTCTTCTTTAATTAATGGAAGTCGACTGAATTTCATGGATTTTTCAAGTTAGGAATTCACCTGCAGATGATAATTTCTTGGATTCGGATGTCGATTTCAAATATTGGTATTTGTAATAAAGAGTTGCAGAGCATAAATCTGGAATTCTTCTTGAAGAAGCATAAATGAATCAAATAATCGAAAAGGTAACAAAATTTTCGAGACTGTACGTACTTCACACAATCACTGCAACATTGCGATCAGTTGATGTTCATGTGGGGTGGTAATTCGATCACTCTGGTCGGACAACTCATTAAGAAGTATGCCTGTAAGCTTCAGGTGAAAATGTGGCTACTGGACTTAAGATCGAGGATCAGATTGTGGTAGGGAAACGCTTGCTTTTGGCCAGAAGTGCAGAGGCTACGAGATCCCAAGGCAATACAGCATATTGAGCAAAATCAGACCTCATTCGGATTGTCCAACTTACAGACAGTCACAGTTCTCTATCGGACGTAGTTCTTCATGGGGTTCGTGTCGGGATTGAACAACAGGCAGAGTGGACAAATCAGTATCAAAACAAGCAGCTCGGACCAATTACATGTAGCACTGGTCTCTCTGTTTCCAATTCCAGCCTCTATCATTCGGATGGTCTGTCCTGGTTCTGATTTTAAAAGTTCTGCACATTAGCATTTATATTATTATAAAGGGTGCCACTTTAAACTTTGGTGGTGCTAGATTTTGTTTAGCTTAGCAATTTAAATTTATTTTAGCAACTTAGTAGTGTGTCATGAGCTGAAACTCCAATGAAATAGAACCTACTTTTTATCTTGAAAATATGAAATAGAGCCTACTTGTTCAATGGTGTTGAGCAACTTTATTCATTGTATAAATTATTCTATGCAAGCCAAGCAAAGTCAAGCTTAACTTGAAATTCAAGGGTTCTCATTTTAGACTCTGAATTCTATTTGAGATAAAGATGGAATTTCTCAAAATTTACTCAAATAGGCTTTGAGTAGTCTCATTTACCTCCAAAATGATGATGATTTGATTATTAAACTGGTTAAATCATGATAATAAAAAACTCATACAAGATCCCAAACAGCCACTCAAACAATAATAGGAATAACGAATCATCTCAGATTCTACTTTACAGGGATAAAAAGCCACATGCCAGTCAGAATCCTTGTTGGCTGAAGTTCAAATATATTTTTTAAATCGCTTATTGGAGCTGAGCTCCCGAATTTTCTAATGGCAGCAACTCAGATTCCTCCAAGTCCTCGGCGTGGATCTGTATATCCTGATAGAACGCAAAACAATTATTATCGGTTGGTTTGTTTCAGAATTGCAATGTTCGAGTTGCACATGATGCACTCCGGAAAACCATTAATCTTAAATAAAGGATAATAAGTTGACACCTGAGCCTGCAGTAGCTGATGTGGTTGCTGGTCTTGTGCCATTGTGTAGGGTTGGGGCTGTGACATTCTGTAATAAGGCTCCTTGAGGTCGAGTTTGCATGATGAGGTCTGAAGAATTCCTCCTTGTTCGGCCCCGGGTCCCCACATTTTAGCTATAAGAGTTGATACATACTTCGTTAGAAAAACAAAACGAAACACAGAAACCAAGCTCAAAAGTCGAAACCAACCTGACAATGTTAGATATATGGTATAACTTTGAGCGTTATGGGCAATCATGTGAAGTCGGCCTGTAATTTCTTGCCCGGCCATTACGTAAATTGGCTGAGAAAGAACACATCGTATCTGGTACCAGTGGGTTGTAGGAGCTCCAGGGGCAGTGGTAAGCCATCTTTGCACAGAACTGTTGGTAAACCATTTCGATGGAAGTAAGATAGAATGAAACCGTAAACTGATGAAAATGCAAAACTTGAAAATATTACCTCCCATTAAACAGGACATCAAACCAACAGGCTAACCCGTGCACTCTAGTTCCAACAGATGCTATGAATTTCAATGGAACATCTATTTCATACAAGTCCTCTTCCTGCAACAAGACAAACATCATGATGACTACATGTTTAACTAATAAACATCTAACATAGTCCTGTATTCAGAGAAAGGAAGCCTAAATCGAACAACTTTGATTCAGAAATATGGTCTTATATCCCATGGATATTAAAGTCATCCTACAGAACAATGGTATATAATGCAAGGCAGTCTTGTCTAGGAAAATTGTAACATGGAAAACAAATGCTATACAGAACTTTGATTCAAGGAATACACCATGGAATTTACTAGAAGAGTTAAATAGTTTAATAAGAGGCACGAGTCAATGACTCACCCATACAGCCATACCTTTACTTCATTGAAGTCAATTACATGGCACATTGGAGGAGACACTAATAATCTTGGATCAAATGCATCCACCACAGGCTGAGATGAAAGCAAAAGGCATTCCATTAAATTTGGTTGGAACAGAAAGCAATGTCAATGGAGTAACCAAAAAAATGTGAACGAAGCCCAAAACAACTACCAAAGAAATTTTATAGGCATGTATTGAGAAAAACACCTAAACCTTGCATTCTACTGACAGTTTTGTAAAAGTTCACATTTTCAGTCCACGAATGCACGTGATTGTCTATAAAACAAACCTGAGAGAAGTATCCCTGGAATGCGGACCCATATAAAGGTGTGAGATCAACACCATAGTAGTTTTGTTGCTGCCAGAAAAGAGCCTGCAATTTTTCCGGGTTAGGGGGAGGAACAGAAAAATAGATATAATACAAAATTAAATGGAACAGTTCGGGAAAATTGATAGCAAATCTAGGGATATTACAGTTTATGACATGCACAGAAATGAAAACACTGGGGTTGACATGCGAAAGCAAGTATTACTAAGCATACATAAATAATACGTTGCAATGGAGTTTCTGGTTGCAAACCATAAGTACACAGTTTTTAAAAGCTTTAAAACCTAAGCATATTTCACTTTTGTTTTTTTCTTTAAACAGCTTCCAAAATTTGTGAAACCCATAAGGTTGATTGTTTTTTAAAATACAATGCTCTAGGAAATATCCGACATGGATCATACTACAACAAACAATAACTTTTTAAGTAATTCTCTTAATGAGACCGGAGGAAGAAAAAGATTCTCGTGAACAAGTCATGAGATGTCTTAGATCAACTTTCTTCAAAGAAGAATAATTTCACATAGGAATGTATAAAAAGCAGATATTACTACAACAAAATAATGTCAAATACATACCTTATTTGCAATTTCAACAAATAAATATTCATCACTGAAAGGGGCCATATGTATCCTACAAGATTAAGATATCATGAGGCTAACCCAAGTAAAAAGACTAAGCATTTTACAGCTGATGATCAAAATATAAATCGATGAAATTAACAACACGAACACAACATATCCCCAAAACAAAAGGGGGGATAGCATATAAAATAAAAACATTAAATTAATAACCAAGATGTACCATAGGATGAAGGCATGTCAACAATCATAAAACGGAATTAACCAGTTTTAGCATGATAATTCCTTAAAAAATGGTAAAGTAAGATCACAGAGAAATAAAATTCAAATCTTTATTTAAAGTGAAAGTCCTAAAAGCATGGGGATAATTTTATCTGCAAATAAAAGAACATTTATTATACGACTTGAGAAACAAGATGATTCCATGGTGTAGCTTTTACCTTCCTATTGAAGGAAACATTTTCCCATTGGGCACAAGAAACCGATCTCTTGCAATTATGTAGGATTCCAACATTCTCTCATTAACTAACAAGGTGCCTGCAAGTAAAAAAATGTAATTAAAGAATCTTTGCTTCAATGAAAACTATGTAGCGATATACACTAAATAATTCCATCACGTCTTAAAAGCATTTTTATGTTGACTAAAAAAAGGTCATTTCCCTGCAATAAAGCATGCATGGAAGCAAGAATTAGTGAGGCATCAGTGTCGTGAGATTTCCATCATAAACATAATGACAAAAGCAAAGCCTTGCACACCAACATACCCATTGGTTCAGAGATCAGTATATCTGCTTTCTCGGGCAACTCAACTTCCTCAATTTTACCTTTGATTACCTATATTTTACATGACATTTTATAACCAAGCAAGATCAGTCTGAAAACCGCAGAGTGTAGCAGCAAAATGAAAGGACAAGCACATACAGTAATCCGCTGCCCTAAGGTGGGATTCCCAGCAATAAGTTTTCGAGCGTATTCTGCCATTTCAGAAGCTTCAACAGCATAAACATGTTTTGCACCAGCCTGATTGGGAAAATAAAAGGAATTTGGGCATCAATCTACAAACCACGGGAAAAGTAATAGCAAATATACAATCAAAACAGACCAAAAGGTTGAGATTACCTGTGCAGCGAATAATGACAAAATACCACTACCAGCACCAACATCAACCACCACCCTACCCGCAAAATCTACACGGTTCTCAATTACAGCAGCATAATAGGTTCCTAGAGAAAATAAAAACAGTCAAATAATGTCAGCATATGAAATTATTGTCCTATAGCTATGGTTTGAAAATTTTCTTTTGTATGTTGATCATACATATAGCATAGAATCCCAAAGCAGTACATATGTTGTTAGCATCATCTATAAAATTCAAAGTGAACTTGTAACATAAAATAAAAGGAAGCATTGAAACAAAGCTCTGTGATATAACCTGTCCTCACATAATCCTGTAACATATTTTGCTGGTGTAGCAACTGTCCATAATAGTGGAAATACATTTTAGCAGAAGATGGTTCAATTTTATTATCGAACTTGCTCCTAACAGCAGAAATGGTTCCATTTGGTAAATTTGTTCCTGTATGAGAAGGAAAAAATAATAAAGATCAATTAAAAGCCTATATAGCAGTCAATTTTTATTTGCATGATCCATGTCGAAAATTAGAACCTTGAGTGACATCTACATTCTGCCATTGCGCAAATGCAGAATGGAAGTCCCTGCTCTCCTCCTTGTTTCTAAACTGGATAGTGACTCCCCGTGAATATGATTTCTGGTTCAAAAGAAATAGCACAAAAAGCATGTAACATCTGACAAGTTAAAACCATACAACTAAGAAGAATTTTCACACACAAACACACCTTAACCACTGACCAACATTTTACCATGAACCCGAAATTTGAAAAACACACACGAAACATATGCATTCCTCCTATTGTTTTCGACTTCAAGAACATAAGGCAAAAGCTGAAATGACATTATTACCTCTTTGTTACTATCAGAACTTTCGGAAATGCAAAGCCATTGAACAGGTCCCAAGTTGAATAGCTGAAAACAATAAAATAAAGAACAAATTTCAACCATATTACACTCTTCGCAGCTATCAGTGACTAAAAGTTATACTTCAAAAGTAGTAAATTTGAATAATCCAAACACCCATTTCACTTCACTATGCTTAATAAACAGCCAATATACAAAACGTCTAGTCATTTTGAAACAAAGCCAATACCAAAAAGGGGAAATTTCATAATCATGTGCACGCCTTCAATGCCACAGAAAAGTAACATAGTCCTTCGCTAAACCAAAAAAATCTATTTTTTCTTTGTTAAAGAGGATAAACCAAAAAAAAAACTACCCAATATTTGTCACCCCTTTTTTAACCCTGGCAGCGCATTCCCGTTTTCTCGAGAATCAAACAGCTCTCTGTTTCTCTTACCCGTGAGGTTCCGAGATTGAAATCGAAGCCATCGATAAAATTTGAATCTTGGCAAAATCGAAGCTCTGCAACTCCGCGATCAGCACAGAATCGTACAACGACTGGAGTAGTCGAGGATGAAACCGGTGAAGAAGACAGTTCGGAAACTGCCGCCAAGGTGAACTCCGAGCGCTTGGGTTTTATCCCAGCTGAAGCCTCCATTATATCAATAGAAATTTGCCTACTTTAAATATACAAAAACAAAGAATAAATATAGGAACCTATCAAATATATTTCCGAATTAGGGTTTTTGTCAAAGAAAGGAATAGATTTGAGAGAGGATGGAGGGGCAAAGCTTTAGAGAGCCGCCGCCTAGTGAGAGACAGAACAAAGACAGTAGCTTTAAGCTGATTTATTATGGAGACAGAACAAAAGGCTGTTCCATTCTTAGTTTAATTCTTCTCTCAGTCCTTATACTCTTAAAAATATTACAATCTAATCCCTTTTGATGTTCAAATTTTACATCAGATTATGAAATTTAAAATAAGTGTAGAGGACTTTTGGAAGTTAGATGGTGGCCAAAAGAAAAAAAATATTTAGACATGTAATTGAAATTTGGATGTACTTATAAATAACAATATATATTTATAAATAACAATTAATTAATAATTCATATATACTAATATTTTTTAAAGTTATTCCACTATTTTTAAATACATATTTTTACCTTATAAAATATTTAAAAATGATTATAAACTACATAAAAATTCAAATCGATTAATATGATTTTTAAACTTATAAATTATATATAGTCCAAATTTAAACGATATTGAGATTTTTACCTTTGAAATTTAAACGATATTGAAATTTGAAAAGGAAAATTGATGAATGACCAATATGAAAAGACACAAATGATGACTATAAACACTTGGTACCAAGGTCATCGATCAAATATAAAAAATTTTAGCATTAAGCGAGGTTGACTCAGCTGGAACACTGCTGCCATGGAAGGAACGACCCCAACAAAGCTTGAATACTATGATCAAATGTTCAAACTTCAATCCAAAGCGACACTTGTTCATTACTTCAAGGTCACTCCTTTATCCAATTTCCTATCTGGATTTCTTTTTTCCATATTCATTGACGATGATGGAAGGAAAGCTTTGATTTTAGACAACACAATCTTCCATCCACAAGGTGGTGGTCAACCTTCAGACACAGGTTTCGTTTGTGTCACAAATTCCAACCTCAGATTCTGCGTGCAAGATGTTCTAAAGATGGAGTAACTTGGTTTCATTTTTAATTTCTAATTCCTTCCCTTCTACTAGGGCGAAAGCCGGAAAATTTTTATCGGAGGGTGCAAATAAACTCAAATACAGATATAAACGAGACACCACCTGGACATCGAGAAAAAAGAAACTTTCTCATAACTTGAGCATGTTGGAAGACAAAATATGACAATATCTTATCAATTGGTTCAGATAAAGGACTTGGAATTGCAGCCTAAGAAACATGACAACAGTTCATAATACAAGAATGATCATTTGAGTAATAACCAATCTAGTTCTCTACTTCCTTGCCATTTTCCTTTATGTGTGGAGTTTCAACTTCCTCGTCCTTTTTTCCAACCTTGGGATCTTCGGCCTCTTTAGCACCTTCTGAGATATCCTGCACCTGCGAAGATTTCCAAAGGATTCAACCTAGGTACGGCATGCTACTTCTCCAGAATCATAGATCAATACGAATAAACTAGAATAAGGAAATATGTTACTCCGACTCTCCATTGTTCTTTTCATGTACGAGTCAATGCATATCTAGACATGAGTACTAGGAAATAAACACATATCCATGTCCAATACTCACACCCGAATCTGAGCGAATGAAAACAAAGGTTTTTTTGGTAACTTACCCCCAAATTTCTCAAGCTAGCAGTAACATCTTCATGTTGCTGATGGAGGGTGTTCCTCAGTTCTTGAAATTCCTTATTTCAAGAATGAAACATTTTAGGTAACTTATTTTCCTCGTTTGTAATGAAAATTCTTTAATAGTAGAAGCAACTATGATGCTGGACTGCTTTTTCTCAAAAACATAGGAAAATTCAAAAATCAAATAAGTGTATCAATGTCAGATACATATCTATATCCGACACTCACACCTAAGCTGGCTGATTAACATAGCCAAGCACTTACTGTCCGGAGTTGCTCCACTTCAACATTAAGCGTTTTCTTCAGGTCTGTCAGTTCCTGCAAGAGGCATGCCAATCGGCCTAAGAAATATCTAAAATCGGGAATAAGACAAGATATTTATTGCTGGATTGCAAGTGTTTTTAGTCCAAAATCCGTTCTTCCATCAATATTTTCAAACAATAACTTAAGCCTTTAAATCCTCAGTCTCCCAATCATTCAGCTGAAGGATTTACCTAGCAAATCACCAGTTATATCCTAAATGCCCCAAAATTTCCCTAAAACTATCATTTTTGCAACTATCCAGTACTTCAATTAGCAGCAGAAACATATATAAAGTAATCTCAATTTGCATTGCTTCGTTCAATCACAGTTGTGCACATAAAACACAGGGATGAAGGTTTAAAACCAGGTTTTGAACCTATATTATCAAGACTCAAGGCAGTGTAGAATAGGAGTATGTATTCAACCAGGTAGACTCGATTTTTCAAAGTTTTTTCATGCATCTCCATACTCGTATCTAAACACATGCTGGAACCAAATGTCTGGCACCAATACCTTAGGAAGAACGAAAAGTCCGAATAACATAGATATCAAGCTAGGTTTTCCCCAGACTTCATATTACATTCATAGAAAACAAAAAGCACACAATGTTAAATACCTTCAACTTCATTTTACAGTAAAAGATCCTGCAAATCCAACTGTTTAATACCTATTGAGCTTGAAATGAATTACAGAACCCCACAGATTTCCTTTTCAATCATTTTTCTATCACTCTGATATATTACCAGCATGAATAAACACAAAACAATTTAAAAAAATCGTGAAAATTTGTAAATAAACCAAAAGTAAGCTTACATCACGGTAAACCTTAACTTGGGTATCCAATTTTGATCTCCAATTTTGCAGATCCTATTGGGAAAATGACGAAAAAAATCTCGTTTAGACTCAGAATTCAAATCAATATAAACCAAAATAAAGAGAAATGTGAAAAAGCAAAAGAGGAAAGGGTTATATTTTCCATAATTGCCTGTTTCAACCCTTGAATTCTACTGAGTAGCTCAGCCCTTGATTCATTCAATTCCTAAAACTCAGCAACAAAAGTGAAGTTAGAACCTGAATGAATCGAACCAACACACCTTTTCCCTAGAAAAATGAAGTAAATAATCATTAAACACAGTTTTTTTTTTAAAAAAAAAAAAGGGAGAAAATTCAAAACTTACTGCAATTTTTGAACTGACTGGAGTGATGTTCTCCTTCTTCTGTCAAATGGGTAAACAAAAATTTGATTAACATTTCCCAAAAAGCAAAGATCTTCAAGCTTTTATGACAATGAAAAGAAGTTTAAAAGTTAAAACGAAAAGAGTACATGAGCTAGAGGAGCAGGGATGGAAACAGAAGGAGCTGGATCAGGGGACGCCATTCGCAACAATTAGAAAACAGAGATTATTATCTGATTAACCTGCAACAATGAGAAATGGATTTGATTTCATGAACTACAAATTTGAATTTGTGATGGGGTCTGTTTGGGCGGCGGAATTTATATATATATTTTATATTTTATTGATAATAACTTTCTAATTATTATTTTATAGATAATAATCGTTTTTTAATTATTAAAATAAATAATTCGTGCTATAAAATATCTTATTAAAATATAAAAAATGTGAATAAATAGTATGTTATAATTATTTTAAAGATTGTTATAAAATGTTAATATGCATTATTTTTACTTATTTATAAAACTTTTATATTCTAAAATTAATAAAAATTGTGTAATAAAAATATATATTATTTTTTAAAATTTAAATATAAAACTTAAAAATAATATTATTAAAAAAATCACCGAGCATGTTAACAAAATCATCGCTTTGCTTTATTAAAAACAAGGGAACAAAAGCAAACACGGCCTTAAAAATATGAAAAAAAAAAGTAGACATCAGACGCTAACGTTTGAACTAGAAGTCTAGAACAAGCAAGCTCCTTGCCTTTTTCACTGTTCTGTCTCTCTTTCCTCTCTGATCAGCTCGTAAGCTAACTCGGTTAACCACAACACAGAAAAGAAATGAGTCAGGAAGCGTTTATTTATACCTTCGTGGCTCGAGGAACAATGATCTTGGCCGAGTATACTGAGTTCACTGGGAATTTCCCAGCAATCGCAGCTCAGTGTTTGCATAGACTCACTGCTGCTAACAACAGGTTTACTTACAATTGTGATCATCATACCTTTAATTTTCTTGTTGAAGATGGTTACGGTAATTCCCAGAACTCCAATCTCTTTTTCTTTCGTTCTCTGTTTTTTTTCGAGAAACAAACAGGGTAGTGGGATTTTAAAGGTTGAATTGGAGTTTAAAGTTGGTGGATCTAGCTAGAATAGTATAAAATGGGATGTGGGATTTGATGGGGTTTTGTTAAAACATTGGAAAGTTACCTTCTTTTAGTGTATGGATTAGTTTCATTCTGTTTGGTTGGTGAGAAAATGAATTCTTCAACAAATTCTCAGTCAAATTAATTGAAGCTATGAGAAAGAAGAAAGCAATACTAGTATTTTAGAACAATGTTTTCCCATTGCAAATGCCTGTAAATTGTTTGTGCAAAGTTGTTTATCCATTCCTCATATTCATTTAATGCCAAAATTTGACTGAATTGAAACTGGTTTGGAATTGAAGAACTGTTATTATGCGTGCAGCTTATTGTGTTGTTGCCAAAGATGCTGTTGGAAAGCAAGTCTCTCTTGCATTTCTTGAACGTATGAAAGCGGACTTCAAGAAACGCTACGGCGGTGGAAAAGCCGATACGGCTGTGGCCAAAAGTCTCAATAAAGAGTTTGGGTAGGTTCATATCCATGATGCTGATAAATGGTTAATCCTTTAATTTCCTTCAGTCAGTTTACATGAATGTAACATCTCTTTTGTTAAAATGAAACAATATGATATGCAGACCAATAATGAAGGAGCACATGAAATATATCATCGAACATGCTGAAGAAATCGAAAAGCTACTAAAGGTCAAGGCTCAAGTTTCAGAAGTTCAGAGTATAATGTTGGAGAATATCGACAAGGTAAGTACTTTATATGCATAGTTTCAGGCAACCACATTCTTTTCCTTCTGTTGTTCTTTAGACATGATGGTAATGGTGCTGTGGTTGGCGATGTTACATTCTGCATTCACAAATATATCAGAATACCGGAATTTCGGAATAGATAGGCTCAAAAACATAACGAATATCCGGATAATAGATAGGCTGCAAACAAAAGGGTTCCCAACACAATGCTTGAACTATGGTTTAACTTCGCAAGTTCTACTCATTACCTCCAATATGATGATTAGTAGGTTAGAAATCAGTATCAACCATCAATGACACTAAATCCATGAGTGTTTACATGACATTCAATTCTGCATCTCAGGCAATCGATAGAGGAGAAAACCTCAAGACTCTTGCTGACAAAACCGAGAACCTACGTGATCAGGTAAATCCCATTTTCGATGTCAAGCTCGACCGAGATTTTACATAGATCAGTTTTCACATTATTGCCTTTTCTTCAGGCCCAAGCTTACAAGAATCAAGGGACGAAAATCCATCGTAAAATGTGGTATCAAAACCTGAAGATAAAGTTGTTGGTTCTCGGAATCTTTCTACTTCTAGTCCTAATAATCTGGCTTTCCGTGTGCCATGGATTCGATTGCACCGACTAGCAGCGTCTCATGGAGAAGTAAAGCTTGTGATTGTTTTTTTTCTCAAACAGCTTTGATGGTTTGATCAAAATGTCCGCATTTCTTACCATGATTTTGAGTTTGTCTTTAGAGATTTTAGGTCTCATTATCCTACTGTTTCCTATTTGGTGGGAAGTGCAATGATTCTTTAGGGAAAACAATACACTGATGAAGGGCATTGAAGGTAGCATCATTAGGCCTGCTTACTGATGCAGGCTTCAAAATCTTAGCCGGGGGTTAATTTTTGAATTTTCAACCGCGGACACATATAATTCTTTATTAAATAAAAAGATACTGAAATAATTAAGAATACATATGAATAAATATTATAATTACTTTTAAACTATTAAAAAATATTATATTTTTAAGATTAATATTAAGATTCACTCACTTAAGTTATTTGATTGTTCTCCCCTAAATCTGATTTATGAGTTCATCGTTCAAAATTTCCAATTTTTTCTTAATAAACAAACTGCTCAAATGAAATATCCATTCAATGAAATCATGTTTTATGAAATATTATGTTTCTTAAGTAAAATTAAAAGTTCAAATTCATGACATGGAGAAATAAGACACATTGCCATTGGTCCACTAGGAGTAAAACAAGATTGAATTTAGGATAACATCTCATATATAAACAAAATTCATATATGTTCATACGTACTAATGATTTTGCTCATGGTTCACATATCATAGTAAGCCTCGAGTACTCCATATTCATTAAAATTCATATCTAAACATATTTTATCATAACAAAATATCATGGAACACAAATTATTATCGTAACATATACGTTTGTACATGTTCACATATCTTCGTATAATTTTATTTCTTTTTATAAATATCATATAATCGTAGTGCATCAAACATATTTATGCGTATAAGAAGGATAATAAAACACTTTCCGCACTTATCAAATATAGAAGACTCATACTCACAGATGGTAAATTTATGATTTAGTCATTCCATTTTAGGTACTTTATGATTTTGGCTTTAAAGTTTGAATTTTGCACAATTTAGTTAGTTATGTCCTTAAATTTAATTCTTTTAATATAATCATTAGTCATCAATTTAATTCAAATTAGACATGCTAAAGACATAACTGACCATTTGATCAAAAGTTAACTCTAAAATTAAACTTGTCAGAATAAAATATTTGATCAGCGAAATTATATTTTACGACTAGATCAAATTTTAGGATATTACAGTTAATATATTATCATTAAGTCGATTCAAATTCATGTAGATTCTCTTATTTTTGGTACGAGAACCTACCCAAGTATCTAAAAGAAGTACAAAGAAGAACATCATTATTCATTCATAACACACAAGGGAAAACACCCATTCTTATTCACATTACAGTACTTTATATAGACAAAGCAAAATAATCACATTAATTTCTCAAACCCTAATAGTTCAAACCCACAATCACAATTTAAGATCACATCCGTAATACGATGTTATGATCGTTATTTTATTGTTTCGGTTCTCTTCGTCATTAATATATAACTGCAATAAATGCAAAGGTGACAGCAATCATATGTATATATACACACAAACATAAATATTGAACCATTTCTATAATCGTAAAAACAAACAAACGAAAAGAAAGGAGGGTGACAAATAGTGCAGTGCAGGCTGCAGTAAGTGCAACACTACATTTTACGTATCCCTAACTTCGAACATGTTCCGGTTTTTGACGACGATATCGTACATGTGAATGGACTTGAACCTGTTGAAATCCTTCGGGAGAGAGATCAAATGAACGGTGCAGGGCTTATGGAACTGAAGGAGATCAGGGTCATTGTAGTACCTCTCCCACCCGAGGGACAATAGCTTAAGCTCGAGATCCTCGTAGGAAGTGATCACTTCATTGGTAGGAACATGCACGAGCACCTTGCGACGGGCGCTACTGCTCGAACCCTGTCGGCTACCGTCTAGTGGCTCGGCACCAGGGTTCTCGACTAAACGAACCACACCGTTCTTGAAAACCCAAACACCGGACATTATTCGTTTGTCTAACAAAGGGTTCTACAGGGAAGAGATATATGGGTGTGATGGGCTTGTAGGGTACATGTACATATATAAATAGGTGAGTCGTTGAGTTGAGTGAGAGAAGTAAAAGGCTATGCAATGAGGGACAGGGACACGAGAACATTGAACCATGGATGTGGGCATAAACAAGATTGAAGGGAATCCTTGTTTCTTTTTCGGTTTGGTCTTTTAAATCAACCCCACCATGGGGAATCTTTGTCTTTGTTCTTGTTTTTTTGTTGGCTATTGGACGTGAGTGGGACTAATAGTTGCAGAGAAACCTAAACGAAAACAACTTTGCATATTTATACAAAGTGTACGTCATACTATTAGTGTATGTATATATATGTGTGTAATATTTATATTTGTGGGCGTAACTATCAAGAAACTCGTATACACTACGGATTGTCGAGCTAATCTGGAATCCAGGGAGTTATCATGCTGGGCATCATTGAAAAAGGAAGAACACCTTGGTTTTAGTTTATATATATATATATATATATATATATATATATATATATTATTGCTAAGACACCCATGGTTCATATATGCAACATGAATAAATGATGTCTCGCCGAGAAAAGTAACTGGAATATATTGGTTTCTTTAAACAAAATGGACACATATGTATTGATAAGTATTGAGTATAATGATATAATACATTATATTATTAAAAGTAAATAAATTCAAACTTTTAAAATAACATTGTTAGAAGAAATTAATGCAAACCTCAAATACAAACTACTAAAACATTCATAAAAGATTAAAATATGTTAATATGTTAATTTTCATGTGTACAAATATATTTATTTTTTCTTTTATTATAAAGTTAAAGATACCTTTAGGTTTTGAAAGTGATAAAAAAAAATTGATATCGATTATTTCAGTTTACACTGATATCAATTTTAATCGTTAAATGGCCTCTATCTTATCCCTTTTTCCTAATAACAAATATATTTTCATTATCGATTAAACTAACTTATAACGTTATATTTGAAAATATTAATAGTAATATCATAATTTTCGGTTTTGCTTGTGACGCACTAACAATTAGGTTCAGCGAGATAAGACATTAAGTATTTTAGGTAAGTTTATGAGTTCGAATCTTAATCTTGTGAATAAAAAGAATTATGTTTGGAGGATCACCCATAATGTATATATATTAAATTGATATGACATTTATTAGTGAGCGAGTAGTATAAAATATTGTTATTAATGGGAATATAATTCTAGAAGGGGTGAGGGCATGAAAAAGTTTGTAAAGGGTTGATGTCCTTTTCCAAAGTTTGTGAATGGTTTGTATAAAATAAGGGTCATTTAGGTGGGACCAAAATGTGTGATTCTTTCATTATTTTTTCCATAGTTTTGTTGAGAATTTGAGAGTTCTTCTCCCTTGGGACTTCACTTTACTATTGGCCTCCAAAGTATAGTTTTGTCATCAATTATTCTCCTTATGCACATCATACAAACATTTCTTCAATTATATTTTAATATTCGAATTTAAATATAATGAATATCATTTTAAAAATGTAAGTACATAAATTATAATTAATTTATACTTGATTTGTGTTTATAAACACAACGATCATATACATACTCTCGATACATAACGAAAATATAAAGATTGATAACAATTTATATTATGATATCAAAAGTCATATATGGTTGTTTTATAATATTATGAGAGTATTCAACGAGAATGAATTTATAAAGTTAGAGATTGATATTTTAAGTGTTTTATTAAATAAAACAAGTAACTAAATCATGATGAACCTTTTACATGTGCATTTTGATAAAAAAATGCTAATAATAGACACTGACAAAGGAAATAACTCAGATCAATCTTATAAATATGACAATCATGTGTTATCTAGTGAGATAATCTCGTTAAACGAATGACATTCTGATAATAAATTAAATAATTTTTTTATTATTTTTCGATCAAAATTATCAATTTGAAGGAACTAATTTCACGTAACACCTCACATTCTCAAAGTTTTTTTTTCTTCTTCTCGTTGTTTCAACCACAAAGAGTGGAATTCTAATGTTTCTCTTTAGAAACAAATAGTAACCCTAATGTGAATGAACTTATGAAAATTATGGCTCCTGCACGAAGCAGAAATCCGGAGGAATGTCGCTGAAGCAAGACACAACATGAAAGTTTGTAAAAAAGCAAAGATTCTATCATCCGGCCGGTTTACCCCAACCAAACCTAAACCATGAGGCATGGCAGTGTAGGCCTTTTGGGTACACCATCTTTCTTTATTCCACCACCATTGGTGTATATACATCCTCTGCAACCACCTTCCTCCTCGTGACACATGGTCTTATATAGCTAACCCCACACTTTAAAGCCAGCGGCAGCAATGGCCTTCACACTTCGCATGGAGAAATTATTACATGAACTCGTTTCATCACTTATGATATGATCCTCAACTAATTAAATTAAGATACATCATATATTTTTTTCATATCATATTTACACATAAGTATTGTTCAAATTATCCAATTTAATGTCTTTAATTTAAAAAAGGAAAAAAATTATTACCAAAGATTTTTTGTGTCATCTTCTCTTTGTTCTTTAAAATTTCTCAATTAATTTTTTTTATAGATTGAAGGTTTAGAGTTTAGGGTTTAGGGTTTAGTGTTTAGGGTTTATGTTTAGTGTTTAGTGTTTAGGGTTAAGGTTAGGTCTAGGGTTTAGGTTAGGTTTAGGGTTTATGTTTAGGGTTTAGTGTTTAGGGTTAAGGTTAGGGTTAGGTCTAGGGTTTAGGTTAGGTTTAGGGTTAGAGTTAAGGTTTAGGGTTAGTGGTCATGGTTTAGGTTTAGGGTTATGGTTAGGGTTAAGGTTAGGATTTAGGGTTTAGAGTTTAAGGTTTATGTTTAGGGTTTATGTTTAGTGTTTAGGGTTAAGGGTAAGGGTTTAGGGTTAAGGTTAAGGGTTTATGTTTAGTGTTTAGGGTTAAGGTTAGGGTTAGGTCTAGGGTTTAGGTTAGGTTTAGGGTTAGAGTTAAGGTTTAGGGTTAGGGGTCATGGTTTAGGTTTAGGTTTAGGGTTATGGTTAGGGTTAAGGTTAGGATTTAGAGTTTAGAGTTTAAGGTTTATGTTTAGGGTTTATGTTTAGTGTTTAGGGTTAAGGGTAAGGGTTTAGGGTTAAGGGTAATGTTTAGTGCTTAGGGTTAGTGTTTAGGGTTTATGTTTAGTGCTTAGGGTTAAGGTTAGGGTTTAGGGTTAGGGTTTAGGTTAGGTTTATGGTTAAGGGTTTAGGGTTAGGTTTTAGGTTAGGTTTAGGGTTTAGGGTTAGAGGTCATGGTTTAGGGTTATGGTTATGGTTAAGGTTAGGGTTTAGTGTTTGGGTTATGGTTTAGAAAAAAATAAATAAAAAATTGAAAATAAAATAGAAAACAACATAAAAAATCTTTAATAATATTTTTTTCCTTTTTTAAATCAAAAGCATTAATGTGGATAATTTGGATGATGTTTATATATGAATATGATATAAAAAATATATGATGTGTCTTAATTTAATTGATTAAGATCATATCCTAGATAATGAGACGAGTTCATATAATAATTTCTCCTTCACATGGTAGATCTCGAGACCCATATTTATTTCCTTTTTACTTTTGGGGTTTTGTTTGAAAAAGTAATATGACATTAGATATTAATTTATCAAATTTTATATAAAAATAAAATATTTTGATAACAATAAGAAATAAATAATTAAAATTCTATTAATATCTTTGAATATAATAGAATATATGACTTTTTTTCTTACTCTGACATCCTACATCAACTTTTGGTATGCAAATGTTAATATGTTCTGTCTGCAATCTTAATCCTCCCTTACAAGCCCATGTGATTGTCCCATAGACGAAGCCGAAGTTTTTATAACAAACCAACAGTATACAACAATTAATATCACTTGTCTCAATTGTGTATACGTGTGTATAGAAACAAATTCAAAATTTTAAGTAAGAGATATAAATTATTAAAAAGTTATATTAAAAATATAAAAAGAATAAAACTATAAAAGTTTAATAATACAAAATTAAATTATCTCTATCACTGTCTACGTATCAAAAGAAAATTTTCTCTTTAAAAAAGAGTTTCTCAAACACGCAAATTATCCACCATAGTTATTTTATTTATAATTTCGGTATTTAATTAATTAATTAATTAGTTTAAATTAAATATTATAAAAATTTTATTTTTTTAATTTAATTATTTCATTCATAATTTAAAATTTAAATCTTAACATTATTTAAAGTATCTAACGTACTTCCTACTGAACCAACATGATAATTTTCTTAAATTTTTTATTAATCCAAAGTAATTATCGACCTTAATCTAGAAGAATATATGAGGAGAATCTTCCCCTTAAATTATGTACATTTATAGACCATCTTTTGTAAATGAATTTATTCCCCCACGATGCTTCATTACTTGAATAATTAAAAGATTAAACTCGTTAGGTATAATCAAGTTTTTGGAGTCTATTTCAGTGGAGATTGTGTGGTAAATTAGAATATCTTGTTCTTGAAGTATATTTTTTCTATAATTAAGAATAATAAAATAAAACTGATCGATTCAAATGATAATAAGTTTAATATCATTAAGTATAATAAAGTTTGAGTCTTTTGGATGAAAAAATATTCAAAGAGTTTTACCTTATGTGTAGAGAGTTTAACATGATTCGACTATAAATATAATGAGAGCTATATACTTACGAAACATTAAAAGTTGAAAATGAAAAGCTAAACATCTAGAAAACTTTGCATTTTATGTATTCTGCCAACTTTAATTAAAATAAGATGCAATTAGGTCATTTTGCATATTATGTTGATTTTGAGACTAAAGCACTCCAGATCACCTTAGTTTTGAAAGTCGGATCAATTCCTACTCCATCATTATTTTTAGAATCAAAGATGAAAACATCGTATTAAATTTCGCAAGATCAACACAATTCTTACAAGTGGAATTATTCAATCAAATCATAATAAAATAAAATCATCTTCATTAGAATTATTACACAGCTAAACCCAACAAATGTATAATCCAAGTGTTATTTTTAAGGTTAGATTGGACCGGGTCCCTAAACAAGCCCAAGCCATTCAGAGTTACACCAAATTTCTTATCTGTCCAATTACAGAAGAAGGGGATGGAATTATAAAAGTATTTGAGGGGAATAAATATATTACAATTGCAACAAAAGTATGATAATTAGAGTAGATTAATTAATTATTTAAAAAATATCAAAGTATAAGTACATAAATTAACCAGTAAGATAAGATCCTATAAACAACTAAATGAATGATAGATATAAATAAAAACTACTCTCGTTGAAGATGGATCAATATCATTAATCCTAATATAAAAATTTAAAAGTCTTCTTAATCTTTTTGTCTCTATCAAAACGAGATATATTATAGAATTAAAAATGATTGACGGGCAAATCAAAATATAAGACAGATTGTTTCATTGTCCAAAACTAATTACATACAGATTGTTTCATTGTCCAAAACTAATTACATCAATAAATAATAATCAATTGAACGAGGATAATAATTAAATAAATATAGTATTCATACGATAACATGAAAGAGTATCACTGGTATAAGAAAAATAGTATCAAATTAAAAATATCTATGGTGTCCATTGCCATGTCCATGTCTTCGTCTTTGATGATAAGTATGTTCTCAGGGTTTCCCAGGATGAGGCTTATGGTGTCGTGGTCGGGTTCGGGTTTGGTTTTGTTGGCAACAAACTTGTTGATGAAACCCCCCATGGAAACGAACGTGTCTTTGGTTAGGGAAGGTTTAATGCAGGGACGAAACAAAATGCAGCACATGTCAAATTTAGTTTAAATCATAAAATCAAAATTAAGTTCCAATCAACAACCCACCGATCGCCCCTCCAACCAACCCAGCTCCCAATCCCAGTCCAAACTTACTATTCTTCTTTGGTGGCTGTTGCACCGGAGGATAACCATATCCACCGGGTGGAGGATACCCGTACCCTGGCTGCGGCGGCGGTGGATATCCATACCCCGGAGGAGGCACTCCCTGAGGGGGATATCCACCAGAACCCGTTGGAGGATACCCATACCCAGCTTGTGGCGGAGGAGGATAACCTCCGGGAGCACCATACGGAACACCAGAACTCGACCCAGCCGCCATATGTCCCGCCGGATAAGCGGTAACAGGCTGATGATGATCATTACCACCCTTGTTTTTCTCTGGCTTGACATGCACCGCCACCGTGTCCCCAAACCTGTAAGAAAAATCGAGACTCCCCTCTGCTCTCCCCGACGGCTTCCGCACCTGAAAGCTAACGAATTTCATCGATCCACCTTCGCCGGGCGAATCCCAAAGCTCCTTAACTGGAACGTTGACCTTTCCGAGCTCTTTGTCTCCCAAAATACGCTCGCACATGACCTTGAACTTGACGTTAATGCTGTTTTTCTTGTCCAATGATTCATCTACGGTGAAGTTGAGGGGGAAGTTCCAATTTGGGTTCTTTCCGCAATCTTTGTCTACCGTCGTTCTAGTCTTCTGCTTCGATGAACTTCCCTTAAGTGAAATGATGCAATACACGTCCATTTTGTCGATCAGGTTGACGTTTTTGAGACCTTTTGCCGAAATGACGTTAATTTCTAGGGTTCTATGCGCCATGGCTGCTCAGAAAGAAGATTTTTGATTTGTTTGGAACAGAAAGTCGAGAAAGTGGCAAGCCTTTTATCATTGTCATTATCCTGGGGTTTAACCATAGTTAGTGACTGGCCATGGATAAACACTGTTGTTAACCATGGTTTAATGAATTTGACTTGTCAACGAATCTTGCGTGGACTAGCCTAATCCGGCTTTCTTGTACAAAAATACCACAATTAAAAGTTCATTTTTTTTAGATTCAATTGAATCCCAAGTTGTTAGATTATGACATTTTAAATTAGTTTTAAAATTTTTATTTTTTATTTTATTCTTAAAACATAGATCTTAGTATGAATCGGTCTTAAGCTTTTAAATATTTTAATTTTATCTCAAAATATCAATAAATAGTAATCATATTTTATGTCAATATAATCATTATAAAAATTATTAAAATAATTATTTGATACATTGGCGATAAATTTAAGGATCAAGGTTTAGGAACTCAATTTTGAGAGTAGGATCGAGGGTTTTGGTTTAATAATTTAGTATTTTGTGGTTGTGAATATAATTTAGAGTTTAGAGTTAGGATTTAATGTCATAAATAATAATTTGATAATAAAAATAAAACATTTAAAATTTTTAAGATTGATTTAGAATTAAAATTATAATTTAAGGATAAAATTAAAATATTTAAAAATTTAAAATTTAATTTAAATTATAAATAATTATTTACAGATACAATTAAAAAATACTAAAATTTAATGATGGATTTAGAGAGTCCAGATAAGGCATCAATCACTGCATCCTACAGGCTACAATGTCTGTACAAACTAGAGAGTGATACTTTTTGAAGACAGACAGGTTCTTCCGTCTTCACCAGCAAACTATACAAACAGCTGCTCTAGTGTTTTTTAAAGGACAAGTCAAGTCAACCCACGTTGGTTTTGCGTTGACTATACTTGATGTGCGGAAAAGTCAACTAAAGTGAAGTAGCAGTATAAGCTCCTGCGTTTACTCAGAGATGTTATAAAATAATGAACAATCAACTATGTCTTCTTTACTGACGACTCATAACTTCAAAACTTAAAAAAGTATATACAAATTGTAGACAAAAAATTTGGTATGGTTTGCTCCTACAAGTTTAAAACTATTAAAATTAGTCACAGACCCTTCAAAAAATATTGTTCAAGGAACTTTTACTTATCAGTTAATGAAACCAACTCTTATCCTTTATTTTAGTTAATGAAACCAAACAACGGAGCCTTAGTCGCCATCTCAGAATCCAACACAGACTGGACTTGCTCAACTCACACAGCACCGAATGACGCTAAAGAGGTGAAACACTAAAGTTGATCAGACTAGAGGGACTAAAACCTCTACAATAGTTTTGGACGGGTAGATAGACATGGGACCAAACATTGATGTCGAACAGGTTAGTTACACCACATGGCACATAACACATACGGATATATAGACAAACACATACGGACATATATACCTATGCATGTGTGTAGGCATAGGATAAGAAAAACTCAACTACAAGTAGTTTACGAAAAAAATAACTTATTTTTTTAAAATAAAACTTGAGTTAGGAAAAAAAATTTCAAATAAATCTAAATTTATAATAGATTAATTTTTAAATTTGAATGGAGCCCTTTAATTTTGTATAATATATGTATATCATATATAAAACTATTTAAATTTAAATTAATAAATATTATAATATTTATAATTAAATTTAAATAAAAACCTAAATGACTCGATATAAATAAAATATAAATCATAAAATAAGATTTATTAATTCAATTATTGTGTCTTGAATCATCGGATTCTCATCGCTACATATACACCTTGTGGACAAGTAGCAAGTGTCTAGCTAGGTTCAACCACAATGGCCGAAGATGCTGGAGGTAGTGGTTCAAATAACGATGGTGGCGGCAGCATCAAGGAGCAAGACAGGTTACTTCCCATAGCCAACGTTGGTCGGATAATGAAGCAAATCCTGCCACGGAATGCGAAAATCTCAAAAGAAGCCAAGGAAACCATGCAAGAATGTGTCTCCGAGTTCATATGCTTCGTCACTGGTGAAGCATCCGACAAGTGCAAAAAGGAACGGCGCAAGACCGTCAATGGAGACGATATTTGTTCGGCTTTGGCGACGCTAGGCTTCGATGACTGTGCGGCGCCGTTGAAAAGATACTTGTACAGGTATCGAGAGCTTGAAGGAGATAAAGCAACAGCAGCAGCAAATCAAGATCATGACAGCAACATCGAAGCTCCAATCTGGAGAGGTATTGATTAAACATGTTTTTTTCTTGTCTTTTTTCTTTCCATTTTTTTGGTTTCTAGATTTAACAATAATCAGCAAGATTTGAGTCTTATATTTCACTTGATTTTTATGGAATTTTGTTGGATAGATGAGAAGCAAACGAATTGACTTGATCTCTAGTGAGTTTGCTTCAATTTCATGTATGGAATCTGTGCATCTGCAGCAACATTTTTTACCTCCTATTTTTAGTATTCTTCGTGTTCATTTAAGCATTTATGTTCCGGATCCGGTGACTATTACATATAAAAATATTATCAGCAACATTGTTCAGTAAGATGAAACACTAGATCTTTTAAGTAAGAAATTTGAATCCTGACGTTGTAAATAGGAAAAATTAGATTAAAAGAGTCATCTCATAACGAGCTTCTTCGATATAGTTTGTTGTTTATAAGGGTATTTTCCGACGTTTCTTTCAGCTGCGAATCTCTTCCAAAATTGTCATAAATATGGACATCTAGCGACAGTTATCTGTATAAACGTCGCTGAAAACAAAGACACTAGGATTAAGAACACATGTCCGTAAACCAGAAATGAAGTCAAATTCTAGGCAATGTCATCCAGGTTTTCTACCATCCATGTAGGGTATCAGATTGTGTAGGTTTTGACCTAGTTAAAGTATGCATTTAGGGTTAGGGTTCTTCCCCTAAATGTTGGTGAGCTAGCTAAGGGCTCATCATTCTGCAGATAATAGTGGCCACACCATGTGATTATGTTGTGCCAACAATCAAGTCTTTCATGTGCAAATGCCAGACATTTTCGACTTTTCATAAAATGTTTTATGTCTGATTGCAATCTCAAACGAAGGGTACTTTACTAATATATAGTTGAAGTTCATCACTAAAAATCAGACATTGGCAACATTTATATGAAAGGTGCGTGGAACTCTAATTATTCTGTTCACAAAATACACAATTTATATATTACAAAATTTAACACACACATATATATGTGCATTAATAAGTCACCTATATGGTACTAAATTAGGTATCAATTATAAGTTGGCACTGTCAGCAGACCCCTCCGGCCAATAACAGGACTGCAACAACAAACATTATCCAGATCCACATTTATGTCCTGCATTAAATACTGGCAAAATAAATAATTTAAGGTAAATTACGTAAATAGTCACCAAACTTTTGATTACCCAGTAAAAGAAACTCAGATAAGCAACCATTCAAATGGTTTGTTCATTTATCAAAGAATAAGAAGTGATGTTAACGTTGCGCTTTGGTGATGAATGTTTTGACAAGGTTAGTTCCATTCAACATGGAGATGGTTGAAAAGGGTCATTAACGAATAAAAACATAGAAGAAGAAGAAGAAGGACAACGGACGTTAATGAGAGTGACTATAATGAAAATGGATTAAAATTTTAATGACTATATTGCAAATTTTAAAAGTTTGATGACCAAAATGAAAACTCCCTAAGAGTTCAGGGACTATTTTTGTACTTTATCCAATTATCTAATCTATAAAGCCCATGTTACAAAACATGTTCTGTCTTATTAGAATCCAAAAGATTTAAGGCCAACATCTTAATTAATAAAACCCAATTGATTTGTTATATCTACTTTGACCGAAATTTCTTATCATGTTCGAAACTATTTATATTTAATATTTTTTAATTGAAACTATCGATACTTGACTTATTAATTAATAAATTTGAATATAAAAATAACCTTGTCAGCGCTATTATTCAAATATTTTAACCTCGAAAATATATTACATTTTAATACTCATCGTTAACCCACTGGTACAAATAACCAGTAGGAGAGAGTTTTAAACCCTTAATGGATTTTATAATTATTCCACATAAATGACATCTCCTTCCGAATTCCCACAGATTGCAGTCTGCAGAGATTAAGAAACTATGGACACCTCACCTGGTTTATGTTTGATGATTATGGCTTATTGGTGGTGTTCTTATCGGCAATCATGGTCACAAGTTGACAACTTTTAAACTTGATGTGTCACGAATTATTTAAGGTCGAATTATTCATTAAATTTAAAGTTTTATTTAAAATTAAAGAGTGTTTGAAAAAAAAAAGTTAAATTAAAAATAAAATTTGACACGTACGTTAGTATTGGTTAGCAATCCATCAATATAAACACCATACAATTGTTACAATGTCAAAGAACTTGTAATAAAGATACCAATCAAGATAAGATTGCACGAAAAAAAAATCCAAAGATTTACGTAAAAATTTGTGCTTCTTGAAACTTTGAACGACTTAGTTATCTCTAGCTCATAAGCCTCCTAGTCCTAGTCCTATACTATATTTTCTTTTATTTAGTTATATAAAACAAAATTCGATTCACAAAAACAAATATATTCCTTTGAATGATATTCCTTTTATGATACCATTTCACATCGTGTTTGTTGCTTTGCTACTGGATGTCCACCGAGCACAGGCCTTTCTCCAGTGCATCTTGGTTGCCTTTTCTTCCTAACGTAGGGGAATGAAACTCGTTTTCACTTTCTTAAAGATTCAATGAACATGCTCCGACAAAGTGCCATTTCAACCAAAACCAACGGTTCAGTTCAAGGTCCAAAATCACAAAAAGTGTATTTTGCCATCATCAAAACACCATGGCTGTCACCGCTAATCATTTCCTCCTTTGTCAGGTTGAATCCTCGGGCTCTCATTGAAATTTATCGATATCTAATTTATTAGTCGGACGATTTTCTTAGTTTAATTTGTTCAAGCTACAATATCAATATTTAATCACTTGACATTGTTTAAAGAATTTAATATCTTATCAATTCACAACATATACAATCTTTTATTTTAAAATATTATTCGAATTCATATTTTATTAAAAGATTGAATTCTTTGTGGTGGTCCAATCTGCTGATCTCATTTCCCTCTCACTCTCTCCACTTTCACAGAATTTGTATGGAAACAAAATTAGTGATGGTTTCGTCTCATAGTTGGTGTGCAAACTGGAGTGTTAGGAGCAATAATCTCTGCATTATAAAAGTGATCATGTCTTAATTACTATGTAGGTCAAGTTGTCATAAGATCTTATCAAGAATATTAATTATTGTTTGCCTTGACACCACGTCTTATGTCTTGTTGATGCAAATCGGAGTAAAAATCGGTGGTTATTTATTCTTATTTATATAGTTATATTCTCTGATGATCAGGTATAGATTTAAAATTAAGGTTTAAGGTTAGAATTTAGAGTATTGAGTGTAAAGTGTAATTTTTAAGGTTTATGATTGAAGTTTAAGGTTAAAGTTTAAGATTAGAATTTAAAGTATCGAGTCTAAGGTGTATTTTTTATGGTTTATGATTCAGAATTTAGTGTTAAGACTTAAAATTTAATTTTTCAGTGTTATGACACAAAAAATACATGATTCTTGTACTGCAAATCTAGAGATAATTATTTTTGTCTTTTAAGAGGGTGAAACTCGAATCATTTGATATATTTTGAATTGAAATAGAGACGAATGAATTTTTTTTTTTATCTTTTTGTTTTGGACCATCCAAATAAATTTTGATACGCATTTATAATTATTATTTTTTTGCCATTGAGTTATAAAAATAGTTGTGTGTAAAAGTGTCTTATTGTAATATGCATGCTACTTATTAATGGTTTTATCTTTTACCGATGATCTTTGATAATGTTTGTATTTATTTTTTGTTTCGAGATTTTAAATTGTAATTTTACTTTTTCTTTGTATGATTCTATTATGATCTTAATGCTAATTTCTTATTTCAGATTCGAAATTTACTGACCCATAATCATGTCTATTTCATACCCCATACTAAAAATTCTTATAAAATTAAATTCTAAATCATAACTCTAATTTTTTACTTCCTAAACTTAAAAAATACAATATATCCTTAATTTTCTAAATCCTAAACCCTAATCTTAAACCCAAAACCCAAAACTTATTAATTTAAAGTGGGACACAATAAAGAAATAATTTACACCGCTTATTTCAATGGTTATAAAAATATGCCCTATTAAATATTTTTGTTTACTAGATTCTAATTTTATTGTAATTTTAAATATGCACTCGTTCAATAATACTAGCAGAATCAATTAAAAAAACATATTTGAAATTTTAATTTTTGATTAAATAAAGAGATATTATATTTTTATAACAAGATTCAAACTCATATAAATAAAATAACATAAATATTCTTAATTATTTTAGAGAATTTTTTAAAATTCTAATTTTTTTTTTATCATTTCAACTTTGAATCACCAAAAATTTTCCCTAACAACTTGTTTGGTGCTTCCCTCGCAAGTCACACCAATAAAATGATTGTGTGATCTCTCTCCTATATTTGCCACTAACAGGAAGGTTCTGCTTTCCCTTAACCAAGGAAGAGCAATGATTTCCCTTAATTTAATTTAATTTTATTTTAGTTCGATTCTTAAAATATTTGTATTTAATACTTGTATTTAACAGGATTTCTAAGATATATTACTAAACTTTATTAAAGAATTGATATATTCGTATCTGAGATTCATATTTGAAACAGAAGTGGCACTGACGACATAGATGTTGAGAGCTTTCCGCATGATTGCAAAGCTTCTTTTTGAATTTTGATGACATAAAACCTCAAAATTTTCCATTAACTTAAACCAAACGGTGCAGTTCATCAATCATACAAACTAAATATGTAGGAAATTACAACCCAAGGTTACTGTTGATAAACATTTGTTACATCCACAGCTACAATTAGATCCCATTCTTTAAGTAAGGTTTAGGGTTCGATCTTTGCGAATTCCAGGGTTCTCTTGCCTTGTAACTTGTTAGTCACGTAATGTTGACTGTAATCTCCATGGTTGTATCGTCTGTATCTGCATGGATTCTTCTCATCCACTAATTCTGCCAACGGACCAAGTTCTACTTCGTAGCTTGGAGCGTAGAAAGTGACGATCGAAAGGCGGTCTTTTTCCTTGTGAGTCACGGCTCTGTGTTCCACACTCTTGTATTTTCCGTTTGTAAGAACCTGAAACAAACAAGAAGGGGAGGGGGACTCTCAGAAAGGTTGATAATTTTGGACTTTGTCTTAAAAAAAGACATATATCATAATATCAAGGTTATATGTTCCGGGTTTTTGTTACTTCAATAGTGTCGCCGATGTTGATCACGAGTGCATTCGGAATAGGCTGAACTGGCACCCATTTTCCGTCTTTCAGAATCTGAAGTCCTACTGAGCTACCCTTTCCCTGCTGCAACACTGTAATGGCACTCCCATCTGAATGCGGGCTAAGGCCTAAAACAAGGTCGGGTCTTGAACACGGAGGATAGTAGTTCATCCTCACAGCTTGGACTGCCTGTCCGAACATTTCTTCGAAAACATCCCCTTTTAAGCCTAGGCTCACTGCTATATACCTCAAAAGATTCTTACAAAGTTGCCTGATTTCTCTTGAATAATCTTCCAAAGCTTCCCTGCAAAAGAAATTATACAAGTTACAAACATTTAGCAAATCTGAGGCTTGAGAGTGTAGTTATGGTATCTTTATTATGTACCCAAAGTGAGTCGGTTTCGATGGCCAGAGCTTCGGGTTTCTTATACAAGGTGGCTCAACACCGAGAGCAAACATGTTACACCAATCCAGCTTCTGGTTCTCTGAGAAAACAAAGGCTTGACCATATCCCTGAACTGTCCCTGGAGCCATTGGGTACTTTTGTTTTTCTTCTAAAGGTAACATGAAGAAATCTCTGGCTACTTTTTCGATGTTTTCAACCACACTCGAATCGATCCCGTGATTCACAGCCTGAAAAACAACACACAATCTGACACTCACACTTGAGTTTGTTCGAGTAAAATAATGTAAATTTCATGCATTTTAGTACCTGAAAAAATCCCCATTCCTCGCAGGCGGTTTTAAGTTGCACGATTTGTCTCCCTTGTTCATTTATGTCGCTTCCCATGAGCTTAGAAAGATCGATAATGGGAATGTCATTAGGTGATAGAACCGTTGTGGTTAGCTTCGGTCTCTCAGACATGTTTTGGATAAATCTTTGAGGGATTTGTGTTGGTTTAGTCTTTCTCAGTTCTTGGACATCATCGATATGACCAACTTTAATGGGAAAACTAGGCACTGGAGCCATGAAAACAGAACTGGAATGCTGTTGGAAACTGATATGTAATGTAATAACAATCCGAGTTTACTTGGTAGCTAAGCTATTGCCAAGAACTCGTATTTATAGATGGTGAAAGTGAACATTTGTGCGCATTGTGGCATTGTTTATGTGACGTTTGTGGGACCATTTTTATGCACTTTATGATTTTCTTAAACCAATTCGAACATATGATTCCATGACTAGTGTATTCTTTTTTATCGAAAATAGATTCAAATCTTTCTTTCCCTGCAATTTCTCTCTTACATCCATGCCTACACATATTCGGACATTGCGGAAATGCCCCAGAAAATATACCCTTTCCCTGTGAACCATATTTGCTGCATAGGAACAGGGGAAAGGCATGAATTGGGACATTGTTGCATTGAGTTCTCGATTGTCAGTTCGGATTCGATCTTTGTAGAAAGTAATTTGAGAACGGTTAAGTACGTAAAAGAAGACTTAAAAATTAAAATCGCACAGCAGAGATGGATCATCGGACCTAAGTATAGAGAGCCATGGAATCTAGTGTAGTAGTAGAACAGACCTTGGTGTATTATTAAAGTGATTGCAGAGTTTGTGAGTGGCACTAGTGGTGTAGCAGGGACCAATCTTTCAATGGTGCTGAAGTTACCATGTCCCCATTCTTGCAGACCAAATCTAGTGATGTTATTTTCAATTCGTCCATTGCCCCCACCTACTTCTAGAGGTGAAGAATATAGCAAAAACCAAAAACGGATTTGAACTGCAATATATTTTTTTTATTAAGTTGACAGTTATTACATTCTTAAAGTAATTGTTAGGGTTTGAATCTACACACAAGATTGAACAACATAAATATCTTTAACCACTCATCTAATTAATGAATCTCTTCAAACTGCAATATTTGATTTGATTTTATTAACTTAATGTATGTTGTTTGATTTAGTTTACGATTCACCAGTTAAAAATTTATAATAATCTTAATTGAATTAAATTTTATAAATATTTTAAAAGTCTTTTTAAAGATTATTTAATAATTCGGGTTCTATAAATATATTGGTATTTGTTCTATCCTCAAAGCAGAACTGTGGGGGTGTACATTGGTATATTATGTGTTCTTCCTAATGTTGGATTTGAGTCCGATTATTATGATATCGTACGATTCCTTAATTTGTCCTTTAAAATTTTTTATATATTTTTCTATTGAAATTTATTATTTCTAAAATTTTATAAATTCATCTCCTTAAACGTACTACACCTCTGCATGGTAGGTCCTTCAGGCTTCAGTCCCACCTCGTTCAGATATAATGAATAACTTTGAAGTAGATAATGTTCTCATGGTAAGAGTTAGCTTTAACTTTTTACCCTTAGCATCTTGTCAAAGATGTTACTTTTTCAAGGCCTAGTTTAAGCATTGTGATTGAGATTACAAGATAACTCATCAAAAGTGCCAATACTAGGTCATAAAAGCATAGGGGAACTTAACAGCTTGTAGGTTTAATACAGATCACTCATAAAAAGCTTGGTTAAATATGTTTCTTCCATTTTCATGGATAAATATGTTTGGTGGATGATGTAACCTCATTCAACCATTCATTTTGGCCTGCTTTCTGCCTGTGTTTTAGAATCTTAGCCCCCAAGAAAGAGGCATGCAATTTAAAGATTTGTTATTTCTCAATATTATAAACAGAAGTTATCTGACCGATGCAGATCCCATTGTCTGACCCTAATGATCCTTATGGGGTACAGTCTTTATGATATTTTGTCATCTAATATCAATACTTTGCTTGATAATGGAATTACTGAGCATAATATTGCTTCAGTACTTTGTTCACTGCCTTTAATATTTGTTAGAAATCCGAATAAGTTTAAGGCTATGGTAGCGGAAGCAAAGGATATGGGAATGAATCCTACTAAACCAATGTTTATGGTAGCGCTCTATGCAATAAGTTCACCGAGCAAACCAACATGGAAGAGAAAGTTTGAAGATTTCAAGAAGTTTGGTTGGTCCGAAGAGGAGGTTGTTGAAGCTTTTCATAGGTATCCCACGTTTGTGAGGTTGTCTGAGGATAAATTTGTGATGACAATGGATTTCCTGGTGAACAAAATGAGGTTTTCATCTAGTGTTATTGCAAAACGTCCCCAACTATTGTTGATGAGTATGGAGAAAAAGATTGTTCCGAGGGACCTATTTGCTCTAGATTTGGTGTCCAAAGGTGTTATCAAGCGTATTAATTTGCAGGCATTGTTGGAGACTTCCGATTCTGTGTTTATTGAGAACTTTGTGAAACGCCACAAGGCCGAAGCATCTCAGCTATATTATGAACAGTTGAATCTTTCAAAAAAATTGGGAAACGAAGGGTGACAAACTGCTGCAATTATAGGATATTGATTATTACATGGACTTGTTCCTTTGAGTCGGATTCTTTTAAGCTAACACGTAGACTTGGCTTTTGGTTATGAATGCTTTTAATACAATCTTGTAGCTCCCCCCTCCTTTTGCTATTAGAAAAGCTTGAAGTTGATCCATGCTCTAATAATATATATGCTTTTAATAAACTTTTCCATGTCTATAAAACAATTCTCCATAGATTCTTTTAAAGATAAAACTTGGTTGAAGTACATGTAAATAAACTATTATTAGAAAAGATTGGTTTTTGAAACAAAAATCCTATTATTTTCTGTTATTTCAAACATTAACTTAAAAAGTTAATAACTATTCTTTAGGATCTTGGCATTGAATCATTCAAACAGCTCCAAGTCACCCAAGTGTTAGGAGGAATAAATAAACTATGCTATGAAATCCATAACAAATCGGTATAATGACATACATCCTTAATGTTTGATTAAATAGTTACTTTAATCTATACATTGAAACACTTCGTTATAAACATCTTGAAATAACTTTACAAAATTTCATCTCATATAGCCTTTTTATGTCATTTAAAATTATTTATATTAGTTAACTAATAATTTTTATCCATATAATAATATTTTTGTCTTAGAATGAAATATTGAAAAAATATTTCAAAAAAAATATAAAACAAATGATTATTCAATCAACCATTATGCCTAAAAAATATATCAAAATCTGAGGTCAATTCAGAACAATAAACATCAGAAATTATCGATAAGATTCAAATAACAACAATAATATAGAAGCCATCAATAAAATTTGACCATTGAATTAAACATCTAAAGTTGGGAAGTTTTATTTCTTTAAATCCAAAATACTTTTTAAACTATACTCTTTTTATCAAAACTAACACCTAATTATTATTTTTTTCATGTTGATACGTTCCGGTCGAGTTTAACGAAAATTAACAATGGCATAACCCAATAATTGAAAGACACGTGACAATACTTATTTAAATTTTACCCACATAACAAGTTTAAAAAAAGGTTTAACTTAAAAAAAATCTTAAACTATACACTTTTTTTTTTTTCTGAAATAGTTGCCTAATGTTCTTTCTATTAAAATAAGTGTCTAAACTATACATTTTTTTAAATATGTGTCTAATGTTTTTTTTTTTTTTTGCTGAAATAGATGCCTAAAGTTTCATAGTATTTTAAGGTAACACCGTTAAAAAATTTTTGTTTAACTTATAAATAGATACCCAAATTATAATTTTTTTCTTCTTCTGGGATAAATACCTAATATATAATTTGGGTACTCAAACATTGGCTGGAGAATGAATTATCTTTTTGATTAACGTTAACACTTGATTATTTTTTTTCTGATTCAACAGGTAAATTCATTTTGCTTTGATGGTTTAACGTGATGGTCATCGTTGTTATTACGACCAATAACCTCGTAGTGATGTCACATATGTCCTCTTAAAGGCTAAAGCTTGACCCAAAAAAAATAATGTCATGTAACAAATAGAACACATGTGAATCTTGTCAGAGCCACATTGTTTAGTCATGGACGGCGCTTTGGCCGTCACCTTGGCAGCAACAATGGAAGTGGTGGAAACGCTTGGTTACAGACATTACACTTGTAAATTATAATGATTGAAGGGGCAGAAGAGATAGTTTTAGCAGTGATTCCCTAATGCTAGCATGAGAATGTCATAGAAAAGAAATTATTTTTCATATGTTGGTGGATTTTGGAATCTTGGACTTTTTTTTATACACCTCAAGTTAATATCGTCATTGTGTAGCAGTGGAGATGCTGAAGTTGGAGAATTCAATGTTTGAAGAGATATTAAGAGATGGTTTGATTATTTTCTCTTGTTTTTGAGTGAACAAGAATGAAAAGATTTTTTATATGAGTGAAAAAAATTAGATATTTATCTAAAAAAAAATATAATTTAGGTACCTATTTATAAGTTAAATAAATTTTTTTGACGGTGTATCTTAAAATACTAACAAAATGAAACTTTAAACACCTATTTTAACCAAGAAAAATATTAAACACCTATTTCAGAAGGAAAAATCTATAGTTTAAGCACTTATTTCAAAAAGAATTAGTCATCTATTTTATGTAGTTTAAACACTTATTTTTGAGTTAAACCTTAAAAAAAAAATACTTTACGCGGCAGAGTGAAATGGAAATTGGTTCTTTCAAGAAATGGAAATTGGTAAGAAAGTTATTTTAACAAAAATGAAAACCTTAAGCATCAAAGTGAGAAAAATGGTATAGCTTAGGGGCGGCATTCATAATTTAACCTTGTTCTCTCTTTCTTCGCATATTAGAGAAATTGAGGAACTAAAAATTTAGATTGAAAATCGAATCGGTGCGAGTTCACTCGGCCATGTATAGTGGATACATTGATGGCGAAAGCAACGATGCCGCCATGCAACGGGATACACCGCCAGCTTCGTCGAAGCTTTGGATCCGAAATCTTCGTCGATACATCGGATCAGGTGCCGGACTCGGATCCGAAGCTTCAATGGGTACGTTTCTCTTCTCTATGCGCGTCATTGTATTATAACTCTTCCACAATTCTATCATTGTAATTTTTATCAATACATTCAAAGTTTCTCTCTTTTAATAAAAATGCAAGCTTATGGTGATTCAACGTTTTTTTTTAAATATAATATTACCTAATTGTGATTAATTTTGCTTTAGACTATAAATTTAGTGTCTTTTTTTTATTAAAACTTGTTTAATTGGTGCTTAAAATTGTATAATTTTGCATAATTGGCAACGCTTTGAATGTGTAAGCCTCTTGTTTAAGCAGAATTATTACCGGATATTACGAATGCATGAGATTTTGATTTTAGTTATAATTTTAGGTTCAAGTTTATGTCTTTGGACTTTGAGTAATGTTATGAAACCGAGCCTTGTTAGTAATTCGGCTATCTTATCTTGCCGATTCTTTAGTTTCTTATATGTGCATTGTTTCATGATGCTTACCTTCAGACTTGTATGCATTTTTTCTTGAAATTGCTGGTGCAATACTTTTAGTTTTACCGTTGAAATCTATTTTTGTTTTCTTGTTGCATTTTTGAGTTTTTCTTTTTCTTTTTTGTTGTTTCTATCATTTATAGAGCTTCAGACGAAGAAGATCTTGCTTGATTTGTTTAAAGAGAAGCAACAGAAAAGTGTTGAAGCTGGTGCAATACCGAGTTTCTATAAGAAGGCATGCTAATAATATTATTTGTTAGGTTTATTACTCTTCAAATCTTCATTCATATTGGTTTCTTTTGTTTTTACTTTGTTTTCGTATTTTCTTCGTTCAGAAGCCTGAAGAAGGATCCATCAGTCATAGGGTTCAGAGGTTAGCAAAATATCGATTTTTAAAGGTAGCATTGGTCTTTCTTTGACTCTTTGTTTTAGTTCCTAAGCATATAGTGAGCCGCTTTAATCATAGCTCACATTCTTAGTTCTTTTTTTTTTTTTTTTGCAGAAGCAATCTGATATTTTGCTGAGTGCCGATGATCTAGATGCCATGTGGGTTTGTTTAAGAGAAAATTGTGTTATAGATGATTCTACTGGCGCCGAAAAGGTTTTTCTTTGTCGTCGTATTCTCCTATAGTTTCAATAAAGTGCTTCACAAATAAAAAATGATAAAGCTACTTCTGTTTTGTTTTTTACAATTAGTATATTATCCTTGTGTCTGCTATGTTCACAACATAACTCATGTTTGGACTTGTAAACTTGCAGATGAACTATGAAGATTTTTGTCACATTGCCTCAATATGTACTGAACATATAGGACAAAAGTGTCTTCGTTTCTTCAGCCCATCTAACTTCATGAAGTTTGAGAAAGATGAGTCTGGACGAATAGCCATATTGCCCTTCTATCTTTATGTGATGCGCACGGTAAGTCTTTATATCTTTAATATTTCAAAGCATTACTACTTTTTCCCTTAATTATGTGCAAGTCATTGAATATTGCTATACTATCTTTATGTGATGCGCACGGTAAGTCTTTATATCTTTATGTGATGCGCACGGTAAGTCTTTATTGTTCTCCAGGTTTCTCTTACACAGGCAAGAATAGATATGAGTGAGATTGATGAGGATTCAGATGGTTTCCTCCAGCCTCATGTATGAAGCCTTTCCATTTTGAAGTACTTAAATGATCTTTGTACTTTGTGATCTCTGTTCAGATTGAATATTGCTATACTATCATTTTGTTTTTCATCATTTTACATGGGTAAAAACTATAATTACTCGACTGTTGTATAGGAAATGGAGGCCTATATTCAAGGTCTTATTCCTAATCTGGCACAACTGCATGATATGCCTTCTGCCTTTGTTCAAATGTACTGTCGCATAGCTGCACACAAATTCTTCTTCTTTTGTGATTCAAATAGACGAGGTCTGCATGACTTAAATTTGTTTACTATCATAGATTTGGCATCATATGTTAAAGTGGTTCCAATGTGCTGTTAATGATCGAATACTATTCCTTATAGGAAAAGCCTGCATAAAAAAGGTGCTATTAAGCAACTGTCTCCAAGAATTAATGGAACTACATCAGGTGCATTATTGATGAATACATCTTTGAGATAGCACATCCTCTTTGACTTATGTTTGACAAATATGTATCATATTTTGAAAAACTGTGCAGGAAAGTGAGGAAGTCACTGACGCTGAGCAAACTGAGAATTGGTTTTCCTTGACATCTGCGCAACGCATATGTGGTGAGTGCTTTTCAACATGATAGTTTGATGGTTTAGTCATTGGTGGATCATAAACTGTAATTTCTTACAGTTTTCATTTTTTTAATAAAGTTTTTTCTTGCTATTTGGATAGTGCTTGAGCATGTGAATAACATTCAAGGAGCGAGTATTATGTAATAATAATAATGATAATAATAATAATAATAATAATATACTAACACTTCTACGTTATTATTTGTAGATATGTTTCTTGCCCTTGATAAAGATATGAATGGAACACTGAGTAAGCAGGAACTCAAAGAATATGCAGATGGAACTCTAACTGAAATTTTCATTGAAAGAGGTAGGATATAAATTGTTGTTTATTTTTAAAGTATATTAGAATTTCTCATGTTTAGTTTTTTCTTTAAAGTATGCCCTTTGAAACAAAAAATAGTATCAAACTTTGGGATATTCAGTAAACTCATTGCATATCTTCTGCTATTATGGATATTGTTTCGAGTTTTCTACTTATTTATTGTATTTCTTATGCTTTGAATAGTATTTGATGAGTATGTCCGCCGTGGCAAAATTGGTGCTGGAAATAATCGGGAGATGGATTTTGAAAGTTTCCTTGACTTTGTTCTAGCCCTTGAGAACAAAGACACTCCAGAAGGATTAACATATATATTTCGTTGTCTTGATCTTAATGGTAGAGGATTCCTCACAACAGCAGATATTCATTCTCTTTTCAGGTGAAGACCTCTTTCATATAGTCAAATTGATGTTTTATTTTGACTATTATGGCTCCCGAAATTTGTTTATTATGTTCTCTGAGCTGCTGCTAAGAGTTGAATTTTATTTCCTTTCCTGAGCTACTAAACATAACTTGAAACATGGAAGTCAAGAAGGGGAGCATCTAAGAGATGAGATGCTTCCTGATACAATCTTCCTACAGAAAATTTTGATGTTTCCTGCTTGTAGTACTTGAGCAAAGTTTCTGCAAGTCTCGTATCTCCAGAGACATGAATGATGAAGCATGGTTTAAGACTCGGAATGGATTTCTGAATTTTACTAGTAGATCTTATTGAACTAGGATTGCAGATTAATTTTAACATTGCCACTTTGAAAAGAATCCATCGATAGAAAGAATGACATTTTACTCTTGAAACAGAGATGTGCACAAGAAATGGACCGAAGGGGGCAACTATGAATTGTGCATCGAGGACGTGAGGGACGAAATATGGGATATGGTGAAGCCGGTTGATCCATTGAAGATTACACTGGCTGACCTCCTGACTTGTAAACAGGGCGGTACTGTGGCCAGCATGCTGATAGATGTACGAGGATTTTGGGCTCACGACAACAGGGAAAATCTTCTCCAAGAAGAAGAACACGAATTAGAAGCTGAATGATGATTGCATTACATAAATTTGACAGATACAATCAATATGGCAATAATTTTTTTAAAATAATAAAAAGTTATTCTCCTATATATTCTTACAGCTGCAGCCTCACTTTATGTTTCATTATTTTGTTCTATCTGGTAAGAGCTCAAGTCGGATCGGTTATTCGGACTGTTCCTCTTTCCTTATGAGATGTCTGCAACTAGTCGGTTGTGGTCTGACACTATACATTGAATGGCTTCCTTGGAGTCGTTGCTCGGCTCTCCATAGACTACAGTCTTTGCTTGAGGTGGAAAACTTCAATCCGCGGTGCAAAAAGCTATATGTTACATTGACGTCGTATACAGTTGTCTCCGGTTGTGACATTAGTTTATTGTCTAGGATTACGAATGTCTGCAAGGACACCTCTTGTTGAGTGTAGCTCCTAGAATAAGTTTCAAATAAGACATTCTTCGAAAGACACTTTACGACGAAAATAAAAGTTCCATGGCGGATTAATAATACCTTGAGTATCATCTAGAACTGCTTTGAGGAAAGCCACATCATGTTCGAGTCTAACATGGTCCGAGTGGACTATGTCCGACAAGTTGTCAGCCTCTTCTTGTACAAGTTCTATGCCAGCTAATTTCTCTTTCAGCAAGTCCATCTCCTTCACTGTGTCTGCAAGTCTTTTTATCCATCTCCTCTTTGCTCTTCAAAGCCGAAGCTAAGTTCCTCTCCGAACTGCAGTGGCTTGCCACTGCAGCTGCCAACTGTACTTCTAAAATTCCGTTTTTTTCTACTTAGAGCGGCCATTCTCGTTTCGTAAAATTGATATATGCTCGAAGGTTCTGATAGCGCTCCTGTTTTGTTTTTGTTTTTTTCTACTTCAGCCTGGGGTTTGAACTCTCACATTCATATAGGAACAATTGGACCGAACAGAATTTGGTCCCAGGTGCATTAATCGGAACTCCAGCATCAGATTGATTTTTTTTTCCATTGCCTAAAAACAACAAAAATATATGTTATGTTAACGAAAGTAAAGGATCGTTCATCACCTTGAACGCAATAGTTATTTACAGTGAAGCTTACCTGCAGGCTCTGAACTCTTAGTTATCCCGACACTCGGTGTTGTATTCTTCCTCATTATGAAATTGCTTCCGTAATGAGGATTTTGATCTTCAAGTGACAAATCCGACGACCTCCTACCAGAACCATGTTCAATTACAGAGGCTAGAGTTTGTCTAGCAGCAAAATCAACTGAATGGTTAGAAGAACGATCAATAGGTTGGCTTCCCGCAGATTTACCGAGATTTGATTGTCGGCTCATGTATGGTTCATTCTTCTCAATGACGAGTACTTCCACCTGTGTAAAAAAAACAATGAAGGTGTTACAATTTAAGCACCATCTAATCTTTCGGATTCAAACTTCAACCTGATTGGATGACTCTTTCCTGTATCCACCGAATGCAACGAGAAAATCCTTATCCTTGTGCTGCACAAGTGCTAGGCTAAACCCCTGCAAAAACAACTATCATAAGAACAATACGGCTGAGCGCTACTCAATAGTGATTCCATTGTGCTTAAACGAAATCCAGTGAGATTTTCTACCGGTTGAGTTTGCAAACTTTCTGGTTCTATGTATAATTCATATCATACAATAGGGAGGTATTATTTAATTATATTTTTGTGAAATGTACAATATCACCACTTTTACGTGAAACTAGTATTTGTACTTGTTTAAAACATAACATACTTGTGGTTATATTTAAAACTTCAATAGATATATACTATAAAATATATACAAAGCCTAGAAGATTCAAAGGAACGATCTCGTAATCGGCTCAATGAGAAAGCCAAGAACCAAACTTTTGGTAGGGTCGATTCCTTGAGTTCACCTAATAGGGCTCTCCTAGACATACTTACAAGCATATATGATGTATAATACATGCATACATAATTGAAAATATGTAAAATCAATGTCCGATGTGTTGGATATTTATTTCATTCTTTAATAATATGATTAAAATTTAGTTGTTATCTATAAAAAACATAATAAATTTTATGGTCGGTCATTAACTTTTTCGAAAAACATTTGTAACGATGTATATATTTATTTTGAACCAAAAATAATAATATCAACTTTGCGTACGACACAAATGAATTCTAAAAATAAATTAAATAGAAGAGAAATGTAATGGATGCAAGGATAGATGGCGAAATCCAACAGTAGTTTTTTTGGCTTTGGATTGGTAAGGGAAGAAAATATTCCACGTGTCACTTATCCTTCAAATTTGGCCTCTCAAAATATTCCTTTATTTCTTTTTTTAAGAAAAAGAAAGAGAGAAAATAGTTGAAATACACAAATTATATTATTGGTTTAACTTTATTTATTACTTTTATGGATACCGAAAATTATACTCCCAAATTTGTTTGACACCTCTCAATTTATTATCAGATAAATTAAAATATATATTATTATTCAATAGAGAATTTATAATTTTATATATCTATCAGTAAAACGATACATTATTCAGTTTTTAAAAATAAAACCATATAACCATCATCATCATCTAACTAATTAAATATGTTAATATTATACATCTTTGATACGTCAAATATACATCATTAATATATAAATATATTTTTATCAAGATATTCATCAGAGTAAACTCAATTCTTTGCGCTATATTAACTTGTATAAATACCGAAGTTGATCATAAATTTTAAAATTATTTTGTACAATAATCATCTTCGTTATGATTTTCTAGTAGACGCATCAATATATCTTCTAAGGTTGCAAAATCTTGACGTGAGTTTATTCTATGATCTTGTTGATAAATTATTCCCAACAAATATTTCCTTTAATATTGGTTATTATTCTTAAGACCATACTAGTTATTCTTTAACATCTCAGCCACTATAGAGCTGGAGGGTTCTCAATATGAATTCATCGAATCATTTTGTGCTACAAATATTTGGGATTTAGTCTCGTTAAACTGTTTGAGTTCGAATCAACTCAGTTCCGAGTTCATTCATGTGATTCTATGATTTCAGAATTTTGCAAACAAGAAAGAAAACCCTAACTAAACTGGTCTTGATTCTCAAGTGATGGAAATTAACATCTTTTCGTAGCTTATAAAACAAAGGACAAAGGAGATAATTACTGTGGTACGTACTCCTTTTCACTTTCTAATATCACTTCAGCTCCATCAATTCCATAAGAAATAGGAATAAAGATGAACTGCAGACATAAATACCCATCATCTGGAAGAAATATACATGCATGCATCTTCATTTCTTTTGAAGTTAAACATCTATATTAATATTGTCTAGTTGTCCAAGTTGCATATTCGATTCTTCATCAGCATGATCGAGCCACGACGAAGTTGGAAAATGGGTTGTAGATGTTCCGATCAGAGCATCATTTTTTTCCCGACATCACCTCTTTAAAATCGATTGTATGAATCCATTGAGCTGTTATTCGGGTTTATATTTGTAAGGTGTCTACATCACTATTCTATCCAAAGTTTGACATTCTCCCCCCTCTCCATCCCCACAGTCACGTGGAAAACCAATGGTGCATTTTCCTATTCACGACATTAGAGGAGAAAAAAAGGTTGGTCTCATCAAATTATCTTTGTTGGGCACATACCCTATCCCTTTCGGACATGGAATGACTTATCCATATATTTTTGCCATGTATATATGCACTTATAATATATAGTTTTATGCATTGTTAATACGATGATGACATATCATTGAGGATATAAATTCATCAATGCATTGTACTCTATCAGTATCGAATATAAATTTATATTTGTCAAATCAAGGGTTGATCTTGGAAGGAGACATCCATCCACATATCAAAAAGGAACCTTCACCTTTTTCATTTCTCAATATTAAAGTGTGATTCGTTCATGCCCTAGGTTGCCTATATATACATATAAGTTCATATGAAAGCTTTACATCCATCCCAAGCCAAGCATACTGGAAACTACAACTGCAACTGCAAAGCACCATCTGCTCCAAATCTTATATACTCTTGAAAAACATCGGCATGGATCGCATAGCGAAATTGGCATCCCAGAAGGCCGTAGTGATCTTCAGCAAGAGCTCATGCTGTATGTGCCATGCAATCAAGAGATTGTTCTACGAGCAAGGGGTGAGTCCAGCGATATGCGAACTCGACGAAGACGTTAGAGGCAAGGAAATGGAAAGGGCTCTGATGAGGTTAGGATGCAACCCAACCGTCCCGGCCGTGTTCATTGGTGGTAGATTTGTCGGCTCAGCTAACTCAATCATGACCCTTCATCTCAATGGTTCCTTGAAGAACTTGCTCAAAAATGCCGGTGCTCTTTGGCTTTAAAAATTTAAGAGGAAAAATTGCCATCAAACTAGCATATTCAATAGCTGGTCGGCTTTACCTTGTAACGAGAATAATCTATAGAGCATGATATAATGTATCTTTCATATATAGACTTATATTAAAAGTTTACTCTTTGAAAGTCAAACATTTTGTCCCTTTTTTGTCTTAATTTTAATTAGATAAAGGGACGAAAGCATATGTGAACACTTATAATTATATTGGAATTTTAGGGATATAAAATTAAAAAATACAAAGAAAATATCTAAATTATTTGAGAATTTAAAAAATTTAAGATATACGATTTGTATTTCTGGTATGACTCAATCCATCATTGATTAGATGCCTAATACTTTATTTTGTTATCTTGAAATAAATATCCTCATTATTATTATAATAAATTAAAGATCATGAGTTTAAACCTATACTATTCTTTCTTTTAATTTATTGAGAGTTTAGGGTTATTTTAAATTAAAAGTTGTTTCAACCTTAGTCACTTAAATTTTTTATATTTTTATTAGAAAAATGAGATCTATATATATTGTAGAATATTGGTCAGCTACGTCATGTCTTTATAAAATCTCGTTGTCATTTTTAGTAAAGAATCATTTATTCAGATAATTAGTGTAACATCTCATGGATGACTTAAATTTAATAAGTAATGTCTTCTTTTAATTATTGTATCTTTTAAATAAAATAAAAGTTTTGGGTATTTTTAAATTTTAATATTAAATTATAATAATTAATTTAAATTTACTAAATATTGTTTTGAATGACCCCCCCCCCCCCCACATAAATTCAATAGCGACGCTAGGTGAGGCACTGGTCTTATCCCCTAAATGCTAAAATTCCAATTTCAATCCTTCCAAAATTGTAAACCCTTTCAAAAGCTTCTCGTCTTTGGGTGTCCATGACCCATTCTCTACAAACAAATTCAGTACAACTGACTCAAGCATTTGAAATCTTTGTTAGTAATGTACAACTACAGGCACTATTTTTGAGAATCTTCAATTCTTGAGGGGTAAGGGCACAAAAAAGTCATTCTGTCAGAAACTGACAGTCTAGTCTACGATTTTAAATTTAAAATACTACTAATAAAATAAAAATCATAGTTGGATCAAGCATCCTGACATCACCTTTCTTTTTCTCCGAATCCAACGGCTCAAAATTCAAAACTTCCAAAAAGGAAAACACGGAAATCAACCACACCAAATCCATGTCCCTCTTTCTTTCTTTCTTTTTTATTATTTTATTTTAATTTTAAAACATATTTTTTATTAAAAAAATGAAACATGTGTTTTGAATTTCCATCACATCTTCTTAAGTGGGACCCACCACGACCGTGCGGATTATACATTTACTTATATTTTTAAAAGACTATTTAATAGTAAAATCATAATTTTCCCATATAGTTGTCTCCTGTATTAAATTATAGTTACTAAATTTTAAAATGCTACGAATGTATTATCAGTGGCTTAAATAAAACTGCTTTGAAACTTAGGTTTGGTTATAAATAACAAAAGTCTTAGTAGGTTTCCATCTAACATCATTTTTTTACTTTGACTCTTAAATAATTTTATACTTATTATTTTTTATAAATATAACATCTGTTGCTGAGATGTAAACTATTTTAAAAAAAAATAATATATATTTTTATAAATAAAATAATTAAATTAAAACAATTCTTATATACTCTAACAAATATCTCTTAAATCAAATATCAACGATGATAATAATATTTAGTTTAAATATAAAATAAATATTTAAATTTTATTTTCTTATAATAAATGTATGAAATATTTTTGAAATAAAATAGGTTATATTTTTTTTTTATTTTAAAATCAATTTGTTAAAAAAATCACATAATAATAACTTAAGAAGTGATTTTTATTTTTAAAAACAAACTATAAATAAAATAATTTTAAATATTCTAAATTAAAAAATATAAAACAATCCTACAATTTTAAAACCTCAGATCTAAAATATCAATATTGTTACTATTATTTTTGTTGATAGTCTCACCTGATTATATTATTGTTATTGTCGTTAAATCTTCGCTTATTTTTATTTATTGTCGATAATCGTTATAAAGGTGTGTTAATCTGACAATGAATATAAAAAAAAAATTAATCGTTAAATTCCAATTGATACGTTTTTTATCGGTTACCAATGATGTATAATTAAAAAAACGTGCGAAAATTTTCAATAAGGATAATGATAACATTTGATAAGACTATTGACAATGATAATATCGTTAATTTTAAAATTTATATATTTGATTTAAATTTTTTAATTAGATGTCAATTTTTTAATGATATTATCTTAAAATAATAATAAAATAAAATTTAAATATTTGTTTTTTTAAAAAAAAACTAAAAAACATTTTAAATATTTATTAAAAATAATAAAATTTGACCAATAAATATTGAGTGCAAGGTATATTATTCTCCAAATAAAAGACCTGGATTTAAACCTTAAAAAAATATTGAAAAAAAAAAGAAATCTTAAACAAAATTCATCATATAAACATATAATTTACCAAAAAATAATAAAATTTGAATATTTATTTTATAGTTAAATTATAATAATTTTAATTAATTATTATAAAAATAATTAAAAAAAAGAAAGTAACGGTGATAAAATTAATTTACCTATTACTATTGACTATACTAAGCCACTTCTTTCTTCTTCTTCTTCTTTTTTTTTTCTTTCTATTTTAAATTTTAAACTTCCATCATTTTTTTCTTTTTTTTTCCTCTCCCTTCTCTTTACCTTCTCTTCTTACACAAAGTAAGTTTTTTTTCCTCTTCCATTTCTTGATCTGCCACCTTGGTCTGGATTTTTGTCTTAAATGGCCATTTGAGATCATAGAGAGAGAAGCTAAAAAGGAAAGAATTTTGAAGTGGGGGAAAAAGAGTTGATAAAGATTGGATTTTTAAGTTGAAGAAAATACAAAGATTTTCTTTTGTGCGTATATGAAACTGAAGATATTTTTAGAGTAATTTTCGAAGAATTGTGTTGAAGCTTTGGGTGTTCAACTCTGGGTTTTTGTTTGATTTTATTATGGGTGGGTGTCTTCCTTGTTTTGGATCATCAAACAAGGAAGGGAACAATAATGGTGGGGGCACTGTGAAAGGACTAAGCAAGAAGGATTCAACTAAAGATGGCTCAGTTTCACAGTCTCAACATGTTAATAGAGTTAGTTCAGGTAAAAAAATGGTTTTCATTTTTCTTGCCCAAAATTTCACTTTTTTTTTTCTGTGTTGGTTTTTGATCAGCTGGAACATGTTGAATTCTGTGTTTTTCTTAGGTTAGTTTTAAAGTTTTTGATGATATATAGTTGTTGGATTCTGTTTGTTGTTTGATCTGATACATTATGGTTGTGTCTGTTTTTTTTTTTTGTTGTTGTTGATGAATTCTTTAGTGGATTTAAACTAGTTTGAACTTTGCTCTAAGGAGTCGTTTGGGAGCTATGCTCTCAGGTCTTGGAACTACAATTTTCGTAACCAATCTTGTTCATCCATAATTGTTAAACTAACATAAGCTAAATGCTATTATAGTCAATGCATTTTAAGTGATAATTTGGAATATTCATAAAAAGGACATAGAATGCAGTCGAATGAAGGTTAAAAGATTTGCTACTGATTTCCCATATTCCTCATAGAATGTAAGGGGTGTATAACAGTGCTCACTATACGTTTATTGTATCTTCTATGTTTACTTTGGACAGGCAAATCAAAGTCACGGAATGGTTCTGATTCTACGAAGGAATCTGCAGTACCTAAAGATGGACCGACAGCAAATATCGCAGCACAAACATTCACATTTCGAGAGCTTGCCGCCGCCACAAAGAACTTTAGGCCAGAATGTCTATTAGGAGAAGGTGGTTTCGGACGTGTTTACAAGGGCCAGTTGGAAAACACAGGACAGGTCTGTAACTGTAACAATTACTTGAATCTTGTTTTGTGATTGCACTCAAGTAGCTTGCTTTAATCAATGGACTTGGTATCTCAATCTTGTTAAATTTTCTCGTAATATAAGCTCTGTAATGTTTTACTTATTTTGAATTACTGATGTGAAGAATGTAAACCATTTAGTTTAAAATATTCTTAAATATTTGTTTTGTCATTTCAGTTTGTTGCTGTCAAACAGCTAGATAGAAATGGCCTTCAGGGGAATAGAGAATTTCTGGTTGAAGTTCTCATGCTTAGCCTCTTACACCACCCAAACCTCGTCAACTTAATTGGTTATTGTGCCGATGGAGACCAACGCCTCCTTGTCTATGAGTTTATGCCTTTAGGTTCGTTGGAGGATCACTTACACGGTAAGGGTGGTGCTCGTAATACGTTGCAGTCCTCTAGCTTTTGGTTTAATTGCACTGTCAACTTGAAAAAACTGAAAGACACTAGTGCTAATTATAAAGTACTTCCCTATATATAAAACTCAACATTCCATTGCTTTGGTGCTTGTTCTCTTCTTTGAGCCGTATTTGAGCTCTCTGATGTACGGGTACCCATGAAGAAACAAAATATTGATTCTATATTGGCAAAATTCTGCCTTGGTCAGCCTGTTAGTTTGCTAGAGTTTGGTCATTTGACTAGTCCGGTTATTAAAATAAATTGCATTGGCGGACCACTATGGTTACCATGTTTAAATCTGTTTTCATTTGTTTTCAGATCTTCCGCCAGACAAGGAACCATTGGACTGGAATACCCGAATGAGGATAGCAGCCGGTGCGGCCAAGGGATTGGAATACTTGCATGACAAAGCTAATCCCCCGGTTATATATAGGGACCTGAAATCATCCAACATCCTTCTTCATGAAGGCTATCATCCTAAATTATCGGATTTTGGGCTTGCGAAATTGGGTCCTGTTGGTGACAAAACTCATGTCTCAACTCGAGTGATGGGCACTTATGGTTATTGTGCTCCAGAATATGCAATGACTGGCCAACTCACCCTAAAGTCCGATGTCTATAGTTTTGGAGTGGTATTTCTTGAGCTTATCACGGGACGCAAGGTCATTGATAATACACGTGCTCCTGGAGAGCATAATCTTGTTGCATGGGTAAGAATCTTTTTAAGTTCCAACATCTTATGATTATGCGTAATGACTGTTATATTTGATTTTGTTTGTAGGCGCGGCCACTTTTCAAAGATCGTAGGAAGTTTCCGAAAATGGCTGACCCGCTATTGCAAGGTCGTTATCCGATGCGAGGCTTATACCAAGCTCTTGCAGTTGCTGCAATGTGCTTGCAGGAACAAGCTGCTACAAGGCCTCTAATAGGCGATGTTGTGACGGCCCTTACATACTTAGCCTCTCAAACCTATGATCCAAATGCTCCTAGCAATCAAAGTAACAAAGTGGGTCCATCAACTCCAAGACTTAATGATGATAGAAGGAGAGTGGAAGATGGGTTGAACAGCCCAAATGAGCGTCAACAGCACGGTTCTCCTTCCACTGATATAAATTCACCCGATTACAAGAAGAGGAATCATGCTAGGGAATCAAGCGCTGGTGTGGAGCTCGGTAGGAACGATACCAGCGGGGGGTCAGGGAGGAATTGGGGTTTGGATGATTCGGAACAACATGAATCTCACAGGGACAGCCCTCTGAATACTTCCAGAGTGAGGGAACCTGCACGTAATCGTGATCTCGACAGAGAACGCGCTGTTGCAGAGGCTAAAGTGTGGGGCGAGAATTGGAGGGAGAAGAAACGAGCGAATGCAAGGCAGCTTTGATGGTACAAGTGATCGACGATACTGAATCTGTTCCGTTTTGCTTTTTCAAGTAAAGACGTGTTGTCAATGGAAAACAAAGAAGTAAACATCAAATCCTTACCTTCAATCTCAATTTCCACCGCCAAGAAATAAGATTTTTTACCTGTTGTTGCCTGTCCTTATGATCATTCCTGTAGTTAAAGGGTATGAAACTGAATGTGGCTGAAAGAGACTGAGAGCGGTCAATTGATTTGGAGCATCAACTGGTACTTTCCTTGGACGAAACCAGACGTTTCATGCAGCATGTTAATCTATGTTTCTAGGTCTCTTTTCCCTCCTTTATCGAGATGCATGTTACAGGAGATGTTGGGAAGATTTCCCATATATTGTATTTGTATGTTGGAGGAGGAAACTTAGTGGGTTTTGTTTGGATGTCTCATTGGTTCTGTAACACTTAGTACAGCCTTCTATTATGTCTGGATTTGTATCCATCCTGTTTTCGGCTTATAAAATAGTTTATATTCTTATTCTTTTTGGATGATCGTCATGATCAGTACAAATGGCTTGAACCCTTGTCATTGGGAACTCAGATGGTCGATATGATTATCCTGTTTTCGGGTTATGGTTTGAACCCTAGTCAGGAACTAAAAGCTCAATTAGAACAAGTGACAATCAGCGGTGCTTCATGCTGGAAATCAACAGTACTCCATGTCCTGCTGAAAAGACTGGAAGTGGAGAGAATCAGGGTGTAAGGACAGCCGATGGATGGTTTCGTAAGAAGCTTGTGTGTATCGATCAATGGATAAGATAAGATCATGTATGAAATAGTAAGAAAATGAAGAGCTCATTTGAAAACTTTGTGAAACGTTGAGGGCATTTTGTGTTATTAAGCCTTTTCATTGTACATTTCAATGACTGGGCAAAACTGAAATTGAATTTTCTACCGCCAAAATTCAAAAACAAACAGAGCGCGAAAATACAAATCTGAACATGAAACTTCGCGAAAAAGAAAAACTCCCTCATAGTTCAGATATTAGCAACCGCCGATGAATGGTTTCTTTATTGAAGAATAGCTCAAAGAAGGCAAGTGATTCTAATAACCAATGAAATTGATTGATTTCGTGTTCGCCTTGTTTCCTCTGGATTGAGCCCCTGTTTCGTTGTTTGTTGTAGATTGCTCATAAAAGGTTTAACTGAAGCGTTTGTTTCACCGATCGGATATGTTTTGCCTAAAATTTCATCAATTTCTTATTGATATCAGATGCTAATTTAAACAGCAGTAAAGCACAGGTAAGAGTCATTTACATATTCTTTTTTTAATAATTTTATGTGGTTTTGAATAGGAATGAACTGCTGGAGGTTAGATTAACTGATTTTTTTTTCCAATTAGTTCTTATTCTGGATTTCGAATTCGATTAATGTCTATTATTTTCAGTTCAAATCATGTTTAGCGATGCTTATATTTCTGTCTTGTTTAACTGTTCTTGACAATTTTCCCTTCTGCCTTTATTTTCTGTGAAAACTGTAGTTCACGAATGACTCAACACTGATGATACTATGATAATCTGCACCTATTTTTCTATTTGGATGTTAGTGGGATTCAATTATTTATTTTGGATGATCTGATTTTATTGTGTTGGAATTGTGCTAACATCAAAGGGTACATTCTTGCACTCTTAATTTTATCATTTCAAATGAATCTGACTGATATTGCACATAGCTAAGGAGATTCATAGGTTTAACGAATGTTTAGTTTCTAAGCTCTGTAGAGTCTAAACTATCTCTGTATTGCACCATAATAAGCTTTGGTTCTGAAACATTCATCCTGTATCAACTGTGTATTTTGCCTTTTTAAGTTTAGCTGGTAACAAGCCAAATCTTCAATTATAACCAATGACTTGATTTCGTAACAACTAGGGAAGATTCTGGTTTCAGGGACATGCATGTCTACCCACCATTATTTGTCCTTAACTGCTGATTTGATTCCACTCTTCTGGTCAATAATTCAATTTTTTTATTATATGGTAACAAGTAAAGCATGTAGGCATATTCCTCAGGATAAAACACTAAATGAATTGAAAGCATACAGTTGGTTTATGCCGTGGTGTAGGCAATTATCACTTATCAGAAGCTTGTTTTTGTTTTTGGTGTTCCATATCTCAGTGCATTTGACATAGGTAAAACAATTGACCTAAATTTTTAACATCTTGGAGCCAAAAGAAAGCTTGACACACGAGTTACTCTAAGATTTTGGTGGGGAGAAAAACTAGACAACTTTACGGCTACTCTAAGACAAACATTTGTTCTTATGCTATCAACTGTTTTTATCCAAGAAGTGAATAAAATAGTTGCACATTATGGTAAAGGGGAGTCTGGGACAGTGGATAAGGAATGATAGGCTCTTTTAGAGGTGATGTTTAGGAACTGTGAGAAAGGGTAATGGGAAGATTTTGAGATGGTGACACCAAATTGAATCTTGTAGGCTCACTTCTTTGAAAATGGATGAAAACACTAAACTTTTTGAGATTCGATGCAATTCACAATGATGGTCAATTTGACAATACTTTGAACTAGTGTGGTGTGAAACCGCTTTGAGAAATGTTTTTCGGAAAATCTTGATTTAAAATAGGAGTGTTTGATATTTCTGTCAAAGTTATATAAAATGTAAATTTTAGACATTGATTGTAAAAATATAAAAAAATAATAATATAAATGAAGATAAATGTATAATTTTATTTAAAAGTATTTTTGGAAAAAGCTAAAAGCTATGAACTTTAGTTTTTGAAAACTCTTTTTTCAACCAAATTAAAAAATATTTTTGATTTAAAAAGTTGCGTGTTCTGCATATACTTTTGATCCCAAAAACACTTTGTAACTAGTTTTAGTTAAAAAACACTATGTAACTAGTTACATAGTTAAAACCCTTTTTTTCATTTTAAATAGAGGGACAAAGAAAGCAAGGCTGTACTTTAAAGCAACGTTTAGTCTGATGAAAAGAATATTTGATTAATCACTGAGGGATTGTATATCATTGTATGTTTGCTTTCCATTAAATAAGTGTTTTAGTGCTAAGTTTTGATTAATATTCAAGCAAGAGCATTTTCTGCATTTAATGAATAGAAATTGAGTCTTTTTGTTTTTATTTATGACGTTGTAATTTGCTTCTTTAAGATTGTGACATTACACAAATGCAGTGATCTGTCACTCTTACTAGTTGAATTTTAAACCATAATGACACATCTTCCATTAGGTCGATAATTTTATCAGGTATTTTCTGAACTCTCAATAGAAAAGACAAAGAATAATTTATCGATTTAATTTAAAAATTAAAAAATAATTAATTTAACTAATCAAATATACAATGTTATCATTATAAATTTATTTAATTAACTTAATATTTGAATCAAACTAGTGTGTTCATGAGAATTACTCTAATTATTTATTCACACTCTTAGTATTGTGTTATTTATGTTTAAACTGTTTAACTAGAGGTGGATGCCATTTCATTATTCGTGTCAAAAGGAACAACCCACCTAGCACATGAATTTTTAATTTGTTATCCTTTTCCATTATAACGTGGATCATCACCTCTCCTATAATCATTGCAGGTAATGAAAACAATTTTTTATTATAGGTCTGTTCCTCCGGTTCATTACTGGGAGGCAAGAAGCCAACATCCCGAATCTATCCAACCACATTCGGACACATCACCAAACTTTTTTTTTTAATTTTTTTGTACTGATACAAATTTAAAATTTACGAGTTTCAATTGAAATTTAAAATTTATAGATTAAAATATAATTTTCTAATATATTATTTTAAAATTTAAATTTATTATATTTACATAACTTTTATTTTAGATTTTATAAAAAAATAAAAAATTTCTTATAAGTGATGTTCTTTTTCTAAATAATAATTTATAGGTGGTGTTTTTTTTATTTATATTATAATTTTATCTAAATTTTAAAATAAAGTTAAAATATCTATTTTTTTTAATAAAATCTCTAAATAATATATATCCAACATAGATTAAAACAAAACTAAAATTTAAAATTCAAACCGTATGAATAAAATAAATTGAATTAAAAAATTATATTATAATAGATATTTATAATATCTAAATTTATTAATTAAATATTAATAAATATGCAAAAAAATTATTTTATTATCTTTATACTTTTATGTGATTTAATAAATTTAATCTGTACTTAAATTGGTCAGACATTCGTGATACATATAACAGATAAATAAATAGATAATTAATTAAAAAAATCCAATCAAGTTTCCATCCCATTTCTTTATAAAACTATTTGCTTCTGCCTCCTTTCTCTCAAACTTTTCTCTGAAATTCCCACTCAGTTTCTTCAAATCGGTAATAAAATTCGTTTCTTTTGGCAGAATTTTTATTTGGATCCCTTCTGTTATCTTAACTCGTTTTCTGTTACAATTAACCGAATCGTACGGTTCAAAAAAAGAGAGGGGGAATATCAACGGTGAGATGGCGTCAATGATAACGAATCCGGTGACGAACGCGGATTCCGATCGGAGCATCAAAAGGAAAAAGAAAAAGAAATCATCAGCGGCAATGATGGAAGAGAACCAACAGCAGAGCCACGCCAAATGGAAATCAGAGGCTCAGCAACAAATCTATTCCACAAAGCTGATTCAAGCTTTGAGCCAAGTCAGTCTCAACAACAACAACAGCTCCTCTTCCCCTTCGGCTCCACGACGAGGCCGAGCCCTGCGTGAAGCTGCCGATAGAGCCTTGGCCATCGCGGCTAAAGGTAGAACGAGGTGGAGCCGAGCCATTCTGACGAGCCGTGTTAAGATCAAATTTAGGAAGAAGAAGAGATGCAGGGGATCCGCAGCTGCGACGGTGGCTGCAGTCACCGGGAGTAGCCGGTCGAGGAAACCGAGATTTAGCGTCTCGAAATTGAGAGCGAAGAGTTTACCGACCGTTCAAAGGAAAGTCAAGGTTCTTGGCCGGTTAGTTCCCGGTTGCAGAAAGCAACCGTTACCAGTTATTCTTGAAGAAGCAACTGATTACATTGCGGCGCTTGAGATGCAGGTTCGCTCCATGAGTGCTCTCGCTGACTTTCTCTCTGGCCCCGGAACCGCCAGCACTAGCTCAGCGCCGCCGCCGACCAGCCAATGACTTATCTTTCTCTCTTAAGTAATCATCTCTCATGTTAAATACATGTCTTCTTCCTCCCCCCCCCCCCCCCCCCTCATTCAGTACTTTTAATCTCTCTGTTTCATTTGATCCCATAGCTTTCTTATTAAAAAAATATCCAGCATTTTTTCTCTTATTATGTACAAAACTATTTCTCTGGAAATATATTCCAATAAAAAAACTGTAAAATCTTAATTTGCAGAGTATCATTACTAGAAATATGATGTTTGCTGGTTACAATAATCTCCATTAAGTTTAGAGAATTTTTTTAGATATTGGATAGACTTTGATAATGTGATGACGAAAGGGCCAAACTAGGGTAGGTGACAAAGGGAGCTTTGATGCCATGCCTGCTAAAGGTTAGAGCAGTTAATAGCTACTGGACTCCAATACTTGATTGATATCCGAGGTGTGATGCTTTCATTGTTTTTCTTTTTTAATGCTAATATTATGATACGACTTGTTTTGGTTTTGCTAGAATTTCACTGAAAACTCCAAATGACAAAATCCAAAGGAACATTTCTTTTCTTTTTCTTCCACCTTTTACACTATAGGTATGGAAGTTTCTTTTACACATGTGACACCCACTTTCATTTCTTAGTGCTTTGAATTATATTGAGAAAGTGGGATGGAGAATCAAGCTATATTCTTAGATTAGCTTGCTATATAATATGAAGGTAGAGCAAGTTAGGTGAATCCATGTGCTAGTTTTCTTTATATTTTAATTTTATGGATAATGTTGTTTGGTGCAGGTAGGAAAAAATGGGGAAGAGGGTATGTACCATGTAATATATATTATCTGAATCTCTGTTATATTGACAATGAAACTTTGTAATTATTTATTAAAACAAATATTATTGTTATTGGTAAAAAAAAGTTGGGCAACTGAAATGTGAATCTCCAGGTCCAGGGTCAGCCAAGTGCATGGTTTACAATTTGTCTGTGTGTCCAAAACAAGATGTTGAGAAATATTTCAGGTTCTCCATGTGGGTAACTATGTTAAGTGTGCCCCACCCTTTGGATTCCTGTTCTTGTTGTGTGTCTTTCCTGTTGTTTTGTTTATTATGGTCCGATTACTATGTTGCCGAATTGTGGTGTTTCATTATTGCTTGTAGCTTGTAGCTTGTAGCTTGCATGGTGTTGTTATGTCTGGTTGCCGGCCTTTGTGCTCTTCTGGGGACTGTGTTTTATGTTGATTTGGTGAAGGTGTAGAGTAAGGCTGTATGTAATTTTTTCAAATAATATATATATGAAATAAACATGATTTAAACAGTGTGTTGTCAACGCACATGGATGGGTCATGCCTTGCCCACTAAACTCCAAGAAAACTAAAGTAAAATAAACCCCAAAAAAACAAATGCAAAGGACAATGAATTGGTCACCACTACTAGTACTAGTGATGGTGATTTTAACCCAACCTTTCCCATTTTCTAAGAATTATATATTATACGAGAGTATTTTAATTTTATGTTGTATTTGAATAAATATAAATCATATTATTTAAATCTGAATCATCAGAACATTTTACCCTTCATCATTAAAAACATTTACGAATTTTATTTATATAGTAGTATAAATATTTAACTTAACCTTATTAGCAGCTCACTCGTCGAAATATATTATTTTGTTGTACATGAATTTTTTTTAATATTAATAGATTTATTGTCTTACCTATTCTAATTAGCAGTTCTCCAATTATATCTATCAACCATTAATATATTTGAATGACCGATTTATAATGATAGAAATAATGAATCTTGTATGATGAATTACACTAGAAAAATCTCATTGATAGTTGACATTGGCTTCATCATCAAAATTTGAAATTTTTGAATAGAAATTTTTATTTAAACCCCCAAAAATCCAAGTATGAAATCTTATTTTTGATATTTTGCAGCAGAACAATTATACGAAATTAAAGGTTTTAGATATATAATTTTATCTTAGACTACTTTTAATTGGATGTAAAAAGTCGCAATTGAAAGATTACCTTATTATAAAGAGATTTTTTTAAGTTAAAAATTAAAGTAGATTTTTTAGTTGAATCGATCAAATAAATTAACTCACAATTCTAATACATTATCAATCTTAATTATCTTTTAGGCAATTTTTAAATTCAAAGTCCGTTAAAGTTAAGAACAAAATTGTTACATTTAATCTATGATCGAAAACAAGGATTATCTACTTTAAGATTCTTAATTGAACTATCAATAAACTGAAATTTATTTATGAGACAAACCATATTTTTATAAAACGAGTCTATTCAGGATAGTTTTTCTCATCTAACAAGGAATAAATCAACATGAGCATCAAAATTTTATTAAAATAAATATATAAAATACTAAATAGATCATCATTCTTGAAAATTCGATCTGTTTTGGAAAAATATCAAAAAGCAGAAAATCTTTTGATCCCATATTAATTTAAAATTTTCCTATCTGAAGATTTCGGATAAAAGAAACGATATAAGTTCTTATTATATTATTATACAATATGTCTACCATATATACTACCAAAGAAACCTATAACCGTCAAATAAACCTACTTGACTAATTAACTGCTTACATTTACTCTTAATGGCTAATATTAACGACCAACTAATATTATATTTTAATAATTTCTAGCGATTTTGTTTAAAACGTATTCTGATCTTTAATCAATTATACGCTTTAATATAATTATTAAAAATAAGAGTTAAAATCTATTTTTAATATTCAGCAGTTTAATTGGATATTTTTTACTTACAAAAATTATATCATAATTTGAATATAAAACATGGTTAAAATTATACAAATTTATTAAATATTTTAAGGATTTAACTAGATTTTTTTAATAATGTTGAGAGATTAACAAAAAAAAAATTGAGAGACAAATTTAATTTAAAATTTTAAAGAGGATCAAAGTAAAATTTTCAAAATTCTAAATGATTGAGTTTCCATTAGTCTCACAAATTATCTACTTGTACACCACTTCAATATATTACACACAAAATATTATTGTAATTATTACTCTTTTAATATGTCTACTAATTCCATTTGAATTATTATATTAGCATACGAATATGATTAGGACTAGAAAATATTACTATCTTCTAATCCTAAACTCATATTAAGATTATAAATCATAATCTCAGTTAAATTAGACTTCCAGAAGTTCTCTAAAGGGATGAGTACAAATAAGTTCTCAACCCAAAGAGGCTTTTTGCGTAAACTTTCCTAACAGTTTATGTTTTTCTTTGTTTGCTTTAATTAAGTCAGGTCAGATTATCATTCCATCTTGCGTATCGATATCATTGGACCAGTTTTACAAGTTCAGATTTTAGCAGCTAATTATTGTACTTTTCTTCACTTCGGTGGATTTTTTATCACAGAGTTCTTTCAGAATATGTAAATTGATTATTTACGACCATTTTTGAGAGGACCAAATAGGTATTTTAACAAAGAAATAAAAAAAATTATTGAAAAGATACCCGTGGTCAGAAAGGCGGTCTGTTTCGATTCCTAGTGGAAGACAAAGGAAAGAAAAAAACGTGACAGAAATGGCGAAGCACGAAGAGCTACCCGTTCCGGTTTACTATGCACTCCAACCGGTCTACGGCGAAGGATCTCCGCTGGAAGAAGCTGAGCTTCGATTCAGTCAATTGAAGTCGAAGTTTATACAAGTCTTCGGCCATACTCCCGACATCTTTGCTCGATCTCCAGGTTCTGCTGTTCTCTTAAGATCATGAATTTCAAGATTTGGATTTAGTTTTGTTTACTGAAGGATAGATTGCGTGCTTAGATTAGTTGAGATTCAGCATGATTAATTGATTATATGTTTGACTTTCATGGAGTAAATAGATATAGATTTGAGAAACAATCATGAATATTTCTACTTGTTTTATCACTCTAGTTCAGAACTATACTTTTATGGGTTTTTTTTTCCTTCTGGTTAAATTCAAACGGTATGTTTAAGAACATGAATTTGAATTTACTTTTCACTTTCTCTTGTGACTTGTGAGTGGACTTTGGGAATCGGTTTGATTAATTAATGGCTGTTTTATGTGCAGGAAGAGTGAACTTAATTGGAGAACACATTGACTATGAAGGATACTCGGTGTTGCCGATGGCAATCAGGCAAGATACGATTGTGGCAATACGAAAGCACAAGGAAGGGGAGACGGACAAGCTTCTAAAAATTGCTAATGTCAATGATAAGTATACTACCTGTACTTATCCTGCTGATCCTAATCAGGTGACTTTATCAATAAACTAAACTTCTGCGTGTGTTTTTTCTTATAGTTTCTATAATTAAATAAACAGTTTTTTTTTTCTGCTTCGGTTTGTTAGCTTAAGGATTGCTTGCTCAGATTTTGAGTCAAAATACCTGAAATCGTGTATTGTGCAGGAAATTGACTTGAAGAATCATAAATGGGGGCATTATTTCATTTGCGGGTGAGATATCAAATATCTGTTGCTCCCTATATCTACTGGTCTTTTTTCCCAAATATGCAACAACAATTCAGAGTGATATAGATATTGACATTGTTTTATTGCCATGAACACCCTCAAAATGTGATGCCAGTGTTGTTCTTGTTCTGCAGTTATAAGGGTTATTATGAATATGCCAAGTCAAAAGGAATGGATGTAGGTGAGCCCGTTGGCCTTGACGTTCTTGTTGATGGAACAGTTCCTACAGGTATTCTTTTACATCACTTACATGACTGATGGTAATTGAATATAGTTTTAACTTCACATTTAGTTTTTTTTTTCTTTATTAATTTTCTCTCGTCTTTTCTTATTCCAGATTCTGGTCTATCAAGCTCTGCAGCTTTTGTTTGCTCATCTACAATTGCTGTTATGGCTGCTTTTGGTGTTAACTTCCCAAAGGTTACTATCTTCGCTTTGGTAACCATAAGTCTATATTTGAAATTCTAATATCTGCTTGTTTAACAGAAAGAAATTGCCCAAGTAACTTGTGACTGTGAACAACACATTGGAACACAATCAGGTGGAATGGACCAGGTTACACTTTTCCCTACTACTCATGATTTCATTTGATTTTACTGTGTTTCAGTGATTTTAAAGATACTACCAAATTATATTTTGAAGTTGGTTAATTTTACTGTGATTATTGAAAATTTTGCGTCACTACCCTGTTTTATTGTGACAGGCAATCTCCGTGATGGCCAAAAATGGGTTTGCTGAGCTAATAGATTTCAACCCTATTCGCGCAACTGATGTGCAACTCCCTGCTGGTGGTACATTTGTGATAGCCCATTCATTGGCAGAATCTCAGAAAGTTGTCACAGCTGCTATAAATTATAATAACAGAGTTGTTGAATGTCGACTGGCAGCCGTAAGTTATATATTTTTTTACTTGAATGTGCCAGGGGTGCATTTGCATCCTGGGTTTTCTACTGTCTTTTATTTTGGGTACTCACAATGTGCATTATTTTGGTCTTTCCAAAATTTCAGATTGTGCTTGGTATAAAGCTAGGAATGAAGCCACAAAAGGCGATATCAGAAGTCAAAACTCTTTCGGATGTTGAAGGTTTATGTGTTCAATTTGCCAGTGGCCATGGTTCCAATGATCCTATCCTTGCTGTCAAGGTTTCAATCTGTTGATTTTCTACCTCCATGATATTATTATTATTATTATTATTATTATTTCTTTTAATCGTTTCAGTTGCCATCTTTTAGATCTGCAATATTCTTTATCTTATGTCAAAATGTACCTTTGCTGCAGGAATTTTTGAAAGAGGAGCCCTATACAGCTGAGGAAGTTGAGAAAATCACTGGGAAGGGTCTTCCATCCATCTTGTGTGATAATCCAACTTCTTTGGATGTGCTAAAAGCAGCCAAGCACTTCAAATTGCATCAGGTACAATTGGTTGAAGTTGGAATAGATTATTTATTCCTGAATTATGTTACGCTGTGTTTATTTATCAGTTGATTCTATATCTTCAGAGAGCTGCTCATGTGTACTCTGAAGCTAAGCGTGTTTATGCTTTTAAGGATGTGGTGGCATCAAGTTTAAGGTGACCTTCAAATATTTAACAATTGGCTATGTTCTGTCCGACTGCTAGTCTTTCTGATAATTGATGGATCATAACTATTAACACGTTTGTGCAGTGAGGATGAAAAGCTGAAGAAGCTAGGCGATCTTATGAACGATAGCCACTACAGCTGTAGTGTTCTCTATGAATGCAGGTACATCTATTAGAATGTGCATACTTACATGGTCTACTGGTTGGTTGGTATCACTCACTTCTCTTTACCTTTTTTCCTTTGTTTTGTTACTAGCTGCCCGGAGTTAGAGGATGTTGTAAAAGTCTGCCGAGACAGCGGTGCTTTGGGAGCCAGGCTTACTGGAGCTGGATGGGGTGGTTGTGCTGTGGCTTTGGTAAAAGAGAGTATTGTACCGCAGTTCATCCTCAATTTGAAGGTATATCTGTCTGTTCTAGGCCTAGCTGGGCAATGCGGATCTCATATATCTAAACATTACCGCATTTTTTTTCTGTTTCAGGAACAATTCTATGAATCTAGGATCGACCGAGGTGTGATCAAGAAGACTGAGCTGGGTCTGTATGTTTTCGCTTCCAAGCCTTCCAGTGGCGCTGCTATTATTGCACTTTGACTTATTCGTTCCGTCCCAAAAACATTTTCTATTTTTTAAATTTTTAGTTACAAGGAAAGAAGAACAACACATTTCAATAGAATTTGATTGTAATTTAATCCCTTCTATAAGTTAGCTCTTGTAATTGACTTGATCGGAGTCGATATTCCGGACATAGAAAAAAAATCAAATTGTTTTACTTTACTTTTTAGGGTGTGTTTGGTTCAGGAAAAGGATGATTAGCTTTAAGAATAAGATTACTGGAATATTATATTACCTTGATGGTTTGTTAGACAAGAATGTAAGATGACAGTGTTTGGTTTAAAGATTATAAGATTACTTAAATATACATTTTATCAAATTATCCTTATGATATATTAATAAAATAACACATTTACGTTGTTATAATTAAGATTGAGAAAATATAACTTATTTACAATGATCTAAATATGTTGAGATTATTAAATTATGGTTAAAATTTTATTTCTATTTTTTAAAAGTTTAAAATATTAATAAAATAATTTATTTACGTTGCTGTAAATATATTAAGATTATTAAATTTTATTTTTTTAAGAATAAAAAATTATATATTCTATTTTTTATTAATTTTATATTTTTTAAAATTAAAAAATTAATTTGTATGTTAATACAAATCAAAAAGTTAATAATATTGTTGAATATTTAAATCTAATAAAATTTAATATTAGGAGAAAATTTGATTAAAATATATTATTATAATTTTATTATTATTTCTCTTGATTTTATACATTAGAAAAAGGTTAAATTGTAATTTTTTTAATTTTACAAGGGTTATGTTGTCCTAAAGAGAGGGAATTACCAAATACTAAAGAATTTCATGGGATTGAGATTCCCATTTAAACATCCAAAACACGGAGAAATTATATCATGGGTAAGTCCCACCACGTCATCCATGGGTCAACCACTAAAAACTATACATTTTATTTTTTTTTCATGTCATATTTTTCTAAGTGAATCTTCATTCATATTTATTGTTAATTCATTTTAAAAACAATTTCTTAAGTGAAGATTCACTTGGAGAAAATATATGACATGAAAAAATTGATGAGATGAGTGATTTTTATTGGTTGGTCTCATGGACATGTGGTAAGACTACCCATAATATAATTTCTCCAAAACACGAGACTATAAGTAATAATATATTACCTTGTAATGGGTATCTTTTAAATCCAAACAAAAGCTTAAAATACTGAAAAAAACTTTTCTCTTAAAATTTTCTTTTTCTTAATCCAAGCATCCCCTTAGGGCATAGAAATAAATATGATAAACTCTGTTTATTATTGCATTTGAATACGTTCTTGGTTTGTATTAATGATTACAACTTGGATCCTAGGCTTCCGGAATGTGTCCATATAATATAACCCCAGAATTACCCCCTTCATTGTTTGGAATTAGAGTCACTCATCTCGGGTTGAAGGAATAAATTGGTAATTTTTTCGATACAATGTTTAAATTAATTAGATTTTGTAAGAGATAATTTTTTGAAAATTATACAGATATTTTTAATCTTAACATTATTGATATTATAAAAATCATGTCAATAATCATATCACTAATTTTATATTTAACCGATCAAATTAGTGAGTCAGTAATAGTTAAATAAGAAATTAAAAAATAACTCATAGATAAAAACAATTATAATTGGTTGAACCGATTAAATTTTGATTTTTTTATTTCAATTCTTGATTTTTATTGATACAAATAAATTTTAGACATTCTTTTCCCCTTATATTGTTTTGAATTTTGATTGTTTTTAGCTGATTCAAGTTTAGAAAAAAAATTAACGAGTTTCTTTTAAAAAAATATATATAAAGATAATTTTTATCCTTAACGTTTATAATTTTTGTCATTTTGACCCCTATTCTTTTTTTTAGATAAATTTAATCCTTAACCTATGTCTTTTTAACAAATAACTCATTTTTTAACTACCATGATAACTGAAGCGTTAAAAGTTAATAATGATAATATATCATATATATGTAATAATATATTTTAAATGACATAAAATCTAACCTATTAAATATATGCATATATATAGAATATAATTTTATTCAAGTATAAAATATAAAATAATTAAAATTTAAATAAAATATTAAAAAATAATTAAATCCAAAACAAAGTTTTACTAAATATTCTCAACCATAACTAAATTAAAATATCTTTATAAAACCCTAAAACTCTTATTTAGAGTAAAACTAAAATACCTAAATTCTAAAAGTAAAATAATAAAAATTCAATTAATTATTATCAAAATCTTTTTCTTTGATTTATCGATAACAAACTATACAAAATCCTTTTTTCAGATTATGTTCATACCATTTTAGAAAAATTTTTGATTTTATTATAGTTGAGGTTAAAGAATGTTTAGTAGCCTTTTGTTTTAGATTTAATTAATTTTTAATGAATAAAAATTAATTTTTAATATTTTATTTAAATTTTAATTGTTTTATATTTTAGATTGGAATAAAACTATATTCCGCGTGTATGTATTTGATATACTAGATGTTAAATCATTTAAAATATATTATTATATATATATGACATATCATCGTTATTAAATTTTTAAAGGTCTAGTTGTCATGATAGTTAAAAAATGAGTTATTTGTTAAAAAAACATAGGTCAAGAGTTAAATTTATCCAAAAAAAAGAATGAGGCAAAAATGATAAAAATTATAAACGTTAAAGGTGAAAATTATCCTTATGCCTAAAAAAAATTACTCTAATTTCGATTATATATCACCCGTCAAACTAAATTAGCAATTTCTGATTTAATCCTTTTCATTGATCCAATTTTGCCAAAAGTAGTATCAAAATCATAAATCTTTATGATAAAATCCTATACTCAATTGGTCGTATATCATAATCTAACAACAAAAAAGGAAAGATTGGATTTTTTTTTATAAAAGATTGGATTAGGGGTGAGCAAAACTTGACTCGACTCGAAAAAACCGAATAACTCGACTCGACTTGAGACGAAAATACTCGACTGGTTTTGACTCGACTCGAAAAAATTTCAAATAAAGTTTGAGTTGTAAAATAGAAATTCGAATAACTCGAAATTTTTAGTAATAAAAGGATTAATTTTTAAGTTTGAGACGAATATATCAATTTTTTATGATATATATACATTGATATATTAAAATATAAAGAAATATTGCTATATATGAGAATATATATATATGCATTTTTTATATGATTAGAGAAAATCGTTTAAATTGGAATCAAATCATATTATAATATGATAAATAATTATGATTAAATATTTATAGGAACTCGAAACTCGGCTCGATTCGACTCGAATTTCTTAAACTCGACTCGAACCGAAAAAATTTCAAATAAAGTTTGAGTTGTAAGATATGACCCATCAACTCAAATAACTCGAAATTTTTTGACTCGACTCGACTCGATCGAATACTCACTCCTACTCAGGATTATGCGAAGTCAACGATCCATTGATATCGCCATTTATCCAAATCCTTTCCTAGTTCTCCCCTATCTGCACCCAATAAAATTACAAACCATCAATGTTCCAGCATATGTTGTGTGTGTACTGTATATATATGTGATGGCCATGCCAAGACATTGCATCAGAATCAGTCTCCAAAAGTAAACCAAGACAATCAACACCACTGCAATGGGAACAACTTGCCATTTCTCCTCCACAGCCATTGTTTTCATTTTTCTATCTGTCATATCCCTTCTTCCTTGTGCATATTCTGCAGACTTTTCTGATCCTTACAAAAAGTCATCAGTCCCCAAAAGTGATCTGGATTTGTTGGAGTTTCCTTTGAATCTGGAGTATTTCGAAGCTGAGTTCTTCTTGTATGGTGCTTTGGGTCATGGCTTGGATAAAGTTGCTCCATATTTAGCTGAGGGTGGTCCATCTCCCATTGGTGCCAAAAAGGCCAATCTTGATACTCTCACCAATGATATAATCCTACAATTTGCTTACCAGGAAGTTGGTCACTTGAAGTTAGTGCCTTTCTCTTGAAACCCTCTTTCCATTTCCGTGTCTGATAGTCACATGGAGTCGAGTCGGATCCCTAAACAGGGGACAAATGTTGTTTTCTCCATCCACGAAACTCAAACCGTTTGATGGAACTATGTTTTTTCTTTGACTGCAGGGCAATTAAGAAGACAGTGAAAGGGTTTCCAAGGCCACAACTTGATCTGAGTGCATCGTTGTTTGCCAAAGTGATTGATAAAGCATTTGGGGAGCCATTGAATCCCCCTTTCGACCCTTATGCCAATAGCATTAACTTCCTCATTGCTTCCTACTTGATTCCTTATGTTGGACTCACTGGATATGTTGGTGCCATCCCTAAACTCCAGGGTGCCATTTCAAAGAGGGTAAGCCCTCCCCACTCTTTTAAACACCCGGGGATGAAATCGTAATTAAACCATTCTTCTTTTTTCAGCTGGTTGCTGGTCTCCTAGGAGTAGAATCAGGGCAAGATGCTGTCATCCGAGGATTACTCTACGAGCATGCAGAGGAGAAAGTGAGTCCTTACCAATTCGTTGTAGCAGAATTCACGAATCGAATTTCAAACTTGAGGAACAGCTTGGGACATACCGGTATTAAAGATGAAGGCCTCATAGTCCCTGTAGATTCGGGTGCTGAAGGTAAAGTCATCGGCAATGTGCTTGCTGGTGATCGATTCTCAGTGGCCTTTGATCGAACTCCTTCAGAGATTTTGAGGATTGTTTATGGAAGTGGTAATGAAAGTGTTCCTGGTGATTTCTTCCCTAAGGGAGGTAATGGCAATATTGCCAAGTCTTATTTGCCCAGAACCAGTGCCAATGGTTATCATTAGCTTATATAGCAGTCCAGCATGTTTTCCTTTTCTTACTTCTGAAAATAATTCAAGAGTGTGTGTCAAATTGTTCTTAGACAAACATTATCAATTACTTGAGATCAACGCTTCTCAATTTATTATAATCAACAGCTGTGATTAATTTTTCAATCATACTTCTTGAGATGGTGTAGCCTGTAGGTGTTGTTAGTCCCAGTCTTTGTATCAACAGTTACTAGTCTTGGTAATTGGTAGACTATCAACCATCAATACTATTTACTTCACTTCAGACTTGAAGACAGTGACACACATCTGATTTTAATCAAACATCGGAGGCTTATCACGTAGACACGCGCAAACACAAAGATTCCCAGCCGCCATCTCTCTCGAGACACTAGGACTGACATCCAGTACAAGGATCAAAGGTGTCTAGAGATGAACTTCGGCTGAGTTTAGATATCAAATCCTTTGCTACTTCACTCGGCATTCAAACTACAAAAGTACACACATGTTAAAAACTTGATCCATATGTTTTAAACATGACCCAACAAAAGCAACTCATAACCCTAACGAGTTGGTGCTCTTCCTTTACACTTTCATAGAATATATATTTGATTTATTCAATTAAATATTTTTAATATCAAAACTTGATCTATATATATTTTTAATATCAAAATATTTTTGACTAGAAATAGTTGTTTGTCAAGTATATGTCCAGGGCGAATGCAGGCCTGGGCCTACCTAGGCCCTGACCCGCCCCATTATAATTTTTTTTTTGTATTTTTAAATATATATAATATATTTTAAATTTTAAATAAAATATAAAGAAAATTTGAGAAATATAAAAGTTTTAAATGTGTTTTAATTTTTAAAACTTATCTTAATTTTTAAACTTTGAATTAAAATAAATTTCATGTGTTATAAAATTTAAAATGACCTTTTATATATTTTTATTATATTTTACAATCATTATATAATTATTTTTAATAAAATATATTTTAACAATACATTTTGCTATTAAATAATTAAATATATTTTTTAAAAATAAATTTTTAGAATATAATTAGAGTTTTACTCTAAGTTTTTTTAAAGATATTAAAAATAAAATATATGTTTATTAAAAACTAAAATTAAAATTACTTTTAATAAGCATAAATTTCATGTATTTTTATTTTATTAAAAATAATATATTCTAAGACCATGTACACAATATATATATATATATATATTGTGTGTTATACATATATCACTGAGTTGAAGGATTTAAATTGAATATAAAAATCGATTTAGTAATTATTAAAAGTTTGAGTTATTCGAGTTTCAATTTTTTTTTGATAAAAAACTATTTTTATCAAAAAAAATTAATTTTTACGAGTAAAATTTTATTTATATCTAATTCTCTTTACATTCGCTTTCTAAATTCGCCACTGTATATGTCCACATCAAAAGTGTAAACGGACGTCTCCACTACAACTTTTCATATATTTAATGACTGGATTGTTGATTAAGTTTCATTAAATACCCCTGTTCTTGTACTGTCATCTAGAATTAGGATGTAAAAAGCTGACCCGACCTGAAAATCCGTCTAAAACTTATTTGAGTCAGAATTTGGTTTGACCCGAGGATGTAATGACCTGAACCTGATTTATATCCGACTCTTGTTGACCTGAACCCGAGTTGAACCTGTTACTGTATTAACCGAACTCGAACTGTATCCGATCGAGAATGAACTGAACCCGATTTCAACCTGTTACTGTAGACCTGAAACTCGACCTGTATCCGACTGAAACGAACCTGAACCTGAGTCTGACCTGGCAAATAATCGATATTATCCGACTGAATCGACCCGAGACCTGATTTTACCCGACCTGTTTTGAACTTGACCTATTTTGAACCCGACATGATAAATGACCCGACTTGTTTTGTACTCGACCTGTTATTGACCTAAACTAATATTAACAAAACTTAATATTTACATGACATATAAGTAAATATACTATAATTTGATGAATTTAAAATATTGATAAATATAATTAGGCTTAAAAAATAAAATTAGACATGAGAATTAATTTAAGATTAATATTTAAATATAGTATTATATATTTAATTAAATTAATTTATTTACTATTTTATTTAATTTTAATTATAATTTTAAATTAAATACATACATTAACTCATAAAAAATTAAATATATATATTAGTATACATTTAAGTATATATAATATATATTATATATTAAAGTATATTATATATGTATTAAATTATATTATATACATAGTATATATTAGTGTACATTATATACATATATTAATATATACATCTAGTATATATACATATATTAATCTATACATCTAATATATATCTTATATACATATATATATAAGTATATATATTATATATATACATATAAATATCATAATAAATAGACATATTTTTATTAAGTACTTCAAGTCAAATTGATTTGACTTTTGAAGTAAATTTAAAGTTAAAATTTTGAGAGAAATTTTTTGATTTTAGGGGAGGAATTTTTTATTTTAATGTGTTGGGGGGAAATTTTTGACTTTAGGGGAAGGGAGAATTTTTGATTTAACCGGGTGAGGGGTGTTTTGATTTAGGGGGAAGATTTTGATTTGGGGGGATATTTTGATTTTGGCGGGAGAGGGATTTAAGAGGATTAAAGGTATAATATATATTTTATAATATATACTATAACACATATTATATTATATTATATAAACATATATATATATATATAATATGTTACATAATATATACGTATTTATATATATAATATATATGTATAATACATATTACATATTTATATATATATAATTACATATATATACATTAAACGGGGGCGGGGGAGATTTTGATTTGGGAGGGAGGAGGGTATTTGAGGAGATTAGGGTATAATATATATATTTTATAATATATACCATAATATATATTATATATGTTATATGTATAATACATATTATATATATGTATAATTATATATATACATTAAAAATAAATATGTATGTATGATATATATAATGTATATATCTATAATACATATAACATACATATATATATATATTGAATTATTGATATATATATATATATTAATATATTAATGTACTATGTATAATACTATGACTACTACTAAATACTAATCTACTATCACTATATATACATATAACATACATTGATAAATATATTATATATATGAATGTTAGAATGTACTTATGTAGTTATTTATTATGTATAATTAATAATTGTATACATTATAAATATATTATACATACATTATACAATAACATATCTAATTACTACATATCTAATTATCAATATATATTATATAAATATTTATATTAGTTATTAAATTATTAATGTATTATATATATAATGTAATGTATATCATATTTTAATATATATTATAATTTTATTTTTCATATATATATATATAGTATTAATTCATTTATAGTATTATGTCATAAATAGTATTATTCATTATTCTAGTATTATTTTACTTCCAGAAATAGTATTATTTCATGTATATTATTAATCCATATATAGTATTATTTTATTTTCAAAAATAATATTAGTCCATTTATAGTATTACTTTATATATAGTATATTTTCTACATATAATATAAATTCCTTATATAGTATTAATTTTATATATACTATTATTTCATTTATAGTATAGATTCTATATATTGTCTAAAATTTATTTTTAATTTTTGAAATATATTAAACTATAATATAATTATAAATTTATAATGTATTAAAGATAAATGTTTAATACTTTTAATTAATATTAAGTTATAATTTTTGTAATTTACTCTTATAACTTACAAGTTATTTTTTTAATTGATTATTACTGATTTTTTTAATTTACTTTAATGTTTATAATTTTTAATTTTTGTAATTGAATCCTTATAAGTTAATGTTGATTTTTTAAAATTTCAAAATTTAATCTTTAACTTTATGGTCTAATATTTATTCGTTTTTTACGTATTTATACAAAATCAAAATTAATAATTAAAATTACTATGAATATAAAATCAAAATTAATTCGACCTGAAACAAAACCGACTTGAAATGAACCCGACCTGAAATGCAACCGAACTAAAATGGACCCGACCTGAAATCTAGCCGACCTGAAATGAAACTGTCAATTATCCGATTTGGACCCGAACCGTTTGAACCAGACCTGAAATGGATCCGACTTGAAACGGATCCGATATGAAATGGACCCGACCTGAAATGGACCCGCACCCGACCCAAATCGAGTCAAAACATCAAATCAACCTAAAATGACCTATATCCAATTTTACCTGACCTGATAATACCCGACCTCAAGCCCACCCGAGTAATTGTTTTTACATCCCTATCTAGAACCAGAAGCAGATCCTGTGGTTCATATCCCAGAGGAAGAATATTTAATAATATATTATGTATTGTAATTTGTAAACGTTGGGTGTGGATTCCTTCCACCCATTAATGACGTGATGCATAGAGTTCATTTAATAATTTTTCGTTATATAATTTTTTTTTTAAAAATAAGTTAATAATATTTGCAGTTGGGATTAATTAATGATAAAAGTTGAAAATTATAATTTTCCCACCACCAAAATAGTAAACAAAAGAAACAAAATACAAAAAGTGACACAAAATCAAATCCTATAATGTTTTTTCTAAAATGTTATTCTCATATTTTTGTTCTAAAATTTACTTCATGTCCCTCGCTATATATGTATATATAATATTATCTTCCATTTTATTTTGATTCACATTTTTTCCTCACGTGTTGAAGTTGAACGGCTGCTGTAACAACAAAAAGTCATCAGAGTTCAAGAAATGATCTGTTGAAATCTCAGCTCCATCGAACCATGGCTGGAAATCCCTTCCGTGGTTGTAGTAATTACTGGAGGGACTTATAAACGATGAGTACTGATGAGCGAAACCAATTTGGCTAGCTTCAAAGTAATCCGGATTTGGGTTGACGTTAACATAATAATCGGACGATTCCAAAGCCGGGGAAACTTGAGTCTCCGATGAGGCTGCAGTGCTAAAATTTTCAGGGGTGGTGTAACTTAGGGTTACTCGTTCGCTTCCAAACCCCTGAGGCATAACGAGTTGTCCTGCAGTGGCAGATGTGGCGGAGGTGGTGGAGGCTGCCGTGGTGGTCGTGGAAGTGGCAACAGCAGCTTGGATTCTTTCGACTAACCTCGGCATCCATAGGTAGCGCATGGTGTCCTTGACTTGCTTGCTGTTCACGTCACATTTAAGCTGCTTGGCATGTTTTTGGACCCGAGTTCTCCAGTAATTTTTTATCTCATTGTAGGTTCGTGCAGGTAAGTGTTGAGCGATTTTCGACCATCTATAACAAAAATAATCATTAAACTTATTGATATAGTAATCACAGTGGTAGTGATACAATTATTATTTAGATAATTGTTGTCTGTATTATGCTCGAAGTAGACTTCTGCTACAGCATATAATCAAGGGCGGTTCAAAGATTGAGACCCTGTGGAATTTATTAAAATATAATACTTAAAAGCAATTGTCCATGACCTCCACTAAAAGTAATTGTCCATGGTCCTTAAAAGTAATTGTTGCATGTATTATGCTCGAGGCAGACTTCTGCTACAACGTACCATCAGGGGCGGTTGAAAGATTTTGGGGTCCTGTGCAATTTATTAAAATATGATCCTCAAAAGTAATTGTCCATAACCTTCACTAGTTATAAATTAAATTATAGCCCTTAGAAGCAAATGTCCTTTTTAGGGCCCCTGTGCGATCGTTTCTATTGCGCTTATCCAAAACCTCACTAGTTATACTGAAGCAATAGTAATAGTAATAATAAATAATATTCTATAATCAATTGTCATATTTAAGAAATAATTATCTCATCTTTCTTAATAGCGTTTTTAAAATTTTTTAATAAATTTCGAGATTAATATTATCTAATGAATGTAGTTTATCAAAATTTAGGCCTCTCTTTTTCGGGAACCCTGTACGGTCGCTCCTATTATTACGCCTGTCCAGAACCCCACTGTGTACCATATTACAACCTATACAACAACCCTCCTATACAGTAATGCCCCAACTAATACAGAACTGCCTATTAGTAATGACACCATAAGTTAAGATTCAAGTTAAAGTTAAAAAATTACCGATTTCCCCACCGAGAGTGAAGTTCGAGAATTAGAAGTTGTTCCTCGAGGGTGATGTTTCCGCGTCGAACATCCGGACGAAGATAATTTAACCATCTCAGTCTGCAACTCTTTCCCGTCCGTTTTAGACCTGTAGGTGTCATTGGAATTCTATTTATATACCATAAGCTTTGGTAAAGTTGTATACACTTGCATGTATGTATGTAAATGTTGGAGAACAAGTGCTTGATATGAGCTGTTGCTTTTTGCAAGAAAGATCTGATGATTATACGAACATCATGAACCTCACACTCAAACCTACAAATTCTCTTGTTTTTTATTCCAATGGAACATGCAGCTTTTACTTTTTTCAAGTTGGTAATAATTAATTACGATGTATTGCCCTAAAAGTCCAAAAAAATCCTTCAAATTCTAAATTGCTCTCTAAACCACAAACCATTCTAATTGGATCTTAATGTATTAATATTGTATCAATCAAGTCCTCGTATCAACTTAACCATTAGGTCCAACCTTAAATACTAGTTTGGATTTCATATCCAAACGATCCATCCAACCGTTGTATACGATTTTTACAATTGAATCAGCGTGTCGTGAATATGCTTCTTGTTAAATTTGAGCTGACATTTAACCCCATATTATCTTTTTCATATAATCATTGTTATTTAATTCATCGACTAACTAATCTAGATCGAATATTATTGAATAGGTTTATTATATGGCGACCCTCCCAACAAAATTCACTTCATTTGTATTCACTACGCTATAATTCAATCTCATGCCCTTGCTTAAGGGATGTAGTAACTCATCACACTAGATAAATCAATTGTTGGTAACCTCCAAACTAATACTTAGATCAAATGAAATATTTGATTGATAAGATACTAATCAGACTTTGTGAAGCTTATGTCCAATTTAGAATTTTAACAATAGTTTGAGGATACCTACGAAATTAACCCAAATTAAAGAAGGAAAGAATAACGAAACCCCAAAATTTTCTCCCATCGGAAACTCGAGCAAACGTGCTGTGTTTATGCCATAAAAAACAGAAGCTCTCAGCTCCATTAACTCCATTACATGAAGATGAAAAACATGTATGTATATTCTTACCTGCGTAAATAGCAAGAGCATTCCATCTCCCTTCCCCATGAGTAGCAATGTAATCTACGAGCTTCAAATCTTCTTCAACAGTCCAAGGACCTCGTCTCAGCTCCATCTGTTCATCTTCTTGATCACTCTGCAGGTTTCCCTTTGCTTTAACATCCATTAATGGAGTCTCTGAGAATATATGTTTTTGAGATGAAGAGAAGGAGATAAATATGGTTTTAATTATGAATGGGAGATGTGTGTTTTATAGATGTAGATTTTGTGTTTGAAACTGGAACTGGAAGAGAGAAGGGTTAGCCACCCAATAGGAACTGCCTTGGGTTTAACTGCACAAGGTAATACATTCATTTCAAAAACTTAAGCTTGGAGGGTAATTATTGTAAGAGCAAGTAGGGGCTTTGAAGCTTGACCTGGGGATCGGGCTGGGGATTTTCACTTTTATTTTTTCTCTGTCGGCTTCTCTTTAGAATTTTTCTCATCCCCTTCCTTTTAATGGTCAAATTCAGGATTTCAACCTTTTATTTTACAAACATGTAAACTTGAGCAGTTCAATTAGGGACTAAATTCACAAGATACTTGAATCAGGGACAGTTTCGAAGGCAAGTAGTGGCCTTTTCCAAAAAACATCACTTTGATTCTTTTAGAAATTATAAACCCTAAAATTAATATAATAGTAAAATTGCCTGTTGATCCCTCCAAAAGTTTTAATTCAGTTTTTGCCTTGTGCACTTATTTTTACTACTTTTGTTAAATAGAACTTGTTAAATGATTATGCACTTGTATGTTGTGATATCATTCCATTCCATAGGGTTGCTACTGCCTACTGGGTGTACTTACTGTTGCTTAGGCGGCTGTGTGGTCATGGCTCTACAACTTCAACTTGCAAGTTGCCTGCAAACAACCATTCCATGGATCTGCTCTTACATTCCCTTCAAAATTCAAAGCACAGCTTTAATAGTCAGGTCAGAAACCACGAGTCAAACTCAAGATAACAAAGACGGAAAGAGATCAACGGGGGAAGTAGGAAAATAGTAATCGTGTAAAAACTTAATAACTTTGGCAGATGAAGATTTTTTGTTTACAATACTTGAAGGACTCATCATCTCTTCATAAAATTATAATCTTTAAAAATGAGAATACCAATTAGATTAAGATCGAGTCGGTTGAATTAGGTATAAGTAAAATTTGATTTGAAAAAAAATTGAATCGAATTGATTTTAATAGTAATTCGTAGACACAATTATAAAATTTAAATAAAGTTTGAAGTTTGAATTAATAATCAATGAATTGGTTTTTAAGTTTGAATTGAGTCTCTAAATTTTTTATGATGTATGTAATTGTATATAAAAAATATAAAGAAACACATACATGTATGAGAGATAAGATCATGTTACACAACGTAAAACTCTTTAAGTTTTATATGTTTTTTTGAATGATTAAAACGGATGACTCAAATTAAAAGTTGATTATGTAAAGATTATCGCTTGAAAAAAAATAATCTGAGTCATCTATTTCAATCATCCAACAATCTTAAAATATATAAAACTTAAAGAGTTTTACGCTATGTAACTTGATGTTGATTATAAAAAACGTTTTAATTATAATAAACTTACATAAAAGGATATTTATAATTAAATTTAAACAAAAATTTTGAACAACTCAACTTACATAAAAAATATCAAATAATAAATTTTAAGTTATAAAATATAATTCCCACAATTTAATTTAATTATATCCTCACCCCTAACCGAAGTAGCACGAGTTGATATAAATCCACACGAAATCAGTAGAGGACCCATCTTTTCCACTTCATTAATTAACCATAGTTATGGCAACCTTTCCCGAGATCCGAAGGCACTTGAATCAGTTGAATGTATAATGAATTATAAATTTTTAAAAACAAAATATTAATTATAAGGTTTTTCTAACCGATGTTTAATTAGGGATCACAATATAATTCGAATTCGATTCGATTTGAAGAAAAAATTTGATCAAAATTCGATTAAAAAAAGTTCGAATCCGAATTCAAAAATAATTCCGAGTCCTAATAGGAGGTGGATCGGATATGAATATTTCCACGATCTGATCCGAATTCAATCCGAATCCATATCCGATATGAATTTGATCCATATATAAACCCGAATAAAAATATTTAAAATTTTTATATTTAAAAAGTTTGAGTTGTTACTTTAATTTGTTTTATATTAGATTATAATATTTGTTGAGATTTGTTTGTGCTATAAATTTAAAATATTTGTTTGATAAAACATATTTTTTTTATTTAAAGATATTTATTTAAGTTATTACTCTAAAAAATAATTAGATTTGAACTTTTGGATTTGGATTTTAGATATTTTATTGGATTAGATTTGGACTTGAATTTCTTTGAAAGTCCGATTATTAATTGGATTGAACTTAAACTTTATAAAGTCCGATTCAAGTCTGATCCATTGCCATCTCTATATTTAATGACAACGATCACCGAGTCTCAATCCCAATAAATTAAAACCATAGATTGCGCTGACAAATAAAATTTTATTGTTTAAAGTTAATTGCAACAAAGTATATCGTTCGGGACATGGACAGATATATTACTAACTAATTTAAAGGAAATTTTACTTATTTTGTAGAATTAATAATATTATATTATTAAAATTATGATATTTATTTTAAATTATTTTTTAAAATTTAATTTATTTTAATATCATATTTTAAACAAAATCCAAATTTTTTGAATGTTTTAATTTATCCTTAAATAATGATTATCGTTTTAAATTAATTTTCAAATTTAATGATAATTTAAAATAAAAATAAAATTAAAATATTTAAAAGTTTAAGGATAATTTAAAAATAAATTTAATTTCTTTAAAATATAAAATTAATTTAAAGTAAACATTATAATTTAGGGATGTACAGTGTTATTAAGATTTTTTTAATTTCATATGTAGAATGATCCGGATTAATTCAATGCTTTAAAACTACCCTGCACAAAAGGCAAAACAAGTTTCATTAAATTGTTTAATTATTTGATTTTTAGTTTCCAAAATTATATATAACTTGAAATTAAAATAAAATTATTAAACCCAAGAAAGTGTGATATTTAAAATGGTTTACATTGAGGTGGACCATGATAAGGAATTTTACTGCCATTAAAAGAAAGCTCCACATGTTTTAATATTAATAGATCTAGATAATTTCACGTATATTTATAGATTAAATTATTTTAATCTTATTTATTTACTTACATCTAAAGACATGTTCTAGTCTAATAAACCTTGTATTACATGTTCAAACAAAATGGAAATTAAATTTAGTAATTACTTGCTTATCAAAAAGTGTAGCATTATCTCGACCCACACATGCTTCGTGATCCTATTCATTAGTAATGACTTGCTTATCAAATAATTACTATATCTTACCTGGTTTTGATACTCTCTTAATGTCTAGAGATATTCTTAAAATATATCAAGAGACCATCCAAGTTGAAGCCTACAAGCACTAAACAAAATCAGTCTGCTTGATTTGCTTACAAATTTAGTTTTATTATAGAAAAGCCACATCAGATACTTAAAACAAGGGTGCATGCCAATGAAGGGTTAGATTAAGGATGTATAAGATTTAAAGTTTGGGTTTTATTGTCCATGAATAAATATTTTTTAAATATATTAAATTCAAAAATAACGAGGAGATCCAAACTACTATGGATTCCCAAATATTACAAAACTAAATATTAATAACATTTTTACAATCTATTCTCTTATTCCTGAGTTTAACACTTACACCAAATCTAATAACAGTTACAATCTGATCGAGAGTTAACTTTATATGTTTGAAGATTTTATTGTTTCTTTCTACCTAGACATGTTATCTTTAGAATTATGATACATGAGAATTTTTTTTAACCTCTCATAAAAAATTTTACATTATGAATAAAAATTGAATTTAAAAATAATAAACTCTAATCAAAATTACTCTATTAATAAACTAAATATTACTATAATAAAGAAAGGAGACAACCCTAGAAGAATGGATCTAGCTAGGAAGTGTGACAAGGGTTTCGTTACTTGAATACTCGACTTGTTTACCCCCCAATAGGAGTCTGGAGGGGGAAAGTATAAAGAACCAAAGCTAGAACTGTACACGTGTTCTCCTTTCGTAGGGAATTGAAACACTATTTTTTAATGCTCCCATCACTTGGTAATCAACCACCAACGGTACCACAGCCACAGCTCCCCTTTTTTGTCTTTTACACAACTGCTAGTAAATAATCTTAATTCGATTGGTATCATTTATCACAGAATAATTTAATTTAAGTTATATCAAATTGAAATACAAATACGAGTCTTTAATTTTAAATATTATAATACAAGGACTAAACCCATAATTTAGCCTATATACCCTATGTATAGTATGTGGTTAGGGTGCCAATCATTTCTTCTGAGTATGAAACTGAACCAATTTCAATGTTGAAATGATGCGTACAAAAAAATATATTATATAAAAATAATGAGCTAATGAAATGTTGACATGGAAAGATAGTAAGTCATAATTGGTATAGACACTTATTTTATTGGAAAAAAAAACCCCATGAATTGCTGCTACTGCTGCTGTATCGAGTTCAAGTTCTAACAGGTAGTCATTTTCTCATCGGAAAAAACAAAACAAAACAAAATTTAAAAAAATACATGTCATTTAAATGACCGATATACAAACTGAGATATTTTAGATATATAAATTATATAAAAATAAGTTTTCCATGATGCAATTGAGTCCTGCTATTTTTCCCTTTCATTTGTATGACTCGTACCAGAAGATAGCAATTAGCAAGCATCAAAGAACACAACTACATTCTACATTGAAAGTGTTCTAAGCTAACCAATATGGGAAATACGTATCAGTTCAACCAAAACAATCAAGTCCTCATCCAACCTATTACTCAAACTCATCACCAAATCAATAGAATCATTTTGTCATGTTTTTTGACAACGGTGGCTCCACGAGAATATCGTTACAGCATTTGCTCGCTTTCAGATAGTCAGGTCAGCACTCGGAAACATGACACAAGTTGTGAAAGAAAGAAACCACCAACAAAACATCCAAGCACTCAACTGGTTTGCAACAAAGAACACATTCTTTAGCGAGGGATATTTTTTTAATCTCCAACCAAATCATAAAGCATCAAGTTCTCAAATTCTTTAATGAAAAATGAAGAGAATACATGCACAGATTGGAGAATCACAGCCTTGTCAAAGCATGAATCTCATGTGTATGAGATGAATTATGGAGCCACAAACAAGAACAACAAGCAAATCCGGCAAAGGTACATATGGTTAGTAAAGTTCCATAGCATTTCGCTCCCAGGTAAATTCATGGAAAATAAGATGAAAGCAATAATAAGAGCAACACTCAGTGCTCGGCAACTTCAACAGGCTACGTAACTATAGACAGAATATGTGAACATAACACCAGTTTTTCAAGAACAGAAGGCAAATGAAGCACAAACAAATTACAATGTAAACAAATCAACATCACCAGGAATAGAAATAGTCTCAGATCGATGAGCATGCTTAATAATTCTGCATCTAATAGTATATGTTGTTTTTAACTGTTTAGAACCAGGAATCATCACAACCCAAAATTTGTATGCTAAAGGATATATCTGCATATAGTTGCATCATAAACCAAATTCAACAAAAAATCTCTGCCATGGAACAATCTCCAAATAATGTTGTTGAAGTTTCAGAGGGAGCATCCAATATGTTTATTTGAGGGGACATGCTAAGAAGAGACACCTTAGGGTGCGGCTAAAATGCGGCCATAAACAAATTCTTACTAACTGGGCAAGATTTTGTGTAACTATATAAATTCTTATCAATTGGGTACTAAGAATTTGTGTAGATAGTAAGAACTTGTGTAGGGCCACCTCATTTTAGCCACACCCTGAGGGTACCTCAGGCTAGAACGTACCTTGTTACTAGTTAGAGAAGGAAATGTACAACAAAAGGAATAAAACACACCCACAAGGCGAGTTCAGTGTTTGGTTTGCCCCATTATCCTTTCTTTTTGGGATAAATACACCCAAAATTTGTACGCACAAGAATCTCATGTTAAATGATGTCACAGCAGCTACAAGTTGTTCACTTCTTAATAAACATTCAAAGGGTTAACAGTTGAAACAAAGAACAAGCTAAGTTATATGTCATTATATTTATTTATACTGACGTATTCTATCACCCATTTACCCCTAAGCAGATTACCAAGTGGAGGAGCCTAGGGTAGCAGAGCTCTTAACCAAGAAGTGTTGACACGTAATAGTAAATATATGTTCAGATTAAACACAATGCTGACTATAACCAGGAATCTGTGTGTTAATATATAAGATTGTCAAGCGCAACATCCACTGATGATCATTAGTATAGTTACCAGTATAACATAACACAAAACAGTCTAATTCTCAAAGTTCATGTAAAAGTGCAATGGATGATGGAGATAAACATATAAGGCGTAAAAGTTGATCAAGTGGAGTGTTGATAAAAGGCACGAAGAGTAGGCGCCTACTTACAGTGTCCTACATTTACACTAGAGTTCTTTGCAAGTCTTCTTGTTGTGTCCGAGGCCCTTGCATTTGCTACACTGGAGCTGCCGTTTAATAAGGTCTATTGATTCCTGCTTCTTCTTTGGCTGACCTGGTGGACGTTTAGTTGGAGGAGTTACAGTAACAGCTACCTCAAGTGATTCTTCCTCAATTGGTCTGTCTATATTTGGAACAGGGTGAATGGATTCCGCATAAGTTAAGCGGAAACTCTCAGTTGTGAAGTATCTAGAACAAAAGTCATAAGAACTTCTACCAATGCATTCAAAAACAGCAATAGCATGACAGCATGGCAAACCAGTAAGTTGCCAGCCCTTACAGCTGCAGTCCCAATGATCTATATTAACAACCTCGACAAATGTCCCCTCAGCACATTCCCCACGAACTTCAAATACGCTATCATGTGTGAGTAACACTTGAAGCGACCGTGCCATCGCAGTTTCCTTCTGCAACTTTTCCTCGTTACTTGGAGTTAACTTTGTCATCCACTGACTGGAATCCACACGACGTTTGTAGATCATATCCATCATCTTACCTCTTAATACATCATATGTGTTATAGGAAACTCATGTTCTGATACCCAACTATAGAACTCCTGCCCAAAGCTTGAGATCATGTGGTTATACCTTGCTCCTCCGAAAAAGGCATTTGCCCAGTGCTCTGGTTCACTTTGAATGACCCAGTCGTAAGCCTCAGGAGAAATGCATTTTATACTTTCAGCAGCCCGTTGGAATCCTTCCAGTCGAGATGCACGAGCAGCAGTGTAAAAGTCATTGATCATAAACCGTCTTGCGTCGTGAGAAAACTGCCCCTTTAAATCTCTGTTGAGTTTATCAGCAAGCTGTCGTAAACAATAACTGTGGTAACATTTATCAAATACATCAGCCAATGCCTGCTTTAAACCATTCTGAAAATCAGCAACAAATGTTAACTGGCTTGATGTAGAAACAGCAGATTTGAGTTCCCTTAAAAACCAAGACCAATTGTCCTCAGTCTCATCATCAACTACAGCAAAAGCTAAAGGAAAAATACCATCCTCCGCATCAGCAGCTGTTGCAGCCAACAATACCCCTTGGTATTTAGAATTCAAAGTAGTGCTGTCGAGAAAAATTAGAGGTCGACAACCCTGTAAAAAAACAGATATCGAGGCGTGAAATGAGACAAATAGTCGATGAAAGCTTGAGTCACCCTTGGTATTAAAGGTGGCAATACTGCCTGGGTTAGTCTCTTTTATCTTCTCACAGAAATAAGGTAAAAGGTTATATGCCTCCTTAAAGGACCCTTGAAGCTGTTCCCTGGCAATCTCTTTTGCCCGCCATGCCTGGGAATAATTTAGTTGGATTCCATATTCTCGTTTGATGTCATTAGCAATATCTTTTGGCTTGTAGTTGGGGGAAGCTTTCAGTTTCTCCTTTATAATACTTCCTACCCAACCCCTAGTTGCTCGGTGCCCAACTTTTACGGAAGCTCCTTCACACGTATGTGTGAAATTCATTTTCTTGATGCAAACCAACTGGGTAGTGGACAGTCTGGCTGCGTATATCCTCCAAGGGCAGCCTTGAGCTTTGCATTTAACAGTAACACGATGGCTGACGTTTTGTTTATACCTATAAGCAAAACCATGGGCAATTGAATATTTATGCAAAGCTTCTCGGAATTCATTAAAACTATTAAATCTTTGGTCAACACCAGTGATCATATTCTCCAAATTCTGAGCAGCTTTATGATGCTTCCCATCTATCATATTAATGGGCATACAGTCTGGCATGTCAATGTCAAGTTGGTCAATGCCGTCGTTCATCCCAACAGCAGCGTCCGTGGGAGCAACAACAGGAACAACAGCTTCTGAGATAGTCGTCCTGCTAGACCTGTTCATTTAAGCATATGTAACCATCACAGCGATCAATGAGCTTAGAAGGTAAATTCAGAAACATGAAGAGTACCTACCTACTAGCAGGCATGTTGGAAACATTACCAGCAGCAGCATCCTCCAAGTTGAGGAAAACATCAACGGTCGAAGTTTCACCTACGAAATTAAGCATGCGCTGTAAATCCTTGTCCTTGGAAATGGTTATGAGGGTCTTCTTGTTTCCGGGGAGGAAGTACTTGATAGACATGTTAGCGGAGCTAAAATTAAACATATCCGCTATCTCAGACTTGAAATCACTTAATTTGGTTTGCTCATTGATGTCTATAGCATAGGCCTCACCGCCATTGTAGGACAATGAACCATCTTTATTGGTGACAAAGTCGCCACCAGACTGACATATTGCTATGATTTTCTTCCCAGCCATGGCCTAACCAGGAGTAAACCAAATCAACCACCCTAAAAACTACATTAACAAAGCATGCAATATATACACACACAAAACATAAAAAATAAAACACCCTAAAATTCTAATCCTAAAGCAGTAACCATAGGAAGATAACAAAATTACTAGAAGCAGGAATCGAAAACAAAGAAGAAGAAAAAACAGAAAAGGGGGAAACGCATAATTGAATAGGGCAGAAACCCTAAAATCTATGGATGAATTGAGACAGGAAAAAGTTTATACCTTTAATGGAGAAACATCAGAAAGGCAATATTTTTAGTTTCGATTTCGTTAATGGGAGGTTGAATCTTAAATCTGAAGGCAATGCCAGAGACCCAGAGCCGAGACCCGAAACCCAACCACCCTCAAAAACTCAAAAGATGAATGAAAGAATTCAAGACAATCCGCAGCGCATGGTGTGGTATACTAATTACTAATGCTATTATGCTACGCTCACTGCCAATGCAATCCCTTGATTTGTTCGACCCTTTTTATTTTATTTATTTATAGATGTTTGACTGTCCTCTTGTGGTTAGGTTTCTGATTTCTTTCATAAGCATTTAGTTGGACTCTGAATAGACTAGTTAATTGGGCTGTTTGAGTTAGTCTCGGTTTGGATGGGTTTTAGATTAATTAGTTTTAATATTTTTTAATTTATTTAAGGTTTAATTGTTAAATAAATATTTAAATTATATATTTTATTTTAAATTTATTTTATAAAATTATGAAAATATATGAATTTTTAGAAGTAAGTTACCTTTGGGCTTCTAAACGATAACGTTAAAAATATAATGCCATGTGCTTGCAATTTTTTGGATATGTAGGATTCTGGTTGTTTTTAAATCTTAGTACATCAAAGCACTGTATATTGTTTGAAAAGATAAAACTGTTTTTGACTTTCATGTCACCCGGCTAGGCTAGAAGAGCATCCGCTGCAGCGTCCAAGTCTTGAGGGAAGAAAACCCTGCAAATCCCAGAAAGTTTCAGTAATTACAAAAGCTTATCTGATCTCCAGGTAAGCCTTTATCTAGTGCTCAAGTCGTCGTTAAATTTGGAAAATTCCAATGAATAAGTACCTGCAGGTGTTCTGGTACAGTGTAGCACTCAACTGATCTATGTCACTGATTCCTTTACTGCCAGCTACCACCTCGAGAACTTGCCTAGAACAATTACCACCAGAATAAAAGAAGAATATGTTATGAATAGAAACAAGATGAATAATATCAAGGACCACTTGCTGTGGTATAAAATGAAAGAAAACATTATTTCCCTTCATGTTATTTCGTCAGATGAGATAACTCTCGTGTCGTAGTAGGCTAGTAGCTTCCAACATACTATAGATGAAGATTTCTATTTCAAAACACTCTCCAGAAAAGTCTTTTTATTTGTTTAAAAAGTACACAAGAAGAATTAAAGTTATGACACCGCATCGGAAAAAAGCATTTTCACTCACCGCACTAAACAAGGTTCATTCCGTCCTTTAACAAGACTTTCTTGGTCGTACTTCTCTTTCTTCTTAGAAGGCCATAAAGATTTAACAAACTTGATCCCTGCATGAGTACTTTTGATTTCACAATATGGAGAATCGGTCTCGATCATCATTCTTTCAACAGGTATGTCCTTCACAACATCAAGATTTTCAGCCATCTTCAGGGAGCACCCATTTACACCTGTAAAATAACCGAAGTTGAAAGACTCTTTAGGCATTCAGGGAACCTCAACATATACATAACGACGGATAGCTTCTCACCTATATACATGTTATGAAATGAGAGAAGCTTATCACGATCTTCAGCAGTACCAGTAAATGAGTGAGTAACCCCACCAGAGAACCTTTTGAAGTGAAAAAAAAAAAAGATGGCAGATACAGATCTTAGCTTTTACAAATTAACTGTGAACCAATTAACTAATAGTCTATTCATAGATGAAGTGTGTTTGCACGGACACAGAAATGAAAACGATTTCCACTAATATAAGAAATATACAGAAATCTAACTTGCTGATATTTTGTTGCATGATTTCACAGAAATCTTCGGCAGCTGCACGCATATGCAGAAACATAGGCAGATTTGTGGCATAAGCTAATTCAAACTGCTTCTTGAAATACCTAATTTTAGCATGAAGAAAGTTGCAAATATTTAAAAATCAAAGCAGACAAAAACAAGCTGATATATAATAAGAAATAAAGGAATACAATCCTAACAAATATTTCTCTTGGCAACCACTTACTTCTTTTGAATTTCTGCTGGGCAAAAGTGAAGCCTGTCATAATCCAATCCACATTCACCAATCGCAACCACCTAGGTTAAGACAAAATTCACAGTACCTAACTATAGTAAGATGAAGATCACAATTCTGATAAAAAAAATTATGCAATAGGTCACAAGATTTTTTGGATCCATATAAACCACATAAGGCATACTCACCTTCCCTTTTTGAATTCCCTCCTTAGCCAATGCCAAAAGAGCTTGGAAATGTTTTTCAGGATCCCCACTCTCTTCAAACTCCTAAATAAAGCATAAGAGGCCAAGTTGAAAAAAAAAATCATTGACAACTCGTATTCTTGAAACCAGAACGACCAAAGACAACAAATTTCTAGAAACTAACTAACCTTGCAACGAGTCGGGTGCACGCCAACTGTGCAGAAAAGCCTCCCTGTGATGAATAGTAAACTTTAGACAATAACCAAAAGAAAACGTTCTAAAGCAAAAGAAACGCAAAGGCAGGTGTGGCAATAGATAAAGCATGATGAATAGACCATCGGTTTCTGCAATAGCAAGAGCTTCCTTTGACTCCTCAAGGGAACCACCCGTGACCTGTAACAACAAACCTATTACCATGAATTATGCATTTATAGCAATATCAAAATCAAAACTCTTTATGCTTTTATACATGTAGAAAATTATCTGCAAAAGCTTCAAAGCAAATACTTTCATCCAGGATTCAGAGAATTAACATACCATCTCGGTAATTCCATAAAGAAATGGAAAATAGACTAAAATTTATCCAACTTCACGAGTTCACTAAAAACTAAAGCTTCCAATGAAACTGAAGTTTTATGGTGAGTAAAAAACTAAACAGAGCTAAATGCAAAGATAATAAGAGAGAGAGGGTAACTGACGATAATTCGATCGACGCCAGCATTCCAAGCTCGACTCAAAACAGTAGCAATATCAGAAACGTGATGTTGCTTGCCATTATAAATGCCTTTAAACATATCATCTATGTACGAAGAAAACGAAAATCCAAGTGGAGAATAAGAAACCCAGATTGTAAAATAAAGGAAAAGGATGAACTGAAGCCAAAGATAAGAATCGAGCATGACCTATTCGATGAAATGTGCGAAAGAGTTACCTGTGAAGTTGACGGCGATATCTGTGTTTTGGGGGAGACAACAAAATCAAAATGGAGAGCTTGTTAATGGGACGAGATAATATAGAAACGAATCGGGTTATATTTATGAGGAATCGGATAGATTTACTTGCCTATCATCCGTTTGGGAGCCATGCTAGAGAGTGAAGAAAAATACCGAGTTGGGAAGAACTTGATTTGCTTCTCCGCTGCAATTTTTTGCTTTAATATCGTTGGAATGCCATCAACAGTTGAATCAAAGGCATACATCAACTTTTAATCCCTGAGGTTGACATTTATTTTCAAAATAGTCCTTCAACTCTTTTGTCCATATTAATTTGATACAATTTTCTCAATTTTAATATATTCGACGACATGACATTAGATGCAAATTTACCGAGAACTCCAAACATTACTAGTATTTAAAATACATCAAACACTTCACCTTGGCAGCATTGCTTTGCAACACATAAAATTGAAACTCCAAACATGTGTTGAATCAGACAGACAACCATAACCATTCGATAAAGCAGCTATGCAAATTGCAATGACATATAAATATATGGATTTTAATGTTAAAAAGAACAAGCAATCTTCAGTCTTGTAACTTCAAAGTATCACTCAGTACAAAGGATTTCCCACAATTTTTTAACCAATAAAAAATACAACAAATTACACTTTCACTCCACGGTATAAAAGAAATGACAATTCAGCACCTGAAAAACAGGTCGGAATTCGACAATTGAAGATCGATACGCATTAAATCGTGTGTCAATCAATTGACACTTGGATTTTTTAATAGTATCCAATGAAAAGATTATTAGATGAATCATGTTCATTATGTTATTCATGGTTTAAGTAATTATGACGGTTCATCTTTAAATAACTACTCATCCTTTAATTATATGTAGGAAAGAGGTGACGATTTACCTTAAAAAATTAAAATAAATAAATTTGATTGGTTGAGACTATAATGATATGGTAAACAAGTTCACCTAATAATTTTCCATATCCAAAGGGAAGAAAAAGATGAACTTTAGAGGGAGAAATGAGGTGTTTTTAGTAGATCTAAAATTTATGAGTTAAAAAATATGAGAAAATAAATCCATATAAGAATTTCGATTACAATAATTTTTTAATAATAATAATTAGTATTAATACAGACTTAAATATATTGATACAGAGAAGATCATACCAATAGACATTGAAGCATAATGATATATCTATACTATAAATATCTCAACGACTATTTTTATTATAAATCATATCGATACGCTCATGAACATTGATATGCACAGGTTAATAAAAGCATAACAACTATTTTTAAATTTTTATGTGTAAGTTATAGAACATTCGTCAAAAATTTATCGATATCGTTATTATTATAATAATTAAGAGACCTTAAACTATTCTATATTGTTTCTACGGTATATTATATAAATTAAATATTAATAATTATAAAACATTTAAAAATTGTAATTATATATTAATTTTAAATTTAAAGCTTAAGATTGGGTCTCGTGATTTGCTATTGAAACTTTGAATTCGATTAATTTTAAATTTGTAATTATATATTAATTTTAAATTTAAAGCTTATGTTATTAAAACTTAAGTTAGCTTAAGTAGGCCCAATAGCATGTACTATTTTTATTCTGGTCCGAGTTTTAATAACATCGTTTGTAAATCGATTAACTCAGCTTTATTATAAATTATTAAAAATGTATTATTATTAAAATTTAATAATAAAACATATAAATATTCAAATTGTTTTTCTGATTCAAAATTATATTTATATTTAAGTAACAATACATTTAAGCAACTAATTTTATATTAGTTGTCTACCACCAAATTTATTATTATTTTTGTTCTTTTATTTTTTTATACGTTAATAAGAATCCCTACCTTCATGGCAAGCGTTTCTCTATCCTTGTGACACGTTTTTTATTTTTGTGGTTTATTTTATCTGTCCTTGTGACATGATTCAGCATACTCTAGTAGTCGATTATTGCAAAGATTTGAATCGATGCTAGTTTCTGATTATGATTTTGTCCTGAGTAGTGGAACATTCTGCCTTATGGTTTAGATCGCTTACCACTCATTATTAACCCGTTATGTGTCTCGTTTGGACAAAGACAAAGAAATTCATGAAACTTCTGAATTTTGATTATATGCTTATCTCCATAGAAAATATTTTACTTTTTATTCTTTTGGTTTCCGTAATTGTAATATTATTTTTTAAGGGTTTAATAAAAATTTAATAACAATTATAAAAAAACCGGATGTAAATGATTTTTTCCATTATTAATTTTTTACTCATTTATGTATTATTTTGAAATAAGTTGTACGAAAGCTTATTATGAGAATAAAATTTTTAATTTAATTTAATTTAATTTATTATATTATGTCTCAAAATTTTAATATTATTTAAAAAATAAATTTCTTATTTTATTAGTTCAATTAATCGCGGATAAACATAAATTAACTTTCGAATATTTATATATGAATTTGTTTTATTTTTCTGAATGGTCAATTTGAATACCTCAGTACAATATCCGTTTTACATTTTTAACTTTTTGTTAATTTTTTGCTTATATTAAAAATAAATATTTAAAGTATATTAAAATTTTCGTTTAAAATAATTTTTATCTAAATAAATATTTAAAAAATATTTTATATTAAAATAAATATTTATATTTTTTGTTTTCAAAATAGATCTATATAATATTTTCTTTATGAAAATAGGTATTTAATATATTTTTAATTAATATTACAAGTCAATTATTAAGAACTTAAATAAAACAAATATATACTTTAAATATCTATTTTAATAAAAAATATTTTAAATATCTATTTTGATAAAAAAAAAAATTTATATACATAAATAAAAATATTAATATACTTTAATTTCTTATATATAATATAAACTTTAATTTTTTTAATTAATAAATATTTTCACGAATATACAACAAATAATTAAATAAAAATGTGACATGAAACAATTATTTGTGTTTATTTATTTTAAGAAAATATTTAAAATAAATTGGTATGAAATTTACTAGTTATCCATTAGTTTAACGGATAAGATAATAAATATTAATTAAATTATTATATTCTTATCTTAATTCTCGAATCAAATTATACGACTGCAATTTTTTTAGTGAAAAATAAATAAATAAATTCCTCGACTGCAATACTCCGATGCCGATGCCGATGCTGTGCATTGTTTGTAGTGTTACTTTATGGGCCGCCAATGATGCTGAGGCTGACGGAGAAACTGCCATCTAGGCTGGCATGTCACATGTGAGTCACTCCAACGACCGAAGACAAATTAAAAAAGAGTAATTGAGATCTAATGTGGATTGTTTAGTAGCTTGTAATTTTAAAATATTCACAACTTCACAGTATTCTTTGTAAGCATTGGGTTAAATACATAATTTTTGGACTAAAATATATTTAGCTCTTAAAGTTATACACTTTCTCAAATTTGGTACTTGAAGAATTCTTTTTTATCATTTTAGTACATGAACTTGAGAATTGTGATTAATAGTAGTTCATTGTTATAACTTCATCCGCTAAGATGATGTAAACACCGCATGACAAATATTAAAAAAAAATGGAATTTAAGATTAAGGATATAAATAAATATTTATATTTTATAAAAATGAGATTTTTGAATTTGTAACAAAATAAATATATATTTTTTCTGAGACACATTGTTTTAAAGGATGAATATAATGGTGAACTAATGGTAATAGAGGTTTATAACTTTTAAGTATTTAAATAATATAATTTTTATCGATAATCAATTGATATAGCGGGATGAGACGTTATATCCCTGAAAGAAATTTGAATTCTTGCATTATAAATGAAAAAAATTGGATGGGAGATTGTCCTCTCTACGAAATCTGTTTTGAATTGATTGATCTATGTATCATAACCTAATGAATTAACCAACAAATCATATAATTTTTATTTAAGTACCATCTAGTCTTATCGGTTAATGGAACAATTGTTGTTCCCGGAGGTCATAAGTTACTATCAGCACAGTGATTGAGTGATCAATATCCAATAGTTGAGAGTATATACTTTAAAACAGATGTTACTGTAATCATTGTAACTAAATTAAAATAAGTTTAGATTTTCACTATGTATCTAAACCTTTTTACATTTTTGTGTTTTACTATCGTAAGTTGTGAACTCATTGTCCGTACTGTGAGTTGATATGCCGCCATGCCGATGCCGATGCCGTCGAATGATGCGAGTCAAAAGTGGTTCATCCCAATACCTTGAAGACAAGGAATCAAAAGGATGAGCTGTTAGCAGGATACTTGTAATCAATCTGTTGCCATCAGACCCTAGAGAATAAATTAAATGGACAAACAACTCAATCAAAACGTCACATTTAAGGATCTGGAGTTTCGGTAAAAAATATATAATATTAGATTCAAACTAAATTAATTTTATTTAAAAGATTTAAAGTAAACCAATTTTTACTCAGTTCGAGATAAAAATTTAATTCAAATTTATAAATTAATATTGATTTAATTTTTTAAATAAAGTTTAATTATAAAATAAAAATTAAAATAATTAAATAATTTAAAGTTTTTAATAATTAGTTGACATTTTTTATATACGAATCGAGTGTGTTAATTATAAATGATATATTATATATATCATGTGAAAATATAATCATATATACATATAAAAAACGCTAAAATTAAAATTAATATATTATAATATTATAAATAATTTATTTATAATTAAATTTATATAAAAATTCAAAAATCTAACTCAATTTGATTTGATTTAAATTTTATAAATTTAATTTAATTTAAATTTTAAATAATATTTAATCCTTAAAATATAACTTATGTTATAAATATATTTATTTATGGTGGATATCCATATATTAAGTTACACTTTAATGGGCTTTAGTATTAGGGTTTAATACCCATTGAAATTAGGGTTTCCATCTTATGCCTATAAATATAGACTTTTGGCATAGCATTGTAGACAACCCTTACTTTGAGAATATAATAAAATCTCTCTCCCTTTTGTCTCTCATCTTTATCCTCCTATTTTATTCTTGTTCTTTACTTTATTCACAACACGTTATCAGCACGAGTTTGCTCAGAAGATTTTTATTTCAAGTCTCTTCAAAGATTTACCCGGTATGTTCTTTTTCAATCTTTTATATTTAATTTATAAAATAGTATATATACGATGATGATTATGATTTTTCTCTTTTTCATGTAAATATTTCTATTTTTGTCTAATGATATTATGTGTTTATTTCATGCCATTAATATTTTGTTTTAATAATTTAATCCGAGTATATTGGCTGGACATCCCGTTCTGCGAGGCTACTGGTCTCAAAGGAGGTTCTTTTTAAAGGACCTTGTGGACTGGTTTAACAACGTCGCGTATGAGGATTAAATTTTTATTCTTTGAATATATTGAATATATATTGGCTGATCAATTACTATTTCATAGTATGAATATTATAAAGTTTATATTTGCTTGGAAGCAATATTTTTTTTATGTCGAAAAACTCGACTATAGACTTCTCCCAAGTTCAAGTTACGAAAATTGTCTTGATCAAAGAATTTTTATGGGAGGCATTCCCTGAAGTGAATGCATGCATGATGATTATTCCATGCAATTATTGGATTAATGACATTCCTTAAAGTGAATGCAAGCATGATGATTATTCCATGCGATTATTGGATTTATGACATTCCATGAAGTGAATGTAAGCATGATGATTATTCCATGCGATTATTTGATTTATGTCATTCCCTGAAGTGAATGCAAGCATGATGTTTATTCCCTGAAGTGAATGCGATTATTGAATTTGTTTCATTCCTTGAAGTGAATGCAAACGTGATAATTCACTATATGGTTAATGAATAAAACTCAATTATGTGCCAGAGTATCATTGATGAGGATATGTTAGAAAAAAAAACATACTCCATTTTTCATGCCAACAATGTTGTCCTTCAGACACAATATCGTGAAAAAGGCTTTAAGAAATATTCCAAGTTAATTTCTTACCTTCTTGTGGCTGAGCAAAATAATGAGTTGCTCATGAAAAATTATGAATATCGCCCAACAGGCTCCGCTCCATTCCCTGAAGCGAATGTGATATTATATAGTGGAATGAATAAAAGCCACATTAGTAATTGTGGTCATGATTGAGATCATAAAATACACATGGATAAGATGATTATTTTGAGAATACTTATATCCACAAGAAGTGGAATTGTAAAGATGCCAAGAATGATAGAGATCAGATTAAAAATCTTTATGTTATCAAAGTGATGGTATAAACCATTGATCTCGTACTTGTCAAACGCCGAAGCATTACGGACTTTATTCATAATCATGAATGATAAATTGAAGAAAATATAATCAGATTTTCTTTGTGGCGAAAATAATGGCGTTATTGATCCAACTCAATTGGATATTGATAATTTTTCTCATAGTCCTTCAAGAGAATAATTCGCCATTTATTTTATTTTCCTTATAATATCTAAAAGAAATAATTGATCTTTATTTATTTTGTTTATTATATATTTATATTAATTTATTTTACATATTATTTATTTATGTTTTATGTTAATTTATCATTTATTTATTTTATATATTATTTATTTATATTCTATGTTAATTTATCCTTTGAAGAATATTATCACTTCCGGAATGAAATCTATAATGAATTGTGGCTATTTATGCCAAGCAAACAGTGCAAGTACTCATACTATACTTAAGCATAAGAAATATTTTCCCATTTAAATACAAGGGAAAATGTGAGTACTATATCTCAAAGTACTGAAATATCAATGCTTCGGAAGAGCTTTTGAGAGCTTATCTTTGATAAATAAACGAGTTGATATAATGTGCTATATTTAATATTTTCCATTCCCCGAAGTGAATGGTACAAAGCACATATTTTTCATTCCCCGAAGTGAATGAAATAAAGCACATATTAAAAGGTGCATAATTATGTACATTTTCCCATTTTAAATGCAAGGGAATAATATGAGTACTATATCCGGAAGTACTAATATCACAGAAAGCTCCGACAGAGCAAATATGTTATTGCTAAATGAGACTTTATCTCATATTTACAGTGCATTATGCCCGTTGAGCAAATATGTTATTGCCAAATGAGACTTTATCTCATATTTACAGTGTATTATGCTCGTCAAAGTCGCAAAGAGACTTATTGAATTTTAAAGATATTTACAGAAATATATTGAGAATATTAGTCAATGGATGCTGACTATCTCAATATTACGAGTATAAGGAAATCTTGGCAAAATTACATGCACTGTCATCCATATTGTACTACATAAGAATTAGTACAAGTTGAAGCTCATGCTATTGTAAACAATATGTTTACTCATATTTTATTTGGCATGACCGGTTAGACCATCCCGGTTCAATTATGATGCGAAAATTGATTGACACTTTCATGTGGTCATTTATTGAAGAACTAAGATTTTCTTCATGGTTATATTTCACGTGATACTTGCTATGAAAGCAATTTGATTATACAATCATCAACATCTAAAATAAAGTGTTATTAATTTTCTGGAACGGATACAAGGTGATATATATATGGGCCCATACACCTTTCTAAAAGACCATCTAGATATTTTACGATTTTTATCGATGCATCGACTAGATGGTTATATGTATCCTTGTTATTAACCCGCAACTTGGTGTTTGCGAGGCTACTTGCTCAGTTGATAAAATTACGAGCACATTTTCCAGATTATTTTCTAAAGACAATCAGTCTTGATAATGTTGATGACATGTAATTTTACATGTAGTATCAGAAATTCGCATCAAGCCAACAAATGATCATAAGTTCTCCCCATTACAAATGGTTTTTGGTCAGGAACCAAATATTTCTCATCTTAGATTTTTTTTGTGTGTGCGATATATGTTCTAATTGCTCCATCACAACGCACAAAGATGAGTTTTGTTGGGAATATATATAAGAGCTTCTGATAGGGGATTTATTTACAATCCGATTTACTAACTATCATTTTAATGAGTCAGTTTACCCAACATTAGGGGGAGAAAATAAATAGCTGGGGAAAGAAATAAGTTAGAATGAATTATCATTTTTCTCATTTTGATCCACGTACTACACAATGTGAACTATAAGTTCAAAGGATAATTCATTTAGCAAATCAATTGCCAGATATTTTACTGACCATAAAAGAGTGACTAAGTCACGTATACTAGCTATGAATGCTCCGATTAAATTTGATGTCATGGAAGGATAAACTCTAGTTGCTAATGGGTCTAACTTACGCTTAAAGCGTAGTAGACAAGTAAGTTCCAAAGATAAGAGATCATCGAAAAAGAAAAGGAGCTATATTTTATGATGGTCTGATCGAGGAATCAATGATTATGAAAATCTCTAGAAGAGATTAAATGGTCTCCAACAGAGACATTAACATGACTCAGGTACTTGATAATAAAGAGATCTCAATAGATTATGTCATGTATGGTAATAAGTGGAACTGAAATTAAATCGTCGTCGTTAATATATTTGCATGCAATATAGCACTAGAGATTTTATTTGATAATGTGGATCATGAATCATTGTCAATTGGGCAATATAAACAAAGAAATGATTGGCCAACATGAAAGAGGCAATTGAGGCGAAACTAAAATCTCTTTTGAAAAGAGAAGTATTTGGGCCTATAGCCCGTACATTGAAATGTGTAAAGCTCGTGGATATAAACAAGCCTTCGTGAGAAAGAGAAATCAAAAGGGAAAATCATGAGATATAAGCTCATTTGGTTGCACAAGGATTCTCACAAGGACATGAAATTGATTATGAGGAAAATATATTTCTCGGTGGTGGATGCAACTACTTTTAGATTTTGATCAGTCTGGCAATAAATAAAATTACTCGGTTTCTGCCTAATGGGTGTTGTTACATCCCATTTGAATGAGCCTCTTGATAGTAATATTTACATGAAACTTCCGGAAAGATTTAGATTGCCATAAGCAGTTCATTCAAGTTCTCGAGAACATTATTCAATCATATTGAATATATCTTTTTATGGCTTGAAACAATTTAGGCGTATTTGATATGATCGCCTCATTGAATACTTATTAGCATAATGCTATATGAATTATTTCCCCGAGCATTTTTATTAAGAGATTTAGCTCTGAATTTTTATTGATTGTGTATGTCGATGATTTGAATATCGTTGAGACTCGTGAAGAGACCTCCTCAAATCCTTGTGCATCTATCGACATACAGAAAAATATTGAAAGAGACTTTACATGCATAACACATATCTATTTATCACCTTTATGGTTGTTGTGAAGTCTCTTACTGTAAACAAAGATTTTTTTCGCATCACGAAAAGGGTAATGATATTCTTGGTCTAAAGCAAACTATATACATTATTTGATCTGGAAGCATCGTATCTTAGCTGGTCTAGAAATATTATTTAAGTGCTATGAGATCATTACCTTTAAATAATTGTTATGCAAGAGGCAAAGCCGTGTTTGGCTAAACATATCCTGAAGATATGTGAATGTTTTTACAAGATAAAATGCAAGTTATCTTGTACAGAGATAATACAAAATTTATATCTCAAGGTGGATATATCAAATATGATAAAACGAAACATATTTCTTCAAGTTTCGTCCCTCATGATTTTCAGATGAATAATATTCAATGAATCATTTCAAGCAATGATTTGGAAGATTTATCCACTAGTGCATGATCTACTTCAACATTTGAAGATTGTATTCAATATTGAATTATGAAGATTCAAAGATCTTATGTGATATTTTTATGAGGGGGAGTAAATACGCGTTGCACTCTTTTTCCCTTAATCGAGGTTTTGTCCCAATGGGTTTTCCTGGTAAGGTTTTTAATGAGGCAACATGTTATGCGTATCAAAGATGTGTGTACTCTTTTTCCTTCACTAAGAATTTTTTTCCTACAGGGTTTTTATCTTAGTAAGGTTTTAACGAGGCACATTATCTTCATGGATATCCAAGGGGGAGTGTTATAAATATATTTATTTATGGTGGATATCCATATATTAAGTTACACTTTAATGGGCTTTAGTATTAGGGTTTAATACCCATTGAAATTAGGGTTTCCATCTTATGCCTATAAATATAGACTTTTGGCATAGCATTGTAGACAACCCTTACTTTGAGAATATAATAAAATCTCTCTCCCTTTTGTCTCTCATCTTTATCCTCTTATTTTATTCTTATTCTTTACTTTATTCACAACACCTTATAAAATAATTTAAAATATTTTGACTTAATTAATTGAATGCACCAAGCTTTGACTCTTTTGTACATCTCAATTATAGAATGCGGCAAAATTAGTACGAAACACCGTGTGACGTATGTTTTTCAGTGGAATTTAATTAATTAAATTAAATATTAAAATTCTATTAAAGAATTTTTTTAAATATAATTTATATATAGATTCGACTTACGCCTTAAAATCAGATCATGACAAGATTAATATTTATCTAGTGATCACAAATAATTAGATTATTTTATTTTATATAAATTTAAAATTTGATTTTTATTTTAAAATTTTAAATATTTATATGCTTAATAAAAAATAAATATATTTATATAATTTGTATATTAAAGTTGTTGAAATTTATTATTTGACTAAATGAACAATGGAACTATTGTTATTCTATTATATGTGTTTGAACTTTAATATTGACCTTAAGAATGTAACTATTTTTTAATTAATAAAATAATTATTTTGAATCTAGGGGAAATATTCTGATAATAAAAAAAAACTAATTTTTACAAACATCTCAATTTTAAAGTTTAAACACCCAATTTAAAATTTATAAATTATAATTATAATTTTATAGTTTATAGATTAAATTTTAGGATTTTAGAAAATTTTCGATGACTGTCGACCTTACAAGTCTCAATCGATTATTTTAATACAATTAAGATAATTGTTTATTAAACATTGAGGAATATGAGATATAATAACATTTTTATAATTAAATTCAATGATCAAATTATAAAATGTTGTAAAATTCAGGGACTAAATGCTGACGCAATCCCATTTTATAAGTTTACAGTTGAAATTTTGGAAAGCCGGCAATGGAAGACTGGGAAGCGAGTAGAAAAAGGAACACGTAGAGGATATGGTACATGCGAGGAACGTACAACGAAGAACTACACGCGATTGCTTATAATTTTATTTTCAGTTTCTTCGTTTCGATTTCAGTTTCTCCCAGCTGATACGTTATTTATTCTACTATTCATCATCTCTGATTTCTAGTAGTTTTTCGAGTTTTTTCTTTTTCTTTTAGCGGCAATGTCTGATGAAGCGGCAATGTCTGATGTAGGAAAATGGAATAAGGAGCATGTATTTTTTTTAATATGTTAGCTTTTATTTTGCTTTATCTGGAAAGTTTCGTTCCTATTTGAGAGAATAGAGAAATATGAATTTTTATTTGAATAAAAAGTGTCTGCTTAAAATCTTGTACTATATAACCAAGTTATCTTTTCGATGGTTAAGAAAAAAAAAAGGAATAATACTTCTATTTTTCTTAGTTTAGATAATTTTCCTGAGTTTCCTGCATTTTCTTGAAGAGCAAACAGCTGTATTCATTCTGTTTTCATTTACTCCTTCAAATTTGTTTTCTTTTAATTGTGGTTTTCTTAGAATTGTTTGGTAGTTGGCAACAATGTGTGAAAGAAAATGGCATCTTTATTTGTTTTATCCTTCATTATCCGATTGGTTGCTGAGAATTTCTAGGAAATTGTTAAATTGGATTCAAATAATCAGAAGGGGGACATGTCCGTTCACCTGCAAGCCAAATGAACGATTAATAAGCTTTCATGTGAACCTAAGTGTAGACCGAAGATGCAAGATGAAGAAGGATTAGAGTAGTAACACATAGCCCAATAGGCAAAGTTACATCTAGTGAAGAAATATTAAAACGGAAACTGTTGTCTGTGTTCTAACTTGAGAGCTTTGGTACCATGTTAACTTGGTTGGGTAAACAAATATCCAAAAAATTTAAGTTGATAAGAAAGGTCCAGCTATATATTTAAGTTTACTCAAACATTCAAATTTCGTTGCTTCTCTGAGTGTGCTATGTTTTATTGAAAATTGTCTTAACATTATTAGCACATTAAAATTTTGTTCAAAATAAATAAAAATGAAATAGCTGATCTATATTGATTTTGATAGGTTTGAATCTGATGACTGAGATCTATGAGATATATATATATATATATATATATATATATTTAAAAAGGCAATGACTCTTCTCTCTATAGTTAGTCTTTGGTTGGCATAATTAAGGTTTTAGTTCATCTATGTGTTTTTTTAGCAATACATCATATATGGAAATATACTATAGTTATTGTGCATCTGTTCTGTGGATACCTTTTTACAGCAATATTTGGGAATTTAATGAACACTGGTGGAAGTGTAGGCAAATGAAGGATCAGGATCATTGCCATGGGACAGATATAGTTACGTTTATGATCTTATGGAAAATGGAAACCGAGCATTCCGAGAGAATCATTTTGAGGAGGTAAAATCTTCTTATCGTATTGGTTTTTTAATTTTGATTGTTTTTTTTTCATTTTTGTTTATGGTTTAATATAACTAGTTTCCTCTGGCATTATATTTTCCTGCTGTGAGTTGCATTTTATACCATCAGATATAACTACTAAATTACTATTATCTATTTGGTTCTTAAAAATGGAAATGATGACCCAAATGTTTGAGGAATTTAATTAGATGGATTCTATATATGTTCATGCATGATAAATGCCCTAATATATGATTTTTTTTGATGAATTATTATAATGAATTGGAATTGGGTTCTGCAAAATGTTGCGCCAAAACTCTGATTCATGCATATCTAGGGCAAGGATGCTGTGGGGTTGAAGTACTTGTTGGATAATTAAAACGGAATGGAAAAGAAAAGTGGTCAATGGTTCGTACATGGCCTTAAAATGCTAGATTGTATGTATAAAAAGTTAGAAAAAACACATCTTTAGGTCGATAGTATGTAGCATTAATCTTACCTGTGGTGTATTAGAAACATATTGACATATTGTTCTTTAATGTGGTGATCATGGCAGGTTGTTGTTCTTAATGTTAATTCTTAGGTTAAGAAGAAAAGCGAACAAGTTTTTTCTTGAGTTTTCCTTTTAAGGCAACTCCACATTTCACATGTTTTGTTACTCACCTGGCTTATCCATGTCAGTTTGCTCAAGTCTTTGGTTACAATTATTGAATGTAGGTATACTTGCGTGTATCTCTTCTGCTGGATGCCTCACATTTCTGAAGTACACACATGTACGTATGTACGTATGTATGTGTATGTATGTATGTATGTATGTATGTTAGGCATCTTGAGTCTCATCATCATGAATTGGTTAAGATGTGCAAGTATTTCTGCATATGACATCCTGAGTTTTCCCTTATAAAGTATGCTCACTGTCGTTTTGCCACTTCCTTTATGTCTGTTTCTTATGATGACCGAGGCAGCAATGCTAAAAATTTCAGAATAATTATATTTTTAATTACGTGTTTCTATTGTATCGTTCCTTTGCTGATAAATAGTGTTTTTCATTCAGGCTATCAACAATTACTCGAGGGCCAATACCATAAAACCTGGTGATCCTGTAATTCTTGGTAATAGAAGTGCTGCCTACATGAGGTTAGGTTTTGTCAATGTTAGTTGTCATTGTTTTGTAGAAATATGTGCATAAATAAATACAACATATATACAATATGCATGTGCATACTTCTTCCTTCATTCACATGTTCATTTGTAATTCTTTCAAGTTCTGTACTACCTGTTGGTTATGCTGGAGAATTTGTGGCAATTCTTATGCAGGATTAGTCAATTTCTGAAACGTAGATCATCAACAGCTTCTGAATATAGACCATTGAGTGGGCTGGATATGACGACACTTGCTGAAGTATGCCTGTTGCTTTAATCCTTAAATTGTTCAGAAGAACATTCTGTATTATTTATCTCTTACAGACTTTCTGTAAAAATAAAACTTTATGACTATTATTCAGCTTGCTCTTAAGGATGCTGAGAGGTTAATGAGCTTGCAAAATAATGAAGTAAGATCCTACATCTTAAAGGCCAATGCTCTAGTTTTGGTAAGTGATGGATTGTTCTATTTGCTTCTTCCCCACTTTTCTTTATCAAGATTGATATAAATGGATCCAAACCAAAATTCCTATGGGTATATATCTAGTTATGCTTGACAACAAATGCACAGGAACTTGTATAGTCTTAGTCTATGCTGTCTGGTTTCTCCATTGTTTTGTTTTGACCCTGTATTTAACACATGCACATCCAAAGTTGTACAAAACTCCCTATCTAGAAGTCTTTGTGGGCCTCCCAATGTACGACTATTGTGCTTAAACATGCACATTTACATTCTCATGTGTATGCCATATCAGTTTTATCAAGCATTTGTATTGTTGACCATGCAGTTGGAAAGATATGAGGTAGCATGGGATATTATTCTTTCTGGTCTTCAAATTGATCCTTACAGGTAGTTTATGTTTTATTTTGTTTTAACGTATATTGAAGATTGTAGTTTCTGTCCTGATATGAATGATCCTTTTCTTCTGGTAATAAATAGTGCCATTCTCCGCGCGGCTCTTCGGAGTTTGGAGAGTAGGCCTTCCAGCTCGGTGCGGACTAGAGGCCATGAGGGGCCTGAACGTACTGATGATTTTGATTGCACACTTTGTCTGAAGTTACTATATGAACCCATAACAACACCTTGCGGGCATTCTTTTTGCCGCTCATGTTTGTTTCAGACAATGGATCGCAGTGAGTATTTGTGGTTGTTGATTCCAATTCTTATTGTGCTTTTTATCACCATACTATTAACTGATATTGTACTGAAATTATAGGCAACAAATGTCCATTGTGCCGAACAGTGCTATTTATTAGTCCTAGAACATGTGCAATAAGGTAAGCTTCTCATATGTGGTTATCAGTTGAAGTACTTTTGATAGGAAAATGGGAAGAAATCATGGTCTTGAACCTCAGCTGTTTGAACTAGCTCATATGATCAGTTGAGAAGCAACTATCCATTGCTTCTACATTGTAGATACAGTAGACTGCAGCTGAACTTGTAGATGGTTATTCCTGTTGTTCTTTTGGAGCACAATGATAGAAGTTTTGAATCCTATGCCCTCAGTTGATACGATTAGTATATGAAGACCTGTTAATACATAAAGAACTTGGCATATCCACATGTAGACTGTAGATTATGATAACTGAACTTGGGAATTGTTTTCTATCTGAACATTTTACATTCTGCTAACTGTTAATTTGTTATTTTCTTATTTGAAAGTGTTGATACTTCTTTTTCATGGATTTCTGTTCTTTTTACTATTTTTAATAACATTACTTGTTTGATAGTGTAACGCTAAACAACATCATACAAAAGAACTTCCCTAAAGAATATGATGAAAGGAGGTCAGAGCATGACAGTCTGATCCATCTTGGTAACGATACAATACCTCTTTTTGTCATGGATGTTGTCATTCCCTGTCAGAAGTTTCCACTTCACATATTTGAACCCCGCTACAGACTTATGGTGAATTTCGTAAATTCTCTAATCTAAATTCTGTTGTATATCATGATAAAGTCAGACAATTGGGTGTATTGCTGTTTTTTCCCATCCACAGTTGTTAGCATTGCACAATTTCCTAGCTTCTTACTGTGCTCATGAGCTTGTTGGCAGAGTTGCTTTTGTTCTAAATTCAAGTTGGTTGAGTTGGCAAGCTGTCACGAATTCCTGTATATATGACACTATGATTCCCTCTTTCTTCAACATATCCTGCCAATTTTATAGAATAAAAGTTTCTGAGTGTAGCCTCTTAGACCAATTCTTCTGTAAGAATTTTTTTTTAATCTTAATTGACAAGGGTCATTGCCTGGTCAATCCGGTAGTGGTTCCTTAGTGATTATTTAGTTGGTTTTTCTTTATGATGGGTTATATTTTGATACACAATATGTGTAAAAAAATTACACAACCTTTCTTTAAAATCTAAAATCTAAATCCCTGACCCTAAGATCCTAAACCATAAATTTGACAAGAATGTGTATAAAATTTTTTCTCTTTTATGGTTGTTATTTATTTTATTAGGCAAGCAATCCTTCTCTTTTGATAGCTGAACTATAGGTTACAATTGTTAGTCCCATGGTCTTACTTTTTGTATATCATATGTTCAAGCTGATTACTTCCTGTGTCTAAAGTGTGTTGCTTCTGGATTTGGAATGTGGAAAAGCAAATTGTTAGCCTGTTTTTGCAATTGACATCATTCTAATTTGTTCATCTTACCTTTAAAGCGTACTTCTAAATGCATATTTTTTGCCCCTGATCACGAGGATTTAGTTTATTTGCTTGAAAACAGGTGAGGAGAATAATGGAAGGGAATCATAGGATGGGAATGGTGGGCCATATTTTCACTTGTTCTTTCTTCTTCCTTTTATCAAAGCATGTTGAATGGCCCTCACTATTTTAGTTTTGGGTTCGTTATTAATGTAGGTCATCCGTGATCCCGCCACCGATTCTGTTGCTGGTTTTGCTTGTGAAGTGGAGATCATTGAGTAGGTGGCTTGTAAACCTTTCTTTAATCCAAAAGCATTGCACCATAGCTCATTTTTTTATTTCTGAGAAGATTATGTGTTTTAACCTTATGATCTTGTTATGTGTTCTAAATATGTAGATGTGAGCCACTTCCTGATGGACGCTTTGTTCTAGAGGTGAACAATATCAACTTTCCTTTGCCTTTCCTTCAATAAGATTTTTGTGTTTTATGCACTAAAGTTGCAAAGATAGCTTTTATTTATTTACAATTCCTCCATCTCAAAGTCTCTGTTAAAGAACACATTTTAGAAACAAAATAAGATAGATTATTTGTTCCTTAAATTAAACAATAAACTGTAGTTTGGTCATAGATGGGGTTTTAAGTTGTGCACAACACGAGATATGTTGAGTAGGAAGTCTTGAAATAAAGGTTTACTGTTTGAACCCAAAGAAGAATTGCCTATTCAGCTTTCATGGTGGGCAAATGATATATAGATGAACAAATAATGGAAGTATTAATTTTCATGCATCTAAAGGAGAGTATTGCTTCGAATCAAATGAACTGCACAAGCTCATTCATGTAGTTGTCTCTTACTAACTTGTAGTTCAAGTCAAGTTGAATTTTGAAAAAAGAAATCTTTCTGTTTTTACTCTATACTTTTCCATACTAGTAATGTTCATCTTTTTTTTCTCTATTATCAAGAGAGTATTTATTCATACAACTTCGACAAGGCTATTCATTTCTAGTGAAAGCTATTTTCACACTTCACTTTTGTTTAATGTATAACAATTAGATGGTTTTGGAGAGCTAAGCTTCATTTTGTCTTTTCACGGCAACCAGAGTTCTGTAGCACATGTAAGAATAACCCTTCCAAAAGGGTAAAATGATTATGATTGCTTCTATTTTGGAGCTTCTTAACCTGGTTATTAGATCTCACGCATCTGTATACTATATTTTTGTGAGAAAGGGGCCATGGTGGCCTTAGATGCAACGGACGATGGTAGTTTGTGTGTGATTGGTGGTTAGGGATTTGTTGTTTGAATAGGATAAACAAGATATTTTCCAGAGAGAACAATGTGTTTCTCTGTATTTTCTTATTATTCTTCAATATCAAATGATTACAGAATAAGCCTTTAAATAGGCTGAAATAGAGTTTTAATATAACTAAAATTATACTTTATCTCTAATTTAAATAATATTTATTCCTAATTTAAATAAGACTTCTAATAAATCTAAACTATTAATTAGGAATAAACTCTAATTATATATTAAATAAAAACTCTAACACTCCTCGTTAACTTAGACTTCTCCTCAAGCTTTAACACTTCTTGGATAACTAACACTCCCCCTCAAGCTGGTGAACAAACGTAGTAAAGCACCAGCTTGGATCTTGGATGTGATGCCCTACTCTTTTCTCTTCTGTTGTTTCTCCGAGAAAAAATATTCCTTGTTCTCGGGTTAGGAGTCTTTGATTTAGATGCTCCAGCATGCGGTTCTTGATTAAAAGATCTGATGTGAATGATGTACGAAGTGATCGAAAGAAACTACACTCCCCCTCAAACTGATAGTTACATAGACTAGAGTTTCAGCTTGGATCTTTGATGTAGAATCCTTAAAGAATATTATTTAGTTTTCAAAGCTAAACTATAACTTTTTCATCTATCTTTTTTCCGAAGATGGATGGTTAAGATAGAACCAAATAGTTTTTAAGGTTAAACTATAACCTTTATTCCTATCTTTTGGAATAGATGGCTAAGATAAAACCAAATAGTTTTTTAAGGCTAAATTATAACCTTTTCATCTATCTTTTTAATTGGCTAAGATAGAACCATTAAATAAAGAACCAACAAAATTAAGCGAGTAAAAATTTCACCAGAGATGTAAGACTTTGACGAGGGAGAAGCCAATGAACGAGTGTGGTCTAATGATAGCAACGAAAAAAAATGATAATTTGAAAAATTAAATCGTCGATTTGTTTTTGATTAGAGATAGCAGCAATGGTGACAACGTGAAGATCGTAGTTGGCTCTGATACCATGTGAGAAAGGGGCCATGGTAGCCTTAGATGCAAACGGATGATGGTAGTTTGTGTGTGATTGGTGGTTAGGGATTTGTTGTTTAAATAGGATAAACAAGATATTTTCCAGAGAGAACAATGTGTTTCTCTGTATTTTCTTATTATTCTTCAATATCAAATGATTACAGAATAAGCCTTTAAATAGGCTGAAATAGAGTTTTAATATAACTAAAATTATACTTTATCTCTAATTTAAATAATATTTGTTCCTAATTTAAATAAGACTTCTAATAAATCTAAACTACTAATTAGGAATAAACTCTAATTATATATTAAATAAAAACTCTAACACTCCTCGTTAACTTAGACTTCTCCTCAAGCTTTAACACTTCTTGGATAACTAACAATTTTGATTTTGCTATATATGGACATATTCACCGATGAAATGAGTGGAGTTTTTGTATATTGCTCCGGCTTTAGAAATTTATGCAAGTCTAGATGCTTGTTTCTTGTTTTCAACTAGTGGCCTTTCCCTACATTCAGTGGCTTGTCTTCTAGAACTGAACTTTAATGTTTTCTAATGCATTACTACTTACGAGTGTATGTTTAAGTATATGAGTACACGATTAAGCTTTTCTTTATACGAGAAACAGAAAGAAATTGATGTGTTTTCTGATCCAAAGGTTAATACAATAGTATCAAGAAGCTACTAGAGAACTCTTTTATAATAATATCATTTGGACCTTTCTATGTTTATTCAGCTAAATCTAAAAGCTGGTATCAAGAAGCTATTCGAGAAAGCCTCTCCTCCTAGTGTTGGACACATAATGTTTATATTTAATTCTGGAAAAAAAATATCATATATTTATATCAAATGCAGATTGAAAGTCGCCGGAGATTTCGCATCCTCAGATCTTGGGACCAAGATGGGTTAGTTTTCTCATCATCGGATCATGTACATCATATACTTTTACTCACAGTTCCAGTTATTCATACCCCTACGAGATTTTGTTGTGGGACTTCATACTTTTGTAATGTTTGCAGATATCGAATGGCGGAGGTCGAGTGGGTACGAGACGTACCCCCAAGAGATGCTAGAGAAAGAGAAGATGTATGATTTAGCATTTTTGTTGTTTCCAACATGCATCATGTTTCCTTATTAATTTATTTTCTTTGAGGATACAAATACAACTAGTTATTTTATGTAATAACTAAGTTACTCAAAACTTGGGTGCTAAGTGTCATACACGAATACTTCATGAAAAATGAGGAGTCCAAGCAACATAGTGTAATAGTGCCTTTGATACTTACAGTTGCAGGAGTCGACAAATAATGCAGCAGCATATGCTCGGTCATGGCTAAGTATGACAAAAGAAGCATCACGGGGTAAGACTCTTAAATCGGATACTTTCAAAATAAATAAAATTTATATTCTGTTAATACTTTTCTAATGTCGTCGATTCATCGTAAGACAAAGTTTTAATAAATTGAGCTAGTCTCGTTTCACTACGTTTTTCTTGAGGCAGGCTGATGTGATTCTTTCTTACCATGTACCAAGATAGCAAAAGCTGACATGTTCGATCACTTTAACGGTTTAGGGGTTTTATGTTGCTACAACTTGTCATTTTCCCTGATCTTTTTGCAGTTTAATAGGTTTCGAGTCCGAGTAGCACAGGTTTATTTCGTGATGTTTTTCCCTTGTAATCTCTCTTCCAGCTGACTTTTCCATGATGCATGTTGTTTCAGCGCTGAAGATATAGAGTGAATGGTTATTTTATGGTCTCGAATTTTCTTTAAGGAACTCGCTATCGTTAGAATATCTTTCTTTTTCCCTGCCATTTGATTTAATTTGCTATAAACAGTTAAACAACATATAACGTGGGTCGTTACTGCTTTCTTATGGTGTTCTAATACAATCCTCCACGTCTTCTCAGATCAAAGAAGGCTCGAGATGCTCTATAACTTGGAAGCAATGATGCCTACTACTCGAGACCCCGAGCGCTTCAGTTTCTGGGTACAGTTGTTTCTCCGATTACATAGTTCGTTGATGTTTTCCTTATTGTTATGAATTCGATAAAATACTAACCATTACTTACCTCTTACCATTGCACAGCTCGCTACTCTGTCCCATCGAAGGCCTCCGGAACAATTTGAATTACTACGAATCCTAGACACAGGAGAGGTATGATTTTCCAGTTGCATTCTTGTATCTGGATGGTAATACTTTCATGCTCATTTCCATATATGCATCAAATCCAAGACCAGTCCTGTTTCAATCTGAAATAATTTCTTGTATCACCATTTTTGTTTTTCAGAGGATAAGAAGGGGACTAACATCCCTCGCAACAGAAGCACAAGGTCATCGGTAACGTACAATGACTATGGGATGCAATTTAGTATTGATATATTTGTATCAATTAAACCTTATTTTATACTAGTACTACCACATATTTTTTGATTCAATATTCTTTGGGATACACTATAGAAGTTTGTTGTAAACGAATTATTTTGAATCCAATTTCCTTAAATGCTTGACTTGTGAGAAAACTCTCTAATTTATATTTAAAAGTTTGGGATAAGACAAGTCTTTGAATTGGTGAACTTTTGTCATCAATCGCTACTTTTTCATCAGTCACTTTTATTTTTTATTCAACGAGTGTGTGATTTTAATTATATATATATATATATATCGATTGGAATATTTAATTTGAGATTTTATTAAAATAAATAAATTACAAGAATATCTAATTTAAAATCCCATAAACCAATTTTAATCATGTGCAGGACTCAATTATATGCATTTTCTTTGCCTTTTAATAAGCTTTTATTATTCGGGAGTTACATTTTAACACATAAGTTTCTTTCAATTACAATCATTAATCTACGGTTACACAAGATTAACTCTTTTAATTAAATGGGAAAGATTGTTTTTTAATAACTTAACCCTATAATTATAGGATTACTTATCGGTTACTTTTCTTTTTACCCAAAAATTTTCTTTTTATTTCAAATTCTTTGAAAAAAAACTAATTTTATTTATTGAAGTATTTCAATTTTAAATTTTATTAAAATAAGACTTGTTTTATTTTAAATACTGTATATTTTTTTTCATGAATCAAATCCTTGGATTAAAACTATATTAGTAATATTTTTTGTAAAATATAAACTATGTGAAATAAAAAAACCGAGTTTATATATATTCAATACTTAAGGTAGGGCTAAGTATTAAATAAGCAAAAGGTGGTTATAATAAGTTTATGCATGCATGGCCAGTTTTATATATCCATCCATGGCGGCGGCGCACCATCTTCCACAATTATCAATAATTACCTCACTCTTTATTTCATGACACATATATATATATATATATATACGTCGGCAGTCGGCTCTTCACATTTCCAAAACCATATAATTTCTCTCACATTCTGGGAAAGTAAAATGGGAAGTCACTGCTCCTTCAGTGGCTGCTGGTCTAAGTCTGATGATCTTCACGAGGTTAGAGGAGGAGAATCTTCCTCACTTTTCCCTCCCTATATTCCAATAGATTCAGGGTAAGTTTTGATTTCTCGATTATCACGTAAACCGTGCTCTTGTGTCTGCAATTTTCTCAACAACTTTATGCTTTCATGCTTTGTTTTCAGTGCGAGTGTGTTTCATAATTCGTTGGATTGGCAGCAAAACCACGTTGATGAGTTTCCAATGCAAGAGAGCTTTTACGATGCTGCCGATGTTCCATTGGTGAGCAAATTCTGCCTGTACGCTCCTTTGGACATTGAACAAAGTCCATCTCCAGGTGAGTTCAAATTATATATATAGCTAATGCTCCTTGAGTCGAGAGCTCCATATAAGACATTGGAGTTCAAATCATGATCCGGACATATAAGTAACTATGTGTAGGTTTGATCTGATTTGACTTTAAATTTAATTATGATTCGAACTTATGGATTATATATTTGTGTATGTATATAATTTTAGTAACTATCTTTAGTCTTTACAGAGAAGGAGCAGCTTCTTGGATATGAAAATGGCAATGGGTTTTGGAAAGAACTAGGAGCATTGTTCGAACCCGAAAGTCAAAAGGTTTTGAAGGTTAACAATGGAGATCAGTGTGGAGATGAAGGATTAATGAAGGAAAACAAAGCAAATAAAAGGGAAAAGAAATGCAACCCTAACGCTAAACTGCTGTCTAAGGAAGTAATCTCCCAATACTTTTACATGCCTATAACACAAGCGGCCAAAGAGCTTAACGTAGGACTGACGTTGTTGAAGAAGAGGTGCCGGGAGCTTGGAATCCGTCGTTGGCCGCACCGGAAGCTTATGAGCCTCAAAACCCTTATCAAGAACATTCAGGTGCATATGCTTTCTGCTTGTCGGACTGATATTCTTTTTTACATGAATAAAACAAACACGAAACGAATACGCATGCAGGTGTTGCAGACGGAGGAAGGGGAGGGGAGCGAAAGGAAGCTGAGGGAAGCAATAGAGGTTTTGGGGAGGGAGAGGAAGATGTTGGAATTGATGCCGGACATGGAATTGGAAGACAAGACTAAGAGGCTTAGACAAGCTTGCTTCAAGGCGAATTACAAGAAGAGGAAGCTGATGATGATGGAGCAGTCGCCTCCATTGATGTCGTCTTCTGGTAGTATCCTACCTTATGTCATGGGAAATGAAGAAGATGATGAAGAAATAAAAGCTCTTTTATCCGACACTTTTTCCTCAACCAACATCATGATCTAATCTTCTGAATTTGCCGGTTTTCACTACAAAGATGCTATGAATATTCATCCTTTTTGATCTTTCTGTCTTGTATGTATATGTTCCAACTTGCTTTGATGTTTGATATAAATCAGTGAAATTTTGAAGCCGTCGTAACGGTCATGACTCATGAATAATCTTTCAAGAACAAAAAACAAAAAAAATCACTCTACAGTTTTAATGTCTTTTATGCTCTAATATTAAGAAATTAAATTCTATTAATAAGAGTTAGTCCAAATAGTAAATAATTTGGTTTTGTTTAAGTATGTGGGACCTTGTGTATCAAAAAAATCTTTACCGGAAGAATCTACCATCAAACTAGGTGTGCAACATGGATCGGTCTGAAGTTAAGTCATCCATAGGATCAACTAATCAAAAGTATATTATGGGTTATTTTGGTCACGTTATCCTTTTTTATGTGAAGCATGATAAAAAAAAAACATACATAAAATACTTAAGATTTTCATCCATTTTTTGGGTGTAAATCGTCTACCTCTTAATAGTTCCTCTATTGGTGTCTCAATTTTAAATTAGTGGGTTTAAGGTTATGGGTTGTGGTTAAGTTTAAGAAATTATGGGTAACGTGTATTTTTTAAGAGGTAAGGTTTAAGGTTTAAAATGTACAAAATTATGGTAAGGGTTAGAATTTAATTCTTCATATTTTTTTAACAGGAATTATAGAAAGAGACAAAGTTAGAAGACAAAAGATTTTTACTCCTATTTTTCGTATAATGCTTTTTAGTCGATTAAAATTCAATTATATAACAATCATTAAATCAATTCCTATTTTTTCGTATAGTGTTTTACTTTTGATTTTTTAGTCATTAAAATTCAATTCTATAATAATCATTAAATCAATTATAAACTGGTGTTACTATTAAAGGACTGCTCGTAATCTGTGTAATTCGCTTATAGCAATGTCTTCGCGTTGTGGATGTTTGTATAAGGCATGCGATGTTTTTAGGGGGATTGGAGAGAAGCATGTTATTTCATGGAGTGCTATGTTTGGCAATGAATGGATACGGAAACGGAAGAGATGCCATGATAACATTTGAAGAGATGCAAAGAATCAGGATTACCCCGGATGAGCAAACGTTTACGGGACTTCTTTCTGCTGCTTGTAGCCAATAGCCATTGTGGTTTAGTTGATGAAGGCCAAGGGAATGAAGTTTCTTAATCGAATGAGCAAAGAGTTTGGAATAAAGCCTAATACTCATCATTATAGGTGTGTCGTCGATCTTGTAGGTCGTGCTGGTTTACTTGATCAAGCTTATCAGGTCATAATATCAATGGAAGTTAAGCCAGATGCAACCATTTGGAGGACCTTGCAGAATTCATGATCATATTCTGAAAGTTTTGGTGATATGTTTCTTGTCAGGAGACCACATATGCATTATCTAAAATCCCAAGTGCTTTGTTTGCATTTCCAGATCCCTGAATTGCTTCTCGGGACATGTATGGATATACTTGCTTTAAGAGCTCATCATCTTTCACTTCCTCGACTAACACCGCCTTGTGATTAAGCAGTTGAAGAGGGAGAACACTAGGCTGCTGCAAATGCTGCTGCTGCTTATGTTTTTTTTTTTTGTTGATAGTTGTGCTATTCGTTGGAATTTATGCATGGAAAACAGAAATTGTACCGAAAGTGCTGAAATTCTTCCGAGATGCTTCCTTCTATCTGCTACAAGCCTGTCTTTTCTTCTTGGTTGTTTACATTTTGTTATAAAATATAAAGGTAAAAATATGTGAGCGGTGCAATACTTTTGTTTGACAAGGCCTCTGCATATGTAAATTACTAATGAACTGGCTCTTCTCTTGTCTTACGGCTTTAAAGTCTTGTATTTTTAATTTAAGTTTTCACCTTTTGTTAAGTTATAATATTTTAGATATCGATTCTATAAAAACTGGTTTACCTACACTGTATATTATTCTTGCACTTTAAAAATAAAAGAACACAAGTAATTATTGAATGATTGGTTGAAGTAAAAAGAAGAAAAACTAAATAATTAATAGAAATCACGAGATAAGAAGTAAGACCAGGTCGATTGCTGTGTAGAGGGGAACTTAGTTGTAAAGTCTTATCCACTTATTAATACATGGGTTGAACTATCGTCTCGGTAGGGTTACGACTTGTCGATAACTCAACTTTTCATAGTTCGACGGAGCATTCTTAAGTGTCTCTTCCTTATCCTTAATTGGAAAACTATTGCAAACCACATCTTGATAATACCTTCCAGTGTTAATTAAGGATGAACAACAATCGATAATATGCTTCCTCTTAGTTATTGAAATCCTTTTGGATTTGTCAATGTCCATGAGCAAAGACCATATACTCTCGTTTCGTGAGCCTAACTATCCCTAGTCTAGACAAATGGATGGAGAATCGACTTACTTCTCTATACCTAAGAACTTGCTTTATATAGGTCAAGCTTAGGTTAAAGTCTCTCATAAATATTAGAAGTTCTAAAAGGAATATAAAACATATCCATATAAAATTACAACTCTTTATTCTATTTCCTAATTTTACCTTTTGGATTCTTTCACTTCCGTTGACTTTGACCATGACTTTACTCTTTTTCCTCGTTTCTGTCTCTTTTCTGGAATCGACACTTTATTCTTTATCTAACGAGCACCAATTGTCATCTTTATTATGCTACCACGACAGTCAATAGGTTGCCACGGCGGATGCTTATCTACAATTCAGATTCAGCTTCCGGCATCCATCGATATTATCTGGTATTACCTGTAGATTTATAATATATAAAATAATAAGTTAAATGCTTAAATACTAGAATATGAAAAATATGCAGAATTATCTTTTATTGTCATTAAATATGTTCATCATTAATATTATTGTCATTAAATTTGTTTATTGCTAACAATAACCGAGAGTTAAAATGATATAAAAAAATAGTATTTTTATACACTTATCGTCCTCAATGTCTCGTTCTAGAGTTGGTACCCAAAAGAAAATTACACATTTTATATCTCTAACCGATAGATGTAATCATAGTATTCTATGCTTCTAACAGAGCATTGTTGAAGGTCATCGTAGTAATTTGGAGAGTGTAGTTGAAACTCGTCTCCGCTTTGAGAATTGGGTTGAACCCCAGATGCTTTGCTGGAATGGGGTTGAAACTCAGATGCTTTGCTGGAATGGGGTTGAAACTCATCCTGGTTCCATCCTCCTAAGAATATCCCAAGTGCATTGTTCTCATCTCTAGAATACCATTTGCTTGTAGTTGTACATTTCTGTTCACAGTCTCTTTGAGACACCAAATTTGCTGTTTGTTCTTCTTTCTCGATCTCAAGGAGTTCCTTTGCTTGCATTGCTTCAAGTAGAGCTCTGAGATCCTTTCCAGATTGTTTGAACTCTGGATCTTTTAATCTTTTCAGGGTCTCACTATAACATGAAGGGAAAGAATTCTGAGTCTTGGACGGAACTTTTACATGTTTAGGAGGTTGTCCTCGAGTTCCATCCGCCTCTCTCCATGGTGCTGACTCAACAAGGATCCTTGAACTGGAAATAGGCTTCATGGTCATATAGGGAATTTTCCACCCCAGTGAAGTAGGATCTTTTAACGAACTTTTTGGGATGTTAGAAGTTGGGGTTGGCATGTTCGGATCGTTTGATCTAAGAGGCTGCAAGAGAACACTGCCTGTTTTCACCACACCTAAATGCGCACCACCAGCCGAGGAAGAATCTGGCAATGGTCTCAAGCCCATCAGCTTGGCCTCGACCGTAGAATTCCTGAAAAACTAATGATAGTATAATTAGTACTATTAGAGTTGCTCTGACATCTCTAAACTGAGACGAGTTTATGGCGGAACAGAGGAATAACAATGGTGAATGAAGAAGAAATAACAAGACATTGTTTTGCAAACGGTTTACTTGGAGAACAGCTGACACCTCCTATGTTTTTGTTGATGATTGGATCGTAAAATTCCCTCGATCACGGTCTCGTTGATCAAATCCTTAAATACCAACCGTTCAACATCGAGAACCGTCCCGGAAATCTCACCGTTGAAAGCAAACCAGCTCTCGGGTCGACATATTACATCTTCCAACAATATGTTTTTCAGATCGCCCTCCTCCTCCGTGTTGCTGTTTGATTTCTTGGCCTGTAGCTGCTCTATCTCCATACAGAGTTCCTCTAGAAGTTTTTCTGCATTGAGGGTCTTCCTCACCAGCTTGCCGGAGTTTATCCAAGGCTCTGAAGAGGTTCCAACTAGAGCTAACTTTCCAACAAGAATCTCATTAACCAAATCAAATATAAACTTCCGATTGAATTTCTCATGGTCCGGGTTTGAAAGCGAAACCGTTCTGGAGTTACCATCTTGTTTTGATAACAACGAGCTTGCTTTGGTTTGCTCCAAAACGAAGAATAGCTCCGGGTTGATCGGAAGGCCTGATGAATGTAGCTGAAACGTTGTCGAGCCAGAACCTAAATCTCTAAGTAGAATCCCAGAGGCTAATAATATCTGTGCAATGTACATGCAATCAGTATGAGTGCAGTTTGTTCTTCTTTCTCTCTCTAGAGCTTGCAGTCCTTCAAGTATCTGTTTAAGAGCTCTGAGATTCGTTTCAGATAGTTTCAACTCTGAATCTTTCAGTTTTTTCTCTATCTCACTATAAGCATTCCGAGTGTTGGACGGAATAGGGAACCTTGAACTGGAAATAGGCTTCATGATCTCACCACCCAAGGGCCAAGGCTACGATACCCGAAGAGATGTTGTGGCTGATTAGTAACTCCGGTGTTCGGGTGGTCAAACTTGAACCTTGGTCTACTTTGAAGTTTGAACCTACGTCTACCTTTCTCTACTATCTAAGGAAACCCTATTTTTATTATTGGGTCACAACCCAAACAGGCCCGATGATTACAGGCCCAACAATAGTTTTTTTAATATATGGGTAATATTTGGTAATTAATGATTGGATTATATTTAAATTTTTTTTTAATTTTTTTAAAATTTTAACTCATAATTATTTAAAATTTATTATTGATAAAAATATATATTTTAAAAACCTTTTTATCAAGAAATTTTTAAATATATATCTTATAAAAATTAAGTAATTAAAATATTTAATATAAATAGAGTCAAACTTTAAAAATATTGATTTTTAAAAAGTCAATAATAGACATCTTAAGTGGGACGAAGGTAGTAGTTGATTGTGACTAGTAAATTATATTAGTTGATTGTATAAAAGCATTTAATAAAATTAACTAATAATTAATAATTGTTTGATTATTTGAACAATTAAAATATCATATAAAGGAGAGATTATATTATTAACCCTTTTCACTACGTCATCTGAGGTCCATGCAATCAGGACCATTCATTTTTAAGTAATTGTCTGATAATTACTCTCACTTATTATATATAGGAAAGAAATGATGATTCATCTTGAAAAAATATGATATGGATGAATCTAATTGATTAAGACCAAAGATGACATGGTGGAAAGAGTTCATGATATAATTTCTCTATTATCATATTCAATAAACATACTTGAAGAATCTATATATTAACTTCTTATTTATATAATTATTTTTTAATATAATTATTAAATTTAAAATATCATATAAGTATACTCCAATTTAAAATAAAAAATATAGTAAATGTGACCTTTCATCCCACCTAAACATTATCATACATCTTCCCACCTAAACATTATCATACATCTTCCCCTGTCCCCTGGCTGCTGTTGTTGATAAGTTGTGGTATTCCTAATTCCTTCCCCTTTCTCTATGCCAACTAAGATTCGTTCAAAGGAAAACAACATGCTGATTGCTGATTGCTGAAGATCTACCCAAAGTGCAAGGAAAGTGAACTGCCCCAAATGATATTATAAAATGGGTTAGAAATTGAATTATAAATTTTTATAAAAGTTAAAAATGTAATTTTATCACCTTACAATCCTTATAGGGTCGTTTGCCCAACATTTGAAATACAAGGCTCCACTTTTCCCACCTGAACAGCTGAACCCCTTCTAACAACAAAAACACGAAAGAAAATCAGATCAACCACCAAGTATCCAACTAACTACAGAATCGGTCAAATTTTGTCTATAGTTCCTACACTCTTTAGATTTTTGAAATTTAGTCCCTTTGCTTAAAAATTAAATTCAGTTAGAATAACATAAATTAACAATTCATTAATAGTGTTATTAATTGGATTTTAATTTTAATTTTATAGAGAAAAGGGAAGGGGTTGTTAAGGAATCTAATACGAGACCGGTGTCAATTGAATACTTGATATCAACTTCTTTATCTTTCTATCTATGGTTTACTGAATTTTAATTTTTTGAATCAGAAAGAAGAGAAACTTACAAGGACTTGATGCGTTGTTTTAGCAAAGTCAAAATGTTTAAATAAACCACTATCCGACAGTCTCCAATGATGTCTGGTTTTGATAATAAGAGAGAGAGAACAGGACACATTCAGATACATTTGTTGCAACAAGAAAGAAAGGGTAGTTGCAGTTAGGTCTGAAATTGGCTAAACATAGTTTGTATATCAGGCATGTTCCATTTAACAGGAGGGAAAGCCACATATGTTTAAGACCCAAACTTTATTGCATAAAATTTCTAAACACTGCAAATCCCCTGTCTGTGTCAAAACATGAATCTCAATGTCACATTAACTTTACTGGGCTTCATCCTTGTCGTAATCACCATCGAACGAGTTCATTGCAAGGTTGTTCAGTTCATTTTCGGGGATTCCTTGTCTGATGTTGGTAACAACAAGTACCTTTCCAAGAGCCTGGCTACGGCTAACTTGCCCTTCTATGGTATCGATTTTGGCAATGGTTTGCCTAATGGAAGGTTCACTAATGGCCGAACCGTAGCTGACATAATAGGTAAATCGTTTAACAAGTTCGAGTTACGCTCGTGTTTTCAATCACGGTTTTGACCACTTACATGTAACAGGTGACAACACTGGTCTGCCTAGGCCACCAGCATTCTTGGATCCATCATTGACTGAGGATGTGATATTGGAAAATGGTGTAAATTATGCCTCCGGAGGTGGTGGGATTTTGAATGAAACAGGAGGTTACTTTGTAAGTTTTTCTTGCATTTTTGTTCCTACCAATAAACCCAGAAAAACTGATGTTGCACCGGCTCTTAAATCCGATATATATAACCTTGTTTCAGATTCAGAGGTTTTCTCTTTGGAAGCAAATCGAGCTATTCCAGGGGACCAAGGAGTTGATTATGAGCAAACTCGGAAAGCAAGCGGCCGATAAGTTCATCAACGATGCGAACTTTGTGGTCGCTTTAGGGAGCAATGATTTCATTAACAATTACTTGATGCCAGTTTATAGTGATTCCTGGAAATACAATGATCAAACTTTTGTTCAATACTTAATGGAAACACTGCAAAAACAACTCCTGGTAAATTGATTACTGATCAAACATTGTGTTTCTTCCATTCATTTTCGACTATAACACTGATTGAATCTTGGTATTTTGGTTTTTCTTTTTTCCAAGATGTTGCATAACTTAGGGGCACGGAAGTTAATGGTGTTCGGACTTGGTCCAATGGGTTGCATACCACTGCAAAGGGTGTTAAGTACATCAGGACAATGCCAGGAAAGAACTAACAAGTTGGCTCTCAGTTTCAACAAAGCTGCAAGCCAATTATTAAGCAACATGCAAAGTAGACTTCCGAATGCTAACTTCAAGTTCGGAGATGCTTATGATGTTGTGGACGATGTGATCCAGAATCCGGATAAATACGGTGAGTCCATGTCCCAAAAAAAAAAAAAAAACTACTTTAACTTTCATGGCAAAGGTGAACATGCATATTTTCATAAGCCTCCTGCCTCCTATAGAGCATTCGTCTTGAATGTGTTTTGGACTTTGATGTTTTGCAGGGTTTAATAACTCTGATTCGCCGTGTTGTTCGCTGGGAAGAATTCGACCGGCTCTCACATGTTTACCGGCATCGACGTTGTGTTCAGATCGAAGTAAGTACGTGTTTTGGGATGAGTATCATCCATCGGATAGTGCCAATCAGCTCATCGCCAATGAACTTATCAAAAAGTTTGGGTTCCTTGGTGGTAGTTCAAATGCTCCTGCTCCTGCACCCGCACCAGAATCTGCCATTGCTCCATCTCCTGATGAAGAATAATATATATGCAATACCCTCACTGTTTGTTAAAAAAAAAACAGCTTGCTTTAACATCTTTGATGAGTTATTGTAATGTAATAATTATTTAAATTGTTTCACATTTTTCACCTATGTGGTATTTTCACTGTTATTATCATCCAAACCATCAAATTATTACATATCTACTGCTACTTTTCTTAAATTGCATTACTTCAACTTAAAGCCAACGACAACAGCTGCAACAAAAGAAGACTTCACCTGTTGTTGCCTAGGTTTCCAGCTAAAACTAAAAGCTTATTTTACATTTATAGTGAATGTGAAGTTTTTGTGCACGAAGGGTGAATCTTAAACCAGAGTTTTTAGCCAAACCCCACTATTCTATTTCTGAGTCTCTAGTCTCAGTCATTTCATCAAACATCTTTTTCCTTGTCATGGAGCCTAAGATAATGATTTACCGCTGCTTTTTCCTTGGATTTGATAAACTAGTTAAATAATACCCCTAAAATCATATTTTATCTTTATACGGTTCAAGAAAAAAAGTGTATACAGGACAAAAGTGCATCGACTCAACAAAAGATGATATTTTCTTATCTAATTGGTCCAAAATTATCAAGGATTAATGGTGGCATTTGAAAAACCAAAAATCCAATTTCAGCACTATTTCTCAACAAGCTTGCTTTAAGTTGCCCAAGCCAGCACAAAGCTCTTAAATTCCAAATGTGTTGCTTTGCTAACTTACCTGGACAACTCCAGGTAGTTCTACCAGAAGCAAATTGAAGGCTACCGAACCAACTTGAATGAGCTGCAGCCTGCAAGTTGAAGATGTTGATATCAATCCATGCATGGTTAAAACTTGTACAACTGTGGGTTCTTACACAGAATTTATGATTCTTTCACAGTCAAGTTTCGCCTGTTTTTTTCTTCATAGGACTTGAACATGAATGTTTCAAGAAACACACAACCAACCCCAAACCTTACTCTTTCCGTTCTCGAGATTTACTTAAAGTAATACCAAATCCCTTACGGTCGGTAGCATGAGGAATCATTCGGACTGGTCAGTTGGAGATGAAAGCCACTAAAGCTTTGTGTTTGTGGCTATGGTTGCTTTCAGTGGCCCACCATTGGTTGAACCCCATACGAACACCGGTTTCATCATCAACAGGAGCCGGCATATTAAGATCAAGAAACTCAATAACTTTTGGCTTTTGAATCACAATTCTCTGGTTTTGTTTTGCATCATTGAGTAAATGAGATCTCTTGTGACCACCCAATGCCTGTCCCGATGAGAAAACTTTAAGACAAATGGGACATTCATGCACTTTGTCTTCTGCAACTATGTCGGTAGCCATGGAAGCTTCATCGACAAGCTTTGTCGCATCAGTTTCAGTACAGCCGCCATGGATTCTCTTACGGCTGGCTCTATGTCCTCCCAGAGCTTGGTGAGAGTGAAAGATTTTCTTACAACTAGTGCAGTGAAATTCTCTTTTGAAACCCCCACACTCCAAATTCTTCAAACTATTATCACAAGATTCAGTGATGATAGAATTCATGGCGTTTCTAGAAAGCATGAGCAAGCTCAAAGCAACCTCTTGTTGTTGTTCTTGCTCCATATAAGACATGGAAGATGGATTTGCAGGGACAACCTTGTAACTTGTTCTTCTTTTGGTTTTGGATCTAAAACCAGAACTCCATGAATCTTCTTTGGCTTTGCAGATTTTGTCATTACATGATAATCTCGTCCATGTCTTCTTAGGTCTGAGAATACAGCCGTCATTAATGTGGGGTTCAATCTTTTTCTTGTTGAATTTCTCATCTGTTTCAGCTGAATTATTCATATGAGACCTCATATGACCACCTAGAGATCTACCACAAGGGAAACTTTTCGGACAAAACTTGCAGACATGCTTGAATTCATGTCCTTCCATTGACAAAAGAAAATGTAAGAACAAAAACTCAGATCAGAAGAAAAAACAAAAACAAAAGCTGAAACTTTATAAAATCTGGTCGAACAATTCTTAAACACTGTTTCAATTCTCTTGATCTCATCGATAATTAAAGACAAAAAAAACAGCAAAACCCCAGATCGAAACATGCTCAAAAACAATGGATTTTTTCTGAGAAATCAATAGAAATCTGGGAGGAAGATCTGGTAAACTCTAACTCGAATCAAGTATGGTTTCTTTTTCTTGTGTTGTTTAGAAAAAGAGATATGATCAGAAGTTTGAAAACATGGGGTGACTTTGAGCTTGCCTTGTTTAACGAATGTCGATGAGCAAAGGCAAATTACAGTGTCTGAAATTTAAAATGGAAAATTCAGAAAATTTGGATCATGTTAGGAGAAGTTCATGCAAGGAAGGAAGCAAAGATGAAAAAGGAGGTGATGGAAAGATAGGCAACACACATGGACTCAATTGAGAATCCTACGCCATCACCACAAAGTATCCGACGGTCGTGATTTGTCCACTTCAGCATCTGTATTATTTTTCAATAATATTTGAATTAAATAAATTATTGATTTTTAACTTAAATTTTATATCTGTTGATCCAATTTTTTCTTTCGTACCTTTAACTGCCTACTGTATCATTAATTTGCATAGTTTATCATTTTTTTGTATAAGTGTAATTTATCATATTATAATTTCATGTAGGTTATTTTATAGTTATGGATCCATTAATAATTTATATTTCATATATTTTGTGCTATTTATGTATTAATATCTTATTGTTGTAATTATATTTGTTGTTATATGTATATGTATAAAGATGGTGTTATATTTATTATTATATTCCAGACAAATATTAGTCCATCAACTCTTGCAAGCTATAGCCTATAGGTCAGCTTGTCCCGTGAGAGTAGAAATGGAACCCTAAACCAGTCTTGTGTGCAGCGGAGCCTCAGCTTCTTTATCAAGACAGTTTTGTTTTGAGCAGGTAATTTGGTTGAAACATCTCAATCTTATCTTACCAAACTCTTTAACTACGTTGTTGTGGAGACATCAAGTATTGGTCGTGTCTAAAATATATTAATCATACAGAAGATTACATATCAGGTTTGATTGCGGCCTGCGGGGAACTCCTCACTTTAGAACAAAATTTGGATCATGTTTTGGAACTTAGCTCAGGGTTCAAGTCTCCAACAAGATCAAACTGTGCCGGCCATTTATTCAGCAGAAATATGATTACTAGTATATTATAAACATTAATTTAATTTCACGATATACCATACTCTTTTTTAGATGCCAACACTCGCGTGATTTCCGAAGAAAAAGTTGAAATAAGATATTGCCTAAAATGCATGTCTTCACCATTTGATTTCTCTGAGTCTGAGATATGGCCTTCCTGCCTCACTCCAACAGCTTCTTAAAGCTGCATACTAAAATGAATCCAGACTCAGTTCAGTTGATTCACCTAATCAGCTTCGATTACTCCAAAAGGCGGCATCTTATTCGTCGGGATTCGAGTTTTAGCATCAACAAACACAATACCTTGATCCCCAACTTACATAACGATTATAGAATAAGTCAGTCGAAAGTCCGAAGCTAATTACACCCCAAGTGACCTAATTTGCCTTAGTTACAGGTGTATGATAAAAGCAAAGCTAATATCAGTTATTTACAGAGAAAATCCAACCCAATTATGTAAATATACATTTTATTTTTAAAGAAAAAACTAGTAAAATATCAACATAATCTGTCCCAATCCAGAGTGTTTGATAGCTGATGTTGTTGAAGGTATGTTCAATAACCTTAATTTTGTAAGACTCGATCTTACCAGAACTGTGAATGCAGCAGAGCTATAGATCAACACCCTCATCGAGACCTTTAGAACCAATCATCACATTCGAATCAATTTGCTTGTCAAACTTCTTCTTTCTTCTTGCTTCAAATTCTTGGAACCCTTCCATCTGAAGAAGTATTTATTGGTTAGTTAAAGCATAAGAAGGTTTGGTATTTCCCCCAGGAAACTTGAACCATATCTAGCACTGAGTCATGGAGATACTTACTTGCTGAAACTGATCCATTGAAATAGGATTGTCGTGCAACGAGATATTCTGAAGAGCTTTGCAGTCTTTCAACAAATTTGGAGGAATCTGTCAACCAAGAGATTCCGTGTATAAATCACAAGAAAAATACAAGACATTGCCCTCAAACAATGTTTATTAAGCAGCAGCCACAGATCTTAACATTCAGAATTGTTTTCCCACTCTGTAACCTGAATCAACAATACTTGCTACATTCATATTTGTATAAGGTGGCATTCACATAGGGACTTCCATGCTATGGTACTCAAATTCGGATGCGAGTGTTGGTTACTAGTATGCTCAATTTTTTGGTAGGTTTTTATAGGGTATTGGGAGGATCTTTGGAAGATCATATCCCTATATCCCTATTCAAAAAATTTTCAGACACATGACAAATATGGAAATATAAATAGTTGGAGCAACCAAGGTTCTATGCAGCCAATACACGAGAGAAATCTAGCTCTCCACCACATAATATAGGCCTGCTTTATTTTTTTAGTATGATTGAGTCGTTAAAGGAAAGTATATATTCTTTAGGTTAAGAACTAGGTTGCTCGAACTCTTCATTTTTGCTTAAGTACACATGTTCGGCATATGTGTCCTACACATTTCCATACACAAGGGAATATGACTCCAAATACAGAACACACGTGTCCAAAACCCATGTCCAATATATGGGTACAGGGATATGACCTTCAAGGATCATTTGAATACTTCTGATCATACTTCTATCAAACACATACTTGAATTCGACATTCCACCCGAGTCTGAGTAACGTATAAATAACCAACACAACTTATGCAAGGGATGTGAAAAGAAATATATACCACCTAGAGTTGTTCAGCAGGGAAAGTTAGAAATGGTGTGAACAGTGTATTAACTACCTGGCAGATTTTGTTATTGTTTAAGCAAAGTGACTTCAAGTGAACAAGATTACAGACAGATGCGGGAAGTTCTTCGATAAGATTATCTGCAAATTTACATAAAGTTATGAACACATAAGTTATAGAAATATGATGGAAATACATGAAAGTGTACCACCAGAACGATTGTAGTCACTAGTCATTAATTACAAATCCACATGAAATACAGAGTGAAGACTCGGCCCAAACCATTTCATCTACTATCAACAAAATGACAACCAGAAAACCTCACATTAGCAATTTATTTTAGCCGGGTATGCTGTATGCATCCCAATTCTGGAGGACCAAGGCCAGATCTTATGTAGCTCACTAAAAATATATCAACTACAGTATGAAGCATTTCCCTGATAAACACACCGGTAGATTTTCAAAATCAACCATGATGCTATTAAACCAAAGACAATCATCCTCCAACAACACAGACAGCATCCTGAACCACTATCCGAAAAAACTTATTAAACAAATTATATTTTAAAAGAAGACAAGCAGTTTTAGTAGAAAAGTGAGAACAGATAAATATGCATGCATAAACATACCATTTGCTTGCAGTTCTTCCAAAGAAAAGCAGCTCCCAACTGATTCGGGAAGATACTTTAAATTGTTGTTAGACACATTAAGCAGCGACAACTGCATTAAACAACATAAATTAGATCCATAAACTATCTGAAACATTCTAACCATATGATATACCACATTCATTTATAGTTGGTTTACTTGGTGCTTTAACAAATAATCCCTTTTGGCATTCTTTTTCTTCATTAACATATAACAATATGAATACTCACAAAAATCAAAATAAGATTAACTTGTCTGATCTTGAGGTTATTACTGGTGCTTAAACCAAACAAAGATGCAAATATTTGTGAAGCCAAGTATCAAATAGATCCCAGATGGTAATTAATAAATAAGTACAGTCGCTTACATTGCGCAAGCTGCCTATCGTCTCGGGCAAGGACATTAACATATTTCCAGAGATTGATAACTTCTCAAGTCTTACCAGCTGGCCCACTGGACAGAAGAATGGAGTTAGAAGACATTGAGACGGTACACTTACCCCCGAAGAAGTTTGAAGACATTGCAGTGAAGCAAATCAGCAAACAATGGAGGCAAAGAAATGGGTATATGTTAGACTTTTCTTACGTATTTAGAAAAGGGTATTACATTCATCGGGCAAGGAAGTAATTTGATTCCCATCAAGTATCATAACTTTTAGAGCCTGAAGCTGCCCAAGATTAATTGGTAACCGGTCGATAAGATTAGTGGCTAAAATCTGTAAGGGGAAAAATGAAAGAGATACTTTAAAAGGTAGCTAAGCTTTCACCATCTTGATTTCAGGAAGATGATTAAAATCTCTTCATCCATCACAAGAAGCCAATATGCTAACAAGGACATTCAACTGCTCGATACAGTACTTTAACCAAATGCATTTCTTAATATACGAGAAAATTTATTGTCCCAAAAAGTAATGAATGTGCAAACAGTTACCAACATGCGAATATGGCGTAAAAAGAAAGAATGAAATAAGCCGCTACATCACTTTTTCAACCTTTAATTCAACATCAAAACAGCATTATTCGGCATCTATAAATATTGCAAATAACACTTGTAACTCTTACCAGACGCTGCAGGTTGACTAATTTGCTGATATCCATAGGAATTTCAACTGCGTGGAATGACAAGATTGATTAATAACAGTAAACTAAGGATTCAGTAAGCCGTTTAAGAGTGTGTGTGTTTTTAAATGAAAGTTCTTAACTAGGGAAGGGCCATACCTAACTTATTGTGCGTTAAATCAAGAGTTCGCACAGATCTATCCAGATCAAGAACTTCATCAGGAAATGTCTGTTCAAGTCACATTCATCAGCAGACACACATTGAACAAATGCTGTATTACAATTCATTTGAACTACCATGTTCTCTGACTCTCAATCAATATAGAATAAAATTTGAATAGTAAATTAACACAAACCTCGCATCAATTTAATTGTAATTTAAACCCCACGTGAAGGTGAACATGTAGACTAAGGCTTTCTTTGTTTGCCATTTAAACTGAATTCAATCATTTCAGATTGGTTTGATTCATGAGTTTTAAATTCTCTAAAAAAGTCATTTATGTAGTATTTTTAAGGTTTCTTTCAGTTCATTTCAGTTTAGTATGAATGCATACCAGTTCAGTTAATTTCTGCTCAGCCGGAATCATTGCAGTTTTTAAACTAACAAACCTAAACCGAACCAGACCAAACATAATTAATTATTACCACCTGAGCAGAAACAGACCAAATTCAATAGAAACCATATCAAATGCTAGGGATCAATTTTTAGCTTTCTCCTCAGCCCTATCTTTGGCTACTTTATTTTCTATTTTTTGCTCATAGAAAGGTCTTATTAAGAAAAATGGTAATAAGCAAAACAGAAATTGTAATTGATACAAAATAAACTAATGACTAAAACACAACACCAATTTGACCTAAATGACTAAATACAAACTCAGGCCTTCAATTCTCCAAGAATAAAACCTTTTTAATTCTCCAAAACTATTAGCAAACAAAATTAAACCAGAATTTATACATTTAAAACAATAAAAAATATTTAAAACTAACTGTATAAATGAACTGATCTATCATATAACCAATAAAAGCACTCTGAAAAACTATGAAACAAATTGAATTAAACAAATTCAGATAAACCCAGAAATCATCATCATCATAATCTAAAATGCCGATATACTTCCACAAACAGCTGAATTGTGAACATATAAACGAAAAAAGAATAACCCCCAAGAAAGATAACTGTCTTGCCTTCAATTTGGCGTCACGTAAGGCAACAATGCCGGTTGATCGCCATCGAGCAATCCTATTAGCTTTGGAATCAGCACTTCTACTTTGACAACAACCCATCTTTCTAAAATTTTCCTTTTTCCCCACTTTCCTATAAGATTTAATCCAAAAAACTAAAATTGAAGAAGGGGGAAATGGAAAGAGACTAAAGAGATGAGTCAACAAGGTCGCGGGCTTCGAACAGTCTTCATATGGTGCTTTTCTTTTTTGTTTCACAGACGAAACTCCGCGTTGGTTTTGTTGGGTTTTAAGTGGGACTTTTGACGTTTCCTGTATATACAGCTGGGGTATTTTACTTTGTGTAATTTGCGTTTTAAGTCACTTTAATTTTAGTATGGATCTTTGGGATAAATCATCATCAAGTCTTTGATGTTAGAAAAACATCCCAATTAGATCCCTAAACTTGAAACTTGAAAATCATCATCATCAAGAGGTCATCTAATTTCCCATGTGATTTGTTTGCAATTGAACCTTTAAAGAAATAAATGTTGAGCTAACACATTTCCCTTCGCATAGAATTAAAACTCCCAAAAAAATACCACTCTATTACTTTGACATCAGTGGGTCCAAATAGTTACTATCATCAATTGTTTAACAGGAAGTCATTCTTCTACTTTACCAACAAATTAAAAAGGGATGTGGACTGGAGATCGATCATTCAAATAATGAACTGAATATCTTTCATCGTGAGAGACAGGGATAGATAAAGCAAGCAAGCTTTGTTACAGTCCTACTCCCATTGTCATCCTCAGTTTTAGAGCAAACGAAATAATAATTTCTTTAAATTCATAATACCCTTGCCAGCATAAGAGAGAGGATCAGAAATGCAGAAACCCTGTACTGGGTGAATGAAAGGCATCCAAAAGGGTTAATAAATACACTTAATTGTTTACCTGTATCAAAAATATTTCAGACTGTTCTTCCCCATTTACCTAAAAATCATGGGGGCTTGCCCTAAACTTTCTCTCAATAGTCCCAGACATGTATCCAAAGGTAAACTTTTATTTATATATTTCTCGGGAAATCAACACGAATGGCCTCCAACAGAAAGATCTAAGTGCCTCCGTGACTTTTAAATTTGGCGTGCAGAGATGCATGCGGAACGGGAAGATAATTGACCAAAAAAGGATGGAAAAAATCATTCAAGTAACGATCAAAGGGAAAGACATTGTACTCTGTCGGGGAGATTCCGGGGCATCGGTAGAGCAATTACATATCTCTGGGAGAAGAACTTGTGAGAATTAGCAATCACATCAGAGGACGTTGAGGCTTCAGCCCCGTCAGCTGGCCCCCGACCATGGAACTTGGCAAAATGGTTGATGACAGAAACCTTCTCTAGATCCTGGCATTCCAATCTTAGGTCCAAGAATGAGGCTCTCTTATCCAGACTGCAAAACAAAGCAGATTACGTTCGGAGATGAGAAAATTAGCATGGTCATAAAAAGAGCCTAGGCCAAAATAACTAATGGGAGCACGGCAGTGGGAAACCGAAGGATTGAAGAAAATGAAAGGGAACACAATAGTTAGAGGCCCAAGTAAACTCTTTCAAAACATGATGCAAATCATAGCAAAAAAGTATCTCGTGCTTAAAATCATCTCTGATGGTTCTAAATAAATAAAGGTATAATTATATGCTAAGTAGCCAACTTATCCATTGGACTAGCTAGAAGCTTTCACTGTGGGTCAAAGTACTAAGCAGTAAGCAACAAGACCGGGAAACATTCGCGGCAGCATACTTTCAACAGGCCTATGTTGGGAAATACAGCGATAGTAAAGGGAAACCAACAGAACTGACAAGGAAGCCCATCTGCAAAATTTTGCTTGTTTAAGATCACACCTTACCAAAAATTGACATGGATCTGTGAAGGGAAATTCTTACCACAAAACATTGAACTTCATAATTCAAGTGTTCACTCATGAATACCGACGTTGCAAAAGACCACCAAAATAAATAACATGCATAAAAGAAATTGGCGAGAACTAGATGTGAGTTACCTCTGTAAATCGTTTTCAAGCTTTTTTGCTCTGCTGATAAAATCTTCTGCCACCTTTAAGGTGGACTGTTTCCTTTCCTCGAGCTTTTCAGAGAGGCTAAAAGCAAATTGCAAGGGGGGAATTCGTCAGATAGTATCAATTAATAGCAACAACGATCAGCAGATGACATCAGTATAAACAGGATTCAAGGATATCAGACAATATTAACATGTTCTTACGCGCTTTCACTGTCAGGACGAACAGCAGTATCACTTTCCGGCATACATGCTGTGCTGCATGCATCTCCTAAGACTGATCTGGCAACAAAGTAGGCCACAGTCTCATAGTTCTTGCTAGTATCTGCAGAAAGAAATACTCTTGGAGGAGCACGAAGCAGTTGCTGCATAAGCTGCCTTGTCACGATGAGCCTTCTTTTTGATCTAACCACTGGCAGCCATACTTCAAACATTTCAGGTTCATCTTCAACCTGTGATTAGATCAATGTCCTTAAGCTTAGAACTGTCACAGTTCTATAAAAGAATAATATTAAGGCAACGTAAAACAGTTAAACACTGAACACACCTTCTCAATCAATCGATTTGCTGCATGGGCCCATTCCATCTCTGCCGCACTGTGATCAATACAATTCCAAAATTAAGAAAAACATAAACATAGTGTGGGAAGAGTGCAACTAAATTTTGCATGGTAACAATATTGGGAAATACTGTAGTGATTTTGATCATTGACATCTATACTGCTAAAAGTAATTGCAGCAAATGGGTTATTTATTCCAATCACCTGATGTTCAGAGATCTTCGAGAAACTTGTTTCACTTCTCTATGCCATGGTAGAAACTCAAATGTCATGCTTTTCCGCTTTTTTGGTTTCACAACAATAAAATCCTGATTTGGGATACCAGGAGGCAGTGAGTGAGAGGAGAAAAGCTCACTTGATATTGGCTTCGGGTCTTTACAGGCACTATTCAGCTGACTAACATCAGCAGCAACAATAACCTGCTCACTTGAATGAAGAGCATGTGAACCGTCAGAAGGCCTACCAACAATGAATGTTTTTTCGGCAGCCTTCGCCATGGAAATTTTTCGAGCATTATTTAGGGAGGTCATTTGCTCATTCTTGAATGTTCCATATCGATCAAACCAGGATGGAGCCATCTGGGGGCTTATTTGAGAGTGTCCACCCTTGAGATTAGCAGTCGAATTATTATCACTAGAGAAATGCCGGGAATCATTCTGAGTGAATGCCATGATATCATTAGGAGCTGACAGACAATTAACTGGGGCATCTTTCATCATAGTATCAGATCCATAAGATAACTGCTCTGCACCTTCAGAACTTACCTGATGAGTATCCAAAACAGAGTCTAGACTTGGGCCTTTAAATCTTTTGACGCTCCTATTACTAGGTTCAGTCTCTATATCTTTCGTTGATTGCACCTGATGCAACACTGAATGATTCTGATGTAAGGTATTATTTGGTCTCAAGGAGTGGCCATGAGCATCAATGTCTCGGGGCATATTTGCTGGATTTGAGCCAGCACCATTCTCTGCCAATAACTGCAGATCCTTTGCTCGTTGCTCCTCTCCAACAAAGCTCTGTGGTTTAGCAGAGCCTGCGGCCACCTCAGATTGATCACAACCCCCTGTCTCAGAAATTTGATCTAGCTTCTTTGTTCCAGGAAGAGTAGTTCCAGAGTTAATATTCAATTGATGATTAAACAAATTTTGAGAGGCCCAAGACGACTGTGCTCCTAATAGATGTTGCGGAGTTGAAACACTGGTCCATTCATCGGGTATTTTGGCAAAAGCCCCTGGCTTTGGAGATGTACCGGATGGTTGGGAAGCTGGCAGAGCCTCCAAAACTGGATACTGCTGACCTGGATCCTTTGAGTGGATTTGGTCACAGCTACTTGGCCGAGAAGTCTCCAAGGAAGCAAGATTGCAATCTGCAGCAGATTTAGGTATGCGAGATGCTGGTTTCCTTCGCAATTGACTAGTTTGAGCTCTCTCAGAAGAATCATCGGTCTGCTTGGGCAGAGATGCCAACCCACCTAGAGGTGCATTCATAGATGCACTTGGTGTTGCCTGACTACCCACAGTAATAACATGCTGGCTTTGAAGATGACCTTTTAACTGGTAATCAGAGTTAAAACTGGCAGAAAAGTTGCCCTGGATATTATATGGTGACGATTTATTGCTGGTTTGACCAGAAATACTTGAAACATTATTCCTAATGTCCACAGAAGATGCTCCATGAGTTGAGGACTGAACAGAAGTTTTTGGATCCAACCATGCATGATCCTTCTTTCCTACCTCAGAAGAGACATGAACTGAATTTACAGAACTAACTACTTGAGGAGAACTCTGAGATGAAGCACGATCAGGAATGGTAAACCTTTGTGATGCAAGACCTAATTGTAAACCAAAACCTTGGGAAGCACAAGGCATATCATTCTGAAATTGGCCTACAGATCCATCAGAAGTTTCTGTATCTGGCATTTCAGATGATAGTTTGCGTTCGGAAGAGCTCAAGTGTGATGCAGTACCATGTTCTCTTGACTGATCAAACTTAGGAAGAAACTCCAGCATGTTTTGACTGAAAATTTAGAATATCGAGAGAACAATAGAAAGTAAATAAAAAAACAGCACAATAATAATAACAACAACAGCGAAAGCTGAATTTCCAGCATTACCAAATAAAAATCAGATTGCAAATATATGGTGATTAATAAGTTTTTATTATCATAGTTTTAACAACCAAAGAGTATTATTTGTCTAAATTATCACAACAATGAAATTTTGAAAAAAGCATGAAGTTCAACTCAAGCTAAAAAAAATAAGTACAGATTTGACTACCTCATTGGAGTTGTCTTGTTTGGCACAGAACCAACAAAAGATCTGTCAGAAGTAGAACCCTGATTCGAGCTTTTGGAAGGCGCCTTATCTTCATGAATGCTAGGAAAACACCCCTAAGTAGGAGAAAATTAATAAAAAAAATTATTTAGTCTTCTAAGGCTTATATTATTCTAAAAATAAAGTAAAATTCAGCAGTTGTTCAGAGGACACAAAAATAGTTGGTAATTTCACGCAGAAAATTACCTTCTCAGTTTCTCTAGACTCTCTAGCAGTATGACCAGTAAATTTTGACTCCCCAAAGTACCCTTGGTCATGACCTTTCAATCCTCCCGAAACATGTTGGGAGGTTGCCTGTGAATGTGCAATACTTTTAGTTCCGTATGGAGGTTCAGCCTCCAAATCCAGATCCCCCATAGGATGATACTGAAATTTACGGATTCCAGAAGGCTTATGACTGATACTAAGAGACAATTTCCGTCTTCCTCCACATGAATCATTTACATCCATACATACATTGTCTTTCAAGCCACCAGTATAAGAATGGTGGAACGGAATTGGGTGAAAACTGCCATTGCAAGTTTCTTTGAAATTGTGATTGCCCAACATATTAGCTTCATAGTATGCTCTCTTGTCCAAGCAATCATTTCCAGATGAATCAAAAGCTTGAAGATTCTTATCCTGATTTTGCTGATATTTTGCTTGAACACTGCTTTGGACAGAGTTTAATTTAGAATCGGTACTTTTCCTGAGATGAAGATTATGATTGTTTGAAAGTTGCTGGCTGCTTTCAGTGACCCTTGTGGTTCTTGAATCTGTTACTGCAGCAACATTATCCAAGTCAGAACCTTCCCTATTTGCCTGTGGGCTTCTCAAGCCGGAAATGAAATTTCCCCCCTCAATATTTACATTAGGAACAGAATGATCAATAGCAGAACCATGACCTTTCTCCTCATACAAGGCACCTCTATGATCACTATTCTGAGAAGGTTGCACTGTGCAATCAATGTCCTGACTTTTTGATATAGCACCACCGCTATGTGATGCAGAGTCGATGGTGTTCCAACTGTTTGGCTTATTATGTGGCTGAACACACATATCATGTACAGCTATGCCTTGTTGGTTACCTGAAATGCTCTTTGCACTTACATGCACATTAGGAGAGTGAGCATCATTTCCAAAGAATTGCACACTTTCAGCTACAGGATTTTGTAGAGGACTGCCACCTAACCGTTTGCTTCTTTCTTCTGTTAACTGTTGAGCAAATTTCTCAGTCTGTTCATTTGCAATCCGCACACCTAATTGCTGAACCTCATGAATGCTAAAAAAGTCAAGCTTAATATTGGCATCACTAGACATTGGAAGAGGTTTAGAGTTCGATGTCAAGGCAGTCTGCAATTTGTTTTCAGCCCAGGCTAATTGATGTTTGCTTCCATCATTGACAATTTGTGATGACATATTCCCACTTGAAGGTTCACTATTCTGCACACCTAAACCACCCCACTCTTCCTGTACCCCTAAATCATTACTAGATGTTTCAGCTACAGCAGACTGCATAAGTGCACTCCAACTGCCACTTTGCAAAGAAGGCAATGCCCCGAATGAGTCAGTGCCATCCAACAATGACCCCATGCTGGTGCTCTTTCCAAAGATATCCCACAAACTATCATCTGAACCAAACAAAATCTTTTCTTCAGTTTCATCTAGCGTAGCCACACTCTGTGAGGGGGCAGCCTGAATTGCTGACTTGCCCAGGGATATTTCTGATGGACCAGGAAGTTCTTGCCTTCCACAAGACTCCTGCATCATCATGTTTTTTGGCTGGATAGTCATTTCCTGCAAGTTTTCTGAATGAAATCCAGTATTTAAGCCTTGTCCAGCAGCAGCCCTGAACACATTTTTACCCTGATCACCCTGTCTAGAAACCAAAGATCCATCTTGCAAGCCAACTTGATCTGTAAATATGGCATACTGATTACCTGGGAATGAATTAATGCTGGCAGGCACCTGCTGCATTGAAGGCTTGTCAATTCGGACAGAAGAATGGTGATATGGGTTTCCTCTTGCACCACTGGTTGAGATCCCATAAAATGATTGATCAACCTGTTGAGGAACCAAACCCATCAAAGACTCCTGCCCTTGCTCAGGGGAATACGTAAATCCTCCAGAGGATACATGCATGGCTGGAGATGTACCATGCTGCAGCCAATTTGCATTTGGTGTCATGTGCTCAGGCTGCCAGGAATAATTTGAAGCATCATGGAACGGAAGGCCATTGATCGGAGCTGGAGAAAGGCTACCCAATCCATGTTTTAAAGTAGAGGAAACCTGATTTGCAGAGCTCAACTGCCTTGTATCTGGAAACTGAAACTGTGGCTTCATGAGTTGTTGCCTTTGTAAGTAATGCATTTGTTTAAGCATAGCATATTGCTGTTGCTGTTGTTGTAATAGCTGCATGTCATTCATCCCTGATTGCTGCCTAGACAATGTTTGGATCATGCCAGAATGCTGTGCACTAATTTGCTGTTGCCCTCCAAAAAAATCATAATTTACGGGAGATTCATTAGACTCCAACCTCGGGGAATTTTTCTTATGAAGATTGGGAACATTTTCTATCTGTGATTCATGAGGTGATAAGCATCTAGATGCTGAATCCACTCCCAAAAAGTTTGTTTCATTCTGCCTCGCCTGAAGAGCCTGATGCCCTAGAAAATAGCCATTTGCATTTGGTGATTGGTTCTGTAATCGACTTCTAGCTACCTCAGGCGTCAAACCTGACTGAGTGAAGTTCATTTCATGCCGCTGGTTAGAAGACTGACCACTATGCCCTCTGTCAGATTCAGCTAATGTCAAAAGAGTATAATAAGTCAATTGAACAGTGGTTAGGAAGCATGCTACAACCATGCACTAAATCGAAATTGTAGTAACAAAAGAGAGCAAAAATTTAAAAATCAAGGTGTCTTCATATTACCTAATTGATGGGCACTGAAATTCTTCAAACTGGAAACAAGAGGTCCACCAACTTGTCTCCGACCTTCAATCCATATATCGTTACTTAAGCCAGGCCAGGTAGTGTCAAGGAAAGGCGATGGTGCTGACCTTGGGACAAACCCTCTTGACCAAGGAAATTATGGATCCTGTCTCCAACTTCGTTGTCAGGCATAGAGATAATCCAAGCCAAAAATACTCAGCAGCTAAAGGTTTGAGAGAAAAAATTACTGCCTAAAAAATAAGAATTAAATTAAAGTCTTAACAAGCTTACAAGCTTTCAACTCCATTATATGCCACACAACCATAAAAATCCTTCTTTAAATCGAGGTATAATTGGAAATAAACCTCTTCTGTACATTTAAACATTCACCCTGGTTGTGACGTTTCCTGCATGGGTAAAATCCAACATATCATCTCTTCATAGCAATCAAATGGCACAGTTCATCTGTGTGATATATTGTCAATTTATGTACCATACTCGATATATCACAGATGAACTGTGCATTTCTAACCTAACCTACAAAAGATCGAAACGGCAGCAAGCAATCCTCATCACTAAAACGAAATACAAACAAGACAGGTACCCAGCCCCAAAGCTATCAAATCCTTACCATCGATTCAAAGAACTTGAGGGGACGAAAATCTACACAAGGGTTTTTATGAAGCGAGAGGAGAGAAATCAACTTACAATGGCGTGGAGAAGCTATCGAAATGGAGCTCGAAAAATCGATTCTTGAAAGAATATCAAAATCTTGAGAAAATCTATTAGGGTTTGAAAATTGGGCGTTTTTTTAAGCTATAAGAGAAAGATGGGGAGAGAGCGATAAAGTGATTGAAATTGTGCGAAATTTTCAAAGAACAGAGGAGCAAAGTTAAGGTTCGGATCCGAAGGTAAGGTTAGGAGGAAACGTAAACGAGGTTTGGAGTCGAAGCTGAAAGGGAGAAGTTTGAAGCCCGAAGGAATGAGGGCAATGTTTTGGTGCGCAAGGGAAAGAAAGATTTTTGGTGGTCCTGCGAGTATAATTTTGACACGTATCTTGATTTTTATAGCGTCTCTTACACACGCATGTCGTTAGTTTGTGTCTCTAGCTTTTATCGGAAAATCATGTAATTTTTCTTAATTTATATACTGCTATATGCACATATTACAGTACTTTTTTGTGTAAGATATAGGTCAGAGAAGAGGAAGTAGACATGCGAATATCAATAGAAAATTAATCTAAACACTCAAATAAAATGTATAAATTACAAATGTAATCGGTTGGTTTACTGCGATAAAATATGTCTAAATAAAAAATTATAATATTTTATATTAATATAAATTGATGTATTATAACTATATGAATCTCGATCAAGATCGAATTATCAAATTTTTAAATACTGAATACAAGGTTCCATGTGGGAAGAGCATGTGAGTGGGTCTACATCTGTCGCTGCAGCCTGCATTGCATCGCCATGTGATTCTGTCAGGACATATAGCCCAGGGATAGGAATGCCAGACGCTTCGGTTCGGGTGCTTTTTTAATTGGTTTAATATACTATTTAGTCCCTGAATTTGATAAGTTCTGTTGATCGGGTTTTTTCTTTCCAAATTGAACTTTTAAGATGGAAAACATGACAGGAGTTGGTCACAGAGACAAAATTGTTACCTTTTGAAGTGACTTTGATGAATTAACGTCTAAACTTATTACTTTTATCAAATTTGATCATAAACATTTACAGTTATTTGAGTATTTTTATGAACTAATGGAGAAGTTTTCTAATAATTATAATCATTCTTTTGTTTAGATTTTTTTAAATTAAAGTTATCATTAAATTATACTTTGAAGTCGACACGGTTGATTTTATATACTAATATCCAGACTGGACATTATAGCCTTGTCATGTAGTGAAATCCAATCCAAGTGTCTTAAGTGGAGTTAGGCTAAGAAGAACATGATTGGAAGAAAGAAGAGCATGACCTTTTTGGACATTCTTGCCAACTCAAAATAATTAAATAAAATTCGTATTTAATTTAATCACCATACATTATATGGAGACCATAATGCTCCTACATCTGGTTGTATTTTTCATCTTCAATACACAATCAGGTCATCGGAGCCATGTTCCCAGGGAACACAATGATTGAGTCGTAACAATTCAAAAATTAAGTGATTCGATCAATATTATATTAATATAATATATGAGGATGTAAGTTCGAATATATTAAATATTCAATAATTTATTATATAAATAAAAAATATGAATAATACAAATATTATGCACAGAATTAAAAAAAAGTTTTATGTATAAATAAATATTATACATCTTGTAGTATTCAATATATTATATGATTGTATACTCACAATGGTCATGTATTATTTAACTAATACTTTACCTACAACAATCAATTGGATTTGAAGGGCTGTCTGTGGGGCCCAATTTGTGAGTTATTAGGGTGAGGTCGAAATTAGAAAGTTGGAATGGGCCCATGAAATTTGTGATGGTTCAACAAGAAAATAATAGAAAATCATAAACTACATTTAAAACATGTTTAGAGGCACATGCAATATTGAACCTTGGTTTATTTGGAACATACTCTGTTGCTAAATGCAAACAAAATAATGACAAGGGAAGATAAACAAATGAAATATAGATTTTTTTTTTTATCGAAACTATTCATTAAGTTCAAATTTAACTTAAATTATAAGAAATGTGAGTTGAATTTAGTTTTAATTTGATAGTTATATTTCATCATATATAAAAATTGAATTGTTCAAGATAACTCCTTTCCTACTCATTTGTTCAAGATTGTTTCAACTTTAATTGAGATCTTTCAATGTTAATTAAAATAATACAGAGTAGAAATGAATAAGATTAAACGATTTACTCGAGTTCAAGAATTAAAACATTCAAATTTAATCGAAAAAAAGGTGGTATACAAATATTAAGACATGTCATATAAAAATCAACCATTTTGATAATATAATTTAGGATAAAATATATATCAAGTCACTCTATTATTAATCAAGTTATAGATAAGTTGTTTATTTAAAAAAATATTGAGTCACTCAATTAATATGTTTTTATAATAAATCATTGAAACATTAAATATTAGACACAATTATAATACATTATGATATAATAATTTTACTATTAAAATATATACATTCTATTAATTTGATCATAATTTAAAAAATTTAATTTTTTACATTAAACATTTCATCAATTTAATCTTTACTCTTGTCACGAAGTTTAAGGGTGAGCAAAACTTGACTTGACTAAAAATTAAATTATTCAACTCAACTCAATATGAAAAATCAATTCATTTTGGCTCGATTAGTAATTTCATAAATCCAATTCAGCTCGAAAAAAATTCAAATAAAATTTAAATTATAAAATAAAAAATCGAGTAAATCGAACAACTCGAATTTTTTAGTGATCAATTGAACAGTTCTTATTTAGTCAATTATACATGGAAAATATGAAAATATATATTATATAAATATAAAAAAATGGTTAAAATTGAAATTAGTATGTGCACCACCCAGCCCTAAGTACGGGTGAATATTCGATCGAGTCGAGTCAAAAAATTTCGAGTTAATCGAGTTGATGAATCATATTTTACAATCAAACTTTATTTGAAATTTTTCAGATTCGAGTAGAGTTTAAGAAATTCTAGTCAAATTTTCGAATGCCTATAAATATTTAATTGTAATTATTTATCATGTAATAGTATGATTTGATTCTAATTTAAACTACTTTCTCTAATCATATAAAATATGCATATATATATTTTCATATGTAGCAATATTTATTTATATTTTTATATATCAATGTATATATATCATAAAAAATTGAGAGATTCATCTTAAACTTAAAAACTAATCCTTTAACTACTAAAAATTTCGAATTATTCGAATTTTCATTTTACAACTTGAACTTTATTTGAAATTTTTCGAGTCGAGTCGAGTTTTGCCCTAAGAATATAGATATAGAAATATATATGCACCACTATATATATGTACGATTAAAGTTGTACAGAAACTCAAAAACTCGACTCAAATTAAAAAAAATACAAGTTTAAATCCTAAAATAGGACTTATAAACCCAAACTTTTTATTTTACTCGATCAAACATCCGATGAAGCTATTCACCGTAATAGAAAGATTTTGGTTAGGGTTTAAATGTGATCCAGTTATTTTGAAGATATTACAAGGATCCTACAATGTCTCACTCCAAACAATTTTCATCAGTCAAATGACAGATTTTGTATGTAATCTACATTCCTATTATATCCCAAACTTTATTCACTTCTACTAATGCATGTTTATTGTTTTATAAGTTACAAAACGTAACACGTTATATGAATTTGATTAAATGTCTAATACAACTATTCGAATATTTGCATAATTATACTCGTATACTCCTATTCGAATATGTCTTATTTAAATACTTCAAATGAAAAAGTTCAAATAAGATTGCTCTAGCCTCTAATCTAAGAACTACTTGTAAAATTATACTTAAATTTGACAATTCGAGTCTTCGTATATTTCCACTCAAGATACCCTGCGGAGATTTTACTTAGACATGCAAAAACACCCATGCATTTACTAGACAATTAAGAACACAGAAGAAAAAACATACAATATAAAGTAAATCAATGCTGTTGTATGAACCTGATATGTTGATGCATACAATGAGTTCGTGTGAACGTGCTGCCAACTTAAGAAATCCTTGTACTGCTTTTCTTACAGGATTTCAGATTTGAAAAGAATGGAGTGGAGATACAACCTTGAGCTAGCTGCAGCGGCAAGGGATTCTTCATCTTGCATATTTTTGGCAGCACCGAGAACGACGATGTAAGCTAGCCTTGCTTCTTCCATTTGTGGCATTGTTGAACCACGGTGAGCTGTCCCTGCTGAACCATGGAGAGCTGTCCCAAATGAGCTGTAACAATGAGCTGGAAGACAGTTATTCCAGTGCTGAAAACAAGGGAGAAAAAGACAAATGAGAAAACCCTAGCAGCATGCATTTTGTAACCCTATTTTTCACTATATATACGTGTATTCTTCTTCTGTAAAAAAGCAAGGAAGATGAAATGAATATACTTTGTTATTATGTAAGCTCAATTTATGCTTAACAGGCATCTCCTTGTCATCTACGTCATCCTGTTTACGCCGAAACCAAATGTTTATCAACTACGGCATGACAAAATACAGATACAGATACAGATTATTTCTACCGTCCTCCATCGTATGGGTAATTCAAAAGGAATGAAGAACGATGTATAGCAGTAAGATTTTTCCATGTTTTGGAGGATTCTTGGGGACCCTGACCAGATTTCATTAGATATTAACACTTTTAAGAAGCCAAGTAAACTACAAATTAGAAAAGTTGATTAGGTAAAGAATAATGAGCTTACTATACAAGGGAGAAGCTCCAAATGATACAACGCTACATCAGAATCTTCGTCACATGCATTGCGATTATTCTTTGTCAAGCCATTTAACAGCTACAGAAATGATGAAAAATCTCACAAAAGAAAAGGTATTAGATTAAATCCAGGAATATGAGAAAAAAGTTGATAGGAATAAGAATTGCATAATAGAATTCATGGGAAATTGTAATTGAAACCTATTCAACACTGGTTGTTGTATAATTTATATCTTTGCTCTCCAGACAAATGTCTGATAAAGAGTCAATTATGCATACTATAATAAGACTACCACTTTGATTCAACAAATACCAACAATAGATAACCAAAAGAAGGAGAAGAAAACAATTGTTTAGTGTAGCCGTTGAACAATGTAGGTTACTCCCCAAAAAATAATTGATTAAAACAACAATGTTAAAAATGTGTAAGTTATGCCGCCTTCCTCCTTTCTTTCAGGTCTTGAGCTTCTTTATGGGTCGACCAGAATCTTCAATAAATTCAACTCTTGGATGTTTCGTAGGAGTCTCCCAATCCTAGAGCAGGGTAAAATTTGGGAAGGATTAGGTTAAAAATTACAATAACTAGAGAAAAACGAGAAGAGAATCTATGTTGTTCGGACTTTTTCATTACGAGTAATGGATATATTATAAGTACAAATTCGAGCATCTAGTTTTTTTATATATGAAGAAAAAATTCAATATATATTTGACATGACATAGGAGAAAAGAAAGGAACAGCAAAGGCAATGGAAACGAACCATATGCGTGGAAGTTGGAGCAGTAGAAGTGATAGTACTAGTAGATTGCTTCCCGAGGTCAATCTGCACTGATATGCTGGCATGTGACAGATCCACTCCAGATGTCTGCAGTGCTTGCGTTAGAGTATTCAACAACCTGTCACAAACACCATGGTCGATTATTACAACCTCTGCTTTCATAATACATATATATATATATTAAAAGCTTACCCTTGAGAATATATACTTGAGGTGCTGATTGTGTCACCGTCGACCGTCAGCTCTTGTTCTTTTGGATCTTTAATAGGAAGAGCACCGTTGGTTTCTGCATCTGATGGCAATCTGGGTGTGCTCTGGGCTGAGGTAACGAAGTTTGGCTGTGGTGACACAAGAAACGGCAATGCCTTATTCATCATGACAGGACCAAGGTCTGTTGGTCTCAATGTAGTAGCTGTGCTCATATCAGATTCTACAGTGTTTATTGCAGTTCCGGGAATGTTTGGGGCAATGGAATAAACCAAGGCTGGAGTAGACACGCCGTTTATATGTCGAGATTGATCTGCATGATCTTCGGTGAGTCTTTCTTTGTTGCTCTGTTTCAGATAAATTCGATGTTCAGGCATTGAGAAGTTGTTGATATTCAAAAGAAATTCTTGGTTAAGAAAATCAGGTATCAAATTTACCCATGGCATCAATTTTGATGCTTCATGGTTCCATCCTTGATGTGTTCCCTCGTATTTGTTTACTCTTTCTTGTAAAAACTGAATGTACTCTATAACCTGTGAGTAGATTGAACTCCCCATTGTAAAAATGTTTTTGAAAATTTTTAGATAGACGAAGAATAAATCAAAACTACTAAAAGAAATCTATTTACCTCTAATAAGAATGAGGCCTTATCTCTCTTTTGATCACTGTTAGGAATGATACCTCTTAACATCTGAAATCTGAAAAAGAATTGATGGGCTTTAGTATCTAATAGTGATTATATTTATATTACTTTGACTCAAGTACAAGTGTTGCCTTGTTGGATACAACTTCAAGAACAATGAAGAGTCTAAGCAATTTCTGGTTGATAAACAAGGTCCAAATTCAATTTGAGAAAGACTTTCAAACAATCATAATTCACGAACAATACACAAATCCACATGAAACTCCCCCTCATATCACTAGAACTAATAAGTAAAACAAATATTAAAAGTGAAAAGGTTGTAGTTATACTTGCCTGTCATTAATTTTACCCCGCCGCCGCTGCTCAGTTGCAGAATGTTTCGATCTTGGGGTGTTGGTCTTCTGATCGGCTGCACTCTTCCCATCCACTTTTAATCTCAATTCCCCTGCAAAAAGAAGCAAAAAGAATAACTCAATTAAGCAATAATATACAGCAATATTTTATTCAGACTTATATGTACCGGTCATATTTTAATATCTAAATCCAAAAATATGCCGAAAAGAATGATTACCTTTACTATGGCAAGTAGTAGAAGTCAGTTTCTTGAGAATGAAATCTTCATCTTCCTCAAAATCGTCATATTGGGAGCTACACTTTGCAGATGTTATCATTTCCAATAAGCTTTTCTGCTTTGATGATGGCCTGTCGATGAAATCTCAAAGATAAAGCTTTTTATTTTTCTAACGCCGAAATACAAGGGAAATAAAAGAAACGAAACAGTGATTTGACCAACCGTGAAGAAGAGAGAGAGCTGAAACTGTTGTGGTGGTTGTTTGTTGATGACTGCGATGCTCTCTCTGACGATGATGTGGCCCATTGCCGCTCCTTCCCTGTCGCGTCGTCAAAAGTTGTTGCCAAAATTTCATTCAATGGGTTAATCTAAGTAATAGGAAATCCAGGTCATATAATTAAAGTATAATATAAGCGATAATTATATTTAGGGGTGAGCAAAACTCAACTCGAAAATACTCGACTCGTTTTGACTCGACTCGAAATTTCATAGACTCGACTCGAAAAAATTTCAAATAAAGTTCGAGTTGTAAAATGGAAATTCGAATGACTCGAGTAACTCAAAATTTTTAGTAATTAAAAGGATTATTTTTTAAGTTTGAGACGAGTCTATCAATTTTTTATGATATATATACATTGATATATAAAAATATAAAGGAATATCACCACATATGAAAGTATATATATATATACATATCTTATATGATTAGAGAAAGTCGTTTAAATTGAAATCAAATCATATTATAACATGATAAATAATTACAATTTAATATTTATAGGAACTCGAAATCTCGACTCGACTCGAACCGAAAAAATTTCAAATAAAGTTTGAGTTGTAAAATATGACTCGTTAACTCGAATAACTTGAAATTTTTTGACTCGACTCGATCGAATACTCACTCCTAACTACATTACATCCCGTGATTAGTAAATACTAACCTAAATTAGTAGCACGGTGCATGTGTTCATCATTGTATTGTATATTTGTATATTTAGAATCATAAGCATGCATAAATCTATCAGAGGACTAGGTAAGCCTTGTATGCTACGAATACCCTTCCCCACTCACAAATCCATTAGTTTAGCTGACTTTTTGCACATAAATGTCAATCTCGTGTGCTAATAATAGTGGAATTATATGCACAAGGATATTCACTTAACCAAAAATCGGTGAGTATTTCAGTCATGTTGTAGTTATCGCGATCACAATCAAAATTGGAGTAGTAGAAGAGAGTAAGGAAAGTTTTTACCTCTCATGGCGGGTGTTTTGCCAGTATTCTCCTTCCCTGTCTTTCCCTTCGATGCTGCAGATTCTTTCCACAGGGTGAAACCACTTCCGGTGTAATAACTGCAGCGGGAAGTTTCATCATTTTTCTCGCTACTGCTCCTTTGAGCTACAGTAGCGAATAATTCCCCCTCTGTTTTATTGGAAACATGGCTTATACTGTAAGTTCCAATTCCACCCGGGAGAATGTGTTCTGTGGAACGAGGTGGTGGTGCTGGAGGCGGCGGTGACATTTCAGCCATTGCATCCTCGAGTGGTGTTTCTTCCTTGGCACATGCCATCCCCAGTCTTTCCAGGTGTAGGAAGTCATGAGCTTTAAGATACCCATCTGCACCACAAAGAAAACATATAAAGGACACAAAAACAATGATTAATAGATAGACATAAAATCAATAATGAGACATATAAAAGATGAAAAAATAGATAAATAAATTTTATTTAATTGTATAAAAAATAAATATCATCTATCAATACTTTTATGATATGTGTATTATCAATAAAATAAAAATAAAATGATTAATACACGTGATATAACATTATTAATGAAACATAAAATCATGACAAATGAAATACATTTGTATATATTTAGAATAGAAATTATCTCTCTTTTATGTTACACTAATATTTTTTGCACATATATTATCAATAAAAAAATCATTAAAATCATAATATACATAATATAAATACATAGATAAAATATAAATGGACACAAAAAAGTGACGAATTTTATTCTTGTATGTGTATGTACAAATATATTTGCACAATTTCTCCTCTCTAGTTTGTGTAATTGTTTCTACGGTTAAAATATCCAAGTAAAAAAAGTGTCCTTTAATTATACTTTTTTATATCTTTATTAAAAAATAGAAATTAAATTTTAAACCTTAATCTTAATTTTCTATGTCTTAAACCCTACACCTAAAAATATATCATACTCTTAATTCTTTAAATCCTAATTATAATCCCTAACTTTGATTCTAAATTTATTAATTAAAAAGAAGATATCAATAAAAATACGATTAAAAGATAGACGATTTATAATTAAAGTATTTATTATTAATATTTATTCACATAATTTATTTTGAGTAAATTTCAAATATTTAATTACTTCTCATAGATTATATATTAGTAAATCATATATACAATTTTACAAACACATACGGAAAGAAAGATTGATTAGTGTCACTCAAAAAAGACAGAAATGAAATGAAATGAAAATTTCTTTTTAATTAGGTAAAAAAAAAAAAAAACTAAATGCTAATCTTTTAACAATGAATTATTTCGTACTTTTGCTATTCCTCCAGTGATTTATCTTATCGCAACATTTGTTTTATTTCAATTTCCTCGTTTCTTCGTTCTCACGACTGCCACTGTTTAATGTAATCTCTCTCGAGCCTATATAAAGTTTCGGCTGGCCTATTTGTTTTCGGAAAAATGCAGTCACATATGCACTCCTCCGCATCCGGAATTAAACTCTAAATATTAATTATTAGGTGAACTCTGTTCACTACATCATTTATGATCTTAATCAATCATGATTATTTATCTTAATTTTTTAAAGTGAATCATTATATTTTTTTTTACATGTAATTAGTGAGTGAGTAGTTATTAGAACACTAAAAATAACATAAAACAAACTGAAAAGTGTAAATATAATATATTGTAAAAGAAAAATTCTATAACGGGCGTCGAACATTGTTAAACACCACTAATGTTGAACATTGTTGAATACTATTAAATTAATTAATAAAAATTTAAAATCTTAAGAACTTAATATGTAATTAATAAAATGTATTATCACATATATATATGACATGTTATCATTATTAAATTTTTAACGATTCAGTTATCATGATAGTTAAAAAATGAGTTATTTGTTAAAAAGACATAGGTCAAGGATTAAATTTATCCCAAAAAATAGGGATCAAAATAACAAAAATTATAAACGTTAAAGGTGAAAATTATCTTTATGCCTAAAAATATTTAGTCCGTTCAAAATCAAAATTTTACTTGTATGACAAAAATAATTATATTATGAAATCTAATAATTAGTTTTAAATATTGATTATATAAAAATGTAAAATACTCTAATGATGTTAATATTAGTATTAAAAAAATACCAATTTGGCAAGGGAGAAAATTAGTTAAGCAAACAGAGGCTATTGAGTTTTTTTAGTATTATTTTTTTCTTGGGATCGTGAAAATAAGAAAACAGAGAAGAGAATTACCTTGAGAAGGTACCCTTGGATCTTGTTGGACGCTTGAATGACTGCAAAGTGACAGAAAGTCATGCGTTGGTTTCCTTCCTGTTCTTGAAAACCAAATTTGTAATTAGTATTATTAATAGTAATAAAAACAATTACTTCACAAATTTTCCAGTAAATTTCTTCTGATTTTATTATCTCGTAAAATGAAAGTAAACCATTTTGATTTTTTTTTTTGTGTATAAGGAATAAAAAGGCGTTGTAAAGTAAATTACCTTCTGCTTCCATGGGTCAAGATTGAGGAAGCTCCATCTATGGCTTCAGAATTTTTTCTTCCTAGCAGTAAAACTTTGGATATCAGAAAATATAACAAGATTTTTGACGAGCGAAATTCAAAATTATACAACAATTCGATGGATTCGAAGAGATTGAGCTGTAGGACTTGAAGGGGGAAGTAGTGGAAATTCTTCAATCCGGATTGCTTTAAGTCAGATCTGTTTCACATCGAGAAAATGAAGTTCGACGGGAAAATTTTCATCTCCACCTGAGATCGGAGTCGCGTTCACTAACGCTTTCGAAATCAAAGCTTTTTAAACAATTGAATTCAGATTCAAGAAAATTTTCCTCAACTCTTGTAGCTTTTCACCGAGAAAATTCGACCGATTACAACTCCGAGAGATCTACTCCTCCACTCGTTTAACTGACCGAATGTCACCAGATAATTTCCACAAATTAAGAAAAAGAAAAACGATGATTTCAACACCTTAAAAAAAGCTCAATTATGCATATTCAAGCCAAAACTAGTTAACTAATTCAAAACAATAACAATCCACGAAACAAAAATGATGAAGTACAAACCTGCTTTGATCTGAAGCAAAACAGACGATTTTAACGTGGAATTTCAGCTGAACCAAAGACTTGAACCAACCAAAACCGCTGATCTAAACACTGAATTATAAACACGGAGAGAACAACCATGTAATAATGCAGCTACCGAGTATTTTATTCAAATCAATCGGCCGTATACGAGGCTTTTTGACGTCGGAGAAAATGAAACTCTCGCAGTCTCGCTTGCTCTCTCTCCGGTTTTCTTTAGCGTTGTTCGTTTGATCCAAAAATCTTTTCATATGCTTTCTTTTTTGCGTTTTTTAATTTTCTAATATATATACTGTTTTTTGTTAACGGCGTTGAAGACGTTGCGACTGGGTTGACGACGTTAAGGCTAAGTTGACGGCTTCATTTTATCCCCCCCCTAATAAGTGTAATTCGGGCGTGGCATTCTATGTATCACGGAACTCGATTTGTTTAAATTATATAATTAGACAATAATATATAGTAACAACTATATGCCGAGATATCTTAAGTCTTTGAAATAAAATCATAAATTTAAATATTAATATTATGATAATTATTTTATATTTAAATTATTTAATCATTAACTAACAATTTTAATATTTTTGACAATTCTGATTAATTTTTTAAATAATATTTTTATACATATTGTGTAAAAATATATTGTAAATCTGCATGATTAGTCTTTAACAATTAAAATTTAAATTTTTAGCTCAAATTTTATTATAGTTTATGTCTCACCGTCGGTTTTATCTAGTTGTATTCTAATTAGTAGTTTGATTGTGTTTTGTACCATATATTTTTAAATATGTTTGTAACAATCACACATGCAATTAGTGTTTAAAAAGTTAAAAAATAGTTATCTTAAGAAATAGTAAATATACGTGTATTTAGAATTTTATCTACGCATTACAAATTTATTATACGTCAGATACGTATGTATTAGCATTAATGGTAAACAAATGGTTAGAGAAAATAAATAATATTCAAATGATTCAATTAAAAAAATATTTTAAAATATCAAGCCATACAGAATCTGGACCATATATTTACAGACACTTGATCCAATAAATAATACATAGGAACAAGTAGAATACACAACTTACCGTAAATAAAAATACAGAATCTGGACCATATATTTAAATTTTAATGTTATAAGTGAGTAAATTGAGTTAAAAGAGTGTTAGTATAATTTTTTTGTAATATTTAATTTAAATTAATTATATAATAAATTTAATATTAATAATTATTATATAAGAAGATTGATAATAAAGTAGTTTTACTAGTAATTACTGATTCCGTGTGCATCGTTATCCAACCCCAATCTAGTTCCTTACGGATAGTCTCAGAGTTGCTAGGCATGGAACCGCTCACATTACATGTGAAGCTAGGCCGTAGCCAGTTGCCCCGTCAGGCCATTCAAGGCTGCCCCCATCCTAGATTTCCCCAATTCACGCCTACTCAAACTTCACTCACGTGACTCACCCATGACCCATCCCTGCAACATGGCTCAATCACTCAGATGGTTCGTGTACGGGGGGACCCACTCCCCATCGGATTTTAGGTTCCCAAACAGCAAATATATTTCAAAATATTCCGACTTAGTGACTAAAGATATATATTATTTTATTTTGTATAAATTTAAAATTTAATTAAAATATATATTTTTTTCTATTTTTTCTTATTTATTATTGATTTTTTAGGGTTTTTTTTTTAATTTTGACTCATTATAATTTAAAATCTATTATTGATAAAAATATAGAAAAAATATGTTTTAAAAATCTTTAATAAAGTAGTTTAAAAATAGATACTTTATAAAATTTAATAAATTAAAATATTTAAAATAACTATGGTCAAAATTTTAAAATATTATCTTTTAAAAAATCAATCCTGAACACCATATATGGAAAAATTATATCATGGATCAGTTCCACCACGTGTCCATGGGACTGACCAATAAAAACTACCCGTCTTTCCATGTCATATTTTTTTCCTAGTGATTTTTCACTTAAAAAATTAAAAAATAATGGGGTGGGTAGTTCTTATTGATCGATCCCATGAATGACGTGGTAGGACTGACCCATGATATAATTTCTCCCATATATGAGATAGGAAGAATATTTAATAAAAAAATTAATCAAACGATTTTGAGGAGTGAAAACTGTATATCCAACACCTATTTATGCTCACATTAATTTAGGATTCTCGATTATTATTTTTAGTAAAATAATATCTAACATTATATTTTTATTTTATTTTTATATCTTTACCATTTAAAATTAACAAAAATACTACGTTAAAAACAACTTTAATCTAAAACTTTTAGAATCTATCCATCTAATTTAAAATTTTATCAAATTAAAAATATTTTAATTTTTAGATTAAGATTATAATTTCTTCATTTTTCTTTTTCTTCTTTTGGTTGAATATTTGTTTGTTTTAAATCATATGATATGGATAATCAAATTTTTAAGATTTGAGGATCAATAAGGGGGCTAATGTAAATATATTAAAGGATTCAAATTCTATGATCAAGATACCAACAAAAATACAATAGGTGTGAAAGGATGGCACAAAATGAGATTAAAACTTTGTAGATGTTATATATTAGTATTTTAGACTAAATTAATAATATTGTAAATGTTTTGAAGTAAAATTTTGATTATATCAATCATATCATTATCTCTGTTAGTTTTTTTTGACAAATGCTACTGAATTTTTATTAAATTCATAGAAAATTATAATTACAACGTAATCAAGAAGTAAAATAATTGGATTAAAAAATCCAAAAATTCTTACAACCCAATAACAAAGAAAAATAAAATTTCTATGAAAATAAGCATACCAATAAAATTCAGCAGCTTTCTGAATCTCCTTGTCTCTGTCCAAACGAGATGCGTAATGAAGGAAGGAGTTGTAGGCGGTTCAAACTGTCTGTAAAAAGTACTGTTACCCAGGACTGATTTTATCGGCAAACAACCATCAACCGAGTGGGGATAAGTCTTTTCAAGTGACCACTGACAAAACAATAAATCAAAAAACTAGCATCGATTGAATCTCTGTGCGAATAACAACCAATCGCTAGCCGCTAGAGTATGCTGCAACATGTCATATAGACAGACGAACCAAACCCTAAAACAAAAATAAAAACATATCACAAGGACAGAGAAAACGTGTCACAAAGATAGAAAAAATAGAGATCCTTATTAAAATAAAATAAAGAAATAAATCCGATGGTCGACAACCAATACTAAAATTGATTGTCAACCAGAAACTATCAAAACGAAAAACGAAAAAAATGAAAATTGAGAAAGGAGAACGACAACCAGGGGTTAAAAGAGAATTAAATTTTTTACTTTTATGATAATTTTTAAAAGTTATCTCTGTTAAACAAAATAAAAATATAATATTAAATACAATTTCAAAAAATTAATAGTTGAATACCAAAACTATAATATAAGTATAATTTCTGTATTAAATCTATAGTTCTCCCTTTTGAAAACATCATATTTGTAATTGGTTTGAATACATGGTTGGTGGTGTAATTTTCATATGTTTCCCCCAAAATAGACGTGAATGGAGAAATACGGACGATAGTGATGAAGATAGAAATGAACAAAGTTTGATTTCACTTTTTCATCCGAGATTTAGGTGGAATAAAGCTGAAAATATCATATAAATACATATTGAAAGAAGCTTAACAATGGTGTTAATCTAAATATTCGAATTCAAATTATGGCACAGATCCCAAATCGATGCTGTGATGAGTTACTGACTGTGGTGGAGGATAACAGTGCGTATGAAACAGACAAATCGAGAAGGGGGGAACTGAGATCGGAGGATGGTGGTGGTAATTGGTAAAGGAGAAAAACTCACGTGCTCCGCCTCACGTCTCTACTCCTTTTCTATGTGCCGGGAAACGCGGGACTTTATTTGCACTTTGGATCAGGTATGACTCCCATGTGAAATTTTTGTGGAGTCTGACACGGGTTAGTTTGTAGGTCTTGAGGAGTAAAGCGGAGAGATTATATAATAAATTATATTTATTAATTCTAATAAATACTTATTTATTAATTATATTAAGAAAGAAGTGATAATTCATTTTAAAAAATAAAATAATTATATTTATTTAATTAAAATCATGAATGATATGATAATATAATTTTTTATAAAAAGTATAATGAATTTAAGTTTTAAAAATATTCGATTAAACTCAGGTTAAAGATCGAATAGTTGGATCTTAGTACAATATTTTCGTTGGTACAATAAAAGATTAAATACTTGAATCTGACACAAATTATTTTAATAATGTTTATTTTATTTATAATATTAATATTTAAAATTTAAATGTTATCTAAAAATTTCAATGTTTTATAACATTACGTTAACTGATAATTAGTTATTATAATTAATCGAAGAAATATTATTCTTAAAATTAAAAATTCGTATACTATAAACATAATATTTGAATCCGTAAAAAACATCTATTGTCATCTCTGTTAAGAATATTTAATTGTTGCTAAGAAAAAAAAATCTATTTTAACGACTACCAGAAGTTTTTCCTTGTCAAGTGGACAATACTTTGCTACGGAATCCGTTTAGGGATCAGTTAACAATAGTATTCGTTTATTTATTTGTTCTTACGATGATAATTACTTTACTAAAAAACCTGGACTGTTTTATATTTATTATAATGGACTTTAATTAATTTAATTGGATTTTTAATTTTAATTTGTTTAATATTAGTGAAAGGATAGGTGTCGGTTGCTCCGTAAAATCCGCATATACCACGTGATTTAAATTGTATGCCCACTACATCCCTCATTGCCCTCACACTCCCAAATCACGTGTACAACTCACGCTACGATAATTGTGGATATTACGCGATTCCATGCTCCCATATTCTAGAACAGATAAATTTTTATGATTTAAGTTTCGCTAGGCGATACTGTTAAAGTTTTTATTTAGATTAAAAATTAGTAACAATTTTTTTTTGAATGTTCATTTTTTCAAAAAAAAATTGTATTTAAATTAAAAATGGTGGAAAAGCTTGATAATGAAGGTTAAAAGCTGAAAGTTTGATAAAACTTTTCTAAAAGTAAAGTGAAAAAATAGTGTTGAACGGATTTTTACAAATAACTGATTATTTGTTAAAACAAACAAATTTCACGTTATGAATAATAAATTAATTGGTTAAATAATATAAATATCATGTTAAAAATAAAATATATATAGTAATAAATAAAAAACATATAATTATGGTTACGTTTATAAATGAATCAAATAAATACAAACAAAAATATATTTTTATTTATTTATTTAATTTAAATCAAATAAATAAATGAACACAAATAACTAAACAAATATATATATTATGTTCGTTCATTAAAATAATAAACGAACGTAAATCAAAACATTAATAACAACTTTAAATTCATTAATATAAATTGTAATTTTAAAGTTGTTTTTTAGTACGACAAAAAAATTCAACAATAATAAATAAACTACTATATGGGAATAATAAAATATAAGTCTTAAATTAATTTGTTCGATAGAATAATTTTCTTAAAATCTAAATATCTTCAACAATCTTTTTATTTTATAGTTTTAATATAAACTTTTAAAATATTTTAAATATAATACTTTGTTATGAAAAATAATAAACATAAATATATATATATATATGAATAAATTTAAAAGAATGAATTATAAAATATTTACGAACATAAATAAACAAATTCTTTATTTATATTTATTCATTTGATTAATTAAATAGGAAATCTTATTCATATTTATTCGTTCAGTAATTAAACAAACATAAACAAATTTTTACCGAATAATTCAATGAACACTAAGTTCGTTTAGAGACTGTAATTCTTAAACTAAGTTACTAATTGTATATTTAACTTGTTGAATTAAAATCTCTCATTATTAACATATATGTATAATATATGTTGCTATTACAAATATAGTATAAAATTAAATGACTAATTATATTATATGTATTATATATATATATTAAATTATCATAAGATTAAAAGCATAAATATCATAGGTTACCTTTATAACTCAACGATAAACAAAATTATAAATATTAATGAATTATTTAGAATTTAGTTTATATAAAGAGTAATAGTTCCGGAGATATATATTAATTTATATATCTTTCTTTCTTCGTCATAAAATTTGTGACAAAAATTAATTAATTTTTTAAAAATTAAACTCTCTTTAAAAAAATCCTTATCAATAATTTAAATACGTTCTCGTAAATTTATTTTTTTATTCTTATTAATTTAACATATATGAATCTTAAATTTATTTTCGTAGTTCTGATGTAACTCTTTTCTGAAAATTATTTTTTCATCAATGCATAATTTTTCTTTTCTTTTATTATTAATAATTTATTTTAGGTTGTTTTTATCTGCGCCGCGGAGTGTTGTTTTGTAAAAATGTAAAACAAACAAATTCTAAGCATATTATGCATATCACGTGAAGCGTGGGTGATAAGGGAGCAACTACTCACGTGCGCCCATCTTCTGACGTTGATCTGTCACACTGCTTGCCTCCTGGCGTGCGGTGGGGTCACCTCTATTGGGTGTTCATGTATAGATATGACTTTCCTTAACGCTGTCAAAGCAACGTCGTACTCTGTTTGTTTCTAGGTGAAGGGTGTGCAAGGATACGAAACTGCAAGGGAAGGACAATCGAGAGGTGTTAGGGAATAATTTTATTTTTAAAGATTTATAATTTCTGTATATTATAAAATATTTTTATATCAATGATCTATTTTTTAAAATTTTAAAGTTTTATATAATTTTAACAAATATAAAATTTTATATCAGTCTCTAAACAAAATCATAATTGAATATAAAAAATATTGAAAAGTCAAAATAATATTTTTTAGGTAAAAGCTTTGTTATTTATATTTTCGAATTCTCGGAGACCTTCCGTTCTTCATCATTAGCTGTCGAGTAGCATACTAGTTCTTATAGAATCCAAATTGATGCTACGCACGACATTAACATCAAGAATGGATTTGATTTAATTTAAATTTGTGGTTTTAAATATTACATCTATTTTATTTTTACTCTTTCCTACTTATTTTATGATCAAAATTTAGAGTTTGTTATCGTTCATCTCAACACTAGAATTTCACAATTATCAGTTTAATCTAATTGGTTCATACAACATTTATCAGCAGGCAGAGCAACGACACATAACATAGTGATAACATGATCTTGTTACATTATAAAAGAGTATATCAGTTACAGAGCAAAATGAGAGGATAATCAATCTTAAGTTGCACAATTGAAGACAGATGAACGTTATAATTCGAGATTAATGTATGATCCGAAATGATTCATTAATTATACTAGTTTTTCAAAGATAACTTAAGTCGTACAAAAGAAAATAAACCAGAAAAAGCTATACAATTCATCATCTAAATTGGATAACATTGAATTTCACACCTACCAGAAGTACTCTGTTCATCCACAACCATTGCCATTATTTCTTCACCTATACTTCCGTAGCATACAATCAACTTCTTTAAAACCAATGCATTCTTCAAAAAGTGTTCGATGATTTCCATCTCTTCGAAACCATCAGATACAATAATTTTAACTGTCTCAAGCTTTGAGTATGAAACACTTGGTAACACAAGCCTCATAATATCCCACTTAAATCCCTGTAAATTAATTTTAACATATTCATATTTAGCGTACCTTCTCTAGAACTAAAGAAACCAAGTTAGGTACACGTTCCACTATGAAAGACAAAGAATGAGACGGAGAGTCATTAAGCTTAACCACAAGATGTGTCAAATTTTGCCAAACAATTGCTCCATTTATCATCCATGTTTTCAAACAAAACATTCTGCAGCCTCATACATAAAATTAGTTAACTTTCATATGCACACACAATCAAACAAAAGTTAAAAGAAAGGAAAGGAGACTTACATCGGTATTATATGTCGCCAAGTGCTTTACCATATTAGAGAATGATTTCAAAAGATCAAGGGCAACTTTGGACTGGTGAGTTACTTGAATGCTAGCTGAACCTGGAGACAATACATGATTTGAATCACCATATTCATCATGTATCCCACTAGGTTTAACGAGGTATTCTAAGTATAATGTCTTGATAGTAACCTCGGGGACAGTGAAATCTGTAAACCTGTCCCTGTCCGAGTCAAGAAAGCAATCTTCGACTTTGAAGATTTCGAGCCGAGGGCAGCCAGAGAGAAGTTTGTTCAACGTTTTGCCACCCACGATCGAAAAAGAAAACCACATAGTTTTGAGTTTCTGGCATGTTATGCTCAAACGATATAAATCAAGATGATATTGACGATATGGGGGTAAATTGCGTACAATCTGAAGAGACAGATGAACACGAAACACTTCAAGACTATGTAATGCTACAGAATTAATTGACAAAGAAAGAAGAAGAAATACAGAGGTTTAGGTGAGGGAAAAAACAGAAGAGAAAAATAGGAAGAAGATTTTCATTCAAAATTCTCGATAAAAACAAGTCTCAGACTCCTCCATCTTTTAAGCTTATTTGGTTAGCCCCAAACGCAACGTTCCAATTAATGATTGAACCTGCCAGCTGGCTAACAACCTGAAACAGAAAGAAAACTAAGGACAAAACAAACATAACGGCTATTTTCTCATAAAATGCATGACAAAACTCCCTCCTTAAGATAATCCTTGTCCTCAAGGATTGAATGACGGAAACTGTTGCTGGAGCTTGTAAAGGACCTCCCAAGTAGCATCTTTCGGGAAAGAATTTGTCCACTCAACTAGTACTTCGGTCACAGCCCTATTCCCACGTTTAACCATCATTCTTTCTAAAATGTTTTTAGGCTCCTTGGCAATGGTACCATCACTTCCCACCACTGGCAGCTCAGGTTGAATATTAGCAGCACCCACATGTTTCTTTAATTGTGAGACATGAAATACAGGATGTACCTTTGATCCCGGGGGTAATTCCAATTTATAGGCTACCTTCCCTATCTTTCCAATCACTCGATAGAGCCCAAACCATTTTGGAGCCAGTTTTTGACACCCTCGAACATGCACAAATTGTTGTCTGTAAGGCTGAAGTTTCAAATAAACTAAGTCTCCAAGCTGAAATTCACAATCAGACCTTCCTTTGTCAGCTTGTTGCTTCATCCGGTCCTGTGCCCTTTTCAAGTAGAACTTCGTAATCTTGATAGCTGCCTCCCTTTTCTGCAGTGATCTGTCCACAGAAGCTACCCTCGAATCTCCAGCCAAATATGGAACATGGATTGGCAGTTCTTGTCCATATAACACTTGGTAAGGGGTAGTGTTGATGGGTGAGTGGTGGGAAGTGTTATACCACCACTCGGCCAGGTATAACCAACTACTCCATTCTTTTGGTGTTTCCCCGGTCATACATCTCAAATACGTTTCTAAACATTGCTTAACTCTCTCCGTTTGGCCATCGGACTACGTATGGTATGCTGTAGAAGAGTTTACTGTTATCCCTAGCTTCCTACAAAGCTCTTTCTAAAAAATACTCATAAAAACCTTGTCTCTGTCGTACACAATATTTTCAGGTAATCCATGAAGTCTGAAAATATTTTCCATGAAAATATGAGCAATATCCAAAGCAGTAAATGGATGTGATATTGCTATGAAATGCCCAAACTTGCTCAACCTATCAACCACTACTAGGATGATATTTTTACCTTTGGAGCTTGGCAATCCTTCCACAAAATCCATACTGATGGAAGTCCAGACTGATTCTGGAATCGACAAGGGTTGGAGTAATCCCCTAGGTTGTTGTAGATCGATTTTGTTTTGTTGACAGATGCTACATTCTCGGATTAATTTTCTGACATCTTTTCTTAAACCTTTCCAGTACAACACAATGGTGATCCTTTTCATGGTAGCTTTGGTTCCCGAATGTCCTCCCATAGGACTGCTATGGAAGAAATCCAACAATTGCCTCCTTAGGTCCTCGTCTTCTCCAATCACTAATTTTCCTTTTCTCCTTAACACATTGCCATCCCAAGAATATTTTGGGTATTCATTTTTGCCTTCCAGTAGAGAAGAAATGATCTTTTTGGCCTTTGCATCCACTATATACAATTCTTTGATTTTCTTCCATAATTCAAACACCAAACTGCTCCCAAATAAAGTTTTGCAGCTTCCAAATTTGGGGTTTCTAGAGAGTACATCAGCGTATACCCTTCTTATACAAAACCTCAAAATCGTACCCCATCATCTTGACCACCCACTTCTGCTGGGCTGGGGTAATTGCTTGCTGCTCAGATAGGAATTTAAGACTCTGATGATCTGTTTTTACTTGAAAATGCCTTCCAAGTAAGTAAGGTGACCATTTTTTAACAGCTAGCAACACCGCAAGCATCTCCTTCTCATATATGGAGAGTCCTTGGTGATTGAGCCCTAAACCCTTACTGAAGAAGGCTAAGGGTTTCCCTTCTTGAACCAAAATAGCACCTACTCCCCTAGCTGAGGCATCGGTCTCAACCACAAAAATTTTCTCAAAGTTAGGCAATGACAGAACTGGAGCTGAGCAAACTGTTGTTTTTAAAGCCTCAAATGCACTTTGTTCCTTATCAGTCCACTTCCATCCCCCTTTCTTAAGCAAATCAGTGAGTTCTCTTGTAATCACTCCGTACCCCTTCACAAACCTCCTATAATACCTTGAAAGGCCCAAAAATCCTCTCAATTCTTTTACTGAAGTAGGGCAAGGCCACTCTTTAATGCATTGTACCTTGGACAACTCCATGGATATGGTTCCTCTTGAAATCACATAGCCTAAGTAATCCACTTCTGTAGCTCCAAATTGACACTTACTTCTCTTCGCATAAAGTCGATGAGCTCTCAAAACCTCTAACACTTCCCTTAAATGCTGGAAATGTTCATCCCAAGTAGCCGAGTACACTAGAATGTCATCCAAAAACACCAACACTGTTTTCCTCAAAAATTTATTGAAGACCCGGTTCATTAGCCCTTGGAAAGTAGCCGGGGCATTTGTGAGGCCAAAGGGTATCACCACAAACTCGAAGTGTCCCTCGTGAGTACGAAAAGCTGTTTTAGGGATGTTGGGCTCCCACATTCGAATCTGATGGTAGCCTGATCTTAGGTCTAGTTTGGAGAAAACTCTAGTTGATCCTAGCTCATCCAACAACTCCTCTATCACCGGCATAGGAAACTTATCCTTCACCGTCAATTGATTCAGCCTTCTATAGTCGACACACATCTGCCATGACCCATCACAGGGGATGCAAAAGAGCTGTTACTGTCTCGGATGACTCCAGTTTTGAGCATTTCTCGTGTCATTCTTTCAATCTTATTTTTTTGAAAGGCAGGATATCTGTAAGGCTTTAGTTTCACCACTGCCATCTCATCCACTAAAGGGATTTTATGGTCCTGACCTCTCTCAGGTGGTAACCCACGGGGTTCCTCGAAAACATCTTCAAATTCTTTTAACAGCCTCTGCAGTGCTATTGCAATATTTTCTGACACTTGTGTCATCTCCAAGTTGGCATTCATCACTAATATACAAGCTGTAGATGGACTAACCCCTTCCCTAAACATTTTAATGCAATGTTTGGGTTCAATCCATGTTACAGGACTAGGTTTCATCCCTTCCAATCTGATCAATGCTCCATGATGCCAAAATCCCATAGTTAGAGCTGCAAAGTCCCATTGTATATGACCCAATGTGGACAACCACTGCACACCAAGAACAATATCACAAGTTTTCAAGGGTAAAACCAGAAAGTCAGCCACAAAAGAATGAGCTTCTGTCCTCCACTCCACTTCTCTGCACATCCCCACAGTGTCCAATAATCCACCATCGGCCACTGTCACCTTCATACTAGTCCCCCTTTCCACTCTTAAATCCATTCTTTTGACTAGCGAACTACTCACAAAATTGTGAGTGCTGCCCGAGTCCACTAAAGCCACAAAACTGATTTCTCCAATGTGCACCTTCAACTTCATTGTCTCTCAAGAAGTCATTCCCCATATAGCTTGTAAAGACACCACAGGAAGATCACCCTTCTCTCCCTTCTCGCCATCCAAAGTGTCTTCACAGTCCACAAATTCCTCAGCCTCTCATTCCTCATCCAATCCATCTACTGATATTTGAAACACTTGGGATTTAGAACATCGGTGACCAGGTGTATACTTGGCCGAGCACTAAAAAGAAAAGGCCCTTTTTCCTTCTGTCCTCAATCTCAGTAGAAGTCAACACCTTATTACTTCCCCTGTTAATATTCGCAGCAGTAGTCTTGCTAGATCCTGGACTCAGCATAGTAGGAGCAGTAGTTCTAGAAGGAAAAACTGGATGCACAACAGGTTGTCTAGGAGGAACTGATAAAACAGTAGGCACATTCAACCGAGGAGTAGGCTGTGGACACTTCTTAACAGTAGGATAAAATATGTTTTCTAAATGTCTAGCCATGTGAAATGCTTCAATCAGTGTCTTAGGTTGTAATACTTTAAAAATTGGCTAATCTCCAGTCGTAAATGATTCATAAACATGCTAAGAATGTAGTCATCTGGCAATCGTACCTGGTTCACTAGCATGACAAAATCCTCATAGAACTTTTCAACAGAATCAGTTTGTTGAAGAGCAACCAACTCAGCAAAAGGATCCGAGAAACCATCTGGAGCAAATCGATCACGCAACAGCTGCAGATATTGAAGCCAACTAACTTGACTCAAATCCTGGACCTCTCGCATTGCAAAATGATGCCACTGAAGGGCCTTCCCTTCCAAGTGGAGCATCATCAAACGAACCTTGGCAGCTTCAGGTACCCCTTCTGCTTCAAAAAATTGTTGCAACTTGGCTATCCACTCTTTAAAATCCGATCCATTAAATTTCGGACACAACAATTTGTAAGCAAAATTGTTGGATGAGGAACCCAGAACAGTGGACTTCTCTAAAAATTCTCGCTCCGAAATTACTTCTATCAGAACCTCGGGAACTTTGCTACCGGAAGCAGAAACCAAAATCGCAGGTTGTAGCCCAGGTCGGGATGCCTGCGGATGCACCACCTGAGGACCAATTGTTGTGGGCGGAGCTCCCAATATTCCTTCCTCGACCGGAATTTTTCCTAAAGCAATCACAACCACTTTTTGGATCTCGGTCAAAATAGAGGTTTTCATGTTCGCTAATCGGACTTCCAACTTAGCATCTAGTTGAGCCATCTCCGATTTAAGCTGAGAAATCTCCCGATTGAAGTCAGATTGAAGAACTGGCTGATCGTGCGTCGCGTGGGTTTCCTCCTAGGGTGCCACTGGTTGGGTTTGCGCTGCCTGAACTTCGAGAAGCTGCTGTTGAGCCGCCTGACACCGGGTAATAACTTCGTCAACCATGCTGGGGATCGGGCTAGCTCTGATACCCTTGTAATGCTACAGAATTAATTAACAAAGAAAGAAGAAGAAATACAGAGGTTTATGTGAGGGAAAAAACAGAAGAGAAGAATAGGAATAAGATTTTCGTTCAAAATTCTCGATAAAAACAAGTCTCAGACTCCTCCATCTTTTAAGCTTATTTGGTCAGCCCCAAACGCAGCGTTCCAATTAATGATTGAACTTGCCAGTTGGCTAACAACCTGAAACAGAAAGAAAACTAAGGACAAAACAAACATAACGACTATTTTCTCATAAAATGCATGACAGATTAGAACGGGTCAGGGATGTCAATCGATCAATCTACTTGCAAATCACGGGTTCCCCAAACCCACAGTCGAAGCACAACAGCCGAAGTCTCTTGACACCATCGCCAAGTTTTCATGGTTTTTTAAGACATGGTCCATGATTCTTTTGAAGGTGTATTACCCACCGTTAGAGGAGTATTTTTTAATTTTAGTTAGTCGTTAATCTTTTATTATGTAGTTTAATGAAATGTTGCGTTTTATGCAACTCTTAGTCTCAAAACGCTACCGTTTAGGTATGTCCTAGGTTAAAAGGTTGTAAGGATTATCTGTTTTCATCCATCGAATGAATGAATTGTTTTTCGTCTTCTTCCCTCAAATTCTCTTCTTTGCTTCTCATCTCTGTTCTTCTATCTCCTCCCTCAATTTAATTCTACTTTTAGTTTTGGATCCTTACAAAGGCATCAGAGCCACGTTCTTGGCCATGGATGAAAGTTACCGGTTATTTTTGTCGGATCTACGAATACTGTTTGAAAGCTATTTGGGCAATCAAATCCTTCAGGTAACAATCCACCATATGATTTATCCTATAACTCGAGAAGAGATGTATTAAGTTTTCTAACTCAAAGAATCAGATGTAGTCACAGAGGTGGATTCTAGTGAAGCTCAGACATTTGATAAAATGCTATATCTAAGTGATGAATCTCAAGAGAATAAGGTAATAGCTCTTACTGATTTAGAGAATTTATCTAATTATTTACCTGAGTCGTTGAAAGGTAATGGTTTGGTAATGGCTCCTACAGCTTCTGATGAACCAATTAGGGATATATTTGATTCAAATGATACACCTCATAGTAATATGGACAATGTTAATCTAAATCAGGTAATTTTTAATGTTTATCAACATATGACAGTTACATGTAATGTTGATATTATCATGCTTAAAAGAATTCTGAATGGGATGAGTATTGTTACTGGTGAACTTACTGGTCGTTATGTTTTGCGAGATAAATTGAAAGAATTTAGTTATGAACTTGAGGATGTTCAATTTGAAATGCTCGAACTAGAATGCTTGGCAAAGCTTATTAATGCTAATGAGTTGGTTTGGAGTGATGACCTATAGCGATTTAGATTATTGCTTACGGAGAATGAAAAGAATGAAGAGATACAAATTAAGGATGAGTTGTATGCTTGTCAAAGGTTCGGTAGAAAACATATTTTAGATAATTTTACTGCTGAAAAAGTGGAGACTCAGACAATTTATACTACATTGCTTAAGGACTCTTATACATTTTGTAACCCCCTCGACCCGGTCTAGACACCACACGACTCGAACGAGTTACACGGGGAATATCGAGGCTAATCCAGAGACTCGCCACGATAAACAACCCTAAATTTTATTTTCATTTTATCTTATCTAGATGCTTTAATTAGATCCTACATGTTCATGCAAGGACTGAGTTCAATTGCAGCGAAAATCGATAAGAAACGAGTCATAAAGCTAATATCAACATAGATAAACATCAAACATGTATAAGAATACAACTACTACAAGTCTCATCAATATAACAATATTCTTAACATGGTAACCCATCCCCATTGCTCTCTCACTACTACTAATGTTATAAAGACATACTTGAGCTTTCACTTGGCGGTTACCTAGATCCTTGCTTCCCTTTGCTGCCTCAACATTATTTACTCTGCATTACAAGGTAAATGAGAGGGTAAGCATAAGCTTAGTGAGTGAATAAAAACAAGTATAAAAACACCTTGCAATGCAGCCCATATTAAACCAATTTCATCAATTTAAAATAACATGTCATGCTCTTTATAAAACAAAACCAGTATGGATAACAACGCCACTTTTTAAAACTCAGTAATTGTCATCAAACCATGGCTAACAATACCATCATTAAATTTTAGTAAAACCCTTTTTAAAATCACATGCTTTAAAAGCTAAAACACAAGTCTTACATGCTACTCACATAGCAATGCTTACACATACATCTCAGTGCACAAAGCTCAAGTCTTACATGCTAACAACATAGCAATGCTCAAATCACATGCATAGCAATGCACAAAACCTCGCATGCATAATCCCATATGCAACAAGTAAAAATCATGACACTTACCTTTAAAAAGTAAAAAAAAACATATATTGGTGCTAGTGATCCGATTTGTACTACTCCAAATCGTTAGGATAAACGAGCAACCGCATGTTAGTACTACTCCCAGAGCATGCACATGTTGATACTACTCCGATCAACCCGTATGTGACAGTACTACTCCCATCACATAGCATTATAATATAGGCCAAAATGCAACACACAAGGAATTTATACACGTACGACTTTTGAATGTTTATAGTGCACTCTAGACCCTATTGATCTATCAACTTATCCCATAAGGTTCATCACTTAACTAGCCAATATATTATCAAAAATCAATGCTCAAAACTTAATTCAAAATAGAATTCAAATCACATGTATCCCACTTTTTACGCATCACTTGCAAAAACTGATAAAACCACTTTTATCTTATTTTTCAAAACAAAACTGTGAGAACATTGAATGCATATAAAATATCTTTAAAAACAGTTTCATGAGCATTTGTATACATGCATAATCACATATGCACAACATAACAAGAGTATGACAAATAACGTTGTAAAAACAAGGCATAATATGGGAACCTTTAAGAAAGCAATACTTAAAACTTACTTTCGAGTATAGGGAGGTTTTTCACACCTTCCATACACCCCCAAACCTTTGAGAACAAATTTAAAAACATGCCAAATCGGCAACCCTCATAATCCACTCACCAATAACCGTTTCTTGTCCGACAAGTCACCGATTTGATCCAAAACTTCTTCAAACGTAATCACCAACTTCTTATCCTGTTTCAACCATCAAAAACTAAGGATTTAGTGCTTCTAATCGCACAAAACAAACCCAAAGTCGAACCCCCACTCAATAACCCTTAAAACCTATCAAAACCTTAACCGAAAATTTTCCGAAAACTACCAAACTTCTCCTAAACCTATAGTCTGGGATTAGGGACTTTAAAAACAAATTATAAATATTCTATCATGATTATAATCAACAATTTAAGACCCAAAAACAGTGAGTAAAACTCTTGAACGATAAATTATATGTTTTGATCAAAAACCGTTTTTTCTTAAACCAAAAGAGTAAAAACGTTTTTACCAAGCCAATAACTTGGGAATTTCAATAAAGAACTTTTTAAAATCAGAGGATTGAATGTTTCTCACATCCAATTCTGATCCAACCAACTTTCATGGCTTTTAAGAAGAAAAACGAGTGAAAAACAATGTTTTTGAAAAAGGAAAAATTATAAATAATTATTAGAACGAAAATTAATGAAAAGAAATCAGTTTTACCTTGAAAAGACGGCCGTTCTCAGCCTTGGGAAGAAGGAAAACGAAAATAATAAAATAAGGGTTTAGATTTTGATATAAAATAGGTTTTTAGGAATTAAATATAGTAATTTGGGTTATTAATTAAAATTTTGGGTTAAGTGTTATTTAAATAATCTCATGGAAGTTTAAATCAATTATAATTTGGATTGGATCAAAGACCCTTAAAGATTCAAAGTTTTGGCTTAGTTTATAAAATTATCCTTAAGTTTTCAATTTTTACAAAATAGTCACTAGTTTCAAAATTCTAAAGATTCAAGGGTCCATTTTCGAAATTAAGTTGACCAAAGTCAATTTTATATTAAATAAGGATTTTAGGATATTTTTTCCATAATTTATTTCGATTAAAAATAAATTTTTAAGTACTTAATCCCGAACTAGACCAAACCGGCTAAACCGACCCACTAACTTCTAAGCCCAATTTTGGGGTGTTATACATTTAGATTGTTATTGATGGATTCAGAGAAAATTCAAGGTGCTTTGGAAGATGTTCATCCATTGAAATGGAAAAATGGCATTTTGTCTGGCTTTGCATATACCTATGGCGTATTCAACTTTCTCATTTCGGAACCATCCTTCTATGCTTCCATTGAGTCCTCATCATGGTTTGTGAGTTGTGTGAGGCGACCTAAAGTTATATCTTATAGTGATAGAAATCCTTCAACCTACATCCCCACTTATACTGTGCAAAACTCATCCTTCAGTGGATTATTTTCTGGAATCATTTGGAGAAACGTGTCTTCCTGGATGCTACGGTGGGAGGCATCTGCACCGTTAGTTGCAGGGTATCTTATTAAGGAACAATTATATTTAGAAGTTCTTGAACCAATTGGATTTGATGCTATGCTAAACGTTAGATTATCAACCCCCATGCCATCACATGTTATTAAAAATTTTAGTTGAGAAAAGGTCGTTGAGTATTTTGTAACACTTCTTCATGATCTTGATGTTATTCGCTCTTACTCATTGGATTATTATTTGGGAAGTCGTCTCTGTTTTGTGGTTCAGTTCAAAAAATCTCAACCCGATATGGTGGCGCGGTCTCACCTACAACTTCTACTGGTTCAAGATGGAAATTTGTATGGAAGCGACATTTTTTTTGCATCAATAACTAAAGCTGTGGCATTGTCTGAAGCCACCAAAAACCATGATATTCAGAACAATGAATCTATTCTGCAGTTAGGAATGTTGGTAACGAATTTGATTAAAATACTTTGTGCAAATGTTGTCTGGCAGAGGCGTAAGCTTGGGAAACTTTTGCAAGAATGGCGTATTACTTATTTACAGTTTGAGCTTACTTTTAGAAACGAGTTTAGAGAAATCTCAAACAAGTCGAATGATGAGATACATGCTAGGGTGGAAGATATCAACCCAAAACTTTTGCAACAGTTTGTTTTTTGGTCCAGAGTTGTACTAAATCCCATGGCTGCCATGTTTAGTGGAATTGTGGGACATGAGATTGTCAAAGCATGCTCCGGAAAATTTCATCCCCTCTTTCAGTTATTTTATTTTGATTCTGTGGAGTCACTTCCAAGAGAGCCTGTGAACCCTTGTGATTCAATACACATTTGGTTGTCAACCATTGCCGATATGGAAGAACTATTGTCGGTTCATATTTTAGTTCCGATCAAGTCTAAGAGAGCTTGTGGACACTTTGGTCTAATCATCAAAAAAAGAGACTTGTTTTAATCTTTGAGGATAAAGATACGTTGAAGGGAGGAGTATTGTCAGAGCCTCAATTGTTTTACCCACCGTTGGAGGAGTATTTTTTAATTTTAGTTAGTCGTTAATCCTTTATTATGTAGTTTAATGAAATGTTGCATTTTATGCAACTCTTAGTCTCAAAACGCTGCTGTTTAGGTATGTGCTAGGTTAAAAGGTTGCAAGGGTTATCTGTTTTCATCCATCAAATGAATGAATTGGTTTCCGTCTTCTTCCCTCAAAATTCTCTTCTCTGCTTCTCATCTCTGTTCTTCTATCTCCTCCTTTAATTTAATTCTACTTTTAGTTTTGGATCCTTACGGTGTGTGACCGGTACTCATTGTCCCTAAGATCAAGTGCGGGGACAGACCTCCATAAGTATCGGAATCTTGTGGATACAGATCTCATTCTTGATAAAGAATGAAATGGAAGAAAAGAAAGGATGTGACAGAGAAGCTTATCAGGCAAATCACTCATCCTATCAACGATCTCCTCTTCGGATCCCATTGTCAATGATGTTAGCTAAACCGAGATGCAAAAGACCAGGCACTTGGCATGAATACCTACCCGAACTGTTCGACCAGCAATCAAAAAGTAGAACTCAGTAAACGGTGTGAGTTTGATTTGACCTGCAACCAACAGATACATGAAGAAATATCATCCATGACTAAGAAAGCTATGAAAAGAAAAGCAGAAATCTGAACCCTGAACCCTAAACCCTAATTCCAAAACAAAAGAGCATACTGAAGAGATATTCAAACCAGATCCCATACTTGTCAGTGAATCATGAACCCAAGGTTTGAGGTACCTAAATTAGAAGAATGGAAGGAATTATAACGAGAGTCAAAAACCTCGTAATTTGAAAGCTTCCAGCAAATTTAGAAAAGGTCCATAACTGAGATTTTGAACAACACTAGCAATTATCGGATTAAACCACACTAACAAAACCCTAATCGATCATGAAAATTAAAAAAGGAAAACAGATTTGAATTCAAGAGAGGAGAAATCATACAAGCGACCATACCGAGAAGCTATCTCTGTTGTTGTTCTTCGTTTTTTACCACAATTTACATCGATATTGCCTAATTGCGAATCCTATTGGCTATTGCAGATGATCACTCTAGGTCTAGGATTCTATAGTTTAAGCTGTTTGGATGGAGAAATTATATTATGGATATCTCACACCTATACATAAGACCGATCACTAAAATTTATTTATCTCATTATTTTTCATGTCATATATTTTGTTAAGTGAATCTTTACTAATTCATTTTAAAAACTGTTTTTCAAATGAAGATTCATTTAAGAAAATATATGATATAAAAAAAGTAATAAGAAAAATAAATTTTAATGATTAATCTTATGGATGATGCAATAAAATTTATCCATGATATAATTTTTTGTCTAGATGAAAATAATGGTGAGGGATTTGTAGTTTTTCCCCTTAAATATTAACATTTCTTTCTCGGTTTAACCGTGACACAAGGTAAATAAGTATTTAAATAAATACATTGAAAAAACCTTCCAACCAGGGTATGTAAGAGAACAAGCACTCAATAGATACGAAAGAATGAGTTTACTTGGTTGACTGTATGATAAAATAACATGGTTGTAATTGTAATTAATTTTGTTATAATCTACGATTATTTTTTTAAAAAAAAATCTTATCGAATAAACACCAAAATAAATCTGAATCAAAATCAACTTTCAAATGAAGTATATCAGTAAATTAAATCAGCTGTATAGATTTGAGCCAATTGTTATCTAATTTTCATAATAAAGTTGCAGTAGCTTTTTTCCCAAAAAAATCCCGACGTCTTTTTTTACGATCCGAAATTTGTAACAAATGACCCTGTACCCGATTACCAAGCTCGTATCCCTTCATCCGGACCAAATTTGTTATTCTTCAGCTCACTCTATGCTAGTCTAGCTGAGAACATGTTGACTGAGCCAAGCATGCGTGATTTTTCTCATTGGCTCCAAGATACTTGTTCACCAAGTTCATTGTCAAGAACTAGCGTAATATTAATTGATGTTGTAGTGTCCTATGGCTCTTGTTAGAGAATAAACGCATTTAGTATACTAGCCGAGACTAGGGTATATATGGAACATACTGATGGCACATGAATACAAAACAAGAACGACTCAGATTCGTCACAAGATGGATCTATCTGCAAATCAGGGGTTCCCCATACCTACAAGTTTACATGGTTATTTAATTATTTCAATAAAAAAATACATGGTTATTTAAGGCATGGTCCACAATTTCTTTCAAGGTACGTGCTTGTCCCTAAGATCAAGACCTCCATAAATATCGGAATCTAGTGGATAAAGAAAGAATGTGACAGAGAAGATGATCAGGCAAATCACTCTTCCTCTTCAGCTGCATGTTAGCTAAACCAAGATGCAAAAGACCGGACACTGGGTACTGTTCCACCACCAGCAACGAAAAAGGACAACTCACTAAACAGAATGAACTTGATATGCAACTAAACGATATAGATTGGCTAACACCATGGTACATGAAGAAAGATCATCTGTGATTAAGAAAGGAAAAGCAAAAATCTATAACCGAATTCATAATTTGAAATCTTCCAGCAAAGTTAGAAAGGTACATAACAAGAAATCAAATTGTACAGCATGGGCATTTTGAACAAAAACTCAAGTATCTAATGATTATGAAACAACACTAATAAAACCTTAAATCGATCATGAAAAATTATATATAAAAAAAAAACAATTTTGAAATTAAGAGATGAGAAATCATACAAGCGACGTACGGAAAAGATCTCTCTTCTTCTTTGTAAGCATTACTCTGTTATTCTTCTTCAGTTTTGACCCCAATTGACATAAATATTCTGCAATTGCATATCCTTTTGCGGATCATCTCTCTAGGATTCCATGATTTAAGCGTTCTAAGTAGTATGCGTGCGAGATAATGGTGAGGGATGTGAGGTTCCCCCTTAAATAACTTTATATCTTGGTTTAACTTTACAAAATTCAATAAAAACGTGATAAATGGTAGATAAATTAAAATAAAAATAATAATTTTTGTTTCACTCTCACATTTCTCCCGCTCACATTTTTTTTCCGACGGTCAATATTTTAATTAGGAATTCTTTAGTAGTTTTTTAGTGTTTTGAAGTTAATGGTGGCGATTTTAACTGTATATCGATGGTGGTTTATTTTATTTTTTTGTTTTTTGTTTTTTGTTGGTTGTTTTAACCTAGTGCATGTTATAATTAAATCTTGCTGCACAACATTGTGTTGGTTGATTATTGGTGGAGTTAACTAAGATGTTTTTTTTCTTTTGTTGGTTGGAGCAATTTAATGATTTACGCTCTTCGGTGAGTACTCATATTTGATTATGATGTTAGATTTGAAGAACATTAATGAAGACTTTATAAAAATATTTGAATTTACTTTTTCATTTTTTGCACTCTTTATTTTTTTATTATAGGATATGTTTATCTATCTAACACTTCGACCTGGATGTCACATTGGGCCTCCGGCTCAAAATCTGTATTTCAAAATTTCTTTTCAAAGCCCATTAAATAATTCAAACTCAATTCTAAATATGATTCATAAAATTCATTTGGGTTAAAACATAAGCCCAAGATAATTTAAAGAAATCAGAGCTCCAAAATATTACAATCATTTAAAACATTCGACCCAAATTAAAATAAACAAAATTACAATTACATATAGGGTTCGACATAGTACTAGCCCACTACATCTCTAACTGTACTCTGAAACAAAGTCGATGCTGAAATCCAAACCTTGATGGTGCTCCACGAAACCAACTTCACTTAACCTACGCACGAAAACACATTTCGAAGGCTGAGCTACGAAAGCTCAGTGGGTATACCGAACTCAGCCAACATCATGCATATCATAAGTAGTAAAGCATAACATATAAAATATCGTGCATGATATGATGATCTAGCATGCTTGCCTACCACATGGCATAAATAATGTATAATAACGCACACATTATATACATGTCAAAATAACAACACAAGGTAGTGAGGCCTGCGTCCACACAGCATCGGGATCCTCCAAATCTCATACTCGGAATGTCACATCAAGTATCTTCGAATAAGGTCCGCGTCCACACAACATCGGGATCCTACATTCGGAATGGTCTTCAAAACCATCACCCAGAATGTTACATCGGATGGCCTTCAATGTGTTGCAACACTTTTGGATATCTGGATTTCCATCAAACAATGACTCAAACCACACAACGATCCACCTAGGACCTCAATATCAAAGCATACCAAGACTCATCAAGACTTAGTCTTTTTGGGGTTAAAATCATCAATAGCGGTTTAACAATTCCTTTCATTGATTAAGATTCATTAGGACCCTTAATTATAATTACCGAACCTCAATCTCTACTTAACTTGGTAAAATTACGCAGGGGTATCAATACTCCTAAGTGGGGTATCGAAACACCCTGTATCGATACTCACCCAAAGAGGGTATCTAAACACTAGTATCGATACTGGTACCGATACCCTTTGACCAATTTTAAAGTCAACGAAAAGGGAAATATCTGCTTCGATACGGGTATCGAATCGAAGATGCCACTGGAGGTTTTGGTATCGAAACCTGTATCGATACCCCCTCCCTATCAGCCTAATTTTCCCTCAAGGGTATCGATACACGGGCCACCGGTATCGATACCCCCTGCACGAACTTGCAGGTTTCACTGAGAAAATTTTAAGGATTCTTCCCAACATTAATCTATTCGGTTCTAAAGTGTTCCTACCAGTTTTTAGGAGTGCTTAGGGTGTTTTAACATCAATTTCATGCCACCAATCACATTAGTACGAAATTCATCATTAATAACCCCTTTCAAGCAAACCAAGCATACGTACATGGATTCTATATGCTATGCATTCTACCATGAAGTGCATAAAGATTACAAGAGTTGGGAGTACCAACCTTGAGCTAAAAACAGCAAAACCCGAGCTCCCTTCACCCTTAAGCTTTTCCACCTCCAAAGCTTGTTGATGGCCCTCCAACCTCTTTCTCTACAAAGGGATGTTAAGCCAAGCATTAGACAACACTTAGGAAGATTCTCAGAACGATAAGAACTCAAGAAACTGAGATTTAAGCCCCTAAAAACTCATTCTCATTCTTATCACAAATCCACACTCAAAAACCCTCTTCCTCACAAAACCAACACATTTTTACCTCTTTAGATAGATCTTTCACAACCTAAGAACTTACCCTTCACCACTAAAACATGATTTCCCAACAACCAAACAAAGATTGAACCTTTAACACTTCCTTTTTAAGCTTTAGATGAGGAAGATGATAGGAAAGAAAAAGCTCTCTGCACTCATGACCTCACTCCTGCAGAAAACACTCTAAAACTCCTTTCTATTCAACTTATTTAGACAATTACCAAATTGTCCTCCACTTAAAACCCCTAGGGTCCTAAACCACTCAAGCCCAACAAGCCTAAGCTCACAACCACACAACTCGGGGCCCAAAACTGAAGATCAACCCATCGGGTTAAATCGACACTCGAATCCGAATCCGAATCGTTACAATCTAAGTATTTATTTTATCATTTTAATAAAATCTATGTTTGATTAAAAATAATTTTAATTTAATTTATCATATTTATAACACTAAAATTAAATTTTCTAATATTAGACATGAATGTGTTAATAAATGAAAATGTTTGAAGTTAGAGGGCATGCATAAGTATCTTTGTATGGTCAATGCATGACATTACAACTATTGTGTTTAGTGCAAATTGGTATATTTCAGAACAATGATGGATTCAGAATTTCAAAAATAAAATTTAAAAAAATTTAGGATGAGTATATTACGTACGTTAAATATTATTAAGCTAAATATCGTTGAATACTATTAAATTGATTAATAAAAGTTAAAAAAATTAAGAATTTATTGTATAATTAATTTAATTTAAATTTTAAATAATTTAAATTATATGTTAAGTCCTTAAAGTTTTTAATCTTAATTATTAAATTTAATAATATTCAACGATATTTAACATTAATGATATTTAATAATGTTTGACATTTTTTTTTGAATTTTTAATACACTTTTCTTTATAAATATTTAACATTAATGATATTTAACAAGTACATTGGTATTACTGATACGCTTCAATTGGAACTCTGGGCTATATACATTGGTCTCCAACTCGCATGGTCTCATGGATCTGATGTTATCCGAATACAATATGATAGTAAGCAAGCAATCAATTTTCTTTGTGACCATTCTGCACGCTATAGCTCTTTTTCTCTAATTCGAGCGATATATGCTCTTACCACAAGATGTTGGGTGACTGATTTTATTTGGACACTACGAGAAAGAAATAAACCTGTTGATATGCTCGCAAAACTTACAGATCGTTCATGCTTTGACATGCGAATCATAGAAAATTCCCCTACTGTACTTGAACCACTACTTGTTGTAGATACAAGTGAACTAATATTATAACCCTTTGGGATCTCTTTTAATTCAAAAAAAAATGCATATATTTCCCATAGAACCATATGGCATCCGTCCATATTTTCAGAACTCATCAAAACAGGCAAGTTATTCTCTCAGTAATATCTATTACAAGTTACAACTAATCAACTATGGTTGAAAAAGTAAAATATTTTTTGTTATACGATTTAAATTTATAATTAAATATCCTTTCAAAAATTTATAATTAAACATCATGATTTAATATTATGGTAACATCTGTTCATGTTTTAAGCATCTATAAGCATCTATTTTATACAAAATCATTTATACCCATTATACACATCATATAAACAAAATTAATAAATCGATCTTCTAACAAAAAAAAGATTTTCTTTCCCATTCTATTATGAGTAGGACTCGGATTTCGTCAAACACTTCTATTAACGAATCTTTATTTAACCCACGGATTAAAATACAACTAAGCAAACATATCCGAAGGAGAAGAATACATAAAGAGAAAGCTAAAAACTACTTTTATCCACGCGCTATAAAACGGAATTTCTAAACACGCACCTAGGCGCCGGATCCAATTTTTCCGTGAATTTTTCCGAGTCGCCTAAAGTTAGCGCGTGGAATACTCGCGCCCGCAACTGAATGTTCGTTTTTTGAATTTTTTGCCCCAATCGACTGAGATCGAGAGGTTGCTCTCTTTATCGCGAAGCTCAGCCTCCTTTTCCTTTATCTGATAAACTCCATAAATCAACCATGTCCTCCTTGAATCCCCACTCGACTCGGATCACGACTCGTTCACCGCTTTATGACCGTAGGAACACCACGCCCAGACGTCTTAACTCGTTAACTCGGTGAGTCAGTTTTCTCCTTCGGTTCGCTCGCCTTCACGTTTTAGATCTGTTTATCCTCGTTTGATTTTGTTTTTTAGAATTAAAAGATGGAGCCGATGGATATTGTAGGGAAGTCGAAGGAGGAGGCTTCGCTTCCCAAGGGTAATTTTTTTGTTTCATCTGCTTTCTCCTCGTAATTTTTATTTTATTTATTTGTAATTATTTGGTATTTTTATGTTTTTTTTTTAATTTATCTCATTTTCTCCGTTTATTTCGATATTCTGGTGTTCTAAACTTCTCAATCCCCAGACTTGAATTCTCTAATGGTTCTTTTATTCACCATCAGAGTTAATTGAGAATGATTAAACACATCCGTTTTGTTTATTAATGTAGGGTTCTGGATTATCAATGTCAATTTATGCTTTGAATATTAGTAAATAAGTGAATCAGTTGCCATTGAAAGTTATTTAGGGGCTTTTTTCTGAGTAAGCTACCAAAGGGTGAAAGTTTGTATAAACTTGAATTTGATGACTTTAAGGTAAAGACGACGGGACTGATTTTAGAAAGCATGTATCTCTCATGGTCTGAAGCATAAGTTTGTGTTCAAACCTTATATTGTCGTTGACTAGCTTTCTATTGTGAGCTTTGAGCTTTTTCCATGGAGCTATCTTTTGCTTTGTCTCATAAAGATTTTTAAAAATATTCTTGGTTATTATATGTGTGTATATATATAATTATATTATATATACATATTCAGATGCTTTTGTTTTCAAACTCTGAGAGAGAGTTCCTTGTCTAGAGCTTCTATTGGAGGGATTCCATTGCACTGGCAGATGACTGTGATGTCCTTGAGAATTTATGATAAATATTGTATAAGAACAATTTATTCCTATGTTCTCAGAGAATTAGTACTTGGCAAGGGTTTCAAGTGGTTGGATAATCATACCTTGTATGTTTTGATGATTTTGTTTTCACTGGTAAGCTTTTTCTACGTGGTGAAATGGAGCTTATGAGCTAATAACAGGAGAATAGTATTTATGATTCACTTTTGTAGAAATTTATGATTCTGATCCTCTTTTACTTTTTAATGTTATTAAAAGAAAACGTGGGAGTCAAAATTGTCTAAAATAGCTGAAACCTTCTTTGTGCACATGCAAATTATACTGATCTTGTGTAATGTCTGCTCAGGGCATTGCACCTTAGCACTGGGATTTAGTTTGGATTTGTTTTATTGCTATGTGATGCCAATTATATATGTTTTTTTCAGCAACTATGATGAAAATTATAAAGGAGATGTTACCATCAGATGTACGTGTTGCAAGAGATACTCAAGATCTTTTGATTGAGTGCTGTGTAGGTTAGATGATAAGTCTGATCTTTATTCCTTTTCAGTCTATTTAAAGTAACATTTCTATGTTTCTACATGCTACAGCCAAATTTATGATATTAAAGAGATATGCTTTTGCATGTTAATGATCAGTTGCCCACTATGTGGTTTGATATCTTATGATATTAAAGAGCTATGCTTTTGCATGTTAGTACCGGTTTATTTAGTAATATTAGTTCTTAAAGGTTTGTGATGAATGAAGGGAACATTCTTTTCTTGGGTAACATTTATTTTCCACTACATTGTGACTAGTCAAGCCGGGTTAGAGACCTTTTGGTAGCTAGCTCCTTTACAGCCGTACATTAGTAATTGACAAGTTGAACAATTATTGGTATCGTCCTCTTGTAAGCACAATCACTTGATCTAACCTTACTGTGGATGCAATTTGGCAGTATAGTCTCATATGGTTATACTCACAGTATACTTGTTGCATCATTGAAGCTTTTGGTTGAAGCTTTTTCTTGTTAGAATCATATTTGTCAAATTTATGCACCATCTATATCCCTTGTAATTAGTTTACATCCTTGGGTTTTACTGCCCGCCATAATGTAATTGGTAATATTAGTTTCTTGTTTGTTGGAACTGATATAAACTTTAATCCTTTTGCAGAGTTTATTAATCTCATTTCGTCAGAGTCCAATGAAGTCTGTAACAGAGAGGAGAAGCGAACCATAGCGCCTGAGCATGTACTGAAAGCTTTAGAGGTATCTGTGTCACAAACCTACTTTCACATTTTAATTTGGTTCCTTTTGTGTTTGATTTTGTTTTCTTGTTGGCTTATAGTTATTAGGATTGGAAAAGCTAATGTATTGTATAGGACCTTTGCTGTATGGTCAGCAGTATCTTTATTCTCTTAGGCACTTTAGGTTTCTTCCGATCTTAAGTAAATACAGATGGGATTTTAAATTCTTATACCATAAAAATTCCAGCAATTGAGGGTCTAAGAAGGATATTTTTTGTGTTTATACTAAACTATGCCTTAACTAACCCTTGTATTCTATTCTGAATTTCTGATCGTAGAGTGTGAGTTCTAAGAATGCCAAGAGGCAATTGTTCCTAAAACTTCATGAATGCACGCAATTTGTCAGGTTCTTGGGTTTGGAGAGTACATTGAGGAGGTATATGCTGCATATGAGCAACACAAGATCGAGACCATGGTAATTATTTGTCTTGTTCCTTGTTTGCATTTGGCATTCTGCAATCTCAATCTATGGAAACTGAATTTTGTTTTTTAATCAAGATTTCCCAGCTTTGTTTTATCTCTGACTCCCCTCTTTTTTCTGTGCTTATTGTGTTATCATCTGTTATTTACCTGACCAAGAAGTTGGCAATCATGTGCTACTCTTTTCTGTTTGTACGTTTTGGCTGAATTTGATTCAGCAGTGGGATGCTTTCCAAACAAGATTCATCGAATGGTATTCTTGAAATGCAGCATGACTCCTTGAAAGGAGGCAAATGGAGCTATGGAGCAGAGATGACTGAAGAAGAAGCTGCAGCTGAGCAGCAGAGGATGTTTGCTGAAGCACGAGCGAGAATGAATGGTGGGTCTGTTGTCCCAAAGCAACCCGAATCTGACCCAACCTTAGAGAGTTAACAGTTTAGGCTTATTTCCTTTCACCATAGGTAAGCATGCTTGATTCTTCCATTAGTGTTTCTAAAATTCTAATCTTATTGTCACTGGCTGGTGCATGGGCCCATGTGGATATTCTATAAGTTAATGCAATTTGCAAGAGTTTGTTCATTTCTATCTAGCTAGCTAGATTCTTGTAGCCATATTATCAAGTCGTTCCCATCAACGTGAGTAGGTTACTGTTTATTATGATCGGTTGGATTTAGTATTCATTTCATTCTGTAATGTATTATATATTTCAATATCTATTTGTGAATTTATAACGTTTTAATTATATTTAAGATATTTAATTATTATATTCAGGTTGATTTTGTTTAGTTCATTGGTATTAAGATAATTATTTTATCATAATTGTGTTGATTTTATTTAGTTCATTTGTATCAATGGGGTTCTGGACGAGCGAAAGTATAAGCCTCAAAAGAGAAGGTCCAAAATAATAATAAACAATTAAATGCCAAAAGAAGTTCTTCTCACACAAATATCTAGTTCAACACCGCCGAGTTCATATGGATTACCGACCTCTTAAATACCCATGGAAGGGCTGTAAGATGACATTCAAGTGGGCATGGGCTCGAACTGAATACATTAGGGTTCACACTGGTGCTTGTCCTTATATGTGTGCCGAGGAAGGCTGTGGCCAGACCTTCCGTTTTGTGTCAGATTTCAGTTGTCACAAAAGGAAGACCGGCCATTCAGCAAAGAAAGGTAAGAGAAAACCCAGAGCACGAAAATTGTAAAATTAACATTTCTGATGAAACTGTTGTTCGATCGGTAGGTTAGGGTAGGTTGAAGAGAAGGGTTAGGATTTTCCCATTGTTGTCATTCAGAAAACTGTTAATCATGATTTGTCATGGGGTTTCATTATGCTCATTCATTCAGTTGCAATCAAAGCCGTGTGCAAAACTGAGATACTATCAACTTACTCATCCTTTTTATTGAACCAAATATGTATTAGTGTTGATTTTGAGCTTTCCTTTTGTGGCAAATCCTTAAGATCCGGATAGTATCTTGCAAGTTTACAATGGATTTTGCTTGAGCCTATTAACTTTAACTCAACCATAACACATATATATACACAACTGTATTAAGATGGGGCTGAGAATTTAACTCTCCAGTACACTGGTAATCCAGGCATATGTATAGCCAATTTGTCATCACAACAAAACCATTTACTCTGAAAGAAAAAGAGGAACATAAAATGTAAGAGTTGAAAACAAGTACAGTTAATTCATACATATGCGTGTTTGCATGTGTATATAATACCTCTGGAGTAGGAGGAAATTAGGGAGTGCCAGTTTTTTTATAGGAAGCAGGTGACAGTGCCTCTGGCTTTGTTGAATATTAATGTAAATCCTTCAGCTGTGGCACTCTCCAAATTTAGGCAATGGTTTCCTCCTTTGCTGCTGAAAACCAATCAGATTCAACCTTAGGGAGGAGTGTTTAGTATGATTATTACTGGATCATATTCTCTCCTATTCTAATTCATTCTATCTATAAAGTTAACTTGTTGCAACCGAAGCAATGATTGAAACCAAAACAAAACCCCTTCTACGAAAAGAAAACTGATTAATTTTAACTGGATTTGTTCCAATTCTCACTTATATATTGATCAATCTACAGTAACAATATACCAATATCCAAACACTTTATATAGAATTATAATCATTGGATGCTACTGGCAGCAATGAATCATGCGACAATCTATTCTAATATATTGTACGATACACGGAGCAAGAGAATAAAATAAACTGGGATTCTAATTTTAAACATGTTGGATGTTACTTCTTAAATATAATTGCATGAACCAAAATCTATTACTCAGCTATTGTTAATATTCTTCCAAAGATATTTGCAACCTTTTTTATGTGAACTTCCGACAAAAGGCTTATAAGCTTCACAAGAGGAGCTATGACCGAGTTCCAGGATGCACATCGAAAAGTCTTCATCCATCCCCATTGCTGTTGGACAGAGAACATCACAACATCTGAAGCCAAGACTTCGGTGCCTATATCTGTACACCCACTGTAATTGATAGTTCATAACTGTAGATCGTAACCCATCTACGTTGCAGCAATTACCCAAACGCAACACATACCATAAAAAGTTGACATTTGAAACTTAAAAGTTCTAGGGAGCAATAACCTCAAATGCAGTAGATATCAATTCATTCGATAATAGAAAGCCATCCGGATCACTGAGACGAATATAAGCTAATCCTTGTCCGATATCATCTTCATTCAACAAGAAGGCATTGTATTCATCTGCAGTTAAAATTGTTCTTCGCTCATTTAAGCAAGGAACATGCCCGCTTTCAACATAAAGCTTATAAGCCTCACAAAGAGAAGCTACAACCGAGTTACCGAATGCAAGTCGGAAAGACTTCAAATCGAGCCCTCTTGCAGTTCTAAGAGAGAGCATCACAACATCTGAAGCCAAGTCTTTCACATCTGTTTTGATATTCACGGTGTAATCAGTTGTGCCATTCTCCAAGCTCTGAACGAAATCAATGTACCCTCTCATTTTCTTCGGTCTTGAAAACCTCATTCCACCTACAAAACTAGCAGACCCTAGGCCAAAACCATAAAATGGTTTGTTCTCCCAGTATGTAAAATTGTGCTTACATTTGAATTCGTCTCGGCAATAACTGCTGATTTCGTAATGGTTATAATTGGCACCCGAAAGCATTCTTGACGCCATTCTATAAAAATCGGCATATTGCACATCTGAAGGTAAAGGAAACTCCCCTGGTATGTACCTATAGACAAAGATTCAAAAATTAAGCTATATGCTCCAAAATTAAACAATTCAATACACATGCATCTTAACCCGAGTTTCATAGTGATGCTTACAGTGTTCCAAATTGGGTGCCTTGTTCAACTTGCAAATCATAAACGGAGACGTGGTTTGGCTGAGCTTCAATGGTTAACCGCAAGCTTTCCTCCCACATCTGTGGAGTTTGATTAGGAAGAGAGGAGAGGAGATCCAAGCTCCAATTCTCAACCCCACACGATCTCACCATCTCGATGGCCTCGTGAACCTCCTTAACGCCATGAGCTCTCCCACAAGCCTTTAATAACTCTTCTTGAAACGCCTGGACTCCCAACGACACTCTATTCACTCCCAATTCAATCAACTCCTCCATTTTCCTAACGTCAAAGGTTCCAGGATCCATTTCCATTGATATCTCGGCATCTGAAGTCACCCCAAATTTCACTCTCAACAAATCAAGAAGCGATGAAACCAGCCTCGGTGGAACGAGAGACGGTGTTCCTCCACCGAAGAAGACGGTTTCAAGTGGTGGGTGGGACTTGAAACTCACTTTGGAAGCATTGATTTCTCGGAGTAGTAATTGGAAGTAGTTTGATATACGGGGATCGTCGTCGGCTTGTATTGGTGAGTGAGAGCCGAGAGCGACGATTGGAAGTCGCAATAGTAGCAGCGTTTTCGACAGAAAGGAAGGTGGATGTATGCTGAAGTTGGAGCAAGTTGAGGGGTTGTGAAGATGTTGGGTGAGTCATTTTGTCGAACAGTTGGAGTGGGGTTCAAATTACTAGAGGTTGCGCGGCAGAGGAGTCTTGGATAATTGGATTTGGCTGGGAAAATGGAGAAGATTGGAGTAAGGCTTGATTTGAGCATTACTTGATGAACAACAATATATAATCACGTTATGGAGTGGTGGTGAAAAACAACACCCGCGTGAGAGATGGTCCAACTTCCAAAGGAAGATGGGCAGGGAGGATATGACGTAGGTTTTTGTAACTGGTCAAAGTCAAAAGAGACAGCTGGACTTTGTTTTAATTTAAGTTAATTTTCTGTTTTTAAGTTTATAGTCGTTAAGTGGGATTAATAAAACGGTGCGTTTCATCCCATTTTCTCTTTTAAGGTTGGACTGTTGACTGTGGATAGTTTTTTGTCGAGTTTTCTGAAGAGAAATATCAGTCTCCCTTTTATTCTCTTGAAATTTCTGTGTCTCCCTTTATTTTTGTGTTTCTTTCTGCAGTTTCTTGACATTTTTGATTAAGTATCGTTACAGAGGCATCAGAGCTCAGTAGAATCCTATCAAAATGGTGGATGGAGTTATCACGAGGGCGGGACAAGCGGCGTTGAATGCTCAGGCAGTGGCAGCAGCACAGGCAGCGGCTCCGGCTGAAAATCAAGCTTTACCAGAACCCATTCCGGATTCAGAATGGAGGAGAGAAACCGAACAACTGAGAGTAGATTTAAATGGAATGGAAGCGCGTCTGGAACATTCTCTGGAAGGAAAGATGAAAGACATAAAGATAACAATGATGGCCGATTTACATAAGCTGTTGGAGATAGCCTTGGGGAAGAGGATTTGCACTGACGGAGTTGAAGGTCTTCAAGCCGGACTACTGGGAACTCCTGCAGCGGTTCCAACTTCTACTAGTGTGATTGGGAAAATACATCAAACACCTGGAGTACCAGGAAGGAGGACTGGGGATTTTATTCAACCACATAGTGTGCAAACTTTCGCGACAGCAGAAGCAGTGGGGTTGAATGCACTGGGCAGTCAGCAAGGTCAGACAAGCAATTTTGCCTATAAATTACTTTGTCCAAAGTTTGATGGCGAGAATTTTCGAGATTGGAATTCAAAGCTCGAGCAATATTTCGAGGCGGAAGAGGTTCCTGAAGCTGCAAAAATTCGTGTGGTAATGTTACATTTGGAAGGCAAGGCTTTGTAGTGACATCAATATCTGATTAAGAACCAGGAGGGGTTTAATCAATTGACATGGCAACAATATGTGAAGCTACTTCAGGACAGGTTCGCTCCAGGAGAAATTGAAGATCCTTTTGCTGAGATTCTGGATCTAAGGCAGACTGGGACAGTGGAACAGTTCTATGCTGAATTCATACACTTAATTAACCAGGTGCAGTTACCCTATACCTATGTTTTGAGTATGTTTAAAAATCACTTGAGAATAGAGATTAGTCAGTATTTGTATCTTCTTCAGCCTAAGACTTTAATTGAAGTTTTTCATTTAGCCAAACATTTAGAGAAGATATTTTTCCCTAGTCCGAAAAAGAATTTTGGGCCAATAACCAGGGTCTCTACTCTACCTAATTTGGTTATTCCTGCTAGGTCCTTCAATAGTGGGGTGAGAGGAGGTGGAAGCCAAGGGAGTGGAATAGGGTCCTCTATGAACTCTAGGATCAACACACCCAGTACCCTTAGTCCTACTCGACCAAAAATTTCTGTTGCTACTGGAAAAAAAGGGCAGGGCAGATTATTTCTTCTGCTGAAATTGAAGAATGAAGAAAGAAGAGACTTTACTTTTGGTGTGCGGCCAAGTATACTCCGGGACATAAATGTGAGAGAACTCAATTGTTTCAGATTATAGTTGAAGGGATAGAAGAAGAAGGGGAACAAGAAGAGTTTCTGGATTATAAGGAAGAAGTGGAATTGGGTGAGCACAAGATGACTAAAAAAGAAGAACCACTCTTATCTTTACATGCCATGTGGGGTGCTTAAAGCTGTGAGACCATGAAGTTAAGAGTAAAGATTAAAAATAAAGAGTGGATTGCTTTGGTGGACTCAGGCAGCTCACATAATTTTCTGAGTTGGACAGTGGTAAAAGAATTGGGGTTAAGAGTGAACCTCAAAGATCAATTCAAGGTGATGGTTGCTGATGGTAATACTATTTATACCATGGGAGAGTGCAAAGATGTTTGTTGGGATTCCCAGGGTTACAAGTTTACAACTAATTTTTTGGTATTGCAATTGAAACATTGTGACTTGGTATTGGGGGTTCAGTGGCTGAGTAAATTAAGAACAGTGAAGTGGAATTTCAGCAAATTAAGTATGAAATGGGAGAAAGAAGGGGAATTGATCACACTGGAAGGTTGTAAACCCAAGTCTACTGTTTGAGTGAACTCAAAACAGTGTGAAAGGTTGTTGAGGGGAGGTCCTAACCCTTACACAACATCCTTGATGTTTATTAATGCCCAATTGGGGGTAAGGAAGAAGAGCAGTAGACTGCCAGTTGAATTAGTGAAATTATTACAAAGGTTTGAAGATGTGTTTGAAGAACCGAAACAGTTACCTCCAGAAAGGGGTCATACACATAGAATTCAGCTTATAGTTAAGCAATCAGTGGTGAGGAGCAAACCTTACAGATATCCAGCTTCTCAAAAAGATGAAATAGAGAGGATGATTAGAGAAATGTTGGAGGCAGGGGTAATTCGTGATAGTAACAGTGCTTTTGCTTCACCCATTGTAATGGTGAAAAAAAAGATGACACTTGCAGAATATGTGTCGATTACAGAAGGTTAAATCAGATGACTATTAAGGACAAATTTTCCATGTCAATCATTGAAGAGCTTTTAGATGAGTTGGGGAAGGCTAGATATTTTTCCAAGTTGGATCTCCGATCTGGATATCATCAGATCAGGATGCATGAGGCTGATATACCAAAGACCGCCTTTAGAACACACGAAGGCCACTACGAATTTATGATAATGCCATTCGGATTAACAAATGCACCGACCACTTTTCAAGGGCTGATGAACAAGGTTTTTAAGGAGCTGTTGAGGAGGTCAGTTCTGGTATTTTTCGGTGACATCCTCATCTACTCACCTTCTTGGCAGCAACATTTACAACATTTGGAGGTGGTGTTGGAAATATTGAGGAAAAATCAGTTATTTGCCAAAATGAGTAAATGTTATTTTGGGGCAGAAAGTATTGTTTATATAGGTTATGTAATTTCACAAGGGAAAATTTCTATGGACAGTAACAAGGTGGGATGCATCCTAGATTGCCATCACCCAGAAATGTTAAAGAGCTAAGTGGTTTTCTGGGGCTATCAGGCTACTATAGGAAGTTTATTAAAGATTATGAAAAAATGGCTGAACCTCTAACCGATCTGTTGAGAAAAGGAGGGTGAAAATGGGAGGATGAAGAGGAGACTGCTTTCCAAAAACTTAAAGAAACAGTAAGGTCAGCTCCAGTACTAATATTGTCAGATTTTCAAGAGGTGTTTACTGTAGAAACAGATGCATCTGACATGGGAGTGGGTGCTGTTCTGAGTCAGAAGAGAAGACCTATAGCTTTTTTCAGTAAAAGCTTTCTGTTTATGAAAAAGAGATGATGACAGTGATTATGGCTGTAAAAAAATGGTCTCACTATCTGATTGGGAGGCATTTTATTATGAAAACTGATCACCAAAGCCTCAGGTTTCTTGCTGGAAACCAAGCCATAACCCCTTCCCAACACAAATGGGTAGTTAAAATGATGGGGTATGATTATGAGGTGCAGTATAGAAAGGGGACAAATAATGTAGTTACTGATGTTTTATCTAGAAGAGGTAATGTGGGAAGTTGTAGTGTGATAACAATAACCAGTGTGGATACTGAAATGTTGAAGGAAGTAGCAGCTACATGGCAAGAGGATGAGAAGTTGAAGAAAATAATAGAAGACTTGGAGAAAGGAGTTGGCAAACATAAGAACTATACTTGGTTTGGGCTGATTCTTAAAAGAAAAGAAAAAATAGTGGTAGAAAAAAATGAAGAAGTGAGAAGTAAATTGTTGAATTTCTTTCATGAAAGTGTACTTGAAGGACATTCTGGAGCTACTGTTAATGGCTGGGACTTTTTACTGGAAAGGATTGAAGAAAGATGTGAAAAGGTATGTAAGGGAATGTCAGATCTGTCAAAGGAATAAAGAAGATTTGAGTCACCCAAGGGGGCTGTTGCAACCTTTTCCAATACCAGAAAATGCTTGGGAATCGGTGAGTATGGATTTTATTGAGGGTCTGCCTTCATCCAGAAACAAGAACACTATTTTAGTAGTGGTAGATATGCTTACTAAATTTGCTCATTTCTTGAGATTAAGTCATCCTTTTACAGCAAAGGAGGTAGCACAAGTTTTTCTAGAACAAGTGTTCAAATTGCATGGGATGCCAAGTAACATTATTTGTAATCGAGATAGAATCTTTATGAGCTCTTTTTGGCAGGAACTTTTTAAAAGTTTGGGAGTAAGAATTAATGCTTCGACAACATATCATCCGGAAAACGGATGGGCAAACTGAAAGAGTTAACAAGTGTCTAGAAACTTATCTTAGATGCATGGTGGGAGAAAAGCCAAAAGAATGGGGGGATTGGATGTATTTGGCCCAATGGTGGTATAATAGTTCCTTTCATTCTGCGATACAGACATCACCTTATCAAGCTCTTTATGGGCAGGAGCCACCCAATCATGTATCCTATAATGCTGGGGATTCGAAGGTAGATTCAGTAGACAAGAGTTTACAACAAAGGGAGGCAGCCAGAAAAATGTTGAAGTTTCATTTGCAAAGGGCTCAGATTCGTATGAAAAATCAAGCTGATAAGGGAAGAGTTGATTGTGAGTTTGCCATTGGTGACTGGGTTTATCTTAAAGTACAACCATATCGGCAGCAGTCAGTCAAGCATAGAAACTGTCAGAAGCTTACTCCGAAGTGGTTTAGCCCTTTTTCAAGTCAAAAGCAAGATTGGACCGGTAGCCTATGAGTTGCATCTTCCAACAGAATCGAAAGTACACCCAGTCTTCCATGTTTCTCAGCTGAAGAAACATATTGGGAGTGCAAATTTTCAAGCAGAACTGCCTATAATTGGTCCTGATGGTCCTATTAGTAAGGAGCCGGTTCGAATTGTTGATCAAAGGATTGGGAAAAGGGGTAATAGGGTTGTTATAGAAGTGCTTGTGGAGTGGACCAACTCTTTTTCAGAGGATGCCACATGGGAAGTTTTGCACCAGCTGAAAACACAGTTTCCACACTTTGATCCTTGAGGACAAGGATCGTTTGAAGAAAGAGGCATTGTAACGGGTCAAAGTCAAAAGGGACAGCTGGACTTTGTTTTAATTTAAGTTAATTTTCTGTTTTTAAGTTTATAGCCGTTAAGTGGGATTAATGAAACGGTGCGTTTCATCCCATTTTCTCTTTTAGGGTTGGACTGTTGACTGTGGATAGTTTTTTGTCGAGTTTTCTGAAGAGAAATATCAGTCTCCCTTTTATACTCTTGAAATTTCTGTGTCTCCCTTTATTCTTGTTTCTTTCTGCAGTTTCTTGGCATTTTTGATTAAGTATCGTTACAGTTTTATGTCGTTAAAGGGAAATAGTATAGGTTAAAGTATAATAGTAGTACTTGTACTATACTTAATGCCAATTTAAATTCTTTTACTATGAAAAAGAACATCTAAGTCTGTACTATTTATTTTAGTTCCTCTATTATGGAAAGTAACATTCAGTTTGTGTATATTTGAAAAGTTAACATTTTAGTCCAAAGTT